>CM057834.1:7093913-7693913 GCA_030068075.1 Paguma larvata
GAACCCTGAGGGGAAACTTGATCGGAGATGTGCTCCAAGTGAGGTGTTTGGTGACAGAGCCTCTACCTTGAAGGTTCTCAGTCACAGCAGGGGCTCCACGCCTCCACCCTCCTGGGTCCCTGGCCATATCCATTCATGGGGCCACTGCCTGCCCCACTGCACATTCCAAATCGCACCTGCTCCAAGGGCATTCTGGGACAGGAACATTTACTGTCTCCATATTCATGAGAGAGAAGAATTTAAGGTTAGCAATGAAAAGGTCTAATATCTGGACATGGGTCCTGACAGTCAGCTGTGGTGACCTGGGCCACCACTGTGTAGCTGTGACACAAAACCAGGGCTTCCTAGGACGAGCAGACCCCGTCTGCAGCCTGGACCTCTCAGCTTCACATCTTGGTTTCTCTCGATGATCTTAGGCAAGCCATCAGACACCCTGAGAATCACGCATCATTAAGTCAAGCCTCCTCATGATCACTTTCGCAATAAGATAGACATCTCTGTGGTGTTATTTTCCTTTAGGAGTTAATTATAGTCACCATCCAAATGATTACAGCAGGAACTGCTTTTCCAGCAAATTTCTTCTCCTGCGAGTGATACCAGACCAAGAGCCATACCATTCATGCTGAGGCTGAGGAAGAGTCCCTTCCTGCATGGCGCAGATGGACAGGGTGCGGGCGGGGAGCCCCGCTGGACCACGCCGGAGCCCTGATGCTCCTGCAAGAGGCCCGTCTGCTGTAGCCACACCACCCCTGCCAGCCAAGCCTCTTCCTGGGCAGCATCCTGGGGACTGCATTTGCGCTACCCTGGGAATTCATCAAGGAGGGCTCTCAGCACCCCGGGGGCCCTGGTTTCTTGTTTAGGGTAACAGTCCCAGAAGCAATTCTCCTCCAAGACTTTTGATGGGAATCAGCCCAGCTCTGCACCCCCGGGTTCATTTTCTCTTCCGGGGGCTTTGATCTCAGGGCTGCTCAGGGCTTCCTGAAAGGGCCTTTGATCCTTCTGTTCAGCACGAGACTCCACTTCCTTGCTCACATTCACAAGGATTAAGAACATGAGACGTAAACAGAGTTAGGATATCTCTTAAACAGTTTCAAAACTTAAAAACAAAATCATAGTCCTATTGAAATGCAAATGAAGTAAAAATCCCAACACACTTAAACTAACTTCCTATTGGTTCATCCTCACAGGCTATAGGGGTAGATTTCCAGTAGGGCTGTGCCCTGGATATGGGTGTAGGGCAAGATTTGTTATACGAAACACATGCACACACACAACACGCACATATACACACACGCGTACGTTATAGTCTAGATTTGAAAGCACCCAACAATTTCCGTAAAGTCACTCGCTAAATGTCAGTGGCCACTACCTCTGATCGGGTAAGGGGAATATTTCGCATGAGGTGAGGGATGGTAAATGCAAGCATCTGTATTTTAATCTATGAACTTCTGGATGATTTGGCTTTCTTTTATCTGAAATGTAATCCATTGTTACATACCATCATTTTAAAAGGAGAAAATACATTGAAATGGGTGTTAATCTTGGTGGAGAATAATTGCATTGGAAATGATTATTATGGAAAAGGAATCCTAGGTCCGGATTGTATCAGGGTTTTCAGCCTTTTAACGATGATTGAGCAGTGAGGAAACATCGTTACGGAATCCCATCGGGACCTGTGTCTGCACGTTGTGGGACGGACGTGAACAGTGAGCAGAGCAAAGGGAGGCTGAGGGTTGGGACCACACGTCCCAGTGTGGTAGAAGCCGGGGGCATGGACCTTGTGAAAACCCTGAGGACACAGTGACCAGAGAGACGCAGGTGGGAAACCAGGAGATGGAGCAGAGTGTTTCACGTGGTGAAAAGTCCTTCCTTTTACTCGTGTGAAAAGCCGCAGTGAGGTCCAATGCAATGAGAGATGGGCGCTCTGGGCTCAGGTGGGCACCCTGCACCCAGGGGAGTGTAATGGACCCAGGTGAGCGTCGCACCAGGTGAGGGCCAGGCTAGATGGTGACCAGAACACTCCTCTAAGAGGAGAAAGGAAGGGACGGCTGAGTGTGATTATTTCCAGATAAACTCCTGCCTAGAGCTATTTTTGAAATATTCAGGGCTCCTGGGTGGCTTAGTTGGTTGAGCGTCTGACTTTTGATCTAGGCTCAGGTCATGATCTCATGGTTCGAGAGTTCAAGCCCCAGGTTGGGCTCTGCGCTGACAGTGCGGAGCCTGCTTGGGGTTCTGTCTCCATCTCTCTCTGCCCCTTCCCCTACTTGCACTGTCTCTGTCTCTGAGATATTCTTCGGCACCGTCCCCCCATGTAATTTTCCCGTCATTTTGCTTGGCTAACCAAGCAACAGTAGCCGCACTTCCAAATTCAAACAACCGTATTGTGTTTCCAAAAAGCCTGTATGCCCCGAAGAAAGAGGCATGTGAGGATTTAATAATAAATCATAGCAATGTTGCTTCTGCTGATGATGATAAAAAGAGAGCCTGTCCCAGGATGGAGGGACTGAATTCAGAGCAGGGGTCTGCAGTGTGGGACCACGGAGATGCTGGGGGATGTTCTTGGGGCTTCTGCTTGTCCCCAGGACTTCTATGGAGGGCAACCAAGGTGAAAGTCGCCAGGAAAAGACACCACCACCACCCAGGGCTGTACAGCCTGGGAGCGGTGAATGCAGACACAATCTTGCTCTCAGCCTTGAAGCAGGGGCACATTGCCTGAGAGGGGGGGACTCAAAGTGTCTGAGAATCGTGTACACAAAATTACATCGATTTATACAAAAGGAGAAAGTGGGAGGCGCCTGGGAGCTCAGTCGGTTGAACGTCCGACTCTTGGTTTCAGCTCAGGTCATGATCTTGTAGTTTGTGGGTTTGAGCTCCACATTGGGGTTTGAGCTGACAGTGCAGAGCCTGCATGGGTCTCTCTCTCCCTCCCTCTCTGTCCCTCCCCACACATGCATGTAAGCAAGCAATCTCTCTTTTGCTCTTTCTCAAAAATAAAGAAAGAGAGAGAGAAAGAGAAAGCGGAAACTTCCTGCAAGTATTTCTTAAAATGGAGACTCACCTTGGCGTGTGAATGTGTCGCTACAGCAGAATGAAGTCTGTTGAATAGCTCTGTCTCCCCGTCAAGGAGAGCTCATCTTCCTGAGATGGTGCGGGCGAGAGTGTTAGGAGCCAGAAGTAACATTTTAGAAAAACCATTAAAACGATCTTCGTTCAACACATCGAAATATCCCCTTCATGTGAAGGGAATGTTAGCCCCAGTTCTGGGCACTGGGAGCTTAGGAAGAAAAACCGGAAGCTGTGGCCCTGAACAGCCCCGCTCAGGTGTGGAAAGAGCAAAGGGATTGTGAGGCTTCTCATCCTCATCGCAGCCCGGTGTGAGACAGGGTGGAGTCGTGTAGAATAACTAGATTAGGAGATCGGGTTGAGTCAGGAAAAAGGCTCTCATGCCAGATAAGGAGGGTGTTGACGTTATTGATGGTGGAACCAGGGAAGAGGGTCCTGCAGGATTCAAGTTGAATCCCCCCAACTTATGAGAATTCCCTACCCCCGGCAGGACTGCAGGTTTGATGATGGTGGCCTCATGCAACCCTCGGAATTGAGAAAGTCAGGAATCTAAATTTGTATGGCAATGAAGCATACCAAAATGGACCTTATATCTACAGATGAGGGCAGTTGTTAGGGAAGAGAAGTTTATGTTATCCGTGAACCATAGGGGGTGGTTGGTGGATGATGACAATGAAGAGGAACAAGAGTTGATGATAAAGATGGCTGATGTGAGGTTGCCCATAATGCCAAAAAACATATGACCTAGAAACAAGGAGTGCAAACGAGAGGCAGGCCCTTTCGGTGACTGGGTTGTACTTGGGTTTTGACTCTTCTCTAAAGGGACTGGACATGATCCAGCGAATCTGAAAAGGGTCAGTGTTTAATTAAAATCTGAAGGTCTAGAAGTACTGAGTAAGGGTTTGGCTGTGTGAGGATTACTGTGTCGGGGAAGCTCAAGAGGAGCGATGGGGGTGAAGAACAAAGTGCAGAGTAACTCTGGCCTCAAGAATGGCTTGACTTTGGTGGATGGGCTCTGGAGTCTTCATGCCATTGCCTGGCCTCCAAGATCCACCAGAATTGGGTGTTAAGGAGGGCAACAGTGGTTTAATTTGGGTTTGGTCAGGGAAACAGAAGCCATTCTTGAAGTCAAAGTTGACCAGTGTTGATGATGGTAGTAAAGGGACATAGAGGCATGCACCATATTGGAAGAGCTGGAGTGGTGGCGGTCTGGGAATCTGCTAAGGACAGGATCTCAGCGGGGATCACAAATATGACAGAGGCTCACATGCCAGTCTGTGGCAGTGAATGGTGGCTCTCGGGAAGGTGTTGGAAGCCACGGGGCCGGCTGTCACTGTCCGAGAAGCATGGCCTCTCCTTCCTTTCGGCCTCCCTTGAAACCAAAATCACATTGTAAATGTGGTTCTTGGCTTCTTTTCTACTGTGGAGAATCAGGCTTGGGAGGGGTGGTGGTGACGCTAAATTGACAACCAGTGGTCCTGTACACGTGGCCACGGTGTATTCAACACCTGCAGCCTCTCACCAAGAGCCAGTGAGACTGAGTTTACAGTATATCCTGTTTTGTTCCTTAATCATTTTTCATAAGTTTCTACAATATGCAAATCTCTGCATCCTTGCTTCTGAGGATGTGAACATGAATGTTCCACCATCCTGGCCCCAAAAGGAGACACGGACTGGGACCATGCCTGTTTTTCTAGAAACTTCTTTCTTTGTGGTCCTATGTCCGAATAATGACTTACCGTCAGTAGCAGAACTCTGAAGACCCGGGGCTAAATTATTTCACAAATATAAAGAGACACGAATTCAAAGAAACAGTTAAGTTTCTAAACTCAAAGAAGCCAAAACCATTGTTTGCCCCTGGATGGAAAACTAAGGAAAGGTCTGAAATATATCTTTTTCTTTTCTTTTACATTTTCGGTCAAGAATCGCCCCATCAAGCCAAAGCAGTAACCCCAACTTTGAGATTCAACAGTTATCAGTATTGTTCGAATAATCAAGTTTCAATCTCCTGTCTACTCTGAGTGGGGGGCTCTGGGGACAGCCGGGGGGAGGATGGCTTTCCTGAGAATATTTCGAAGGTTAGTGAGTAATACGAATAGCAGTACCATCCCTGTAGCTATTTCTCTGCATTTTTAATCAACGTAAATACGGTGCCACGTTGATCTGAGATAGGGCGTGTTACCGAATGTCCTGCGAGATCTTGTCTAAAGGAGTTCTCATTTAATTCGGGCGCATTAACAGCGCGAGCACCCTACAGTCAGTACTTGTAGAGTTTCCTCTTGCGCAGTGCTGATTTCCCATGAATGCTGACTCATTCGACTCTCTCGTTTTGTACCCACAGAGCATCTGTGTGCTATTGGCTACACTATGCTCACAGGCGAGGGTTTGAAGCATCACATCTGCAGAGAAAAATGTGGCACAGATGCAAAAAAAAAAAAAAGAAAGAAAGAAAAGAAAAGAAAAGAAAAGAAAAAACATCCTTGCAAGTGAAAATTCACAGTCAGTGAGGAAATTTTAGAGTCATTTTTGCTGAGTCAAATTGTCCCTATGCTACCTGGATACCCTGAAGTCCAGATTCTTCTTTAAAACGAAGAGCACGAGGGGGCGCCTGGGTGGGTCAGTCGGTTTGAGCGGTCCGACTTCGGCTCGGGTCATGATCTCACAGTCTGTGGGTTCGAGCCCCACATCGAGCTCTGTGCTGACGGCTCATGAGAGCCTGGAGCCTGCATCGGATTCTAACCTAACCCTAACCCTAACCCTAACCCTAACCCTAACCCTAACCCTAACCCCTAAACCCCTCTCTCTCTGCTGTTCCCCTGCTCACGCTCTGTCTCTATGTCTCTCAAAAAATAAATAAACGTTAAAAAAAAATTTAAAACGAAGAGCACGAGACAAGAAGAGCACAGATTGCAATTAATGGTACAGTGTCGACATCGCATTTGGCATTTTGGATCATTTTAGAATGTACGTGTGTGTTGCATCACCTAATAGAAAAGTCACCGCTTCCTGAGTTGAAATCCTGGTTCTATGTCTTGTTAGCTACAGGGTGTTGGGAGAGTCACTCAACCTTTTTGTTCTCGGTTTTCTCCATGTAAACTAGAATAATCATGACTGTAATCCAGAATTTTTCTATTAAGCAAAGGAAAGGTGAAAGTCAACTAGCAGAGAGAGAGAGAGAGAGAGAGAGAGAGAGAGGGAGAGGTTCTCTGGATCTTACAGTATATTTTGTTTAAGAGACCCACAGATTTCACGCAGCGAAACTTCAGCACTCACTCAGAGGACCAGAGCTTAGTGGGTCTATACTGCATGCCCACGCATTTTTTACTCCCCATTATATAAATATCCTCACCAACCTGAGATAAGGAAACTAAGGTGTAGGTTAAGTGAGTTTTTCTCAAGATGACTGAATTCGTGAACTATGTGACTAGGATAAGAACCAGATTTGCTTGAGCTCGTTCCCTGAGTTATTCACAAATTACAATGCTTTTCAGCCCAGAAATCAAGTGAAATCATGAAATTGAGGTAAAATGTTCTAAGGCTCCATTTTCTCAAACGGCTGCTCATTTTTCCAAGACCGTTCTTTCACTAATTCGTCCTTTCTCCCGGTGGTCAGAAAACACAGTCATTATATGCTGATTTTTGAGCTTTTATTATATATATCACACCCCCTGGGTGGCTCAGTCCGTTAAGTGTCTGACTCTTGGTTTCGGCTCAGGTCATGACCCAGGGTTTGTGAGATCGAGCCCCACATAGGGCTCTGTGCTGACAGTGCAGAGCCTGCTTGGGATTCTCTCTGTTCCTCTCTCTCCGCCCTTCCCCTGCTCTCTCTTTATCTCTCTCTTTCCAAATAAATAAACTTAAAAAACTAAAAAAAAATTTTTTTTTAAATTAAGAAAAGCAAAAACAAAACGCAGCCATATAACTAAGAGAGAGTTGAGAGTTTTCTGTCTTCAGCAGCGAAGTACCTCACGGAGGATTAAATGGGGGGGGGGATGTTTGTGGGACTCTATGGCCAGGGAAGCTGGAGGTAGACATTTCAGATTTTTTTAATGCTCGTTTTGTAGCTGGCCATTGTTACTGTACATTCAAATTAGTTCCCACAACATCTGAGGTGATTTTTTTTAAAGTTTTTACAAGTAGATCGTTACGTTTATCCCTAAATAAAAAAAGGCATGTTTTCTTTCTGAATATGTGCAATTATTTTTTTTCTATTTGAATAGATTGGGGCAGAAAAATTGTTGAGTGATAAGAATGCGATTAGCGATACAGAATTCGTTCCTGATTTTCTCCCAGGAAAACTTTCCTGTTTCAGTTTTAAATGTCACGCTGGATGTTGGTTTAAAATAAGATCATTACCAAAGGATTTAATCGAGTTATTTCCTTCCTTCCTCTGTCCTTCTTTCTCCTCTTAATCTGTTCCTCCTCTCCTTCCTCTTTTTTTAAATTTTAATGAATACTAAGTATTGAGATCTTAAAAGAAAAAAATATATGACTATGTGTAAGGTGATTGATGTGTACTAAACTTGTAATCATTTAGCAATAATATATGATTATATCAAATCATTACGTTGTCTGACTTAGACGAGTGCAATGTTATATGTTCATTATGCCTCCAGAACAAAAGAATAAATGTTGAATTACGGAAAGTCACACAAAATGTGTTCCCTGACTCTGTAATGTTTGCTATGTATTTTTTTTCATTTATCACCTTTTATTTGGAAATAGTTTAGGATGCAAAACGTTTCAAAAATTGACTATACCTATGTGCCCTCTACCCGCCTTTCTCCGGTGGTCATATCTTATCAATCCATGGGGCAAGCCTACACCAGAAAAGTAATATCGGTATTGTACTATTCACTCTGATACGGACGTCAATAAATATTTACCAAGATGTATGCCCCTTTTGTGTGTACGGACAGTTTAATGAAATTTTATTACATGCGTAGGTTTGAGTAACCATCACCAAAATCACGGTAGAGGCTCATTCTATCACTAGCTGGAAACTCCTTCAGGTCAACCCATAACGGTTGCATTCTTTCCCCCAACTCGATCCCTGGCCTCCATCGATTGATTAACTATCACTGTGAATTTGTCACTTTGCGAAAGTTATGTAAATGGAATCATACAACGTAGAATCCTGTGAGATCGGCTTTTTCACTCAACGTAATTCCCCTCGAGATCCACCCATACCGTTGTGTGAATTAGTGGCCCGTTCTCTTTGACTGCCGAGTAGTATTCCGTCAGGTGGATGGACCATGGTTTTTTATCCCCCTGATGAAGGACATGTGGACTGCTTCTAGTTTTTGTCGACATAACTACGTTCATGTGCAGGTTTTGTGTAAATGTAAGTTTCCATTTCTCTGGGATGAATGACCACCAGTGTGATTTCTGAGTGCCGGCTCCAATCCACGGAACAAACGTGCCCCATGCCGATTTCCAGGGTAACCGTAGCACGTGATATTCTCACTGGCAATGTATGAAAAGCCTAGGTTTTCCACATCTTCACCAGTATTTGATGTTGTCAGTATATTTGACCATATCATTATAATAATTTTGTAGTGTTTTCTTATCACGGTTTTATTCTGTAATTCTCTGATAGTTCATGGAGTCGAATATCTTTTCATATGGTTATTTGCCACTCTTTATCTCCTTGGGTGAATGAATTCAGGTCTTATCTAATTTCCTAATTCGGGGCTTGTTAAAGTTTAATTATTGTTATAGTTTCACTATTGAGTATATATTTTAAGATAAAATGACATTCTTTTGATGAATGTTTTTTACATTTCGTCCGTTCGCCATGAAGTATTACCATCATTTCATCCATTCTGTTTTCTGTTTTCTTTTGTCTTTCTTTAGCATCTTTGCTCTTTACTCCTTTATCCAAATATTTCATTCGAGATATTGGATTCAAGGCTCCGCAGACCTTCAAAGAGGTAAGCAGTACTGGGCAGCGAGGGGTCACATACAAAATCAGGGTCAGATGCTTCCCGTGCATATAAACCATAAATGCAAGTCCTCCTGTGAATTAGGCCTGAAAAGAAGCCAGGTTGAAATTTCAAAAAACAAAAAACAAAAAACAAAAAAACCAGGAAGTCGGGATAGTGTGAAATCTACAGAAGTGAGACATGGAGGAAATAAAGTCCCAGGAGCTCTGTTTTCATGTGACCAGATTAGAAACCTCAGAATTCGTTAAATCATTAGCGCGTGGCATTGTTTTACATAGAGGTAAATACAGATTTTATTCTGAATACTAGCAGGGATAAAATAAAGATGAAACAAGCTTTTCACTATGGAAGATTCTGGAGTTCTGTAACAAAGGAAGTGTTCAAAGGCTGATCTTCTCTGTTAAAGGATAGGCTTTCAGGTTCTAAAAGCTCCACCGTTTTTATTAATTAATAAATTAATTAATTAGTTAATTTATTTATTTATTTATTTATTAATTTATTTATTTTAACATTTTTATTTATTATTGAGAGACAGAGAGAGACAGAGCGTGAGCAGGGGAGGGGCAGAGGGAGACACACACAGAATCGGAAGCAGGCTCCAGGCTCTGAGCTGTCAGCACAGAGCCCGATGTGGGGCTCGAACTTATAAACTGCAAGATCATGACCTCAGCCGAAGTCAGATGCTTAACCGACTGAGCCACCTGGGCACCCCAAGCTCCCCCGCTTTAAACCACGCTGACCTCTCCCCACTGTGCCCGTGTTCAGTGCATTTGGAAGTTGGTGTTTCCAGGCAGTGTTTCTTCCTCCAGATTAATGTCAGAATCCCTGCAACATGGTTATACGACCGTTCCCCAGGCTCCAAGTTGACCTGGCCGTTCTCCATAAAGACAATGCATTTGCAGCTCTTTTTGGAGGAATTCAGGAGTGTACTCCTGGTGGAGAGTCTCCAATCAGTGCGAGTAAGTAAAAGTTTTGCCTACACTCTCAAGAGGGTGCGAAATCTGCTTTTGACCTGCTGTCGGTACAGGGCCAGCAAATTCAGAGATGTATATGAAGAATTCAAATGTCACACTGGCAAATTAACCAATGTAATGGAATAGATGTTAAACAATAATGTTTTTAAAGGATCCTTCGGGGTGCTTGGCAGCTCAATCAGTTGGGCATCCAACACTTGATTTTGGCTCAGGTCATGATCTTATGGTTTGTGAGTTTGAGCCCTACATTGGGCTCTGTGCTGCCACACAAAGCCTGCTTGGGATTCTCTGTCTGCCTCTCTCTCTTTCTGCCCTGCCCCAGCTCTCTGTCTCTAAATGAATAAATAAACTTTAAAAACAAAAAAGATTCTTCTTTAGCATTCAGCACTATAGTTCATGGTAACAATTTTTTTTTCATTATTATTCCTTTTTAATGTTTTATTTATTTTTGAGAGACAGAGACAGAGCATGAACAAGGAAGGAGCAGAGAGAGAGGGAGACACAGAATCGGAAGCAGGATCCAGGCTCTGAGCTGTCAACACAGAGCAGGATGCGGGGCTCAAGCTCACAAACCGTGAGATCATGACCTGAGCTGAAGTTGGATGCTTAACAGACTGAGCCACCCAGGCGCCCCCAAAGAAACAAATTTTTAACGAAATAGTGTATGGGAAACCATTTCCAAACTATGAAGAATAAGTATGCTGTACGTATATTTCAATGTTTTCAGTATTTTTTACCAACCATTCTTTCACTGAATTCACTTATAACAAACCTTGATTCAATGCTTAGTATGTACCAGGCACTGGACACAGACCTTGCCTTACTGGGCCAGCCCAAAAGATAATCTCCGTATTCGCGGACACGCGAATAAAGAAGAGATGAAGGACAGAAAATAAGCAGGTAATCAAACAAATAAAGAAATAACTTTAAATTGGAAGCCAAATCGGAGTAAGAGATGGCATTTTAATTTTCTTTAGAAAAAATTCCAAATAAAATAGCTAGATACTCTTCCCTTCTCTCCATGAGTGTGGACTGGACTCAGAGATGTACTCACAGTAGAATAAAGTAAGTGAAGAAACAAATAGTAACTTTCCAGGGGAGAACACTGGCAGAGACCTCTGAACGAAGGGATCAAGGTTAGCAGCACCAGTCATAAATCGTGTTGATATTGTAGACCACCGGGCTGTGTGCATGAAGAGAGCACTTCGCCTCTGTGGATGCTCCCACCAATCCCATAACCTGAATCGAACCAGGAGAAAATATCAGACAAAAATCAGACTGGCGGGTTTGGCTATGTTGAGGAATGGGCTGTATACAGCAGGCAAGAAGATATTAGTAACAAAAGTAGACCCACTCATTTCTAGATGATGCAACTAGTTTGTGTTGGTTTCCCCATTGATGTCAATAAAATAGGTTTGAGAATGTTTGATTTGGCAATCAAACATTGATTTGGCTGAGATACTCACAAGGTTTGTAGGATCGGGAAGCTGCACAAAGATACCAAACTGTCGTGTGCCTGTAGGAGTTGTTAGAACAGAGAAGATATTTGAATCCACCGGGTCAAAGAATGAGATAAAAGCTGAATTCTGGTGACAGAGACAGGACAAACCAGTAAAGGACACTGGGAAATAAAGTCTGGGAAGTAAAAGAAAACCAGAAGGAAGGAAACAGAGATGGGAGGGGGTCTTGGGAACAACAAAAAGATGAGCAACTGATGCAGTTGGAAGTTGAGTAAAGAAGAAGATGCCCCACGACCCCTCAGAGTCTGAGCCAAGGTGACTCTCAGAGGCATTGGCAAACAAGCCATCTGTGAGTGAGCCAGATTGTCATGAGGGGACGTGAGCAAGAGGAAGCCCTATGCGTAGACAAGTAAGCAGGGGAATAGAGACAGAGGCTGTTGGAGATGCGACCCAGGCAGCTTTTGCTTATTTCTGTGGTGGTGTCTTTTTGTTTGTGTTTGTTTTGCTCTGGGTTTTTTGTTTGCTTGTTTTTCCAAGATGGGAAGCGTCAGGGCACGCTTATGGCTGCCGAGAATGAAGCCGTGATGGGGGGAGATCCCACACACCTCCCTAGGACTGGGTGTCACAAATTCACATATGCATAAGGGCATGTTAATGGAGCATACACTGTCATCCTTTTATTTTTAAGATTTATTTATTTCTGGGAAAGCGCAAGCAGAGGAGAGGCAGAGAGAGGAGGACAGAGGATCCAAAGCAGGCTCTGCACCAACAGGCTGACAGCAAGGAGCCCAATGTGGGACTCGAACTCATGAACCACGAGATCATGACCTAAACCGACGTCAGACGCTCAACTGACTGAGCCATCCAGGGGCCCTCATCTAGGATCCTATTTAAAGATATACGAATTGGGAAGATTGGAGTCAATTGGGATTGATTGGAGATGGAATCACAGGAATTGGTGAGATTGCCAAAGAAACTAAATTCGACTTGATTGTAAGAAAAAAAAATTGGCATCATCAAAACAGTAGACCACTCTTGAATAATGAGAGTTTATAATTCATTGTATTTTGTATTATTTTATTTTCACTATCGCTACTTTGAAACTCTACCACATCTGCTACTTTTTCCAGACATGCTTTATTTCACCCATAGTTTTATGCCTTTTCTCCCTCTTCTGGGTCTTTTATTTCTATGTCAGTCACCATTTTACTAATCTTTTGATTCACCTGTTTCTTGTTAAAGCTCCTGAAAAGAATCAGAGTAGAAATAAGTAAAGTAGTTGAGGTTGTAGGAACTTATTTAATCAGCAAGCCATTTAAACACCCTTGACTCACAGCCATTATGATTAACAAAACTTGTAATTTACAATTGAATATTATATAATTATGAATTATTTCAAAGACCGGAAAAATCCTTAATGATGCAATTAATTTACAGTATTTATTTTTTCTTAAGGATTGCACTTGGAGTAGTGGAGGAGCCACTGATGTGAAGTTTAGTTCCACATCAGGGAATTTTAATGACCTATTAACTATTAGCTGTTTACACCAGTCAGGAGAAATATGCTGCACCAACATAATTAAGTGAAAACACATTAATCACATTTAATTATGTTTTTACTCAGTTGATCTATGATTATACAATTGTATGGTGTGTCTGATTTGGAAAGGACTGGAATTAGTTGAGAAAATAAGGCTCTATCCTGTGCAAAATTAATGTGCACATTATGGTTGAAAATTTCATTTGTGATAGTTCTTCTGAAAATAAATAGGATAATAATGGCAGTAACAACATCGTCTGACATCTATTAACCACTTGCTGAGTCTTAGGTGCCATGCTAAGTGATAAATGAGGAGTTTTATCTAATCTAATCTTGCCATCAACCCTAGGAGGTTAGTGCTACTCGAATCTCTACATGATCGAAGAGAAAACCCAAAGAATAATTAATCTGCTCAAGTTTTCACAGCTAATAAATTGCAGACATTAAATTTGAATTCGCTCAGACTGATGAAGCACAAAAACAAATTTTCTATAAATCAAAAATATCTAGACTGTGTCCTGTTCTTTATGCCTACTGACCCTGCTGTAACAGAGGCCACATCATTGTGAACATCTGGTCAACCTCTTTGGCGTCCGGACTTGGCCTCTTGGTGGAAATATCTTCATTTCATCTTCCGAGACGAGTTGACTGAAGCAAGCGGTCTTCGGTAGATGTGTGCTACTCAAATTTAACCGTCAGGTGGATCAAAATTATTTTAGCAGATACATGGCTTTCTTGTGGAACCCAGTGCCCTATTAAATTCACTAGTGAGCCAGTTCCTAGTGTGAAATCCTGCTATATAAGTTCTTGAAAAGAGTTATTTATGAATTAATAAGCAATTTGATCTCCATCTCCAACATTGTTTCACATTGCACATGTTGGAGACTCCATTTGCTCCAAGACACGGGTTAAATGCACAATCGAGCAAGCCGTCCTGGTAGTTAGTTCCCTGGAAGTGTCCGTGTCCCTTTCCTCAATGTCCCCTTACAGCTCGCTCATGTCAGTATTTTGACTTTTCTGAGATTGTAAAGATCAGTAAAATGTTTTGTTTCTCATCATCCCACCTTCAGGGTCGGAATGCTCTTGTTTTATTTATAATATAGATGCCCAATACAGTGAGTGGATTAGTGTAGAGACTTAACAAACACATTCTGAGTGTTTCGGGTGTGTTTTTGCTTTTGTTGTTTGTTTTCTGGTTTGTTTTAATAGAACAAAGTGCCTTTGGGATACAAGGATCTGAAGGATTGTGTCAGCTTTCAGGCAGAGGTGCACGAAGGTGGATGGAAAGCCACACCAAACGCACATAATATATCACCCTTTCTTTCCATTGTTGCCAGTCACATTGCTGGCCTCCTACCAGAGGCCCCTGCCTGAAGGCTTCCCCTGCCTCAGCTAAGCCCATGCACTAGACAGGCTGAAAGTGCCAGGAAGCAGCCCTCAACCAATGAACGACCAACACTCTGGCTGCCATGGCTCTGAGCTTGGTTAACACCGATCCATTACCAGGATCACATCCTAAGTAAATTACTTGACTCTATATCCTTATCTAAGGGTTGGCTTCCAGGGAAGCCAAACTAAAACAGACAGCTGGGCCGAGGCACTCAAGAAGACTTACTCAGCTGGACAGACTCCTTCCTTTAGGCATGCATTTCTATTACGGCCACGGTGTGGGACCAAAAGCAAGTTGGTGAGCAGGAAAGAAACAAAATCAATGGGATTTAATGAGTCCTGAATTCCAGTTGGTTGCTGATAGTTCTAGTCTGTGACTCCACAGTAATATCACTGATAGCATTTTTCATCACGAATTGATCCCGGGAGGTCTGCCCAGGGCTCAGTCGGGTTCCTGACAGTCACCTGCACAACATCTTCATCGCTTTCCTCCAATGAGCAGTAGGTCATGGTTGCTGATTAATTTAAAAGCAAGCTAAGGAATTATTTTGGAAATTTTTCTGTACCCATTTCCACAGCCAGTAACCAGCTCTGTAAATTCTGTGATGTCAGTTGATCTCACTGGGTTTAGTTCCCACTACTCCATGCTTAAGTGAGATGCTTCTATTTGTCCATAACAAGTGTTCAATAAATATTTGTTGAGAAACACTTATTTCTGTTATTTCTAAGGATGAAGGCAATGCTTTTCATGAATGTCTCGGTAGGTAGCAGACTTTGTATTGACTGATTGATGGATTTTTATTTAGAGAGAGAGAGTGGGAGCTGAGAAGAGGGGCAGAGGGAGAGGGAGAATCTTAAGCAGGCTCCATGCTCAGCACAGAGCCCGATGCGGGGCTCGATCCTACGACCCTGGCATCATGACCTGAGCCAAAATCAAGAGTGGGACGCTCAACCAACTGTGCCACCCAGGCGGCCCATCCTGTCAGACTACTTTAAAAAAATCTTGGGTTTTGATACAAGAATTCCTTTCAGTGATAATTTTTGTGTTCTTATAAACTTCAACTTGTATTTGCTATCTGTAGTGTCTCTGGCTCTGAATAGAAAACCTTAGGGGTAAGCCTTTGTTCAATACTATGAAGAAATCTATTCATTCATCAATGAAGCTTGAAGCTTTGCCAGATGGAAATTAACAAATGTTGATCCCCTACCCTATAATGGAGAGAGGACATAGAAATTGCTTAACCTTGCTCAGTACGAGGAAAACCTATTTGTCTTTCAATTTATCTGACACTTCTTTTCTTTTTAATGTATTTGAGAGAGATAATCCTTTGATGGAAGAGGGGCAGAGAGAGAAAGAGAGGGAGAATCTTCAGCAGGCCCCATACCCTGCACAGAGTCTAACTTGGGGCTCGATCCCACAATCTTGGGATCATGACCCGAGCCGAAATCAAGAGTCAGATGCTCAACTGACTGAGCCTCCCAGGTGCCCCTCTGACACTCGGTTATTGCTTGTACTTAGAATTTTTTTTAAGTCACTCTGATAATTTTTGTTCACATATATTAATAGTAATCAATTCACTTATCCACAGATATTTTCAAGTACTTTTAAATGTCAGATACTGTTAACACCGTGAGATAAAATGATAAAACAAATCAGCACCTCACTCTGAGGGAGAGCACAGTACCTTACATGCAATAATCATATAATATAAAGGCAGAGGTTTTAAAGAGAGCTAACAGTGTATGGAGATGAGTCATGATGGCCACAGCTATTTTAGGGAAAACCTTTCTGAGCAACTGTTGCTTAGCACACAAGGAAATGAGGGAGAGTGAGTTCCTAATGGATAAAGGCACTGGACAGCCAATGCCTAAGGGAGGTGGTTGTTGAGCTCATTTGGGCAGATAATGAACAGACACGGGTAAGCCCTTATGGGTTTTCTCAATGTAGTGAGGTTACAAATCTAAAATGCGATGGAAATTAGAAAGCGCTGGGCGATATGAGAAGTAGAGATGATGTTTTGGGTATGGAAGAGGAAGGGAAGACCTCCGGGCTGGATGAGATGTCATCATGGGAAGCTTTCTGTAACAAGAGGCTCGGAGCCAAGGTCAAGCGTGGATTTGAAGAGTAGCTGAGTCGGGGAAGGGTGTTCCCTAGTGTCTCTGCCAGAAAAGTGTAAGGCATGGAAGGTGAGCGGTGATTCTGGCCTATTAGAGGGTGGGAGAAATGCAAAAGAATAAAGATGAATATTTCCGTCTCTATCACTGGCCTGTGAAATTCTCAGCAGCGGAGAATTTGTCTCATCTTTGCTTATCTTAGTGGCCATAGAACCTAGAGAGTAACAGGCGTTCAAAACCCCCAACTGATAAAAGAAATGAATATTTCAAGAATAAGTTAGTTCGAGGACTAGGGTTTGAACTGTGTTTCTAGAATGTACTATCTTCCACCGGAGCGACCCTGGGCCGGTACCGTCTCAGAATCTCACCTCCCTCGGCATTCAAGAACAAATGTCTGCCATCTTCCAAGGACCGATTCCTCAAGCGGGGGAGGAGAAGAGCGAGATGTTTTCCAATGCGAAGAGGCACAAATGTTTGCTTTTCATATATTCTTTATGAAGAAAGAATAGAGAATATTCTCCAACACCGCAGCAGGGATACGAATCTAAATAAGATGCTATTAACTCTAAATAAGATCTCTGTCCTAGATATCCATCTAGGGGGAAAGATATTAGAAACGGGGGTATTTAACATAAAATAGCAGCTACGGAAGAAAGGGAATATTGCAGAACTAAGCTAAGCTACGCTACGTAAGCGGTCTTTCTAAATTGTAAAGCAGCACACGAGCCTGTACCGAATGTCTGTGTTGTTATGTTGGGGCTGAAGTGTCTTCTCCCCAAAATCCACGTTGAAGCCTCACATTCCAATGTGAATGTATTTGAAGACAGGACCTGTAAGGAGAGAAGAAAGGTTACATGAGGTTATGGAGGGTGGGGGGACTTCATTTAAATTTTTTTAATATTTATTTATTTTTGAGAGAGATAGAGACAGAGTGCAAGTGGGGGAGGGCAGAGAGAGAGGGAGACACAGAATCGGAAGCAGGCTCCAGGCTCTGAGCTGTCAGCACAGAGCTCGACACGGGGCTCGAACTCACGAACTGTGAGATCACGTCCTGAGCTGAAGTGGGACACTCAACCGACTGAGCCCCGTCCCCCAGATGCCCCAATTTAATAGGACCAGTGACCTTATAAGAAGAAGAAGAAACACCAGAGATTTCTCTCTCTCCCTCTCTCTCTCTGTCTCCGAACACATACAAGAAAGGCCGGGTGAGGACACGGAATGAATGTTTACAAGTCAGGGAGAAAGATCTCACCAGAAACCTCTCCTGAAGACACATCGATCTCGGACTTGTTGCCCCAGAACTGTGAAAAACACATTTCTGTTGCTCAAGCCCTCCCGTCTGTGGGCTTCTGTTACGGCAGACCCAGGAGACGAATCTACCCTGTCTGTGTCTGTCTCTGTCTCTGTCTACATCTAGCTGTGTGTCGCTACCTGGCTGTCTATAGCTGTACTACCGGATCCCTGACTCTATATCTCTGTATTTCCCAATTTTCTAGAAGCTTTCAAAACTCGTTTCCACTTTTGCAAGGCTTAGTTTGTGTGCTCTCACGAGACCTGCATTAAAGTGATAGTCCATGGACTGTGTGCTGGTGAGTTGCATGGACGCTGGTCTACCGGCGATGGAGCTGAGCAGATCCAGGAAGCGGGAAGGGGACATTTTTCAGCAGCAGGAAGACCGGAGGGGGGCAAGTCCCTGGTGCCCAGTTGAAGAGAGCGCAGCCTGCCATTCCGATGGATTTATGGGCAGTGCTCAATACTTGTGATAGGTTATAAGGGTCTCTAGGATGGGGAAAGCGAAGCCTTAACTTAGCTTCTTTATTCAGAATACCGGAAATCATGTATCCACATTGTTAATGGTAGCACTTGGGCAAGACGTTGTAAACAGTGTTCTCGAAGTGCAGGCCCTGAACCCCTGCCAGAGAATCACTCCGGGTTGTTGTGAAAATGCAGACAAGCTACCGTATCAGCATCCTTGGGGCACCTGGGTGGCCCCTTGGGGTAAGCATCCAACTCCTGCTCAGGTCATGATCTTCTGGTTCGTGGGTTCGAGCCCCTTGTCGGGCTCTGTGCTGACAGCTTGGAACCTGGAGTCTACTTTGGATTCATGCCTCCCTCTCTCTCTCCGCCCCTCCTCTGCTCTCTCTCTCTCATTCTCTCAAAAATAAACATTAAAAATGAAATTAAAGAAAAGGGATGTGGCAAAATATACATTCAGTAAAATGGTTGTATTTTGAAGGCAATATACACTAAATTTTTATGGTCTATCTTAATAGCCTCTTAAAAATATAAGATGAAATAAATGGACATTCAGAAAAAAAGAAGACCCGAGTGAGAATGTGTCACCCACATGTTTGCACCGCAAGCTACCTGGGAGAGTTCTTCAGGCAGAAGGAAAGAAAAACATAAAACTTTGGATCTACTGAAAGGAAGAATACAAGACATGGTAATTATGTAACTAAAGCTAAGAGACAGCTGTTAAGTTTTAGGAATTTCTTTAACACATAGTTGACTGTTTTAACAATGTATGACAAAGGCCAGGAGGAGAGAAATAGAAGTGAATTGTTGCTTCTGAAACCATGCACACCAGAGTGTTGTCTTCTGTGAAAATAGATTGTGACAAGTTAAAGACTTATATGGCGGGGCGCCTGGGGGGCTCAGTTGGTTGAGCGGCTAACTTCAGCTGGGGTCATGATCTCACGGTTTGTGAGTTCGAGCCCCGCGTCGGGCTCTGTGCTGACGGCTCAGAGCCTGGAGCCTGCTTCCGATTCTGTATCTCCCTCTTTCTCTGCCCTTCCCCTGCTCACGCTCTGTCTCTCTGTCTCTCAAAATAAATAAACGTTAAAAATATTTATAAAAAAAAAGACTTATATTGCAAAGTCCGAGCTACAACTTTTCAATAAGCATTTTTAAAAGAATAAATGAAACATCTAACAGGCTTAAGAATGGAGAAAAACTACAGTCATAAAAATTCTGAGTACAGAAATAAAGTCGAAAAAGAGGGGAGGAAGGGCAAAATATACAAGGTGAATAAAAATTAAGTTAAATTAAACGAATTAAATTAAATGAGCCGTTCAAACATTTCAGATAAAAAGGTCCCGGGTTTTCACATTGCGTAGAAACCGAGACCCAAAGCTCTGTTGATGACCAGAAATTCTTTTTAACGTAAAGACACTGAGAGGTAGGAAAGGAATAAATAAAGTGATGGAAAGTGATAAATTGTACTCGAACTAATCAAAGAGACAGAGAGGCTCTATGGACGCCAGACAAAGTATATTTCGGAGCAAGCGATACTGCCAGGTGTGGGGCAGGATATTCCATAATGATGAAGGGGCCAATATTTCAAGAGGATATTCTTAATACATCAACACCTAATACTAGAGGTTTGAAACACACGAAGTAAAAATAACTGACAGACGGTGAAGGAAAAAAAGTAGAGAGAGGCGCCTGGGGGCTCAGTCGGGGAAGCCTCTGACTCTTGTTTGCGGCTCAGGTCGCGACCTCACGGTTCGTGAGAGTCAGACTCTGGGCTGACGGCAGGGAGCCTGCTTGGGATTTTCTCTCTCCCTCTCTCTCTGCCCCTCACCCGAGGTCTCTCTCTCTCTCACAAAAAACTAAAATTAACTTAAAAAAAGAGGGAAGTATTGTTTACAAAATTTGTAAAGTAGAAGGCCTTTGATGAATCTTATTGACAGGTGTTTTTGGAGCACACTGGTGCTGAAAATTTCATTTCCGATTTCGGTATTGTTGGACGGAGGAGCAGGGAGGACCCGTGCTTTTCTACAGAAGGAGCTGACTAAGGCTTCGTCCTATGATGAAGGGAATGCACCTGCTGGAGGCGTAGGTGTCACCCAAGCTAATAATTCCCCAACGATTTTTGGTCACAGAACAAAGAAATAAAAATATTAGAATAAGACTTATAAGGTACATGTGTGTGTGTGTGTGTGTGTATATATGTATACATATTTTTAATAAAACTCCAGTGTCCTGTTGAAATTTGAGCGGCAGCATTCTCCTCAAGTACTTCTTCCCCCGGGGGCGCCTGGGGGGCTCAGTCCTCTGGGCATCCGACTTCAGCTCATGATCTCATGGTCTGTGAGATTGAGCCCCGCGTCCGGCTCTGGGCTGACAGCTCAGAGCCTGGATCCTGCTTCCAATTCTGTGTCTCCCTCTCTCTCTGCCCCTCCCCTGCTCACATTCTGTGTCTCTATCTCTTTCAAAAAATAATAATAAAATATTTTAAAAAAATACTTCCTCTCCCTGTTTTCACCCCCGGGCCTCCTTTTCCTTACAGGAATCTTTGGTAACGTCAAAAGAAGCAGGCTTCTCCTGAAACAGAAGTGCGCCTGAGTCTCCGTGTTGCATTGCTGAATCTAATGTAACATTGTATGTCAACTGTACTCAAAACAAGAAAGAAAGAAAGAAGAAAGAAAGAAAGAAAGAAAGAAAGAAAGAAAGAAAGAAAGAAAGAAAGAAGGAAGAAAGAAAGAAAGAAAAGGAAAAAGAAAGGGAAGAAAAGGAAAAAGAAAGGGAAGAAAAGAGAGGAAAAGGAAAGGAAAGGAAAGAAAAGGAAAGGAAAAGAAAAGAAAAAAAAGAAAAGAAAGGAAAAGAAAAGAAAAAAGAATTGCATTGGAGTCAAGAAGCAATTCCTCGCCTTGGCCGCTGGGCCTGCCTCCTGCGCCGTCAGGATCCCAGAGTCCCAGCGCAGTTCCTGGGATGGAACATAATGGGATCGCATTTGACCTCGAGTGGCCGGCTCTCCTAAGGAACGAGTCCCCAGGCACCTGCCGATAGCCCTGGGTTCTCCTGACAGGGCCATAGCACTGCCAAGCAGGAAAGAGATGGGAACTGCTGGTTTGAAACTTGGAAGGCAGAGATGGTAGAAGAGAAATAAGACCCTCAAAGTCGCAACCGAGACTCACGAAGATCTGGCAACATGAACCCGCGGCAATGAAACTTCCAGCGTCTGAAAAAAAAAAAAAAAAGGCTCAAATAGCATTCTTTGAAAAGTCTATTTTTGCATATCTGGAAAGGAGTAAGAGAATTATGAAAGGTGATTATGTGGAGAAAATCTTATTTTAAGTCACAAAACATCCTGAAACACCCTAAAAATTTTTATAGCTCTAACAGTGCGTTAAAAAAACATATATATATGTATATATACGTTCCCTGAGAGTGGATATATATATATATATATATATACACACACACACATATATACACACATATACATATACACATATATGTATACATATATACACACATATATGCACACATTTACACACACATGTATACCTATATGTACACATGTATATATACATGCTACATACATACATACACATACATATACATATATATATACATATATACATATACATACATATATACTACACTCTCAGGGAACTGAAGGTGCTACAGGTTGGATTCTGGGTTTCTTTGGCCCAAAAGGTTGATAACACCAGACTTTTCACTTTCTCTTCCGTCATGTCATTTGCTGGTGTTTTTACAGCCTGCAGCCAGGCCATAGCACGTGAGGCCCACACACGGAGCAGGTGTGTGATTCGGAGAGGCTGGGGGAGCGGGGAAGGGATCCAAGGAATGCAGGAACTCAGCCACGCCTTCTCCCTCTCCGCAGGCAGCACGCTCTCTGAAGCCTCCAGTTGTTTTTTTTTTTTTTTTAAATGAGAAGCCTCCAGTTTATTTTTAAGAGAGAGCATGAGCAGGGAAGGGCAGAGAGAGAGGGAAATGGAGGATCCCAAGATCTCTCTTATGATCTCCACGCAGACAGCAGAAAGTCAATGCGGGGCTCAAACTAGCAAACTGCCAGATCATGATCTGAGCTGAAGTTGGACACTTAACTGACTAACCCCCCAGGCGCCCCCGAAGCCTCCAGTTTTTAATTTTTTTTAACATTTATTTATTTTTGAGACAAAGAGAAACAGAGCATGAGCAGGGGAGGGGCAGAGAGAGAGAGGGAGACACAGAATCCGAAGCAGGCTCCAGACTCCGAGCTGTCAGTACAGAGCCTGACTCGGGGCTCAAACTCATGAACCGTGAGATCATGACCTGAGCCGAAGTCGCACGCCTAACCAACTGAGCCACCCAGGCGCCCCAGAAGCCTCGTTTTCAAAAAGCAGGTCTGAAATCGAATGTCTGCCTCTCTGGACAGCTTCCAGACAACATACTTCTCCCAGCCGACACAGGCCTGCCTTTTCTGATTTTTATCTCTGGGCAAGGGCAGCACTCCCTAAGACTCTGTGTCAGCGGTGGGCCTCGGACCAGGAGGCACCAGGGTCCGGGGGCACCAGGACTGCTCAGGAACGAGCTCAGGTTGTTTACGAGGGGCCCAGGACACCCGAGCACCAGTCCTTGGCCGGTCTCGGAAGAGCGCCGAGCTGCAGATGCTTACGATTCGTCATTGGATGATGCTTAGATCCGATTGCAATGAGAAAAGAAATAAAGGCAAACTTCAGTGAAAACACTTGCTAATCTTTGGTTTACAGACTAGTTAGGGGTGTACGGGTCATCAGGAAATCAAGGACCTCCAATCTGCCTTTGAAATGTCAGCTCCCCAGCAATGACCCCCTCCCTGGTCCTCCCCCGCTCCCCCACCCCGATTCTGCATCCTCCTCACTCCCTCATGTGGGCTGGGCTTTAGAATTACTGATGTGGGGAGTTCTGGTTGATACGGTATTTCTGGAAGTCTGATCTCGAGTTACTAATTTATCTCAGTAAATAACTACTACTCGTACCGTATCGGCAGTAATAATCATAAATAGGAAACAGATGTGCAACAGAGAAGTGTTTATCGAGGGGCCAGGTGTGCCACCCGTTTATTGGAAATGACCAAAATGCATAAACATGAGATAACACGTAAGTGAATATTTGCACGTAGCCTCAGTAGTAGTCATTAGGACGATGCTGGCAAATAATTTGCAAAATGTGTTTTATTACAACTCCGGGAAGGGAAAGATGAAATGAGACCAACCGAAGTTGAGCGCCTCTGCAAAACATGCATGAGGAAGACAGAATGACATGGACATTTAGCCCAGGACCTGCTCCTAACGCTGGGGCTTTTGCCGATATGTTAAATTTTAATTTTATGTCTTCCACGTTTTACATCAAAGTTTGGCTTTAAAATCTTGAAAATCAAATAAGATTTAATTAGAAAATATGTTTAAAAATAAATCAGGAGGAATCGCCTGAGAACCTATAATGAGCATGGCTTTTATTATTCTGCTTTATTTATTTTGAAATGTTTATTTATTTTTGAGAGAGTGAGTGAGAGAGCGCGTGCAAGCGAGGGAGGGGCAGAGAGAGAGAGGGGGCCAGAGCTTCCAAAGCCGGCTCTGTGCCGAGGGCAGAGAGCCCAACATGGGGCTCGAACTCACTGAGCGAAAGTCAGACACTTAACAGACTGAGCCACCCAGGTGCCCCTCCTTAATTTTTCACTGTGAAAGAAATTGTTTTAAAAGTTTTTTTAAAATTGAACAGTAGAGTCTGCCAATTTGGGGAAGTACAAGTGTCTCTAAGGTATAACCGATCTGTTCACAGACCTGTTAACCATCAATCACGTGGGTAGGGTAGAAGGGTAGACTGATGCCCAGTCATGAACAGCATTCTCTGCTAGAAGAATCTCCAATCATACAGTATTTGTGAGATGATTCTAAACACACTATATTTTTCTTCACTTATTTAAAAAAATTTTTTTTAATGTTTATTCATTTTTGGGAGAGACAGAACAGAGCGTTAGCAGGGAAAGGGCAGAGAAAGAGGGAGACACAGAATCCGAAGCAGGCTCCAGGCTCTGAGCTGTCAGCACAGAGCCTGGTGTGGGGCTCGAACCCACAAACTGTGAGATCATGACCTGAGCTAAAGTCGGCCGCTTAATCGACTGAGCCACCCAGGCGCCCCTCACTTATTTTTTAAAGGCGTCTCTCAGTCATGACTTCATCATGTCATTGTGTCCAGAGGGAGGGAGGGAGGTAATTTTCAAAGCATTTCTGACTAATAAGGAAATCTTTCAAGCATTTATACCTTTAAAAAACATGTTTACCCAGGGGCGCCTGGGTGGCTCAGTCGGTTGAGCGGCCGACTTCGGCTCAGGTCATGATCTCACTGTCTGTGAGTTCGAGCCCCGCGTCGGGCTCTGTGCTGACGGCTCAGAGCCTGGAGCCTGCTTCACATTCTGTGTCTCCCTCTCTCTCTGCCCTTCCCTTGCTCGCACTCTGTCTCTATGTCTCTCAAAAATAAAATAAAAACATTAAAAAAAAAACATGTTTACCCAAATATTATTACTAGAGCAATCACTCTCAAGCAAGAAAATCACTTAACAAAATAATCACTTTAAGAGTCCAAGTTTTACAAGGCCATACAGAGTGTAGTTATAACATACGGAGTTCAGGAATCCTAAAAGAACCTTCTGTTACCAAATTACATTTGCAGGAACAATTTCTTTCTCTTTTTTCAGTTTTGTATCCAAATACCTGTCCCAGCTGTGAACTTGTTTTTTCCTCTCTCGAAAATTAAAATTTTAAATGTATAAATTGAATCATAGGAATGTCCTGGGTTCATCAGTAAAGTTGGTTATTGGCTTACACTCTGATCTTTGCAGGCAAAGATTTTATATACATATTGAGACCAAATGTATTTGGTTTCTTTTAATTGAGATATAAGTGATAGAGAACATATTAGTTTCAGGTCAGCAGCGTAATGACTCAATATTTGTATATATTGTGAAATCCTCACCATCATAAGTCTAGTTGATATATATCTCCGTCCATTATTGATTTTTTTTCTCACGATGAGGTCTTTTAAGGTCTACTCTCTTAGCAACTTTCGAATATGCACTGCACTACTCTTAACTAGAGTCACCCAGCTAGACGTTACATTTCCATGACTTATTCCTTTTATAAAGAGAAGTTTGTATCTTTTAACACCCTTGTATTTTTCTTTTTTGAATGAGAATAATATGTAATAGAATTTATCAGAATTCCAGGACACAAGCTTTAGCCGTACCAAAAACGGCAGCTCACACGTTTGTAAACTCCCTTGTTTTATGCGTCCTTCTGACCTTTGATACAAGTAGGAAGTCAGCTCCAGGCAGTTCTGCAGGGCGGGCTCCAAGGAAATAAATGCCCCCCCCTGCCCCATTCTCCTGCCTTTCTCTGATCTCCTGCAGAAACTCGCCCCTAACTGAACCCCTGCTGAAAAGTAGAGCGCGAAGGAACCGGTAATATACTTCATACAGTTAACACAATGCAGGGAGAAGAAGGGCGGAGAGTTGATTTGTAAGAACAAATGGAGGAGTTTCATCAAAATTACTGATACTTCTTGGAACCGTCTGACACAGATACATGCCCCAGGTTTCATGTTAATATTTCATTCCAGGTTTGGTTGCTCCCCCAGTCATGCACGTGGCTGTAGGACTTAGGCCAGCCTCCCCTACACTCATGAGGGCTTACGGCTCTGGACAATATGACTTGGAGGACGACGGGATCTGGGGGTCCTACAGGCAATTAAACCCCAAGAGAGTGGAGAAGGAAGGGATAACCTAGGGAAGTTTAAGGTCTTTTCCCAGACACACCAAACGCACCATACTTTTTCCTCTTAAGGAGGGGCGGAGCAAGGAAATAGAGGGTCTTGATCACTGAACCATAATGGAGACACACGAAAACCTGAATTGTAGAGAATGGACCCACTCTGTGGACATCAGGCAATCTGGGGGTGAGGTGATACAGTGTATATCCGGCCCCCTCCTTCTTCACCTGACGATGGTGGCGTCTATCGACCAGCCTCGCCCAAGACAGGTGTTTCCTTAAGGATGGCAAAATTGTACATTTCATGCCTGTCATCCGATGCTCCTCCATTCATTAGCCATCATTCTTAGCAGCTGGTGCTACTTGGATTCGAAGGGTGCAGACTTTTTCCTTCCCCCTTTAATTCCCAACTGTTAGATTACAGCGTTAGAACAACAGCCATCTCAAATAGTAACACAACATTACTATTCTCTTTATATTTTTTAAACAGCATTAACATTTGAATACTTCTGTAGGCAAGAAACTGACAACCCCTTTTCCCCTCCTGCATGAGAGCTTGACCTTCGGTTAACTTCTTGGCTACGTTTCCCTGGAAACAGATACAGACAGTAAGTTACTAAGTAACATTGCTTATGGTAAAACTTACCACTCATTGACGATTTGGATCTAGCCTGGAAGAATAATGAGACACAAAGCCGTAACTCCTGGCTTCCCTGAGTGTGATCGCTGCTGGGACTGAATCCTCCCGGAGCCCGTGACACCTAGCCAAAAAAAAAAAGACACTGTTTTTTAGAAGTATCTTCAATAACATAGGCTGTGAGGCTGTTCCAAGAGCTATCAGCGCCTGTAGGGAAGGTGGCTCTTCACACAGGCCGGCTCTCACACCCGCCACGTGGCTCTCATCTCCCCGCACCCCACCGGATGGATGGCTTCAGGAGTCTGACCAAAAAGAAATGCCCGGGGTACCCTCCAGGCAAGCTCTGATTTCCATCTTTAGATTCTACTAACGGATCGGCCCCATGTGAGACCTATCGTGATCTGATGAGTCTCAATGTCTAGTTTAACCAAAGAAGCCCCTTAACTGGGTACAATACAGACCTGCCCTGTACTGTGGCCCAGGAAAACAGCCCGGCAATGCCTTGAGGGTTCCCTGTCCGGCTAGAGTTACATTGATCGGATCAGCTCTACTTCCTTTTAGCGGAGAAATAGATTTAGAAAAAGACAGGTGGGCTTCCGGATTATAATTGTTTTCCTATTCGTCGTTATCCGAGTATCATGGTTTCTGGGCCTTTCCATGAATACCAATAGATAATTTAAAAAATCTTGCGATTAATTGAATTGGTTAAGTTGGGCATAAGCTCTTTCGTATTGTGCTTGCATCTTTTCTCTCTTAGACTGAGAGCATTAACATAATCACTTATTTGCTTAACCCTGCACTGTAAGAGCAATTTCAATAGAATAACACCAATAATTCCATGAATAATAAGGCTACCGAATATATTGTGTGATTTCACGTGGCCGTTCTTTCGTTCCTTAATGGACTTCCCACTCAGTTGTCATAGACATGGTTTACAGACGTGTTTTAGACCACCAGAAACAATTCTTTCCTCCCTGTAGTTATCAATAAAATAATTTGAGATGGAAGTAGGTTCCATTTTCAATTTCTGTTCACATTTTGCTCTCTATATAATTTCATTTTTTTGAACAGGTGCGTTTTTGAGTTTCGGTACCAAAACGATATTTTATGATCAAAAAAGCCTCACCTACTCCCTCTGCCGCGTGTAATTAAGACTTTGATTAGTTTATTTTTATTGTTTTTAGTAATTTCATTCTGTATAATAAATATATGTTATGTATATAGTCTATTCGTACATATATTTTAATTCCTTCTTTGTTAGATAAAATATGCCATATCGCTATTGTGATTTTAAAGATTTTCCATCTAATAGGATTTGTTAGGATGCCTGGAGCAGGGATTGTGTGCACAGAACAGGGCTTTGCAAAGTGTTGCCATGTCATTGAGAATTGTATTGGATGGAGTCTTTGAAGAACTTCTGTGGAGCAAATATCCGGCCTGTAAAAGATAATGACAAAATTATTAATCAAGGGGTGCCCGGGTGACTCAGCTGGTCAGGCACCCAACTCTTCATTTCAACTCAGGCTGTGGTTTCATGGCTCTTGAGTTCAAGCCCCGCATCGGGCTTTGCGCTGACAGCTCAGAGCCTGCTTGGGATTCTCTCTCCCTCTCTCTCTACCCCTGTGTCTCTCTCTCTCTCTCTCTCTCTCATTCTGTCCCTCAAAGGAAAGAAAGAAAGGAAAGGAAAGAGAGAAATAAAGAGAGAAAGAGAGAAAGAGAGAAAGAAAGAAAGAAAGAAAGAAAGAAAGGAGAAAAGGAAGGAAGGAAGGAACGAAGGAAGGAAGAAAGAAAGAAACAGAAAGAAAGAAGCTTAAAAAATATTAATCAAATAAAACTTGATTAAATAATTAAAATGTGTATATATGCATGTAGGTATATATTTTTATATTTATATATATATCATTTTTTAAGCGGTTTCTCCGCCCTCATTTTAAACTCTTACTCCAGACTGAAGTGTCCATCTTACACGCTGGAGCACGACCAGTGCCTAACAAACCTCCTTTACAAAAAAGGAATTTAATATATAATCGTTGAATGAATGAATGCGGGTTCCAGGGAAGAGGTGATTTTTAAACACAACTTATAAAATATAAGCAGGAGGGGAAGTTTCTGCATTCTTTGTTTTTAATGTTTATTCATTTTTGAGAGAGAGATACAGAGCAGAGCAGAGTGTTAGCAGGGGAAGGACAGAGAGTGAGGGAGACACAGAATCCGAAGCACGCTCCAGGCTTTGAGATGTCAGCACAGAGCCTGACGCGGGGCTCGAACTCACGGACCGTGAGATCATGACCTAAGCCGAAGTCGGATGCTTAACCGACTGAGCCCCCCAGGCGCCCCAAGTTTCTGCATTCTAATGTAGGTCATAACTAGTAGTAAAGTCGTATCCTCAGTTTTTCCAGCCCTTAAACTTCATTTGTCCCCCAGACGTAAAGTGTGGACTAGCCTTTTGGAAACATTCACTCCAACCCCGTTTCACAGGACGGAGTAACACAGAGGAATTAAGTGTATTGACTCTGAACTCTGATGGACAGCTGTTTGATTCTCCGCGGTTGCCCTGCGATAGTGATGAATCCTGAGCAATGATTCCACAAACCTAGTTAAAAATTAGGAAGCGCAGGGGCGCCCGGGGGGCTCAGTCCAGTAAGCCTCCAACTCTCGGTTTTGGCTCAGGTCATGATCTCGGGGTGCGTGATTTTGAGCCCCACGCCGGGCTCTGCACTGACGGCTTGGAGCCTGCTTGGGATGTTCTCTCTCCTCTCTCTCTGCCCCCCACTTGCATTATCTCTCTCTCTCTCTCAAAATAAATAAATCAACTTTTAAAAAAGAATTACAAAGCACAGTAAATATGTAATAATGATTCTATAGAGGTTATATCTAATTTGTTACATAAACTCAATTTATAGATTTATAGACATTATATGTTTTTTTAAATGTTTATTTATTTATTTTGAGAGAGGGAGACATCATGCCTGCACACAGGGGAGGGGCAGGGAGAAGGGGAGAGAGAATCGCACGCAGGCTCCACTCTTTCAGGGCAGAGTCTGACACGGGGCTCGATCTCATGTATGGTGAGACCATGACCTGAGCCAAATTCAAGAGTCATATGTTTAACCGACGGAGCCCCCTGGGGGCCCAGTAAGTGTTTTATTTCTAAAGTTGTTGTATAGCACCTGCTGTACTCTCTGTAGACTAAGAGTTGGTTCCAGTAGGATATTGCTGAGGAGTGAGGGAACTTGAGCGCTTGGTCCATGTGTCAAGTTAATTACAGGCTCAAGGAAGAAATGAATCGCTAACAGCCCAGCTGAAATCCTTTAAGGCTCCCTGAAGTCACGGAGCGCAGGTTACCTGAAGGGACCCCCAGAAGTGCGATCATGGAAGTCGATGCGGCGGTGTTAAACACATTTTTCCCTGCTCTGGGCCTCTCATGTAACATGAATGATTTCTTCAATGAAGAAGAAGACCCTGGAATACCGGAACTCTTTGGGAAAGTGAAGGACAAGTCTCATTGGACCCATTTCTGCACGTACCTAAGATCCTTCCCGTCCCATTCCCTGACTCCATTTACACACCCTTGTCCCTCAAAATGTTTCTCGTAATTGCACTTTGGGCTTGTTGACAAAACCTCTTTCCTTTGATCGAGATTTTAGAATTCCTGCATTCCCCATCAATACATGTCTTGTCTTGGAAAGGAAGGCCATAACTTCATGAAGTCGACCCACGATAGTGTCAGCGTGATACAGCCAGACGCCATCAACATGGGCAGACGTCAGCTCCTGCTGACCGTTTATTCTTCACAGTGTGGAAAGTGTGGGTATTGACTTTAAATTTCCAGAAAAACGATTCGTTGGAATTCCGGTCAGTCGTTGGCACTTGTAATAAGGGATACCCTTGACATTTGCACATTTATATTCTAAATTTCATCTAATCGTGAACCCATAGGACACATGATTTGCAATTTTGCTGAGGCACGAGGTTGAATCCCACACACTCGAAAGCCTGGCGGTAACTCTCGAAGGGATGAAAAGGTTGTTTCTTTGTGAGAAATGATACCTAAGAGTAACCTGGACTGGTAGGAAGTTTGGTGATACTTGAAGGTCTCTTGGTGAATTACCCAAGACATTTAAATGAGCTCTTCTATATGTGTGAGCAATTCTTATGAATGAAAAATACAATGGGTTGGCCACCGAATAAAAATACATTGCTCTTCAGCTTTAGGGCATTCAGTATGTCTGAAATGCAGCAAGCCTTGGGTGAGGGAGGCAGGGCTACAGTTGAAGAGAGGGGCACCTGGATGACTCTCGCAGTTGAGCGTCCCACTTTGGCTCAGCTCAGGATCTCGTGGTTCTCAAGTTCGAGCCCCACATCAGGCTCGCGGCTGTCAGTGAAGAGCCCGCTTTGGATCCTCTGTCCCCCTCTCTGTGTCCCTGCCTCGCTTGAGCGCTCTCCCTCTCTCACAAATAAACAAACATTAAAAATTAAAAACAAACGAACAACAACAGAAAGAACAAATGGTGTGAGCTACAGACCACGCGAAGGAGTCTGTAACTATCCCGCGGCAAAGCGGTACCCAGATGCCTGGGGATAATGAGCGTCCAAGTTCCGTGTCGCCTTGATGTACAGTCACGTTGTCACCTTACTGCTTCAGTTCCTCCTGCGCTTGGACACGTTCTTGTATGTTCAACCCGTCAGGCGTTTGTTTGTTTCAGAGCAGAGCTCTGTCTCCATCACGTCTCAGTCTAGATGTTGGAAATGATGTTAGTCTAGATGTTGGATTCCAGCCTGGAAATTTCAGGCTCGATCATCTATACACCAGGTGTCTAGATACTTCTCTTCTTTCTGTTAAAAAAAAATGTGAAAGGCCTGAAACTGTACTTCCTCTCTTTCTGAGCAATAAAAATAATTCCCTGCCAGAGAACACCTTCTCTTCATACTTCTGTCACAATCATAGGCCCTACGCTAAAACCTTCTAATTTGGTGCCGCATGAGAAAACTCGCCATTATTTCAAAGTTTTGATTGCTTCTTGGAAGCCGACTTGGCTGACAATATGTCTCGTTAAATCCCCGCCTTCGCCAACTGTGGTGTCCTCCTGTAAAACCGAAATGCCCACTTGCGAGGCAGCTGTGAGGATTAACTGAGGATTCATTAGAACAGGCTCGATGCATTCAATTCTGGAAGTTTCAGATTTCTTCCATTTGTCTATGATACTATCTCCCTTGAGGATACTATAAAATATTGCATGTTGACCTTTGAGTCCTGCGGTATCTAGCACGGTGTCTACTACAGGGCTCTGGAAAAATGTGCGGGACGTGTCCGAGATATGTATCAGATGTAAACGTGTTTGGATGAAGTGGCTATTATCGTCCATAAGAGGCATTCTATAAATTCTGACTACAGATGTCTTCATTCGGATTCAATCTCCCATAAAATGTTCTTTTACAAGGCAAAATATGAAGATTCCCCCGGAAATAGATGTTGGGATGAGCTGTTGAGATTCGCATAAATTGTCACGATAAAATTCTGTATGTTTCCATCGTAACTCTCAATAATAAAATCACTACCATTATATACTGGTCCATTCAAAAACACCGTGGCTAATTAGGTTCACACACCTGACAGATGACTTTTCTCTCCTAAATTGATTAAATGAGATTTAATTACTAGCGAAAGGATTCGCAGCTAATTCAGGAAACAAATATGAAATTGATTCATTTGATGAAAAGCACAACCATAAGTTGGCATCAGAATATAGGTTGCATGTGGTATACTTTTTCTCAGGGCACGACAGTTACAAAAGAAGAAAATTATCAGCTGATTCATCAGCACTTGTAAAGTCTCAAAAATTAATCGTCGTTTTACAGGGGGAAGATGTCAAAAACATATTGTAAATGAGCTCTGCTGGTTTGAACCAATTAGTGGCTTAATGGGTGTTGAGATTAAAATCCTAGTTCAGTTACTTACTTGGTCTGAAACTTCACTCAAGTTGTTTAAATATCCGGGGTTCGTTATCAGTGAAATGGGGCTAATAATCATTCCTTTCTCGGAGATTGTCAGGAGGGTGTGGTGAGACAATGCATGGAAGGAACTTGGGCACTAAGCTGAACATATTAGTACTAGGATATCGGGGTGCTTGGGTGGCTCAGTCGGTTGAGCGTCCGACTTCGGCTCAGGTCATGATCTCACAGTTTGTGACCTTGAGCCCCGAGTCAGGGGCTCTGAGTTGTCAGCACAGAGCCTGGAACCTGCTTCAGATTCTGTGTGTGTGTCTCTCTCTCTGCCTCTCCCCTGCTCGTGTGCTGTCTCTCTCTCTCAAAAAGAAACATTAAATTAAAAGAAATAGGATATCAACTATTGCTTTTACGTTTTTTTTTTCTTATTGTACCATTGTCCTTATTTTTTTAATTTTTATTTAAATTCCAGTTAGTTAACATGCAGCGTAATATTTTTTAAGCTTATTTATTTATTTTTGAGAGAGAGGCAGAAAGAGAGGGAGAGAGAGACTGGAGGAAATCGTACCCAAGCTGGGTTTTGAAGGGAAGGGAAGAGTTAGGTCACAAAATTGGATGTGAGAAAGGTCACTCCAAGGAGAAGAAAGGGTATGTTTGAAGGGATAAGAATGAGAGTTTCAAGCTTTTCATCACTGGAATGGATGAACCATTGCCTGAGTGTGAGGGAGACAGGGAGAGAGGGCTAGCGGTCTCCACGCTACAGGAGCCACAGTGTGGCACGGTGAGAAGTAAAAGCCAGATAGTGCAGACTGCGTGGCCAGAGACTGTCAGCAATCTGAAATCTTAGCTAGGACGAGAATGCTTGGGGCTCTTGTGTCTTCCGAATTAAAGCAAGGCTGAAAATGATACCACTTTAGAACGTTTGGGCAAATATAAATTCCTCAAGTGACTTGAGGAATTAGGATAACAAGAATGGAATGTTCCAGAACAGAGGTTTTGATTAATTTCATGATTAGGGAACCTCACAGAGTAAGATTAATCAGCCCACGGGTATAGGATCGATGGATATCTCTTCCAGAGAACTGGGCAAGTCTCCCCAGACAATGGAATGTCCATCCTTAGGTTTCCTGATGAAGGAGGTTCTAGTTCAGACTAAAGATAGTGGGACTTCCCTCGGCTGACCACCCCAATACTGCATAAGAGTGGGGGAGGGGTCGGTGGTGTATGTACAGCACTGTTTCCTCAGAGCCCGTGATTGAGGAGATGATGCCTCACCCCGGTAAGTGCTCTGAGTCACCTGATTCGTTCCTGGGGGTCAGGTGAGTCCGGGAAGTAAGACCATCTAACACCAGGAAGGATAAGTTTTACCAAAGTCGCTCTATAAATACACTCTCCATCGATTTGTGTATGAGTCACTAAGCATATAAATACAATGAGATCACATTTGTAAAATACTAAATACAGTAGAATATAGCAGATACTCAGTGAGTGGTGGCTGGATTGGGCTGTAAGGTAAGAATCCACAAGCTTCAAGCTCTTCTTTTCACTGAGATAAGTACTAAACACAGAGAGAACAATGAGAAATGTTTTCTTGAGCCCACAGAAGCGATTGTGGTGGAAACGACCTGTATTTGAGGGTGCAAGTCCAAGAGGGTTCGGGGAATGTCTTCGGTCTGACCCATGTGCACAGGGAACCCTCCCTCTCAAAGCCTTTCTGGGTCAGTGATTCGTCCCATCATCTTGGCGAATCATTCTCTTCCATCATAACTAGTGAGAGACCTTGTCAACAGAGGTATTTGGAGGGAGATTTCCAATGCAAGTTTTTCTTTACTCTTGCCATGCTTGGCCCCGGGACTCCAATCTCTTCTTCTCGCACTTCCCTTGTTACTTGGTATACGACTTCCCTTATTCCACAGCCAAAAGCCCTGTGGTTCTAGCATGCCTTAGTGAAATGGTTCCACGGAGCACTGTTCGCAGATTGTTCCAGATGGCTCCAAATTGATGAGAAGACCAGGAAAGACTTTTCTCTATAACTCAGAGGTTGCAGGTACAGTCAAGACCTTGAAATACAAGCTTCCTAAGGGATTAAAGAGAAGCCACCAGTCTCCCATGGACTGGTGTCACCATGATAAGATCTGGGCTCCAGCAGCAAAGAACATTTCATGTTGGCTCTTAATAAAAAAGCGTCATTTCTCTGGAGTTATCAATGCTCACTTAGCTTAAAATGAGAGTCTTGGTCTCCCCAGGACATACCTCTTCGTGTAGAAAACTAGACTTCACTTCTACATAAAGCTTATTTTGCCCAGTTTACCAAAGACACAGATATTTCTCTCTTTTAAGTTTATTTACTTATTTTGAGAGGGAGAGAGATAGCACAAGTGGAGGAAGGGCAGAGAGAGAGAGGGAGAGAGAATCCTAAGCAGGTTCCATGCTGTCAGAGTGGAGCCTGATGCAGAGCTCAAACTCATGAACCGTGAGATCATGACCTGAGCCGAAATCAAGAGTCAGATGCTTAACCAGCTGAGCCACCCAGGTGTCCCAAGATATTTCTTATCTGCTTCTAACTAAACCAGCGCTGGGGAAAGGCTGAATGAAGTACCTACAATACCCATCTTCTTTAAAATCACCCCATTTATCAAGATGTAGTAAGCGTGATAGACAAAGAAGGTGATGCTCTCCGTGACTCGCTCTCCAAATCCCTGGCTCACTACTGTCGCAGAGTCTCTGGCCTCCGGTCTGCCACTGGCTTAGGTATAATAGCTGCAGGAGTGGTGGCTGGATTGTCATGAGGTCCCCACCAGCACTCAAGAGAAAGCTAGGAACTAGAGTCAAGTCTCTGCCACATGTCCCAAGTCTGAGTCATCTCCAGTACAGTCTTCTTATTACGTTCCCTCCTCCTTTGTGTCCGTTTTCATAAATGTTGCCCTATCGGTCAACTTTCCCGCAGAAGTTGCACCAAAAGATCACTCTCTTATAATTGTCTTGTTTCTCCCAAAGACAAGCTTATTAGAAGTGAAGAGAATTCATTCTTATTACATACTTACCTCTTAGGGAAAAAAATCTTACAGTTGTCATCAATCGATAAGTATAATTTTACATCTACTCCAATATTCAAGAAGACTTTTATGCTTCCTAAGATGAGACAACTGTAATGTTCTTTAGGAACATTCCTGCTTAAAAACTAAATGTGTTTATCAACATCTAGCTTCAGCCGCTAAGATGAACACCAACTTTCACTCTTTCCCTAAACACAAAAGATATGTTTTGTTTTGTTTTTAAAGTTTTTTAATGTTTATTTATTTTTGAGAGAGAGAGACAGAGTGTGAGTGGGGGAGAAGCAGAGAGAGAGGGAGACACAGAATCTGAAGCAGGCTCCAGGCTCTGAGCTGTCAGCACAGAGCCCGACATGGGGCTCGAACTCATGAACTGTGAGATCATGACCTGAGTTGAAGTCGGACGGTTAACCGACTGAGCCACCCAGGTGCCCCCATTTTGTTGTTTTAAGAATAAAAAGGAACGCAAGATAATGGAAAGAACACCTATCATAATGGAAAATATGGGGCAAATGGTGCCAATGGGAGGAACCAATGAGGAGAGACTTGTGGGTATAACATGCAAGAAGTTTTTCCTGAAGACGCTGGACACTACAGGGGACCTTCGGGAAGACACTAGACTCATATAGAGACTGCAATCTAAGCCTGGCTCTCCACATAGCTGATGGCATTTCCATCTCCAAAGCATATCTCTGGCAAGGAATTTGGGTTTAAAAACTCCACAGTCCCTGCCATGTGCTCAAAGATACACAAGAGAAAACTAAGCAGTCAGAGAAGTGCTCTTGAGTGCGGCAGAGCTCAGGGAACAGATAAGACTTGAGTGTTGAGTGTTGGGTGGGTGGCTCTGTCAGTTACACATCTGACTCTTAATCTCAGTTCAGGTCTTGATCTCAGGGTCGTGAGTTCAAGCTCCATGTTGGGCTCGGTGCTAACAGTGAAGCCTGTTTAAAAAAAAAGAGTTGAGTGTTCAGAAAGGACAGCAAATCCTTCCAGGTCAGGGAGCACAGCGTTGGTGTGGCTGCGTGAACTTTGATGTGTGACAGATGGGACTTAGAGGACATGAACATAAGCTCAGTGTCCAGTCGAACAGCAGTATCTATCTGCTTGGCAAGAACAAATGTGTACTCTGTTGAGCTTGAGGGAGGGTTTAACTTTAGCCAACGTTGGCAAATCATTAAGATCTGGACGTTTTTCCGTGGGTAGAATGAGTAAATTTAGACTTGGAAATGGGGCTATAGTATATAGTATATAGTGTATATATAGACTGTATATATAGAATACAGTATATAGTATATATATGTACTGTATATACTATATAGTGTATATAGTGTATATAGTAGAGTACAGTGGTTAAGAACCCTGGCTTCAGATTCCAGCTCCTAAGTGTATCAGCAGATGACTTACAGGAAGTTACTTATTTGGACCAAATCTCAATTTTGTCATCTATAAAGGAAGCATTAAAATTAAATGTGTCTTGGGGCACCTGGATAGGTCAGGTGGTTAAGCGCCGACCCTTGGTTTCTGCTCAGGTCATGATCTCACAGTTTTGTGAGTTCAAGCCCCACGTCGGGCTCTGTGTTGACAGTGTGGAACCTGCTTGGGATCCTCTCTCTCTCTCTCTCTGCCCCTCCCCTGATCATGCCGTCTGTCTCTCTCAAAATAAATAAATAAACTTAAAAAATATATAAAATCAGATGTGTCTCGGATGACTTATGAGGAGATCAAATGAGGTCGCAAGTTGGAAGTCTCAGCCTTATCTCCGGCACGTAGTAGCGTTTCCATGCGGACTTAGCAACAATAGCAGTAAACAGAGCCGTCCTCACCCTGCCCTGTGTATGGATTTCACTCTTTATTCTTCGACTTCCTTCTCATTCTCCTTGCCAACACGATGCCTGCCCACCTACCATCACACACGCTGTGTTTCAAGGGCAATGACACACCAAACTGTCACCATTTCTTTGCTCCTCAGGCGTTTATAGACCACCACTTTCTCTCCTTGGAAGGTCGTTCTCCAAACTCTTACTCTTATCTATGTATTCCATCATTTTCCCAGAACCACATCAATGTCATCTACTCCTTGGAAACTTCCTTGACATATTAGGAAGATCCATTTACTCTATGTATGAGCTGGAACTTTACATGGTACCTTGGCCAACTACCTACCATCAAGGCAATTAATCATCTCCACCATCATATTGAAACTTATGGGTTGTTGGCAGTTGGATAAAGTCACTGGTGTGGAGAGGGCCCTTATCGTGTTGGCCAGTGATCACTCCACTTTCATCCGGTAACTAACCAGAGGCATGGTCTAATAGATAAGTCTCATGTTATTTTAAAGTAAAGTTAAAATATTATCTCCTATATCTCAAGCCCCCTTAGTAGATAATTATTATTTTCTACAGGCACACCTACATATCCATAGGAGTAGAAACTATTATATTCCCACGAAGGAATGTACCTTTGATGGACAGCCTCATTTACCAATGTATTCATTCCATGGTCTATTAGTTTCTTTGTTCAAGAAATATTTAGTATCTCTTAGCTCGTGCCACAGCTGGTATAGTCGTTGGGATGCTAATGAGAAAACAATGCAGTCACTCATATCAAATAAGCAAACAACTGGTTGCAGAAATAGAAAATTACCCAGACAACTGCATATAGCATGTAAGGGTTATAACGGAGATATGCCTGCTGCACTGGAGAGTACAATGGATGAGTTTTTAAACACCATTGCAAGAGAAGATCGTGTTCGAGCTGCAATTTGAAGAATGACTATAAATCAACACGGTGAATAAGTGGGAAAATGTATTGGAGGTGGAATAAACAGCATGCACAATATGAAAAGAGTACAGAAACTATTAAAGTAATTACAAACAGGGGCACCTGGGTGGCTCAGTTCGTTAAGCGTCTGACTTCAGCTCTTGATCTCACATTTCATGAGTTTGAGCCCCACGTCAAGCTCTGTGCTAACAGCTCGGAGCCTGGGGCCTGCTTCCGATTCTGTGTCTTCCTTTCTCTCTGCCCCTCCCCCACTCATGCTTTGTCTCTCTTTCTCTCAAAAATAAATAAACGTTAAAAATTTTAAAAAAATGAATTACCAACAGGTCAATACTAATGGAACCCAGCATTTAGGAGAAAGTGGAAAGTGATCACCTTTGAAATCTGCACAGGGTTAAAATCCTGTCTGTCTCCCATCCCCCCTCGGGTGGGCCATCCACTGACAGCAGAACGTGGGGAAATGGCGCATGCATGGTGACTGTGGTTAAGAAGATGATAGTAGAGAGGACAGAATTTGGAAATCATTAGCGTAGAGAAGGTTCCTGTAGACCTAGAAGTGCATGACATTGTCCGGGGGAATGTGCACACTGAACTCCATGGCCAATCTTCACTGAGATTTAAAGTCGGAACAGACACACTCTCTTATAAAGCTACCGGCGTAAAGAACCATCCAGTATGTTGTATGACAGCGTATCCGATGTGGACCGGTGGGGTGCTGCTGAGCACGGGGAAAGCACGGACATCGAAAAGGCATCTTAGAATAGCGGTCCCCCAAGGAGAGGGACAAGGGGTAAGTGGAGGCAGGAAGAAACCAGCACTGTGTGATGCCCTGGGGGCCAAGTCTGTCCACAGGTGCCCGAAACGAGAGACAGGCAGCAGCCTCACCTGTCAGAGTTCCATGCTCACCATAAAACTCCCCAGGCAGAGGCACACACAGACACACACAGAGGGGCACACACATGCACACATATACATATACGCACATGCATACGCACACACACATACATAGTTATACATGCAGACACATAGGCAATACATGCATGCACACACATGTACACATACACACAGACACACGTGTGCATGCACAGTACACACACAGATGCACACACATATACATATATATGTGTACACGTGCCTACACACATACCTGTGCACACGTGCACACACAGAGGCATATACATAGATGCACACATATACACATACATACATGTATATGTATTCACATACATACATGTATATGTATTCACATACACATAGATCCACACACAGAGAGACACGTATACACACACATACATGCATATGCACACACCAGCACACACACATAAATACAAGCACACACATGCATACAGACAGACACACGCAGGTGCACACACACGTACACACGTACATACACACACTTTAGAGTTTGATGTAACGGACTTCTTGTTAGAAAATGATGTTGAATACTCCTTTTGACTTCTTCTATTTCTCACAGGCAGTCTTCTACAATTTACTGTTTAAATAAACTATGACTTCCTCCGTCCTTATTCCATAAATTACCTAACCATGCGTCTGACAGAATAAGGACTTCTAACTGCAGCAGCAGCTGAAAATTCAGTTTTCATCTCCTTCCTCCTTCTCTGCCCACGATGGGCAGTCGCGGCGGCGGACACGTAAACCAACGGGGGATAGCCGTGCTTGCAACACTTTAGTTTTACAACTGGTAGTTTTATGGGTTTTTCCTTATTTTTTATTTTTAAATTTTTATCATCTTTTTTTATTTTAAATTTTTAAATTTTTTTAATCTTTATTTTTTTATCGTCTTTGTTAACTTGTGTTACCAAGAATATTCTACCATTAAAATAATAGTACTTTCTAAACCAAGGAAGCTTTCGGGTTCTTGCATATTACCGATTTTTTTCTATTGCAGAAACACACACAAAATCTTAATTCTGACTTCGATTTGTTTTTGGAAAATGACCTCTTCATAGACTGACGGGGAGTCCTTTTTTCCACTTTCGCCTCGCCAGCTCTCTCCTCGCTTCAATCGCTATTTTAGCAGCGGATTCAAAATAATGAATTCTACTTTAAAAAAATATTAAGTTTATTTATTTTGACAGAGACAGAGACAGAGTGAGTGGGGAAGGGGCGAAGAGAGAGGGAGGGAGAGAATCCCAAGCAGGCTCCACACTGCCAGCACAGAGCCCAATGTGGGGCTTGAACTCAGGAAACCCTGAGATCCTGACCTGACCTGAAACCAAGAGTCTGACACTTCACCGACTGAGCCCCCTGGGCACCCCCAAAATAATGAATTCTTGCCCTTGATGCCCCCAATATTATGCAGGCACAAGTGAGTTGTGAACCAATGGCTCACACAGCCACACAAAGCATCCAATCTCTGCGTCACGATGTCCACAGTGTGTGGCCCCACTGCCCCACTCTGTGAAGCTGTAGCGCCCTCATCCATGCGGACTCTCTTCAGAAGGTGCAGTGATTGCCGTGCGCCATCTTGCTTGGCCTTGTGAGCGTCGCACAGGTGTAGTGGGAACTGTTCCACAGGAAAGAGACCAGAGCTTGGGACACACTAAGCCCTGAGGCACACACGTGGCGGAGCCTTGGACGCCGGCCTTTTGAATTAAATGAAGAAATAGAAGGCCGATGAGCCGGCGATCCACACCAGGAAAAATGAGAGCTGCAGGTTGAATGCACTCGTCTTCGCTGGTCAAGTTCCATATCTTCCTCGATGGGGGACGGTCTTGATCCTCAAAATTCCGATGATCGTATTTGTCAGGGGATAATAGTCACCCAGTGACTCTGACTTTCATGAGGTAACATGATGAAGCGAATGAGGAATGCCTAGTGCCTACAGGATGCAAAATATGTGTATTTGGTCCCATCGCTTAAGAAAACCTTTTTTAATGTTTTTCTTTTAGAAAGAGAGCACAAGCAGGGAAAGGACAGAGAAAGAGAGGGAGACCCAGAATCCCAAGCAGGCTCCAGGCTCTGAGCTGTCAGCACAGAGCCCAAGACGGGGTTCGAACCCATAGAAAGGTGAGATCATGACCTGAGCTGAAGTCAGGCGTTCACCGACTGAACCATCCAGATACCACTGGCTCCATTGCTTACTGTTGTATCACCGCAGTAGTGAGTTCGGGGATGCAGCCGCTGGTGAAGGAAAAATACATGACCACCAGGGGGCAGTAGCACGCTGCAAGGTTTGTTTTGGGGGCCCTTTGAAGGGTTTCTAGGCAAAGGAGGTCCCTCACAGCCTGAGGTCGAGGGTGGCCAGGGAACTATCAAGTGCAGAGAACCCAGAGACACCCATAGGAGAGGGGGCAAGAGCGGGGGCTCCCATGTCCAGATGACGACCCTTAGCAGCCAGGCAGGAATCTCTGGGTCAGAGAGCCCTGAAGGGCAGCCAAAGCTTGGGAAAGTCACAGCCCTTGGGTTTACCTTGCCTGTGGCTGGTAGGTATTAGGTGAAGCCCATGGGGTATGCAAAGCAAGTGGGCTCTAAATGGCTGGAAATCTATTCATATGGACTATATCTGAAACCATTGGATGTGTCACAAGTTGAGTTTGGTGTCCACGGGCTTTTGAGCTAACAGCTGCCAGCCTGCTGTGAAAATAGTACACGACACAGGACCAGCAGACAGAGCCCGTCTTTGGCTCCTTTACATAACCACCACCGCCAAAAGTTGAATAACATGAAATAGCAACAGCTTTTGTTTTACTTGCTGTAAAGTTTACAGTGAGATGTTTCTACGTATACACACATGGTTCTATGTTATTTCCTTCCACAAATGATTTCCATGCCCCACACAAACAATACAGTGACAGGGTTGAAGAAAATAAATAATACAAAATCAAAAGGAGAGGAAATCTAAATTAGGGCAGAAATTCGGAGACAAACACTAAAATTCTCACGTGAATTTTCTGGCTATTTATATGAACTATAGCTTCTGAAAAATGTATCAAAGTGGACAACTATCCCTTGACCTGTTTTCGGAATGGAAATATTTGGATAATTCAATCTCTGAATCACAATTAGAAGACAGAGGGACGTGTCATCCCTGAAGTTTCAGGGCCAAGAGCCAGTGGGTTGAGACGCGTGAGCATGAGTGGAGACCACACGGACTCCCAGCAATGTGGCCCCATCTCTCTCTGGTGGAAGCTCCCATCTGAAGACCACGGTGTAGAGTTACCATCCTCTATAACAGACACACATCTGACGCCCCACATTTTTTTTAAGCAGGCTTCGTGACCAGCCTGGAGCCCAACGCCGGACTCGAACTCACGACCCTGAGATCAAGACCTGAGCAGAGATCAAGATCAAGGCCACCCAAGTTCCCCAATGTTAGCATTTTTATTATTGCAGTTTAACACAGTGTTTAACAAACTAAAAATAAGACATCACATCAGAAATCTTAGGGGGGATGGGGCGCCTGGGGGGCTCAGTCGGTTAAGCAGCCGACTTAAGCTCAGGTCATGATCTCGCGGTCTGTGAGTTCGAGCCCCACGTCGGGCTCTGTGCTGACGGCTCATCAGAGCCTGGAACCTGCTTCAGATTCTGTATCTCTCTGTCTCTCTGCCCTTCCTCCGCTCATACTCTGTCTCTATGTCTCTCAAAAGTAAATAAACGTTAAAAAAAAAAGAAATCTTAGGGGGAAAATTTTGTAACAGAAAGTCAAGCATGAAATAGAAATTTTTTAAGTTAGTGAAATTTTCGGGGAGGTGTTATAACTTTTACGGTGGTTTGATGTTTTAAGGGACCATAAGGACTCCATTCATATATTTGAAAGTTCAAAGTTTGTAGGAATTGGGTGCCTTTTTCGTTGGCCACACGGCTTTTCTTGTGTGTGAATAATGATTCAGTGACACACATATAAAAATAAATTACTTCTTTGGAAACGTCGGTTTGAAATTCCCCAAATTAAAAAAGAGCGAATTTTGGTATGATTACTAACTGGTGCCTGTGTCTTGCAAAATGTCAAGCTTTTCCAAACTTACATACCATTTTTTCTGAAAGTTCTGAAAATTGTTCATTTTCCTTACACTTCATGCTACTTCTTGACATCCAGCTTCTCGCCGTGATACCTTGGAGACTAATGCCATCGAGCATGGCTTTCCAATAATTTCAATACATCCTCACTCACTTTCAATGTCTCTTCTCATATTCCCTCTTGTTGAATAAAAATGATATCAGAAGGGGCATCATATTTATTTCCTCAAGAACAATTCAGTGCCTTCACTGGGACGATGAGTCTGCCAGCCGCCACTCACACAGTTGATTCACTTAGGACCCCTCCGGGTTATTTTCACGGTGGAAAGAGAACCAGGTTGATAGTGCAGTGTGATGTAATGAAATCTTATTTCTGAAACGTCTGGAAACTGTAGCCAAGGTCAGTGGGTGCCAGGACGACTTTGAGCTATGGTAGAAGATGAAATACCCTTTCTGAGTTCTTTCCTTCAGACAATCTGTCTTTGCAAGGACCTAAAAGACGGTCAGCATGGTTAAAGAACCTCATAACAATGGCTGTCCCCAAATACCACAAGTTTCATTTAAGAACTTGGGAGGGGGGGCGCCTGGGGGCTCAGTCGGTCAAGCGGCCGACTTCGGCTCAGATCATGATCTCACAGTCTGTGGGTTCGAGCCTCGCATCGGGCTCTGTGCTGATGGCTCATCAGAGCCTGGAGCCTGCTTCGGATTCTGTGTCTCCCTCTCTCTCTGCCCTTCCCCTTCTCATGCACTGTCTCTCTGTCTGTCAAAAATAAATAAACGTTAAAAAAATTAAAAAGAAAAAAAGAACTTGGGAGGGGCAGAGGTAAAGGACCTTTTGAATGGCCATCAACGTACGACCTGCTTTTTATCACTGCAGACTGTTATTGCCCCGTCAACAGCGAGGCTGTCCTATTATTTCTAAAACCCCGATGACTTGCTTGTTCTTTTATGGTAAAAGGCGAGGTTTCAATGAAACCACGCCGACAGTGTTTCTTGGCTGATTCTGAGTTCCTCATGTTGCTTTTCGTGTTACTTGAGATTGCATTATGCTAATAATATTCTAAATCTAATAACCATATGTTTACAGAGCAGCAAGAAGGAATACAATATGAGCTAATGAGATAATACAATACTCGAGAATATTGCTAACACGATATGAAATTTCAGCTTGCTATAGTTTTCTCAAACTTCTTTGGACTCCGTTAAAGACTCAGATGCTGAGGTGAGCAAAGCTAGTGTCTCGAAGGTCATATTACTTTTCGTTCATCTCTTCCTGCATCGGTCTCTTCATCTCGAAACCTGTGATAATAACCCTTACATGAACGGCGAGGCGCTGGGGTGGAAATTGCTCTGAGGGCACGGGCTCCGTGTGCAAATGTATTAGGGCATCACTTCGGTCTTCCTCGCGAGGATGCCGCAGAATACCTCAGCGGAGGCACTGGGACACAAGGGTTATAGGTCTCTTCCTCAGTTTCCCCAGTTACGATGTGAACGAAAGCCAATGACATGGGATGGTCACAGGGTGATGGAGTTGGACTCCCGGGAATTAGCGAAGGTCCTAACCGAGAACAACGCTTGGCCCTTCGATTCCAGGAGCCCCAGAGGCCTGTGGGAGAGACACAGGTAGGGAATCGGAAAACCCTCCAGCTGTTGTGATGGAGTACCACCAGGAGCAAGGAGACCAGAGCATGAGGGGCTCGTAGACTTGTCTGAAGACTAAGGGACTGGGACATTGATCACCTGATATTTGAGTTATGTTTTTTTTTTTTTAATGTTTATTTATTTTTGAGACAGAGAGAGACAGAGCATGAGTGGGGGAGGGGTAGAGAGAGAGGGAGACACAGAATCCAAAGCAGGCTCCAGGCTCTGAGCCGTCAGCACAGAGCCTGACGCGGGGCTCGAACTCACAGACCGCGAGATCATGACCTGAGCCGAAGTCGGCTGCTCAACCGACTGAGCCACCCAGGCGCCCCTTGAGTTACGATTTTGAAAACAATAGAGCAGGGCGCCTGGGTGGCTCGATTCTTTAAGCCTACGACTCTTGATTTTGCCTCAAGGCATGATCTCAGAGTTTGTGAGTTCAAACCTCGCATCTGTCAGCACGGAGCCTGCTTGGAATTCTCTCTCTCTCTCCCTGTCTCTCTGCCCCTCCTCTGCTCTCTCTCTCTCAAAATAAATAAATACACTTAAGAAAATAAAATTAAAATTAAAAAAAATAGAGCTCGGGGTTCACTATGAAGACAAGAAACACATTGTAGGCTGTACAGAGTCACTCTTGTTCCGGGAGTGGATTGTGAGCACCCTGGCTGGGGAGTTCAGAGAAGATTCTGGACAAAGATTGAGCTGTGATGGGTTCAAGATTTACTCTACCTGTGATTGGAAACCAGGTAAGGGAGTTCTAAGCCCAGGGATGGTATCATGGGCCGTAAAATCATTACTATAGAAACGAAGGTCAAGTATTGAAGACTGTTTCCACAATTCGGTACAAGGTGAACCTAGGCCAGGGCCGGGCAAAGCAAAAATGGACCCAGTACGTTCATAGTAAGGACCGTGCATCGCTTCAAAGCAAGTAAGAGTAACTGGAACATTGAACAAGGGGATGAATTCATCTTAGATATCATAATCTATAGAAACGAAATTAGCTGTTTAGCACACCGTAGACATGAGGGATGCACGCTGAAGGCAGATACGTCGGAACTCTCTCCACTGTAAACCTTGTCAATGACCTCTTAAGGTGATGCCGTGTGTGTCGGGGTGAGAATCACTTCTGAATAACAACCCGGTGAAGGAAAGCACCTGAGAACTTCTCCTCACGGCACAATAAAAAGCACAAATAAAATGTGGTGCTGACATAAACCTTTTACAGGTTAGGAACTCTGCGTCACGGCAAAGTTAACTGGGAAGTTTAACTGAGGATTTTATGGCCGTGATATGTTGGGTTTCCCTTGAGGTCCCTGGACAAAAAATTTACAAACTGCAGCCCTTTAAGTCTCTGCAACAAAACCCGTCTTGGGTGGGGACGGGGCAGGCGAGGAGACATGTGAGCTGCTGCTGATTTCACGGCAAAGGCCAGTCGGTTCTTGCTGACATGGAGTTCTGGAGTTCTCGGTCTGCTTTCTGCCTCCACAGGAGCTCACGTTATTCCTGACAGTTGGCGGCAAGTGCCTGCCTTTACAAATTTTCTTGTTTATTTGTTTCTTTTGCATGTGTGTGAGAGCACACATGAGTGGAAGAGGGGCAGAGAGAAGGAGAGCAGGAATTCCAAGGAGGCTCCCAGCCATCAGCACAGAGCCCGACGTGGGGCTCGATCCCACAAACCGTGGTGAGCTCATGACCTGAGCTAAAATCAAGAGCCGGGAACTCAACTGACTGGGCCTCCCAGCCGCCCCTGTCCCCTCTCCGTTTTATTCTCTTGGGGCTCTGTTCTTTTAGGATAGGGAAGTCCCATTTCTGCCTATGGAAAGTATCTTTGAAAAACTCTCCATCCAAACTCAATGGGCACATGGCATTACAGTAATGATCCTATCACCTTATTAAACCGATGGCCGCCAAGCTCTACTCGGGCTCTTATCAATGCGCCAAACAACACACTTCCGATTCCCTGCCACCTGAGCGAGCTGAAATGATGAAATAGGAGAGGAGGCTGGCGTGCTGTCCTGGACCTCCCCTTGACCGTTGCTTGAGGGCGGTCAGAGCCGGCGTCTGATCCCGGAATTGGAGAAAAGCTGAAGAAGCCTGGTGGGTATCGCATCAGGATTTCTCGGCCCTCCCTGGCCCTCCACATCACACAGGTCTGTTCCCTGGTGCAGAGTTTCTGTCTCTGTTCTCGCTTTTGGCCAGGGCGGGAGTGAACAGCTCTGGGCGGGTGTCCACCTGGTCCCCTCCGACAGCGTCTGGTTTAAAGCGTGCACGGTGCGGTCTCCTCGGCTGGCACCATCACCCTCAGAAAGCTTCCAAAACGTCCATTTTACCAATATTGAGATCACATATTTAAAGATATTATCGATTGCATAACACACTTTGGACGAAGAGACCATCCTACGCTTAAGGACGTTGTGCTTTAGAGAGAGAACGCAGCAGACCTGTGTTGCTCAAACCACACACATTCGGAAGCAGGGTCTGTGTCCCCGGAGATAACAGCGTGACCACATACGTTTATTCTGACAATGGGATTTATGACGGATGCCTGTTTGGGCTCCGAAGACTGAGGTCTGGATAGCTGACCTCAGTTTGGCAAGATAGGAGGCGCCCGATCCCAGCAGAGACCCTGAACACCAGAGCTCAGCTGAGCAGCCCCGGTGGGGAACACTTGTCACACATGGTTGCTGGGAGGGCTAATCACATGCAGGGGAGGGAATGCCTGGAAATTCACACCCGGTTTCTCCTGCACTTCTCCACTTCCCAATGATTTTATATTACGTTTTTAAATGTTTACTTATTTTTGAGAGAGAGAGAGAGAGAGAGAGAGAGAATAGGAACAAGGGATGGGCAGAGAGAGAGGGAGATGGGATCCAAAGCAGACTCCATGCTGTCAGCACACAGCCCGACGCGGGGCTCGAACTCACCGACTGCAAGATCATGACCTGAGCCAAAGACGGTCGCTCAACCGACTGAACCACCCAGGCGCCCAGTTTTCCTGCTGATTTTAATCCACAACCTTCCAGTGTCAGAAACTATAACTGTGAGTATAACAGCTTTCACTGAGTCTGTGGGTCCTTCTAGAAAATCATTGAACCATGATTCCTAACCCTGGGGGCACCTGGGTGGCTCAGTCCATTAAGCTTCCAATTCCTGATTTTGACTCAGGTCATGATCTCACCATTTGTGAGTTCCAGCCCCACATCAGGCTCTGTACTGACGATGCAGAGCCTCCTTGGGATTCTCTCTCTGCCCCTCCCATGCTCTCTCTTCCTCTACCTCTTGAAATAAATAAACTTAAAAAATTTTTTTTAAAAAGGACTCCTAACCCAGTTGTACACCTAGGACAATTACTGGACAACTCCCTGACTGCTCCAAGGAGCACCTCTGTTCTCTTCTTTCTTTTTTGATAATTGAGTTGATAATCTAGTTGCTAATTATTTTCTACAATCCACCAAAGGAAGTCCCCATCTCCTGCCATCACTGAGAAGGCACTAGATTTTCTGTGTAGGGGCGACTGCGGCTTGGGAGGCTGTGTCCTGGGTTTTAATGTGGCATTAGATGTCTCGTTCAATGCATTCCTCTGCGATTAATTTTTGAGTCCTATTGTCGACGTGATTTGCAATTCATATTTCCCGTGAACACAAGGCATCTGTCCCCTGGGGCTTCTAGAACAAGCAACCACAGACTGGGGGGCTTACGCGTCCCTTACGGAGCTGGAGATGTTCAGCACAGGACAGGGGTGATGTCACAGCTGGTGTCTGGGGAGAACTTGGCCCCTGGCTTGCAGGTGGCCGCCTCTATGCTCTGTCTTCATATTTCCCGTGGGCACGCAGAAAAAGAGGGCTTTGCGTGGTCTCTCTTGTTTTCATAAGGACTCCAGTTCTATCGGATTAGGGCCCCATCCTGCGACCTCGTTTCAGCTCTTTTTTCTCCCTGTCTCCAGACACCAGGCCACCGGGACCAGGGCTTCTGCAGGTGAATTTCAGGGGACACAATTCAGTCCATGACAATAACTTCAAAGCTACTGTGTCATTTCTTATTTTTCTCCTCTGTGACATGTAGACTCTCGGCCTAGAGCTACACTCATACTTTGACACCAAAGGTAAAAATATCCGTAGATTTGCGATCTTTGGGGAAAGGCCCTGCAGCAACCCCCCCACGAGGGGGCGTAATCTGCTCTCTCTCAAATTTTAATTTGACTCGATTGCATTGATGAGCTTTAAGTGCCCTGAGAGCGTTCCTCTCTCCCGCAGAAACTTCGTTTAAAATTCTAATTATTCTTAGTTTTTGATGCCAAATCGTCAGAGTAGCCATTCAATTTCCAGCTCACTTTAAGCACCCGCTATTTGGCATTCACTCTGCTTGGCGTAGTGGTGAGTTTCAGGGTGAATGATACGCTCGGGGCACGTGGGTGGCTCAGTCCGTTCAATGTCCAACTCTTGACTTTGGCTCAGGTCATGATCTCACGGTTTGTGCTGTTTGTGCTGTTAGCCCAGAGCTGCTTCGGATCCTCTGCCCCCCTCTCTCTCTGCCCCTTTCTCTCCTCTAAAAAATAAATAAATAAATAAAAATGATGTATGATACATTCTCATTGCTCTTACTCTAGAGGTGAAGGGGTAGAGACCAGTACAATACGATCGTGCTGTAGTATTGGTATTCACAAGGAGCAATTCAGTTGCTGTGTTATCACATTACCGCGTTACGATTTCAAGAATATCAGTTGTCATAGGAAGGACCCCGTGGGGTTTGTATTCACACAGAGAAGGAAGAAAACAGTCAGGGTTGAAGCGTTCTCTTCTAGTCACACCTTAAGCAAAGTTCAAAGGAGAACATTTTGACTAAGACTTACCTAAAGCAGAACAATCAGCTTTTACCCCAGAACTTGACATGCTGCCTGAGACAAGCCACCGAGTCCCTGGAGAGGAGAGTTGAGAAGTCTCTGTCCCCAGCCTGTGACTCGACAAAGGTTCTCCATGCCTGATGCTTTTAAATTGTTTTGTTATCCTAGAGGAGAAAGCAGGAAAAAGCCTCTTTGACCTAAGACGCACCAATTTCTTACTCAACACGTCTCCAAAGGCAAAGGAATTAAAAGCAAAGATGAACAACTGGGACCTCATCAAGATAAAAAGCTTCTGCATGGCAAAGGAAACAACCAACAAAACTGATAGGCAACCAACGGAATGGGAAAGGATCATCACAAATGACACATCGGATAGAGGACTAGTATCTAAAATCTATAAAGGACTTACCAAACTCCACACCCGAAAAACGAATAATCCAGTGAAGAAATGGGCAGAAGATATGAATAGACACTTCTCCAAAGACGGCATTCAGATGGCCAACAGACACATGAAACGATGCTCAATGTCACTCATCATCAGGGATACACAAATCAAAACCACACTGAGATACCACCTCACACCGGTCAGAGTGGCTAAAATGAATAAATCAGAAAACTATAGGGCTAGCTGGGATGTGGAGAAGCAGGCACCCTCCTACACTGTTGGTGGGAATGCAAACTGGTGCAGCTGCTCTGGAAAATGGTGTGGAGGTTCCTCAAAAAAATGAAAATAGAGCTACCCTATGACCCAGCAATAGCACTGTTAGGAATCTACCCAAGAGATACAGGACTGCTGATGCATAGGGGCACGTGTACCCTGATGTTCATAGCAGCATTTTCGACAGTAGCCAAATCATGGAAAGAGATTAAGTGTCCATCAACTGACGAATGGATAAAGAAGATGTGGTATATATACAATGGAATACTATGCAGCAATGAGAAAAAAATGAAATCTGGCCATGTATGGCAGCATGGATGGAACTGGAGGATATTATGCTGAGTGAAATAAGTCAGGCAGAGAAAGACAGATGCTTTATCTTCCCACGCATAGGTAGTCTTTAGGAGACCTAACAGAAAACCAAGGGGAGGGGAAGAGGGGAAGGAAGGGAAAAAAAAAGCCACAGAGAGGAAGGAAGACATAACATAAGAGACTCTCAAAGACTAAGAACAAACTGAGGGGAGAGGGGAGTGTGAGAGGGGTAGAGTGGGTGATGGGCACGGAGGAGGGCACTTGTTGGGATTATCACGGGGTGTTGTATGGAAACCAAATTGACAACAAATTATTCAAAACAATTTTTTAATCCAAAAATAAATAAATGAATAAATAAATAAATAAATAAATAAATAAATAAAATTGTTTTATTTTGTTTTGTTTTGTTTTGAGTAGAGTTGACATAAGAGGTTACATTAGTTTCAGGTGTACAGCATAGTGGTTCAATTTCTCTCCACCTTATGCTGTGCTCACCAGAGGGGTAACCACCTCCTGTCACCCGACAGTGCCATTACTGTGTTCTCTACGCTCTACCTCCTCCAGTGACTTAGTCACTCCGTGTTTAGAAGCCTGTACCTCTCACTCTCCTTCACCAATTTTTATCATCTCCCCACCCCTCATTCCTCTGGTACCCATTGTTTCGTTCTCTGTATTTATGGGTCTCTTTCGGCTTTTTGTTTGTTCACTCCTTTGCTTTCCATGTTTTTAGATTCCACATGTGAATGAAACCTTACGGTATTTGAGTGAATGCCTATGGTATTTGTCTTTCTTAGTCTGACATATTGCACTTAACATAATGTCCTCCAGGTCCATCCGCGGTGGCTCAAATGGCGTGATATGGTCCTTTTTCTGGATGTATAATATTCCATTGTGTAATATCTGCCTCATCTTTCTTATCCGTTTGTCTCTCAGTGGGCACTGAGGCTGCTTCCATTGTCTGGCTGTTGTAAATAAACAAAGCTTCAATATAGGGGTGCATGTATATTTTTGAATTAGGGTCTTCATTTTCTTGGGGTAAACACCCAATTTTCTCTACTCATATCTACTTCATGAGGGCAGATACTGTCATTTATATTATGCGTTGTATAATTTATTTATATTATTATATATAGATTTTTTCATATATAAATCTCTCTATATATTTTCATCTATATTACTTACTGCGTCATTCCCAGCAGTTAGCAGTGCCGTGTTTACTACACGGAAGTTAATGAATACGTGTTTATTGAGTAAAATAATGAGCGACTGGACAGACAAGTTCATCCTTCCTTGGCCTGTAGCGCTGTTCCAGGTATAAACTCTAAAAAGTTCCATGAGGGAATCTGAGATATCTCAGAATGAAGGTCAATTTTTGAGTCCTTCTTCCTCATCTGGTCTAAAATCAAAATTAAAAGAGTCACGAGAGAAAGCTGAAGGAAAATTACACTGAAAACCTGCTGATATAATATTGTTTACCTTACCGGGAGGTAAAAATTCAGGTTTACAGGGGCCTGAAGCAGCCCCGAATATTGGGGGAAAAGGGGGAATGGCGATCAGCTAAAATAATTTTGTCTGTGAACTTCCAGCACTTCCGTGAGGGACCCAGAAAAATGTCTCTAATGTTAGCTAGTATCTATTAATAATATGACTCAAATAAGGTGACTCAAATAATGCGTCTTTCAAAAACCCTGGTAATGTTGATTCTTCATGATATTCTAAATGCCTAATACGTGGGAATTCACAGAAGTAGATGTCTTCGTTTTCCCCACTTTTATTTCTTGAGAAACTAAGTTACAGAAATGTTAAAAAGCTCATACAGGGTCCCCCAGGTGGCTCAGTTGGTTGAGCAAAGGACTCTTGATTTTGGCCCAGGTCACGATCCCAGGGTCATGGGATTGAGTCCTGCATTGGGCTCTGTCCTGACTGTGGAGCCTGCTTAAAATCCTCTCTCTCCTTCTGCCTCTTCCCTGCCTGCATATGTAGTCTCTCTCTCTCTCTCGAATTAATAATAATAAAAATAATAAATAAAATTTAAAAATGTTTTCAAAAGCACGTACAGCTAGAAAATGGTATCAGGGCACCTGGGTGGCTCAGTCAGTTAAGCATCTGACTTCAGCTCAGGTCATGACCTCACGGTACGTGGGTTCGAGTCCCACGGGTGGCTCTGCCCTGACAGCTCAGAGCCTGGAGCCTGCTTGGGATTCTGTGTCTCCCTCTCTCTCTGCCCCTCCCCCTGCTCTCACTCTGTCTCCCTCTCTCTCAAAAAACAAATAAACTTAATAAAAAAATTTTTTTAAATGGTATCACCAGCATTCCAACTGAAAAGATCCATCACCAGGCCCAGATCTCTGGAATACAGTGGTGGGCCGCAGCACAAACGCAACAAGTATATCTTGTCTGTCTTATTGCACAAGGTTTGTGCACATATGTACAATCAGAGGCCACTGCTGGGCGAATCGGCCAGGGTAGTCACATGCTTTTTAATTGCTTGTCTACGGTGTGCTTTAATATTGTTGACGTCCTTCCTAAGTCCCATACAGAATTATTATTCTCAAATACATTCAAGTCACTTACAACCGGAGGAGGAGAAAGAAAGGCAAACACATAATTAGCGCAACGCAAAAATTACTTCGATGCATCATGATGCCCGACTCGAACCTGCCGCTGGGGGAGGGATGTGAAATGAAATTTAGTTTCTTGTCTTAAGTACTTCCTCTCATTCTGCCAGATGTATGATCGGCATTATTTCAGGTCTTACTATTTGTTTATAAACATTTATCTTGTAATGGAAAATTTAAATAGGGATCAGTTCTGATGCATTGTAAATCTAGCTGTGTAAAATCGCTTTGTAGAACTTGGTGATTTATCCAATTAGTTAAATAACGCTCTTAGAGCTGGGCAAAGATTTATTGACTTTTACTATTTGAGATATTCATGCAAACAACCTTCAAAAACACCTATTTGTAAACATTTTAATCACAAGATCTATGCCATTACTCTGTGGCGGGCTGTGTGAGGAATATTAAGTTGCTAAACAGTAAATCATCCTTAATAGCGAAACACCAGAGTTAGCTTTTATCTTCAGAACAATTTTCCTTCCGCGGCGTTTCCATGGATCGTTCTAGGGAGGAAAATGCAAAGCAGTGAAAGTACCAACTCCCTTAACCTTGCAGGAATCCCTTCCTACTTCCAGAGTCAGGAGGCAATAATCTACAGAAAACATGACAAAACTTAATTAATCACCAGTTGCCGGTTTCAGAAAACTAATTTGCGTTCATTCTGTAATTCTGGAGACAGCATCCAAAGATGCTTTGAAGGAGAGTTTTATTATAAATAATGTAAAGGCCACAGACAGACATCATTTTTCCTCCATTCGGTCATGTAATTGACTAATGAATCAAAATCAGAAAATTAAATATGTCTGAGAGTCACAGTGCCATAATTAAGCACAGACATGGGAGTTTAAATAACCGTTGTGAATTTAATTGCTGTACTGAAGCGCGAAGACAAAAAAGCCAGCCTTGAAGATGAGATGAAAGTGTGGTTTGTGTTTTCTTTTAATATTTTGCGACGGGAGAAAAAAATTCTATACAAGTAAACTGGTTGCATGAACTTAGATAAAAGTAAACCAGAAGGAGGCGAGTGAGACCCGCAGGCTTTACCAGAACTCCGGTCGTGCTTAGGAAAGTTTCCCAAGCTGTGGGCTTTGTTCCTGACTGATCATTGGGGAAGTACACTCCAAGTACGTACTTGAGAAAATACATTCTAAAATAAAATCAAATCCAGCTAGCTGCTAACAGATTGTTTTAAATTTACTTACGCAAATTGGAATAGAAAATAAAGCAAACAATTATAATCTAGAAAGAAAACTAAAACATTTTATGGGGGTGGAGATAGAGCATAGACAGCACATAATGAATTCCTTCGGAAACTGTGGTCAGTGAAATATCTATTTGGGGACAGTGTATTAATTATTTAAGAGAAAATAGAAACGCTTTTACATAAAATTTACTGCGCAGTTGCAGTGTGGTCTGCAAGTGGCTCTGTGCTTTCCAATTCTAAGTACTTTTTATTTTTATTTTTATTTTTGAGAGACAGAGAGCATGTGTGAGCATGACCAGGGGAGGGGCAGAGGGGGAGAAAGAATCCCAAGCAGACTGCATGCTCAGTTCGGAGCCCAATGTGGGGCTTAGTTCCCATGACCCTTTATTATGACCTGATTCTAAATCAAGACTCAGATGCTCAACCGACTGAGCCACCCACATGCCCCCCGTTCTAAGTCCTTTTTGTTATCAAATGTTCAAACACCTTCCCATGAGGTCTAAGCAAGTGCGGTGAGGATCTATGTCCAGAAAAGAGTGTTAGGGCAACTCCGCTGGCGTGGCGGATGTCAGGAGAATCTCACGTTTTGGAAGTGGCTCTGGTGGCCAAGAGATTATGCACAGCGAGAGTAAGCACGTAAGTAAATATACCAAGTACAATGGGAGCCAGGTTACAGAAGGGACTTACAAGAAATGAACAAAGCCAGGAGTAACCCCGTGGTATTGGACTGATTTACCAAGGTCAAGGTATGATTTCATGGCTGTTACAGATAAATGCAAAAATAGGTACAGATGCGGGCGCACTTGAATTTGTTTTCCAATCCATGTAAGAGGGACTAGAAGTCACGCCATCCCAACAGCAAACGATCCTCCACGTCAGGACTGGAGCAGAGAAAGTACGAGATGACGTTGGGGCATCTTGGGTCAAGATGTCAGGAAGCCCTCAGAGAACGTGAGATGCGTCAAGAGGACAAAGGAGCTCGTTGGAAGGGTTCCCACTGGCCGAGTCTGGGACACGCTGAGCTCCACAATCAAGGACAATAGCGATGCATTGTGGCACATTGAGTTACCCAGGAATCCATGAGTCCATACTGACATACATCAATACATGGGGGAGAGACGCACTCTGATGAGAGAGTATCAACTAATTAATATCAATGAGATGATAGAAATACCAATCCACCCCTTCCCTACCGTCATAGTGATAATGGATTCAGGCAAAGAATTGTCAGCGGTGGTAAAATTGGTGAAAGTTTGACATGGAATAAGACATTTTTATAGGGTCAAAATACCTTCTATTTGATTTAATTATTAATTGGTAAGAAAAACGTAACTATTCATTGATTTTCCAGTGCAAAGAAATGCAGACAGCATCATAATAATACAGAAAGCTTGTCACCAGGAACGCAAGGTCATGTTCTCCTGATGCTGTGAAAGCCGACCATCGTTTCTATGAGACTTCTGTCCAAAATGAATACGCCATAAGGAAACATCAAACAGACCCAAACCATGGAGCATGCTACAGGGGAAAATATCAGAGCAACAAAAAATAAAAAAAATAAATAAATAAAGAGACTGAGAAATTGTCTCCGAGACGAGACAATAAATGATCAATAAACATATGATGGTGGATCGGATTGCAAATCTAGAAATGAAACCATTAAAACAGGCTTTTTGAATTAGGGAGTAATATTAACTTTTTAATTTTGATTTTGTACTGTAGTTAGGTAAAAGTGTTAAGAGCTAACTGCAAGCAGTAAGGGGGGAAAGATTTACAGCTTGCTTTCGAATGGCTCAGAAAAAAAGTGTGTGTGTGTGTACATGTGTGCAAAAAAAAAACACAGAGGGAGAGAGAGAATTTGCAAACATACACAAAAATAGAAAGAATAATACAAGCCAGTGAGGTTCACTCATATAAAAATAGCAATGTTTTGCCACGTATGTTGATTGATCCACCCAATACTACTGAATTATTTTACAGAAGTTCCCATTTTATCAGTCTGCATAGATTATGCACTTGTATAGATTCTTGTAATCAGGACATAGAAAGTTCTATCGCCCTAAAAATCTCCTTTATACCACATCTTTGTAGACACAACCCTCTACCTCCGTCAATGCCTCTGCCTGGGCCATACGGTTTCCTTGCTGTTCCGTATGGCCTGCCTTAACTTCGGGAAGACGGATCACTGCCACTTCATTGTCGTTTCTTCAAATCGTTTTGGCTATTCCAGGGCTTTCTGTTTCCATTTAAATAGAATAAGCTTGCCAATGTCTATGAAACGCCTTCCTGGGATATTGGTAGCAACTGCAATCAACATACAGATTAATTTAAGGAAAAGTAGTGTCTTTCCAATGTGGGTCTTCCAGTTTACAAACACAGTTGTCTCTTTGTCTGTTTAGGTCTCCTGTCATTTCTTTTTAATTGCATAATTTGGGGTATGCAACGTTAGCGTACAATTTTACAATTTATATAATCCTGGACACGTGTTCTGAAATTTACGCCTATGTCTTTTATTTCTGTAAAGGTGAATGGTATTGTGTTTTTAAACTCTTGCTTACACTTGTTTCTTGCTGTCCTATAAAAATGCAAACAGTTTCTGCGTGTTAATTGTTCATCTCATGAACTTACAGAACTCAGTAGTTTGGGGAATTTTGTTTTGCTAATTATGTGGGATATTGTGTGTAGATCATCTGACCATCATCAGCAACTAGAGAGAGTTTTGTTTCCTCTTTTCCAAGCCATGTGGCTTTTATTTTGCTTGGCTTATTGCAGTGGCTAGAATTTTCAGTACTGTATTGAACAGGGGCAGAGAGAGCAAATATAACTCCCTTGTCTCTGATCTGTGAAGGGAAGTGCTTAGTCTTTTGCTGTTGACTGTGATGATAGCTGTGAGGTTTCTCTGATGGATTTCTTTATGGGATTGAGCAAGTTTCCTTCTACTACTAATTGTTAAAGTCAGTAAGGAGGCATAGACTGAAGTAACTCTAATGCCTTGGCGAAAAAACCAAAGTCTAAACCAGAGTCAACACTTGAAAATGCCTCCAAGTTCAGACATAAGAACCTAAGGACAACCAATCACAAACAACCAAGTAGGCTTTCCCAAATAAGGCAATCATTTAAGCTCTAAACAACCAAATCATTCCCTTGGTTCCCTTGGGCATAGCTTTCTAAACCCTTCCCCCGAGGGGTGCCTGGGTGGCTCGGTTGGTTAAGTGTTGGACTCTTGATTTCAGCTCGGGTCATGATCTCATGGTTCACGAATTCAAGCCCCACAGCAGGATCTGTGCTGACAGTGTGGAGCCTGCTTGGGATTCTCTGTCTCCCTGTCTTTCTCTTTTCTTCCCCTGCTCATGCCCTCTCTCTCTCTCTCTCACTAAAAAAAAAATAATAATAATAAAAATAAAAGCCTCTAGAGCCTATACGTGGAGTGCCCTTACTCACAGTTTGGTTCTGTTATTTGCTCAAATCGACTCTCGAAGGATGTAATGTGCCTCAGTTTATCTTTTAAAATAGTAACAGAAAAGTGTTTGACGTGAGTAAGAGGATTTTGTTAAATGTTTTTTCTGCTTCAACTTATAGAATACTGTGATTTTGCTTCTTTAGCCTATTAATACGGTGTGTTATAGGCATTGATCTTCAGATGTTGAAGCAACCTTGCAGACCTGGGCTAAATCCCATTTTGTCGTGCGGTGTCAATCTTTCTCTACATTTTGGGGTTTATTTGCTAAAGTTGTGTAGATTTTTCCCTCTAAGCTCACGACAAACACTGGTCTGCACTGTTTGTGTGTGTATGCATTGCCTTTTTCATATCAGGTCGTGATGGCAGAGATGTCACAGCGACTTAAATGAGTTGGGAGTTTTACCTCTTCTTGTATGTTCTCTTGTAGATTTTGCACAAAATTGGTGTTCCTTCTTTGAAAACATTTGCAAATGAATGCCAGGAGGCCTGGAAATATTTTTGTGGGTAATTTTTAAAATTATGAATTCGGTTTTCTTCATACTTATAAAGCTATGCAAATTATTATCTGTTTCAAAGTCGGTGATTTGTTTCGGTTTGTGGTTTCAGAGGCATTGGTGCTTTGGTTGTTCAATTTAGTTGCGTGGAGTTGTTTATAGTATTTCCTTAGCATCCCTGGATACCTGCAGAGTCTATAGTGATATTCCTTGCTTCATTCCTGATATTAGTCAATTGTCCCTTGTTTTTAATGCCAGTGTTGTTAGAACGTTGATAATTTTAGGGGCACCTGGGTGGCTCAGTTGGTTAAGCGTCTGACTTTTGGTTTTGGCTCAGGTCATGATCTCACAGTTTGTGAGTTCAAGCCCCACGATGCTGACAGTGTGGAGCCTGCTTTGGATTTTCTCTCTCCCCACTCTCTGTGTCCCTACCCTGATCACAATCTCTCTCTCTCTCAAAATAAATAAGTAAACTTACAAAAAAAAAAGAAATTTGATAATTTTACTGGTTAAGAAACAACTTTTTGTTTTATTGATTTTTGTCTTGGTTTCCGAGTTTCAATTTTAATGGTTTCTGTTCATCCCTTTATTCCCTTCCTTCTGCTCCTTCGGGTTCAATTTGCTCTTCTTTCCTCACTTCTTAATGGAAGCTTATATTGTTAGTTTGAGACTTCTTTTCCAGGGGATGCATTTACTGCTATAAAATTTAGCTGCATTCTAATGAATTTTGGTTAAATGTAGGAGGGAAGGTTGAAAGAATTTTTTGGTCTTCCTTTGGGGGAGGCTGAGTGTCCGCTGGCTTCAGTGACTACGTCAAAGCAGTCAAATCAGCACGAGGGCCCTTCTTAACCAGACGCTGGTCACCCGAGCAAGCCTGTACTGAAGGGCTACAGTTCCCCTGACAAGTACAAGCCCGTTTGCAGAGGGAAAGCCTCCAAGTGTTTGCCGTTTAAATAAGTACATATTAAACACATAAAACAAAGCTACTTTTTCTTTTTTTATTACAACTGCTCAGGAATTCAACAAAGCAACCTCACTACCTGTTTAATCCTAGTCCGAGATTTCAGATATGAGATTATGCCATTTGGTATTTAGGCTGTACTCAGTCACTTTTCATTAGAGGGTTCTGTGGTTGGATGAAGTCAGTATAAGGCGGAAGGTTTGACCCGATTTTCCATTCTCTTTTCCGCCGTACCTTTCAGGGTGTGTTCTTGAGTATCTTCCAATGACCTGCGAGCTGCAGTCATTCTTATTAATCTAAGCAAATACGGGAGGGTCCTTCATTTAAAACACGAATACATTAACACGCAGCGACGATTGTGAACCCTCAGAGCTAACAACCTGCTTGTCTCTGCCTTTCCTTCTTAAGCGAGTCTGGATATTTGGGGCTTCCCGTTAAAACAGCCAGTTGACAGTGAAGAAGGCTATTCTTGTCTTTGTCCTATTATTAATATGACTGGAAGCTAATACGCAATGCCCAACAATTGATTGTCCAAAAACCAAACCAAAACCAAAACAAAACAAAAAAACCACAAAACCTTCCTCAGAGACAACCAACAAAAGAAATAATGTTACTCTAATGAAAGAAGCCTCACAAACGAATATTTCATGATAAATGAATGCTATCTCATTTCTTCTCATCTGAGCTTCGGACGAGGCAGGTAGAGGTAGAGACGGCGTCAGGCAAGTGCGCCGAAGTCGAATCCTTCTGATCTTGAATCGTAATGAATATTTCACTCAGAGGCTGAAAGTTTTACTGTATTTTCATATTAGGTAGATAACCGGCCTGTTTACTTGCTGGAAACTAACAGGTACAATACTGGTTGCTTTCCAAAGAGAAAGTCTCTTTTCGGCAGTTGAAGGGGTGTGAATAACCATTTCCTAAAGCAGACGCCTGCCCTTGGTGGCTGCCGACTCCCCCCCACTTTCTCCGGGAGGAGCACATTGATTTTCTGCTGTCAGAAGACTCAGCGCACCGGATGAAAGAAACAGTGGCTGTGCTCCCAGCAGGGAAACTCATTTTGTTGGTGGAGACATCAGGTACACCAGGAAAGGGACCATCTTAACTAGAAGAGGATTTGAGCCAAGTTACTGTTGGCTCGGAGGGACCTGCTTGCAGGAATCCCCCCAGGGTGCTGCTTTGTGGACTCACGGCCCAGGAAGGGACCCAGAAACAGGACGACACGCAGTACTGGGTCCTTTTCTCAAGGACTGTGGAATTGTCCCACTGAAGTTCCTTCGCTGTGTTTTCTGAGCGCTTTGAGAAATGACACAAAACATCGAAACGAATCGATTTTAAGCTTAAGGGATGCATACACACTTGGCATTCATGTATAATAAAGCATCTACTATATTTAGAGCAAAGCCACAAAACTATAATGAAAAGCCTTACCCGGCTGATGGGAAGTTATTGTAACTGACAGGAATATTGGCTTGGCGGATCAGTTTCCTTTGACGTGTCCCTAGGTGTGTTTTCTCTTGTTTGCCTTTGGTAGGATTAAGATAGCTAGCGGTATGAAAGCCAGTTTGTCTGAAATCAGTCATTTATTTAAGGTTTTAATCTTTAATCATCTCAAAATCCATAATCATTACAGAAACACTACCCTCTGTACAAAAGTGAATACACCAGGGAAACGAAATCTAATCCAACAGCCCAGAAACAACCACATTACATATAGAATTGCAGAAATTTCATTATGAGTCCATAACTATGTGTGCGGGTGTGTGTGTGTTTGTAACTATTTAACCAGAACGAGATCTCTGGAACTCGGCGGTCACACTGGAACATACTTGTTCATGTCACTCGTTGAACATTTGTAGATGAAATTTGTGAATGGCTGGAAAGTATTTTGAGCTAAACTCTTATGGAAATACATATACGTATTTATTTTCAGGATTATAAAAACAGGGTGATAAGTAATCTAGAAATGCAATCGATGATTCCATTAGAATAAATTCTCGAAGGGGCGCCTGGCTAGCTCAGTCAGTGGAGCGTGCGACTCTTGATCTCAGGCTTGGGAGTTCGAGTCCCACACTGGGTGTAGAGATTTCTAAAAATAAATAAATAAATGAAAATTTTAAAATAAAAAAAGAATAAATTGCCAAGACTCCTAATTTTGGGTTGAATGCTTACAGTTCCTTAGAATTGTATTTAGAATAATTCCTTAGCATTGTTAATATTTATGGCAAATCTCATACGCCCCAAAATTACATGTAAACATACCATTCAATATTAGCCAATCTGCTGGGTAATCTAAGGTATCAAATTATTGTTTTAAATTACAATATATTTATATTATCACTTTGAGAGTATTAATATAGTAATATTATAATCGAAAAACACTTATACATTTATGTAAACTATATATGCTAATTTTAAAATACATTATTATGTAATATTTATATTTTAAATCCAAGTTTCCTCTGGCTAACTGGTTGCTCGTGTCCTTTCCTGAGGTCTATTGATCTAATTGTTTTCTGGATTCACGAAGCTCAGTATAATCAGGATAATGGCATTCTGTCCTGTCTTTGCTCTCTGTTCGTGTTTGTATTTCTTAACCTTTTTAAAGGTGCTTTTGTTGCCATCTTTTGCCATTTCCTGTAGAAAGGTTAAAACATATATTTATTCCAGCGTATCAACTTTGTTCAAAGCTCACCTTTTGCTAAAATGCCTCAAAAGCTTACTTGGGTCCAGTTGTCATGTGTTTTCTGTTGTATGTAAATCAGTCAGTCCTGAGATTCATTCTGAATTAGTTTGTGGTGAACCGTGTGATGAGCGAGCAGGCTAGACCTTTCATTTTCTGATGGTTCCTCTACCGTTTTAGGATAACTCAGTGTTCGCCCTACTATTTGGAACGTACTATTACATGAGTCGTTCGCAAGGCCACGGACTTTCTGTCTTCCACTGAAGTAAATATTGGACTTCATCCACGTGTCTGACTTTTCTGAAAGTAATACAAGATATGTTGCTGATCGTACTTGAATCGCGTCTACTTCCTGTAAAAACGAGTCCCTCTCTCCAAGTAACTGACTTCAGAGGCTTTCACGGTGCCTTCCCAAACATTTTATTTTGATCCAGTTAAACTATAGAATTGTTTTCTTAGGTTTTATTACAATTATCTTGGGGATTTTGACCACATGGTTTTGGATTAAGAGCCAGAGTTCCTAGCTTTTCTGCCATCTACTATCTTTAAATGGGAATGAGGATTATAAGAAGAATGTCTCAGGGAGATTGTGATAATTAATGATCTAATGTTTAGGGAAAGTTTAATAAAGTCTTCAATAAATGGATTTAATCACAAAAGTACAGTACGGTGCATTAAATTAATGATTTTGAGTTCTCTAATATAAGAAAATGACACCTCTCCATACAATGGTCTTATTTCATGTATCTGGCTACATAAGTACTGTGCATTTTAAAATATAATTTTAATTACCTTACATTGTTTTTATTTCTATGAAGCATAGAATCTTTTTCTATTTTTTAAAATTTTTAATGTTTTTATTTATCTTTGAGACAGAGAGACACAGACAGAGCATGAGCTGGGGAGGGGCAGAGAGAGAGGGAGACACGGAATCCGAAGCAGGCCCCAGGCTCTGAGCTGTCAGCACAGAGCCCGATGCCGACGCGGGGCTCGAACTCGTGACCTGCAAGATCATGACCTGAGCCCAAGGCAGACACTTAACTGACGGAGCCCCCCAGGTGCCCCAGAATCTTTCTTTCATTACGCTTTTGAACTGGTTATTTAATATCAAAAAGTACCATACTTTATTAAAATGGACCAAAATACTAACTTTCGTATTATTTCTGATTTCTTTCTAACTATTTGCTACTAGATTATATTTTCAACTGTTGACATTAATGGGGCGGTCTTTACAAATCTGTACTGGTTGGTATAAATCAGAGAAATATGATGAGGAATGAGATGTGAGGTTTGAGCAACCAGAAGGAAAAATAACAGAAGGATCTAGTAGCAGGTTTTGGTGAGCTCGGTGCATGTTATCAAAAATTGAACTTTAAACCAATTTGGTAGATTGGACTAAATATATATTTTAACCTTCTCTGCAGAATGGCAGAAGACAGCAAAAAGCAATCTTTAAAAAGGTTACAAAGGAGCAGACACAAACAAAAGGCAAATGTATGACAGTATACTGTAATCCTAATTACATTGAATACAGATGAATCACTATTGCCATTATCACTCTCCTGAAATTTGGTATTCAGTTTCAGCAGGAAAAAAAATTTTAAATAAGAAATATAAAGGAGAATGAAATATTAATAGGGTGGGTTGGGAAAGGGAAACCTAGGAAATTCTAAATTATCTACACCCATCTTGTCTCCAAAGTAATGAGAAACCCCAAAACATTCCTCCCTTTGGTTTATCTATTAACAGATTCCATATAAATCAGCTAAGAAACTTGCATCATGTTTTCTATGGTTAAGAAGATTCTCAGGGCGCTGGGGGGCTCCGTCGGTTAAGTGTCTGACTTCAGCTCAGGTCATGATCTCACAGCTTGTGAGTTGGAGCCCCACATCAGTCTCTGTGCTGACAGCTGCCTGGATCCTGCTTTGGATTCTGTGTCTCTCGCTCTCTTTGTCCCTCCCCTGCTCATGCTCTGTCTCTTTCCCTCAAAAATAAATAAACAATAAAAAATTAAAAAAAAAAAATTCTGGTTTACAGAGGTTGATATAATGGACTCTCTCAAAATGCACCCTAGCTAAAACGCACCAAATATCTGAATCCTGTTGTCTTCCATGACGTATTCAGACCTCAGAAATATATCAAAGAGCACACGCGTCAGTGCGTTTTGTGTGGAGGGATCCCCCGGCCTCTGTCCGTGATGGCGTCTGGTTTGCTTGGCAAATGCGAAACAATCCCTATCTTTATCAGAGTCCGCTCTGGTTCCAGAAGGGTGAGGATCACCGCGGTGAGACGCATCTCTTCTCGAATGCAGCACATCTGAGATTCAGTCGATACACAATCAGTCAATAGGTCTTATTAGTTTGATTCAAGATATAATTTTCGTCTAGTCAGGGGAACGTGCTTAAATTACACCCTTTCAGTGAGATAAATCTCAAACCGTGTCTCAGGTAAGTTGTAAGGATGATTTATGGTGCCATCATAATAAGGTTGGCTTCCGAACTTCAGCTCCCTTGGTTCTTCAGGAAAAAAAAGTCCTGGAAACATAAATGAAATACTATGAAACATAAATAGAGCAACTTCTTTCTGTTGGCAACACCCAAGGTTAACATAATACTTTTAACCCCCTGCATTTTCCAGGTGAAAATGACACCACTCATGGACTAAGATCATCTGACACCTAGAATTAATTTTATAATGCTAATCTATCAAGTCCTATTTGACACACCCTTCATCGTGTCAGATTCTGATAAAATTTTCTTTTTTTTCTAAGTATATTTATTTATTTTGAGAGAGAGGTACAGCACAGGAGGGGCAGAGAGAAAGCGAGAGAGAGAGCATCCCAAGCAGGCTCCACACTGTCGGTGCAGAGCCCAAAGCAGGGCTTGAACTCATGAACCGTGACATCATGACCTGAACCGAAACCAAGAATCAGAGGCTAAACTTACTGAGCCACCCAGGTTCCCCATGATAAAATTATTTTTATTTTTGATACTATATTCTTGTCTCTAAAAATGACCTTTGAGGCAAGCAGAACTCAAGATTCAGTTGAACTGAGGGAGAAGAAGCAAGCCTTTCCCCCAGAGAAAATCCTACTCGTAAATATAAAATTATATCTGATATATTAAGTCCTATTTTTGCACACCTAATGTGACTAAGCAAGTCCCAACCACATGCTGTGGTTTTACGTTTTAAAGACTCCCAGAAAACCATAAATATTATTCATGATACCTACTAGAAATCCAGGAGAAGAAGGCTCAGTAGTTGAAATATTGTTTTAAGTGTATTTTTATTGAGATAGTGAGAAAGAGAGAGCGCATGTGCAGGGGAGGGGCAGAGAGAGGGAGAGGGAATCCCAACCAGGCTCCACGCTCAGTGCAGAGCCCAACATTTGGCTCAGTCCCAGGAACCGCGAGATCATGACCTGGGCCGAAATCGAGAGCTGGACGCTCACCGAATGAGCCACGCAGACACCCCAACATTTGTTACTTTTTAAAGAACCAATTGTTTAAGTCTTACGTGAGTCCAATTAGATCATGGTTTTAGTCCTTACTGGTGGCCCCTTCATGTAAGATTCTCCTACAGCAGAAGAAATTCTGATCTTGAGTACCTATGATGAACCCTAACTCCTTTTATGCAATCACCCTGTGAAGGCAGACCCTGTAAAGACGGATCACACACACACACACACACACACACACACACACATATTGTGGTTATTTGCTTTTCTTTTTTACCTGGAAATCAATAAGGCGGTTTCCTACGGGACAAAGCGTATACTTGCCACGGGACTCAGGAATTGCCCCCCTTGGCTCTTTATCCCAGTAAAATGAAAACCAGAGTTCGCTCGAGCGCTTGTACACAAGTGTTCTTGTACACTAGTGTTCTTGTACACAAATGCTGTGCTCTTGTACAGCTGTTTTCATCATCAGAGGCAACAAACTGGAAGTAGCCCAAATGTCCTTCCATGGGCGAGTGGGTCACCCGGCTGTGGTGCACCCACAATGGGGAACACGGCTCGGCGGTAAGAAAGGAAACACCAGGGATTCATTCAACTTGGATGGATCTCCGGAGAATTATCCTCAGAGCAAAGTCCATTTCAAAAGGCTACATATCATGCAGTTCCATTTATAGAAAATTCTTTTTTTTAAGTTATTTATTTATTTTGAGAGAGAGTTTAAGCAGGGGAGGGGCGGAGAAAGAGAAAGAGAATCCCAAGCAGGCTCCATGCCGTCAGCTCAGAGCCCGATGCCCTGAGCATCATGACCTGAGCTGAAATGAAGAATCAGAAGCTTAGCCGACCGAGCCACCCAGGCACCCCCTCCATTTATATATATATATATATATATATATATATATATATATATATATATATATATATATATATATTTATATATATATTTACTGCCACAGCTGGTCAGTGGCTGTCAAGACTTGGGGACGAGGTAGCCAGACACTGCATGTGGTTATAAACGAACAGCCCAAGCCCCTTGTGGTTCTCCATATGTGGATGGGCTACGTGGACGTGTGTGGGTGGCAAAACTGCACAGAACTGCATGTGTGTGTGCGCACACATGAGCGCGTGACCCACGAGTCATACCTGCAGAAGCTCTGGGGACTGGGCACGCGGCCGGCTCACACACGGAGGCTTTCTCAGCGGATCCAGAACTGGGAGGGAGCAAGTTGCAGGGGGAGCAGGCTCGGGATTCCTCGGCAGCTGGGGATGGGCCAGGGGAGGGTTCCCACACAGGGACAGAGGGTGGGCACCACCTCAGGGCACCTCCGGCTTCCCCTTCAGTTTGCTCGGACATCCAGCAGAGGCAGACACCGGAGGGATGAGACGCAAAGCTGCCGGTGGTCCAACATCAGACTGGGATTCAGGCTCGTCCATTGGATTTCACGTCCTCGTTGTCAAAACCCACCAGACAAGTGTTCCCCAGGACGGCTTCTCTGCGTTGTCTGTGATGGAAGTTCTGTGGGTTTCTCTCTTTTACACCGTCTCTCAGGGAAGGAGTGCATCCGGCCTTCTCACCTCCCTTGGGACTCCAAGGAGGGCCAAGTGGTCGCTCGGATCGCCCGGTGTATTTTCTAGGATCTGAGACAGAATTTCACTGGAGAAGTCAATAAAAAAAAGAAAGAAAAAAAAAGGAAGAAAGTAAGGAATAGAGGGAAGAAGAGGAGAAGAAATGAAGGAGGGAGGGAGGGAGGAAGGGAGGAAGAAACTGGTGCCCTCTTTGCTACACACGAGCGTCTGTGTCTTTGGGCCACACAGACGCCATGACGCCATGACGCTCTGGCCAGCTTGGGGACGAGTTCCATCGCCTCACACACGGCTTGACCTCCACCATCCCGCTGGCTCAGAAAGTCGATAATAAATGCTAGGAAAGAGCCTCCACACGAAAAGTATTTTAGGAACCATTCTCCAAATAGAAAGTTCTACTTTGTTCCCATCGGTTCACGCCTGGCACTTTTGAGTGTGTTATTTTAAGATTGCGAAGTTAATGGTGTCCACGGTTACAAAATAATAGAGAAAAAATAAGCCTCTCTAAATTATAGCAGTCAGAACACGACAAAGAGACTTTTTTTTTTTGCTGATAGTTGAAAAAGTTAGCGAAGTGCTCTCCACTGTGTGTCATATTCGAAATGACATATGATTCTCTTACGTCTCAGATACTCTGAAACCGTGGCCTCCAACTGTCAATCTCGCTACTTCGTATCTGTCCGCCGAACCCTCTGTCACTCAGTGACCGTGTCCTCAGAGAGAGTTGAGGACAAGGTAGTCAAAAAAGGACACGGGTGAAGGCACAGAGGATGCGTTTGGCTTTTGAAATTAAATCCATTGGCTTTGAAAAGAAATATATACTTTGCGAACCAGTCCTGGGAGGCCCAGACTTAGGTTTGCGAAGTGTGGTGTCATTGCCGCGCTTACGCGAAAGGAATCACACTGGGTCCCGCAGGGAGGTTAAGAAGCCTCCCTCTTCAAGGAAAACTCGGGGTGGGGTGCTCACACAATTCTGGCAGCAGAAGGCCCCTAACACCGGGCTCCTGTCACAGCACTGCCCCGGCCCCGTGTTGGGAATGAGGGCACAACTCAAGGAGACATGAGGTCACAGAACATTCTGCAGGAACATGTAGCTTGTTGGCTGCAGGCCTGCGTTGGTCACGGGCATGAAGCTGTGAACACGGGTCCTCACACGCACCCCCCCGCCCCCGGCCCTGGGCCACGCTGCCTCAGAAGTAGGCACCACGATGAAGAGCTGGAGAGGCCTGTCATGAGCCGGCTGACAGTCATCCAGAGGAGCTTCTTCCTTTCAAGATCCACGTCTGAAAGTGGGCCCGGCGAGCGGAGGCAGAAGCAGGCATCGCTATCCGGGGCAGAGACCTCTGCCCCCGGTCAGACAGTTCAGCTCCAGAAATACGTGGTCATGCGGCTGGACCAAGAAGAGGAGGGCAGCTTGGCTCAGTTCTTGGGTTCAGTGACAGAGAGAGACCAGAGCCTGGGGGGGTAAAGCAGATCCAAGTCGAGGCTATGTGTGTTTCCGGAGGTGGGGGGCAGCGTGTGTGACCCCCGTGTTTTGGGTGACGGATTAAACCACTTGTCTACTACTCTGACTGACCCAGTAGGAAACCCTCTTGCTCACGCTAAGGCGGCCCGATCATAGGGCTAAGAGGGATCTCCACTCAGTCAGACAGAAAGGGACACGGAAAGAGACTGCGGAACACCAGAAATTGAAGCAGGCGCCTCATCGAACAAGCCCTGTGGAGATCTGAGAATAAAAATAAACATCGGACAAACTGCAGGGTGATGTTCCGTGTTCCCTGACCCCTAGGAACCAAGTGCCGGCCTCTAGAGTGAGCTTCACGCCCCCAGAGCACAGACGCCGCCACCCCACGCTGCTCAGAGGAAGGTTCTGGGTCTCACAGGAGGCTGCCCCTTCGACGCCGAATGGGCAGTCCAGTCACCTGTTCGCGGCAGATTCTGGGCCCCTCAGAGCCCTCCTCACTAATGAAGAAAGGGAAAACAAAAGCACATCATCTGTTCTTTTTTTAATGTTATTTTTTTATAGTTTTTTATTTATTTATTTTGAGAGAGAGAAAGAGAAAGAGAGGGGGAGCATGAGCAGGGAAGGGCAGAGAGAAGAGGAGAGAATCCCAAGCAGATGCTGCCCTGTCGGCACAGAGCCCGACGCAGGGCTCGATCTCAAAAACTGTGGGATCACAACCTGAGCTGAAACCAGGAGTCAGACGCTTCACGGACGGAGCCTCGAAGGCGCGCTCAGGTCCTCTATTCTAAAGGGAGCCTGGCCTGACCTCAGGATGGACAGAAGACACCTTGGGGGGAGATGCAACGGTGACAGTGATAACTTGCCATGAGAAACAGAATTAAGCGAGCCTTCCTGGGAGCTGAGCGGCCCACTGAGTAGCAGAATGGTGAACAGCCCAGCCCGCAGCACTTGACTTTTTAGGAGAAAATAATTGGAGTGGGGAAGGGGGAACCATCTCAGATGCAACTGAGGATAACGGTCTTTAAAAAGCCACCCGTCCAGGCACTCGTTCGATTGTCTCTACTAAACTCAACGACTTTTCCCAGCCCTTGTCTCCCAACCCTCACGGGATGTCAGCACTCGATTCCTGTGCTTCGTTTGAGTCTAGAAAGCCTGGCTCGTGCAGGGTGCAGAGCTCATGTAGTGCTTGGCTAACGTGGCTTTCCTTTCTGGACCCTTCACGCCTTTCCTCTGTCTGCTTTCCAGAGTCTCTGCTTCTGTTGATGCCAGAGTTCTCAGGCCCGGCTCACCGCCACTGCTTTCAGGAAGCCTTCCGTGATTTCTTCAGGTAGGCGACCTCCACACTCCTCTCTACCACCATGACGCTCGGCCTCTTACCTTTCCCCAGAAAATTACATTTTGCTTCATAATGTAATGATTCATAATTCATTGACTGGAGACTAGCCATTTTATGTCAAGAATTTGCTCCCGTTCCCATGAAATTTTCCTCACGTCCTTGAATAAACCTGCTCATATGGTAGCAACTATAGCAATAACTCGCTTGTTCTGTATACAATATTTGAGGATAAGACAAGCAAAATTGAATCAGGAAAAGTTGAAAATATAGGTTCAAAATCTCGATGTCGTGCATTCAATGGTACTCAAGTTCTAGTCTGGGGCAGCCATCCTCTTTTTTTTTTCTTTTCCCTTACTTTTCTCTCCAGAAATCTGCATTTGACATATTTGTTTCAACAAACTATTGCTACGTGGCGGCATTCTTGTTTTGCTGGTAAACTTCTTCCCCACCGTTGAAACTATCAACTCTTTGAAAACTCAACTATCAACTCTTCGAAAATATCAGAGTTTACAACCTCACTCTCCTGTCCTGTAATTGATATCTTAAAATCAGGAAAAGGTATTCATTGCAATTTAAAGAAGTCTTGAATCATTTGACAAAGCAATGCGCTTTCTCTTACTGCCTACCTGTGGAAATAACAGTGTAGAATTTAAATGAATTGAATTTAGAATCATTTTCCAAGTTTGTAAGGATTGACTATGTTCAATTATTAATTAGAAGGCAGCTTTTCGACAATACACCTATTTGTTTTATCAAAAATTTTTTGGAGGGGCGCCCGGGTGGCTCAGTCGGTTAAGCGTCTGACTTCGGCTCGGGTCATGATCTCCCAGCTTGTAAGTTCAAGCACTACATCGGGCTCTGTGCTGACAGCTGGGAGCCTGGAGCCTGCTTGAGATTCTGTGTCTCTCTCTCTGCCCCTCCCCGACTCATGCTTTATCTCTCCTGCGCTCAAAAATAAATAAAACATTAAAAAATTAAAAAAAAAATTTTTTTGGAGCCCAGGGCACCTGGGTGGGTCAGTCAGTTAAGTGTCCAACTTCAGCTCAGGTCAGGACCTCACAGTTCATGAGTTCAAGCTCCATGTCGGGCTCTGTGCTGACAGCTCAGAGCCTGGAGCCTGCTTTGGATTCTGTGTCTCCCTCTCTCTCTCTCTGCCCCTCCCCTGTTTGTGCTCTGTCTCTCCCTCTCTGTCTCTCAAAAATAAACATTAAAAAGATAAAAGAATGTCTCCCAAGGCTCAGAGGTCATACACAAAAGAAGCCGGAGGTTTTTCCTAATTTAACACAGACCTGCAATTTTACATGACCTTGCCAATAAGGAGTTGTGTGGCTGAAAATAAAAGAGAGAGATTCCAGAACTTTCCTTAATATTTTTCGATAGACCAAGCTACAAGGAAACTGGATTACCTTTTATTCTGCTTAAAACAGTAAGAGTAAATCCATGTTCCAAATAGCTGCTTATCAAGGAGCCAACGGTATACAACGAAATGAAGAAAAGTATAAAATGTTTCGGTAGTTTCTGTTTCTTTGAAGTTTATTTGTTTAGTTTTGTTTTGAGAAAGACAGAGACAGTGCAACTGGGGGAGGAGCAGAGAGAAGATGGAAAGAGAGAATCCCAAGCAGGTTCCGCACTGTCAGCACAGAGCCCGATGTAAGGCTTGAACTCACGAACTGCAAGATCGTGACCTGAGCCAAAATTAAGAGTTAGACACTCAACCAACTGAGCCCCCCAGTGTGCTTCAAGTAGTCTCTTAATGAAAACCGTTTGGGGCTTGGCTGATTTTGTGATATTTCTACTTTTCGTCAGCTTCTTGAAATTTGTGATTCATTGTGATATTTCTCCTCATGTACATTTGTGTTTATTTCTTTGACCTAAGATTTTTGTCCGTGTGATTTGGTCCCTCCTTCTGAAGGGGGTCATCTAAACTTCATAAATCACAACCTCCTCAACAGCTGGGCCTTCACCTCGACTCTTCTGTGGTTTGGGGCAGATTATGAGGACTGCGAAAGAGAATTCCCCTGGTTGTTACTGTTTTTGCTGATGAAGGTGTTGAGTGTGGCCGTGATCGTGAAGATGACGATGGACAAATACTCGGGATGGGGAGAAGTGCGGAAGTTTCCGGGACTCCGCGTGCATGATGGGTGAGATTCGCAGGAAGCACCTCATGCTGTAGGAACACTGTTCTCAGCCTGGTTGTGCGAAGACAACGAGGCAGGAAGTGGGTGTATGTCCCAGGAATGGGAATTAACCAGGCAGGGCTGGCAGCTGGGGGTGGGGGAGTTCCGGGCGGAACGGCTGGGGGACAGGTGGGATTGTGGTGGAAGAAACAAGAGAGCAGGGGTGAGACCAGCCGTCAGACAGTGTTGAAAGCTCTGGGGGGAGGGGGCTGCCCAGGGTTAGCAATGGAACACCTCCCTGTCACGGAGGGCGTCCTTCTGGAATAAGCCAACTGTGCCCGGAGATGCTAATTACCACATTTCTAAAATATTCCCGAGAGCCCCTTCCAGAGCCCATGTGTAAAATCCTCCCGCAGGCACATCGGTTCAAAACGAGAGGCAAAACAACTCGCTTTTGAAAACATGGAATTAAAAAGAAATCAGAGGCACTGACGATTATTCTACAGATGTTTCCGTAACGCCGAGCTTGAAAATGTTGGTAGTTCCAACCAACAAGTCTTCAGCCGTGTTTGATGAGGGTGAATGAAGTGCTCATTAGGCAGTATTTTTACATGACAAAAATTAGCGTCGCTTTCCTCTTCCCTCCACTTTTTTAGGTTCTGGCCCCAAATCGGTCTGTTTCGCCCCCATCTGCTTCTTTCCTTTGACGTTCTCTGCAGTCGGTGACAGCCGCTCGGGTCTCTCAGCTATCATTTGCGCAAATAAAACCTGACGGAGCTTTCATACAATAATGTCAATAGTATATCAAATTTCTCCCAACATAGTCATACGCAGCTGCAGTAAGCCGCAAGGAACAAACACCGCCTTCCGCCGTAATTTGTACAATCATAAATGGAGTGCAATGTTCTCCTTAAAAACAGCCTGGATAGCCTCGAAACGGGACGAGAAATCAAGGTCTGGTTGTTGACTTCCTTTCCTTCTTTTAAAGTCTTTGGAAAAGTTCTGTTGCCTTGTTTGCTGTCTTACCTTTTATCCTGCTTCCGGTTAAATCGCATTGTAAGGGCGCGTGGATGGCTCAGTCGGTGAGGCGTCTGACTTCAGCTCAGGTCACGGTTTCATGGTTCCTGAGTTCGAGCCCCGTGTCGGGCTCTGTGCTGACAGCTCGGATTCTGTGTCTTCCTCTCTCTCTGCCCCTCCCCCTCTTATACTCTGTCGCTCTCTCCCTCTCTCTCAAAAATAAATATGCATGTAAAACAAATAAAAATTTTAGAAATCTAAAAATTGCATTGGACACATGGCATGTGTTTGTGAAGATGTGGGCTTGAAAGCAGATGGAATAAATAAGCATTTGGAAAGTTTAAAAAATGTCTTTATTCCTCTGTTGAGACAAAAAAAGTCCCTAGTTTTGTATTAATACTTTAAGGTTGTAAAAGACCACACACTGTAATTGAGACCATTCAAAAGAGCTTAGAGACCAAGTTAGAAATGATAGACACCCCTCCCCATTTCAGAAGATAAAAAGGAAGGGTGGAGACCCCCATATGAAAATCAACGTGTGACCGGAAGGAGCGAGTACATGGAGAGACGAGATCCATTCCTTTCTTCTCTGAGCTTTTTAATGAGAATCTGGGAGTCTAGGGTATTTAACTATCAAAATAAGTAGTTCTGGACTTGGGGCGCCTGGATGGCTCAGCCAGTAATCCTCCAACTCTTGATTTTGGCTCAGGTCATGATCTCACCGTCATGACGTTGAGTCCCACTGAGCCCGGCGCCTACCTGGGGTCCTCTCTGTACCCCTCTCTCTGCCCCTCCTCTGTTCATGCTCGCTCTTGCTCTCTCTCTCTCTCTCAAGATAAATTCATAAACATGAAAAAATTAGCATGAGGGGGAGTTTTTATCAGGGTGAACACGACCCAACGACACAGAAGCTGTGCCTTCAGGAGCCAGAGAATTGGTGCAGATACCAGGAGGAGAAAGAGGCGGGACCCTTGGACACGGTCGGTGTTCTTGGTGCCTTCCCGGTGAAGCCGATGTTATGCTCGGGGGGCACACAAGTGAGACACCAGGGGAGACGTCCTAAGCACGCTACCGATGCGATGCAATGGCGGGGAAGACATGTGTTTGTGCAGGTCGACCTCGAAAAGCGGATGGTGGAGGATCCAGGAAAGCAGATGCAGGAAGTGCAAGACCCATGTGGGAATCGGAAGAAACTCAACGGTGAGCTCAAGAGGCATTGATGGAATACAAGCCTACGGCAAACCTTACTTTAGGGAATGGCTTCAGCCCATTACGTGGTTTTCTTCTCTAAGATGCGCTGGAGTCTTGCATATACTGCTAGGCTGCCAGAAGCCACGGTGTGCGGTGCGGACCAGGCCGGGGCATGAGAGCTTGACTCTCGGCCCACATGGGCTCTTGGGAGACAGTAACCTGAGAGTTCAAGTTCAGGAGAAGCACTTCCTACCGGCGATTGAAGCTTGGGGAGCACTCGGGGAAGGGCTGTGCCTCCCGTTACAGCCAGGGCTCCTGCCTCAGCAACCCTCCCGCCCAGAAAGTGATCTGCTCAGGATGAGTGCAACAAAACCCTACCGTGAACCAAAAAGAGGGTTTCCAAGGTCCCCTTGTGGACATAAATTCTGAAACGAGTGTCTATAGTCTTTAGAAGTATCGATGTCATTCCCTCTTTATAAGGAAGGTTACGAACCCAGATTTTTTTAAAATTTTTGAGTTCACGTGTTTTATTAACTCATACCCAATCATTTGTCTTCTGGTCTGTGGATGCAATGGGTCAGATGACATTTGCCACCATAATGTCTGTCTAAGGGGCTGGCCATAGAGCCTCCGCGACTGCAATCATTTGAAGGGCATTCCCAACAAAAGCGACTAATTCCGCCATTCTCTTCATCCTACCGTATTTGAGGACGGCCCCCTTACCCTTCTTTGCCTGGAGCTTGTCTTCTCGAGAGTGGCTTATGATGTCTTCCTTCTCTCCACTCTACCACCAGGTCTCAACGCAGGGTGAAGAGTGGATTCCTTTGCGAGCGGTCATCAGACAAAAGTCGCCTTTTGGTTGCCCACCAGCCAAGACCAGTCTCTGCTGATCCAGAGGAACGCCTTTCTCATCTTAGTTCTTGGTCCCTACTTTTCCTCTTGTATTGAGAATTCAACACGTAGAGAAATGGTCTTCCTTCCCTGTGAGGGTTTAGATGAAAATCTGCATCTTGGCGGTGCCTCCACCTGACACTGACTGAAAGGGAGAGATGGATCCGTACTGGGGACCCAGCACAAAGGGTGACAGGGAGGCTGCTGGCCAAAGAGCTGGACAGGATTTTGAAAAAGTTCTCCTAAATGACTAACCATTTTCGTCGGAAAGAACAATAGCCTTACCTCATTGTTCCTGGAGTACTGATGATGGCTTCAGTGGCCGATCCAGAAAAATGCAGTCGGAACTTAGTGTGTGGCTCAGGAACAGGGTATATATAACACTTCATTCTCCCAGTTTGTTCTGTCCATCTTGGTGGGCAAATGCCTTTAAGTAGAAGCACGCACGCACAGGCGCGCGCGTGCGCGCGCGCGCGCGCGCGCGCACACACACACACACTATCTGTTTGTTCAAGTATTTGTTATGAACATTTCACTTGGAGAAAAAAAAAAAAAAGGAAGGCCAACTGGGCACTGTTTCCAGGTGGCAGTCCTGGGGAGGTTAAAATTAGCAGTAGGAAAATAACCAGAGCCCCTACACTACAGACACCCTTTCACGGGAGGGAATGCTAGCGTTGGGACCACAGGCTGCCTTTGAACACAGAGGTACAGAACCGGCATGGGCTCCTTTGCCTTCACTGGACCCCCAGTGCCACCATGTCTGCATTAGTGACAGATGCGACAGCTGCCTCCCTCTGTTAGAGAGAGCCCCCGGGGGACAGGAGGCACGGTCACTTTAATTCTCTATTGGAAAAGTACTCAGACCACTGATTCTGACAGAGAAATAGGAATAAAAGCGGTGCAATTAGCAAAATTAACTGATAAGAGGAAAAACTAAAAAAACTCAATATTCCTGTAATGTTCCTCCCAGAAAAGAATGAGATGGAATGTTTACTTTCAGGCTTGCCTTGATGGATGGAACTGAACAAGACGGTCATTGGTTTCCAACCACGATGCTATCACCAGGCTTCTCTCTCCAAACTGGGGTACGAATACGTGCCCACCTCACTCTTGAAGGCCACGCTTTCCGACCGAGCAGGAAGAGCAGGAACCCAGCATTGCTCCCTCAGGGGTTGGGGAAGACTTCCTCTGTCCTCAGCCTCCGTTGGGCTTTCGGGCTCGAGTAGAGTACACACGCAGTGAGGACACGATCCCCAACCCCCTGCAACGAGAGCTCTGGGCTTTCCATGCTTTTACTGTTTCGGACATTGGGAAGGGTGTGTACGTATGGGCTTACCGAATCCTCACCGCAACCCTGGGAGGTATGGATTAATATATTTTTAAATTTTTTAATGTTCTGATTTATTTTTGAGAGAGAGAGAGGGACAGAGTGCAAGCTAGGGAGGGGCAAAGAGAGAGAGGGAGACATAAAATCTGAAGCAGGCTGCAGGCTCTGAGCTGTCAGCACAGAGCCCGACATGGGGCTCAAACTCACGAAGGTAGGATCACTATTAACCCCATTTACAAATGAAGAAAGTGAGGGGTCCCCGAACGGCTCAGTGGGTCGAGCATTTGACTCTTGATCTCAGCTCAGGCCTTGATCTCAGGGTCCTGAGTTCAAGTCCTGCATTGGGATTCATGCTGAGTGTGGAGCCTACTTAAAAAAAACAAACAAAGAAACTGAGAGAAGAAAACTGTACTAAGGTGACAAAGCTATTACTCAGTAGAGCCAGGCTTCAAACTCAGGTCCTCAGACGTCAGAGCCAGAATCGTTCCTCACTGGGCTATGTGTCTTCTACTGGCCTTTCGTGCCAAGACGGTGTCTACCCAACAGTAGGGAAGCGTCGCATCCTACCAACTCCCTGTGCTGTCCTCAGGCAGGAGGGCTCCCCCTATGATCCACCCAAGACCCCCCAGGGATAAGACTCTTCCGAGTCCTCCTCTCAGCCCCTTGTCCAAGATGCCACTGCTCGGTTGAGCAGGGTGTGCGGTGGATTATCTGTAATTTGACTGAGCACCACGTGGGATGGGACAGGGAGTTACTGCCCAGTCATTGGGGGCTCAGCATGGGAGTTCTCCGCGTCAGGTGAGTGTGAATTTCCCGAGGCAGGTGGCATAGGAGGCAGGGAGGTGAAGACACGCTCCCAAGACGAGAGGCTGAGAAACAAGGTCAGTTTTCCGCAGCGGCGTGGCTGCATTCTGCAGAGAATCATGGGAGCCTTTCCGACTCTTCTTTGGGGAAGGCAGAGCGGGAGGGGCATGGGACGGACCTCTCGGTGCCGGCTGTGTTCCCGGATGGGGCGAGCACCCATGGGGGCCGCCTGTGGTGGCAGAGCAAACGAGCCAACCCTCAGTGGCTAAAATGACACCCGGGTATGAAATCTCGGGCCAGCTGGGCTCTCGCACGTGGCTGTGTTCCCTCGTCCAGGCTGTCTCTCTGCACGGTGTCCCGGTGTCCGGTCCCTACTGATGTCACACCTGCGGATTTCCCCTCTCGGTCAACTCGAGCCACCTGTCAAGCCCCGGTCAGGAAAGGAGGGCAAGGGCCGACGCATCGAGGGGACCCGGCACCACGTCATCAATCTTCTGTGGCATTTTCCAAGGAGGAGGTTACACGGAAGCCATCCCGTGCTCTTAGGCTCCAAGCCGTGAGGTCTGTGCCTGGGACCTATGGGTACAGCCACACAGACCCCCTTCTCTGGGATGACTTGGGCTGGTCTCCTGCTCCCCGGGTGTCACAGCTGGCTCTTCACATCTGGACTTTCCCCCCGCCCCCCGCAACCACCCCCTCCCGCAAACCGACGACGACACACCTCTCTGCGCCTCTTGCCCGAATTGTGCACTGTCACCTTGCATCCCAGGATGTGTTGAAATCGCACGATGGGACCGAAGGAGAAACAGAGGGACACGGGAAGCTTGATTCATTTTGGCAGGCTCCTCGGTTTCCTAGGGGCCCCTGCAGGGGTCTGGATCGCATCTCCCGAGGGAGAACATCACCGCGCGCGGGGAGGTTTTGGATGTGGTGACACGGGGGTCCCCGTTCACCTGTGTACACCTCACCATCTGGCCACCAGAGCCCACCCAGAGCTCAGACGAAGGTCTCCACGGAGACTCCTTGCAAGTGTCCCCTTTCCTCTTGGGACGCGCCCGCACTGCCTTCCTCTCCATGGGACCTGTGTCTCTGGGGTGCGGCCGGCAGCGTCTCTCAGACAGCAGGTGGGATTCCTTTCGCTCAGCCGGTTCGTTTTCTTCTTGCCGAGACAGCCTCACGTATGCTAGGTATTTGCAATATCCCTGGTCACAGCAGAGCAAACCTCACCACGATTTCTGGATAGTTGAAAACAAGTAGATCTATTTCTTTCCCATCAAGTCTTGCCAAGCGCTTTAGACCAGCGAGCCACGCAGTGAGGATGAATCTGAGCCTTTCAAGAGGGAATTCGTTCCCTTGCATGATCCACTATACGCCGAAAACCTGCTGAACACATTACCCTGCGTGCGTACATGTACAGATATACTGTTACCGAGACCTCAGTGATTTTCCGTCTCCAGAAACAAGGGGAACCTGGACCAATCGAATCAAAAATCTTAAAGGGGAGAAAGAAAGCATTCTCAAGAAGAGTATTTTATTTACAAATGTATGTTTTGGTGCTCAGGGAATTGACGAATATTCTTATTATCCATGATTCCAGCAACATCGAATGCACGGGATAGCATTTGAGACCCTCTGTACCCCTCACTGGCCTCATCGTGCTGGCTTCCCGTGTGCGGGTTACTCACTGCACAGTTAGAGAGGACAGTCCCTTTCTCATGCAAATCAACACACAATGCATAGGCGTGCATTTTTATTTTCTATGTATTATAGCCATGATCTCTTTCTTTTCTTTCTAACCAACAGCCAAAGGTGTTTGTTCAAAATCTTTGCAAACCCTACATTCTGATGCATCCAAATATTCTCCATGCCACAAATCCCTAGATTATGTTGTGTCTCACAAATACAGTATTGTTTAAAGTCAACAAATGCTCCGAGGGGAAAAGAATTCCCAGCTGGGCTCACTTCTCTGAGTTTCCCTTCTGTCCCCCGTTATCGCCCTGCAAATCTTTGAGGCCGTGGTAGTTCTGGGATCCTTTCAAAAATATTTATTTTTTTTTAAAGTTTTATTTATTGTGAGAGAGAGAGGGAGAGAAAGAGAGAGAATCCCAAGCAGGCTCTGCACTGTCAGAGCAGAGCCTGGCGTGGGGCTTGATCTCACAAACCGTGAGATCACAACCTGAGCTGAGATCAAGAGTTGGATGCTCAACCAATTGAGCCCCCCAGGTGTCTTTCAAAAATTATATACTTAAAAAATTTTTTTAATGTTTATTCATTTTTGAGAGACAAAGAGAGACAGAGCACAAGCAGGGGAAGGGCAGGGAGAGAGGGAGACACAGAATCTGAAGCAGGCTCCAGGCTCTGAGCCATCAGCACAGAGCCCGACACGGGGCTCAAACCCACAGACCGTGAGATTATGACCTGAGCCGAAGTCGGACACTTAACGGACCGAGTCACCCAGGCGCCATTCGGAAATATTTATTTTTAGTATATCTGGGCTAGATACATATTTGGTGTCAGTGGAAGGTTGATACGTAGCAAAGGATCCATCATTGCTGGGGGCAGACGTTGTATACAGTTTATAAACACAAAATGAAAAGATACATAACTACTGCTCCTATTGATTCCACAGGACTGGGGCAGGGAAAGACGAATGGAGATTATGGGTGGAAAAAGGGGAGACATATGCATAATGCAATTAGTATCAAGTGCAATGTTGAACACCACAGCCTATGTCTAATTTCCCCGTTCAGAAATGTGATACGTAACCTCGACATTCATGGAAAAAATGGCACAAATGAAATGAACATGTTTAAGATCAGACGATCAGAGCGATGGCTATCAAATGATGAGCATGTTTCCCCTAAAACATTTGAGAGCTTACTATAGTGTGTGACATGCATCAGCATAGGTGGAGATAGCTTCCTGCTTCTCCCTTGGGAAGTGGAGTCGTTAACCATCGTACACAATAGTAGGAAAAGCCTGGGAAGACAGGACCGGTCGTCTGAGGGCTGATGGAGAGCGGCAGAGGGATTCTCGGATTCCCCGGAGACGGGTCCCTGTCTGTGGGTGAAAAAATTGCCGGGGAGACTTAGTGGAGGGCTTGGCTGATTTCGAGCAAAAAGCAGCAGGCTGGAAGGGACTGAGAGGCACAGAATACAGGGAGACAGAAAGCCCAGGTGAGATTTGGGGGTGCATGTGCAGGCTGAGGGCTGAGCACATGTGGTAACCCTTTCGGGGTATCTGCTGGCTTCCGGGCTGCATGGCCCAGGGGAATTAAAAACCTCCGCAGGAAGTTACTAAAGTGCAGAGTACAGATCTCGGAAACACTGTGAGGTAGAGATTAATGTACATGACCCAGGAGGGGCCGCAACAGAAAATAATGTATCTTATGATCACTAGTTTATTTTTTTATGTTTATTTATTCTTGAGACAGAGAGACAGAGCACGAGCGGGGGAGGAGCAGACAAAGAGGGAGACACAGAATCCGAAGCAGGCTCCAGGCTCCCAGCTGTCAGCACAGAGCCCGACGCGGGGCTCAAACTCACAAACTGCGAGATCATGATCTGAGCTGAAGTCAGACACTTAACCGACTGAGCCCCCAGGCGCCCCTTGATCCATAAAACTTTTTTTTGATCAAATCCAACAATTGTTCAGTATAAAATTCTTACCAAACTCGATTGGAAGGCAATCCCTTTAACCTGATGAATCGAATCTACACTAAATTTACTGTAAACATCGTGTCATCTGTACTGGTTTTTAGGTGACGAACTTTAGCAAGTAGGTGAACACACAGGATTTGCAGATAATAAGGATTAACTGTATTTATATCTTACTAAAGAATCATAGCAAAGTATAAAAAAGGTTTCCCCAGATCAAAAAGCAAACACAAATTCTATTAAAAAAAAAAAAAAGAAGCCTTGAACCAGCACTTCACTAAGTGGATACCAAATTCTTCATAAATGTAAAGTTTCTCAACTTCATTAGTCCTCAGGGAAACGCAAAATAAAACCACCAGCAGCACGCTAGGTAATTATCGGTAAGGATCCTGGCTTCAGGGCTCTCAGGAGCTGAAACTAGGCAGTGTTTGCTCTGGCTCAATATCCTCCTATATTCTATATCTTATTTGTTCCCATCCTGAGCACGTTAAGTGTAAATAAGTTCTCCAAAACAAACACACAAGAGCGTATGCAGGGGCACAATGGGAATAGCGAAAAATGGGGGAAAACAAATATTGACCGAAGAACGCTAACCACCCTGTAACATACTGGTGTAAAGTACTACCGTAACGCAGCAAGAAGGAAAAACATATAATTCCGCTCATCCACATGGATCAGCCTCGCAACCTGGAGTTCAAGAAGCCAAACAGAAGAGGTGTGCTCTCTGTGAGATTCCATTTGCGTGAATTTCAAAACGAGCAGAACAATTGTTGGTACTGAAATTCACGATAAGTGTTGCCCTCAAGCGGCGGACATGTATTTGCGGATGTATGTAGTTACCCGAGTTTGTGTCTTTGGTTCCCCCATGGGTTACGTGACTATTTGAATTTTGTGAAAATGTATCGACATATGCACTTTTGACTTCTGACCTTTTGCGTATGTCTACCCTGAGGTGTCATAACACCCCTGGGAAACGCCTGTGAAATTTACAATGAAAAAACAATGCTTCCCTCTGCACAGAGATTGTATTTCTGTCATTAACATTGCATGAGCTCACTTGTTACATCTTGGAATTACCCTACCCACGCAAAAAAGCCTATGCCTCACTTACACGAAGATCAACTTTCATATACATTGTACTTCCCGAGAAACATTGTTGAAAACTGATACTTGTGTGGGTTTCTTTGCGTCTTCCCTATCTGAATGTTTCCACAAATGATACAAGGATTCAAGTGTAAAAGATCCAGTAAGAATAAAAGAGCTTTAAATATAGATGGATGGGACCTATCTTTGAGGAAAGATTAAGAAAGCGAAGATGAATATCTTCCCCTCCGTTTCCTAGATATATTTTTAATTGAAAGGTTTTGTGTGAGCCCACTGCTTCAACCGCGAGATTAATCACACGCCCTTGTGCCTTTCTTGGTACAACATACCAACGATCATCATGTCATCGGGAGAGAGCGTTCCTTTGAGGGAAGGATACAGGAAATGGAAATAAATTTTATGAGCAAAAGATGAAGTGATCTGGGCTTTCTGACAAATAGAATGGTAAATGGAAGATTTAATAGCTGTCTTCAATTTTAAATGGGTGATTACGTGAGCAATAAGCTGTCAATTTTTCTCCATTTCCAAAGAAGCGATGGGAGAATTCTATTTATTTTAATGCTAGAGCTTGCACAGTGCTGCACGCAGAGGGCGGGGCTGGGGGTGCTTTCATGTTGGCGATCTTGAGAGAGAGGATCGTGTAAATAATCTCTCTGTGAAAGCCCAAGAGATTAGAAGCACCCCCCCCAAGAAAAACCCACCCCACAGAGGGGTTCGCAGACAACGCTGTATCAGAACACTGGCAAATTTTTATCTTTGGCTTAAAACTCCATTCAGTTTTGTGTCCCATTATATAATAACATCCGTTTATTATTAGACCGTATTTTCAGGAGGTTGGAAGATCTTTCCTTAGAAATCTCTGGAAAAAAAAATAGTAAATCTTCCCTTCTGGATACCTTTACCCCAGTTTGAGAAACATAGGCTTGACTGATCTTCATCTTATAAAGGGAAGATTTAAAAACATACTTTATAATAATGTGTATTAATATTATATGGCATATAATGATAACAGGTTATGATGAGCTATTATTTTGTGAACAATACTAGCAGTGTGGCCGGAGGGATGTTTTAAGTGCCAACACCAAGACCTCTATCTCGTAAGTACCTGTAGAAAGTTGTGACATCATAGAAGGGTTGAGGTATGGCGGGAATTCATGGGAAGTTCTATTGCCTGCAGTCTGGGTGCCTTTTTCTAGCACGGTCCCCCCCAGAAGTGAAGCCAAGTGTCGCCAATTGTCCACATGTTCTGAAACCATTAGGTGCTCGCACAGAGAAGCTGGCTTGTGGACAGAGCTTAACTCAGTGGAAATCAGCCAACGGCTTTTTTTTGTTGTTTTTCCCCCTCCAAACTGCCATCTCCCGAAGCAGGCGTATAGGTCACTGTTCGGACTCTGGATTAGACACTTGACAAACCCTTCGGCTCTTTTGGAGGCTGTCGAATAGTAATGAAAAATCTTGCCTTCGGTTCGCAGAAACCCCAGTGCAGGTGACCTCCGGCTGTCAGCGGCTCCTTGGCTTCAGAGCCACCCGCTGCCCTGCGCTTCTGTCTCCCTGAGCCAGAAAGCTGAAATGTGCAGGAAGGCACCATTCATTCCCCTGACCCCTTTCCTTCCCAAACCTCCAGGTGCATATGACACAGCCCATGGATAAAAAGTTTAAGAAGCACAGACTTGGAGGGAAATACATGCGCATTGGCATTTGTAGCTCTGGCTACGAAGAGTTGCCCGAAGTAGATCAGAGGCCGACTGGGGAGGACGCCTGCCCGCCCACAGCCCTGCGGGCGCCCCCTCGGTCACTGCGTCCTGCGGAAGGAGGTCATGGGCGCCACGGGAAGACCGACGCCCCCTGAAATGTACTTGTAACATACACAAGGACACGCTAGAAAGGATTCCAGTCTATTCTGGGGGGGAAATGTTGCAAATATAAGAAAGGGAGAGGCACCTGTGTGGTTCGGGAGGTTGAGCGTTCTCTCTTGATTTCAGCTAAGGTCATGATCCCAGGGTCATGAGATTGAGCCCCATGCCGGGCTCTGCACTGAGTGTGGAGCCTGCTTAAGTCTCTCTCTCTCTCTCTCTCTGCCCCTCCCCTGCTCATGTGCATGCAAGTGTGTTCTCTCTCTCTCTCTCTCTCTCTCTCTCTAAAATAAAAAAAGAAAAAAGAAATAAATAAACCTTTGTAAGATGGGACAGTAACTGCCTAAATTTCAAGCACCAACAAGTCAAATTTACAACAGAATAAAGAAGGAAGCAAAGGAAAATGGAAGAGGGAGGAGGAAGGTGAAACAGGAGGTGCGGAAATGAGACCGTAAGGATTGTCCTGATCCGTTAATAACCGCATACTCTTTCCTGTGATTAAACAGAACAGCACAGGGAATGGAAGCGAAAACACTAACAAAATAGAGAAGGGAAGGATACCGTCCACCAAACACACTGTCAAAACAAATTCTACTGAAACCCAAAGAGCTCAATTCTGGAAAATCCGTACGTAGGCAAACTCCATAGCCTTCTGGTTTAAACATTTCTCTCCTTTAAGTTTTGCTGCTGAATCAACCCAAACCCAGTCACCCTGAGACGAGTAGGTAAATACAACAGGGACTTTCTCGGTGTTCACGTGCAAGAGGAACAGAGCAAACCATTACTGCACCGTCTACCGCCAACATCGCTATTCGGTTCGCTCGTGTTTCCTCGGTCGTCCAAGGGGCGGTGTTCTCCACAACTCTGTCGCTTCGGCTCTAACATTTGAAGAACCTGTTTTATCTCTTTCTTTAGATCGGGTAGGGCTATCTCTTGTTCATTAATGTTACAAATAATTATCAGGCAATTTTTGCATCCGGTATTTGGATAGGAAATATAATTTACTTGGGTTTTTGAAGATAATGTGTGTATGCTTTCGGTACTTACTGAAGTAGCATTTTATCTTAGACATGCAGATCAAAGATGTCTTCAGAAACCCCGTGTTATGCCCATCGATTTGAAGTAGAAGCAGAGAAACATCAGAAAGGTTCGCTGGAAAGCTAATTGGAATCAGACGTGAGTAAACAGGAAATAAAATATTTCTTCTAGAAATCCATAATCACCATAAGGTTATAGATGAAGAAGCAGTAAATAATTAATTACACTGAAGCAAGAGATAAACAAAATAGAAATCCTACTATGTATAAGGAACTGTATCAAACACTAGGTCTCAAGTCCGCATACAGTCCTACCTTGTGAGCAGAGGAGACAGGCGCTTGCAAATTCTGAGCAATCTAGTTGTAGTTGGAAAATCATTTCATAAAATGTCACCCAACCTCTTATTGCATAAGCAACTTCTCGTTACTCTCTCCCACCGTGGATTTTCCCCCTGATACCAACCTGCATAATTCCCTTAGCTACCTGTAGAGGTTCTGGACAAGTCCATCACGCAACAGAATGCTCCGAAACCCAAATCCTATGATGCAGTGTCACCTGGGATTTTCACTGGGATTGCCACAGAGAAAGACAGCGAACTTTGACAGTGTCGCAAAGTGTCCAACAACACTCGATGTGGAAAGTTTGTGGTGCAAAGTGATCGACACCGATCATGCGAGCCTCTGCTGTTTGGACCTTGTGCTCACACTGCACTTTTCACTGTACCCGTCGTATTTTATTATCGACTCAAGCTGTTTCCAAACTCGTGGGTATCACTGTGAAGCACAGGCTGGGTTTTCATTCACGTGAGGATGGTTTCTCTGACGCAGTGTTCATTTCAGTTAGTTACAGATTTGCCTCAACTGCACTCTTCCCATTGATTCAAAATATACAAGTAACACTAATAGGTTCCTCAAAAACAATTTTGATCAAACTTCATTTCACCTAAGACGGCCTCGAAGAACCAAGGAAACACACAACCCTGTTAAAATATTAATTACAGGTGCATTTTCCGGGACATTTTCTTCTGTGCTTTTTGAGATTCTTTCGGACGGTCCTGAGGCAGAGGGTGGACCGCGCCCCCTTGGGGAAAACTAGGAGGAAATTTCAAGTAGAAAGTATAAATCGAAGGAACCGTTTCTTCACATCTAGGCATGGCTGTTTAAAGACCACGAAAATAATTCCGCAAAGCTATTTTAAGATTACATTGAAGAGAAGCACCCAGTCACATCGCAGCCATTATAAATGGCATTATAACCTGCGTATTTGAAAGCCAGTATTTCTCCTGGAGCAGGAATCTTTTTAAAAGAGTTGAATCAGAACCACGAATAGCCAGGTGTGGTCATCAGTAGTTCTACAGCAATCTCGAGAGAGCCCCCCTCCCCAGCAAGAGGGAGAAGCTTCTATAGAACGAGTAGAAATACTCAGTATTTTTGGGGGCACCTGGGGGGGCTCAGTTGGTTAAGCGTCCAATGTCGGCTCAGGTCATGATCTCAGGGTTCATGAGTATTCAATGTTATGTCAGTAAAAGCTGAAGTATGACGCTTTGTCCTATATCCTGGGCATGTCTGACTATATGCCAAGACAGAGTGGCAGCTGGCTTAGCACCAACATAAAATTAGGGGCACTGTCAGCCTTAGTGATTCTGACTCTTTTGATTTTGGTGTGAGATTAAAAGTCAATTAACTGGGGCGCCTGGGTGGCTCAGTCGGTTAAGCATCCGACTCTTCATTTGGGCTCAGGTCACGATCTCACAGTTCGTGGGTTCAAGCCCTGCGTGAGGCTCTGGGCTGACAGCTCAGAGCCTGGAGCCTGCTTCCGATTCTGTATCTCCCTCTCTCTCTGGTCTCTTTCTCTCTCTCTTTCTCTCAAAAAATAAATAACCATTAAACAAAAAAATATTAAAAAAATTTTAAAAGCCAATTAAAACCTTGGAGTTGGCAAAATTTTCCTAGGACAAGAAATGAACTATGTCTAAAGGAAACTTGGTAAATTGGACTTCATCAAAAGAATAAAAACTTACCTGATACCCAGAACACACCGTAAAGAGAGTGAGAAGTCCGAACAGAGACTGGAAGAGGATATTTGTAATACAGAACAGGTGACAAAGGATTTGCATCCATCATAAATCAAGAAACTTATGATTAAATAACAAGAAGACAAAAACCGTAGTGAGGAGAAGATGGGGGGAAATTTCAAGACATCCTTCAGAAGAGCGATATAAAAATGGCCACCAAACACATGGACATAACACTCCACCTCATCGGCCATGAGATTAAATGAAATTATATGACGTATCATTGCACGCAGTAGAAGTTGAATATAACAGGCTGACAATATCAATTTCAACGAGGATTTGAAGCAAGTAGGATTCTCATATGTCACTGGCGGCAGTAAAAAAAATGATCCAACCCCTTGCGAAACTATTTGGAAATGTCTTATAAAGCTAAACACATCCTCGCCGTAAGACCAATAAATTACACTCCTAGGTAATTGCTCCAAATAAATGAAAGCATATATCTGGGGAAAAAAATCGTGTGTGGATTTTCCCAGCAGCTTTGCTCATGATTGCCAAACATTGGAAAATACTGAAACATCTATCAACAACTGTATATCAGAAACATGTTGAGGGCAAGAAACAAAAAATCGCCTCGTGTATGATTCTAGCTACATGAGGTGGCAGAACTGTGAAGGTTACTGGGTGGTGAGAGAAATTAGAGTCAAGTGGGGCGCCTGGGGGCTCACCTCCAACTTCAGCTCAGTTCGAGATCTCGTGGTTCGTGGGTTCGAGCCCCGCGTTGGGCTCTGTGCTGACAGCTCGGAGCCTGGAGCTGCTTTGGATTCTGTGTGTCTCTCTCTCTCTCTGCCCCTCCCCCACGAGCACCCTGTCTCTCTCTGTCTCTCAAACATGAATAAACTTAAAAAAAATTTTTTTTTAAAAAAGAAGAAATTAGAGTCAAGTGTGCCTGGGGCAGGAGTGGAAGGATGAGTAAGAGGGGCATTTGCCAACTCTTTGGATGATGGACTGTGCTCGTCTGATTGGGGCAAAGGTCATTCAAGTATATCTGATTGTAGAAACCAGTGACAGGCACGCTTCTCCTGGTTCCAGGAGACTCAAAGCCGGTGTGAGGGAAGTGTGTCGTGTGTGTGTGGTCGTGCTGAATAAGCAAGCAGGAGCTTTCTCAGCCCTGAGAGGACCCTTTTGCATTTGAATTGGAACTTGGGAATGTCTAGTTTCTGGATTCAGAAAAGAAGCAATGGTGTCCTGAGAATGACAGACGACCAAGGACCCTCGCGGATCCTTTCTTATACTCGTCCCTTCCCTTTGTCAGCCCCCTCCCCTACTGGGACGACGGCCTCGGGGATCAGGGACCTAGAACCACCGCGCCCAGGTCCTTTTCCACCAGACCCGTGGCATTCCTCAACAAGCCGGAAGCTGACACTAAGGACAGGATGTGTGAGTATCGGGAAGTAAAAAAAAAAAAGTTGAGCTACCTTTGGGCAGCATCCCAGTGTTTTGTTAAGAATGAAACATACATGCATGTCCACGTTATAAAATAACAAACCGTGAATTCTGATGAGTCCTTCTGCAGTAAATGCTCTTATATTTGCATTTAAAAATGCCAGTTAGGGGCACCTGGGTGGCTCAGTCAGTTCCGATTCAGACTCTTGGTTTTCGGCTCAGATCATGATCTCACAGTTGGGGGGTCGAAGCCCCACCTCGAGCTCTGTGCTGACAGTGGGGAGCCTGCTAGAAATTCTCTCTCTCTCCCTCTCTCTGCCCCTTCCATGTGGTAAATCAATCAATCGATGAATCAATCAATCAGACCCTCTGGAAGGGATTTGGGAACTGGATTCTAAATCTCTCTGAGAGCAGCTGGGAGCCCTTGCAATAAGTGGAACGGTAATGACCCTGGCAGGGAGCCGTTTCACCCTTATTCACATTTCCGGCTGTGGTCTGTTGGAATTTGGTGCGAGTGGAAGGCCAAGTGGCTAGGGAGATTAGTAGCTACCTCGTGTTTTGCTTAGGATGTGACGATGATAGAAGCACTGCGAAGGATCACAGCTGTTCTGCCAGGTGCTACAATTTGGGACACCTCCAATGATAGGTTCCGGTCAACCAACTCATAACCTAAGGCTCTTAGAACTAAGAGCTGAAAGGCCACCTAGGACAGTTATGAAGGGACTCATTCCTTTGCAGCTCTGCTGAACCCAAGTTAAGCCTTTAAATGTTGGGCGGCTACCGGTGGCAAATGGGTTTCTCCGTCAAAGTCGGGGCTGCAGTGAGAAATGGGAGGGACCCTGAGTCCCGGGATGCAGAGATCTAGGTCAACGGTCCTGAAAACCTGGAACTCTCACATCTTCGTGGCCCGCGTTGGCACTGGCTGTAGCTCCTTTCATGTCGCTGAAGGAGCCCAGCCTTCCCTCACCGGGAGGGTGACCTCCCCCAAGGCGGGCTCTCCCTCTCTACTAGCCTGTGTGCGGAGAGAACTGCAGGGCTCGGCTGACACGTCCTGGCAAGGAAGTGGGGAATAACTTGGGGAAACGGTTCCGGAAGGCGTTAGAACAGGACGACTGGGACGCACTACACAAAGTAGAAAACAGTTTGGCACGGGGACACCCAGTGTTGGCTACCAGCTGATTCTAATCGCTTGTCGGGAGGAGGCTGGTTCAAGGCTTGGACATGAAGATGGGGTTCTATAAATGCACCTGCTTGACCTAATATTGAAGAGGAGTGAAGACATGAACAGATCATAATATTTTGGGGGGGGCAAGGTATGTGCAAGCTTGCATGGGGTCTCCTCAATTCGTATCAGATTTGTATCAATTCGTATCTTACTCGAAATGTAAGAGGTGACCTGAAGAAGGACCCCGGCAACTCCCGGATATAAACCAGGCTGCAACGTTAATGGAAAACGAACTCCCTGATTAAAGAAGATTCCAGATCGGCTTTAGTAATTCTCTAGTTAGACTGCTGCAGCAGTATACGACTACTACTCCTCCAGTATTTCTCCGGATGGATTTACGTCCCTTTTGTCAGCGACGCACAGGGCATGGGGAAACAGTCCTGAATTGCCAAAGGTTGTTTCCTCTGGAGCGGGAGCCAAGTTTAGAGCAGATGTTAGGAAACTCCGCAGAGATCCTCTTGTTACACTGAGAGCTAAAATAGGCCAGTGAGTAAATAAGTCTTTGGAGTTTGGGGCTCGATCTGTCTTACCGACGGGTCCAATAGATTGGCGTATGTGCTCTGTGGAATGTCACGAATTCTCGAATGTGTAACTGGAATAGGCATCCTTCGCAAGTGATACAACATACAGACTCGCCCGGGATCTTCGGGGTAAGAGCTGGTGTACCTAGGAAGAGCAAAGTAGGGGCGCCTGGGTGGCTCAATCAGTTAAACATTTGACTCTCGGTTTTGGCTCGAGTCATGATCTCAAGATCCATGAGATCGAGCCCTCCATCGGGCTCTTTGCTGACAATGCGGACCCTGCTTGGGATTCCCTCTCTCTCCCTTTCTCTCTCTGCCCCTTCTCCACTCATGCTATCTCTGTCTCTCTCAAAAATAAAGAACTGACTTTAAAAAATTAATAAAAAGGGACGAGCGAAGTAGAACCCCGTGTGACTGCATCCACCAGGCAGAAAATCTGAAGCAATCCCACAAGCGTGAGGACTTAAAGAATTTTGCACCACCACAGAAATTTTGAAAGACGCATGATGTCTTGGCTCCAGCTGCAGTAATGGCACACCAAGGACCAGGCGGCTTACACAAGAAACAGTTATTTCTCGAAGTTCTGGAGGCTGTGAAGTCCAAGGGCAAGGCACCAGGCTAGAGCAAAAACTGTTCTGCCTTGAGCCCAATGACCAGCAGATCAGATCACATTAAAAGTATCTTTTGTAGATTTAGACATAACATGGAGTCTCTGACAAGCCCCCGTGAGGGAGATACATCATCCCGGAGTCCTGGAGAAAGACTGTCCTCTGTTTAAGGAGTCGGCTCCTTGTTTGTTATTGGAATATAGTTGAGGTTAAGTGTCTGATTGGGAGAAATCAAGGCGCTCCTACCAGAGCTGTCCATCATGAGTTGTGTGTTTTTGAACTTTTCGGATCATAATTGTGGGCAGGTGTCCGTCTGCACCGATACCAATCTATTGTACGCCAAATACGCGTTTCATTTACCAGCTTTTTCCTTTTAATCTGTCCGTGTCTTTATATTAAAGGGGGATCTTTGGCGACAGCCTATACTGTGTTTTCATCCAATCCAATAATCTCTGCCTTTTAATTGGTATATTTTGACTATTTACATGAAATGCAATCATTAATACATTTGGACTTCCTTCTACCATCTTATTATTTGGTGTCCGTTTGTTCCTTCTGTTGTTATTTTTCTTTGTTTCCTTTTTCTATCTGCTTTTGGATTCTTTGAAGGTTCTCATGATCCTTAGTTGTATGCTGGCTTTTGGGCTATTTCTCTTTCTCTCTCTCTCTCTCTTTTTTTTAACGGTTTATGTCAGGGACTAAATGTCTGTAACTGACTTTTCACAAATCTACCCAAAGCCATTAGTATTCTACCACATGACATGCACTTACTTGGAAGCCTTACAAACAGGTGGGTCCCTTTATTCCCAGCCCATGTTACAGTCGCCGTGTATATTACTTCTAGGTTCCTTGAAACCCTTATGATATATTGTCTTTGACAGTCATATATGTTTTCAAGAAGTTAAGAGGAGAATGAAAAGGTCTATTTTATTTTCTCAGACATTTTTCATCGCTATTGCTCTTCCTCCATTCGCAAAGTTCCAAATTTCCCTCCGGTATCATTTCCTTTCAGCCTGAAAATCTTCTTTCCGTATTTCTTTCAGAGCAAGTCCGATGTCAGGGAATTATTTTAGTTTCCTTTCAACTAAGGAAGTCTAAATTTGCTTTCATCCCCAGAGCATATTTTCACTGGATGCGGAATCTGGATTGATAGTTCTTTTCTTTCGGGCGTTTAAAAATATCATTCCACTGACTTTCGGCCTCTGTGGTTTCTGATGAGAAATCTACCGCCCAGCAAATCATTACTCCACACGTAATGGGCTCCTTTTCTCTGGCAGTTTCCGAGAGTTTTCTTTATCTTTGGTTTTCAGCAATTTTATTATGACGTGCGTGCGCACTCACCTGCCTGTGTGTGGTGTGTGCATTTTGAGTTTGGATGCATTTCACCAAATTTGGGGAGCTCTCAGACATTCCATTTCCCCACCCGAAATAGCCTGCTTCTCTCCTTCTGAGGCTCTGAGACTGACTTAGATCGTTTGATATTGACAGAGCCCTGAGGCTCTCTTTCCTTCTTCCATATTATCTTCTCTCTCTTCTTCAAATTGGACCCCAACTAATAATCCATCTTTAAGTTAATTGACCCCTCTGGCATTCCTCTTCTATAACAACCCAGCCAATGTTTTAAAAAATTTTGGATATTATACTTTTCAGTTCTAAATTTCAGGGTCATTACACTTAGATAGTTTTTATTACTTGGCTGAGATTTTCTTTCTTTTTACTCAGTAGAAGAGGGTTCACCTCTATCTCATGGAGCATGGCGTAATGTCTGCCTTGGACTCCGCCTGGCCATTCCCCAACCCGCACGATCGTGGGCTTGGACTCTGTGTATCGTCCCTTCACTCGAGAAGGAATCTGATTGTCTGGGTTCTCCATGTGTCAGTTAAGTTTGCACTGTATCTGGAACACTTTGAACATAAATTGTGAGACCCACACATGTGACCCTGGGCGTTCGTTTGGGGTTAGGCTGCAGTTTATACCCTCATACGCCCGCAAGGCTTTGCTATGTTTTTTGGGTGTTTTCCTCACATGCTCAGTTTGGGGGTGAGCCCTGTTGGTTCAGAACCAAAGTTAGGGTGTCACTTTCTCTAGCTCTCTTCTCTGTTTTCCCTGATCTCTCCTGTTCCCAAGGACCCGTCTCCCCCAGTTAGCCTCCGCTGTTACATTTTTTTCCCCATGGTCCTTGCCAACATTGGAGAGAGGTGATGAGAGAAAGGAGAAGCTTATGGGAGTTTCCCACATGTTCTTTGGACCACAAGACCTTTCCCAAGTCCCCCCCAGCCTGACAGAGGTTGTGTCTCTTGGGGCGCAGGGTGCTACCCACTGCTGCTGCCATTCCTGTAGCATTGAGGCTTCGTGAGTGGCCTGGCTTGGGAGCAGAGCCAGGAGACAAAAAGAAGAAATCGAAGAGGAAGTAACACAGAATTATGCCCAACCTCGTGGGCCTGCGGGAGATATTTTCCAGGTCCCCCTGGAAACAGTGGGTTCACTAAGGGTTTTGATGTCCACAGATTCTTCTCTTCCAGGCTCCCCCTGTGCTCCAGTCAAAGCCTGGGAAAAAGGAGGAGCAAACCAAGAGAGCCTGTAAACTCATCGCCGCACTGGCTCAGCTTCCTGTCTTGTATCTTTCACTTTCAGGATTCTGGATGTTAGTCAGGATCCAAGGGGTGGGGATTGCTATGGTGGGCTCGCCTCGTTATAACGGGCACTGAAACCCCTCTGGGAACTTTAAATGACTTTTGTTTCTATTTTTCTAACTTTTTAAATTAAATGTTCAGCTCATCAGTTTTCAGAATTTTCTCCCCATTTCTAACAAAGGAACCTGAAGTTAAAAATGTATCATTTGGGGGGCACCTGTGTGGCTCAGTTGGTTAAGCTTCCAACTTCAGCTCAGGTCATGATCTCATGGTTTGTAGGTTCGAGCCCCGCATCAGGCTCTGTGCTGACAGTTCAGAGCCTAGAGCCTGCTTCAGATTCTGTGTCTACCTCTCTCTCTACCCCTTCCCCCACTTGTGCTCTGACTCTCAAAAATAAATGAACATTAAAAAATTAAAATTTATATTTTTCCAATATAATTTGCACTTGGTACATATAGAGTAGTTCAGATAAAAATGCTTTTCTAATTCTTGTAATTTGTTTTATGGTCCTGGTACATTTTCACTCAGTGAGAATGTAGCAAGTATGTTAGATAAGATTGCAGGCTCTTTTCTCAATATTTAGGTACAGGATTTTTTTATATGCTCCACAAATAAAGCTTGTTAAATGTGTTTCCAAATGTCGTATATTTGTGCTAGTTTTTAATGCCGACCTATCAATAATGGAGAGTATTTCAAAATCTCCCAGATGATGCAGGCTTGTCTGTTTCTTTCTGTAATTCTACTAATTTTGTTTTGTTTATTTCAAGGCCACTTTAAAGATGTCAGCACCATCCTCATCATGACAAATCAGAGTGGCAGTATGATGGGTGACAGATCGATCTCACACCATGTCCTGAAATCTAGTTGCTTTAGGATTTGTCTGCCTCTTTGTTTTTATTTTATTTTTCCTACCCTTCCCCTATATTCATCTGTTTTCTTTCTTTCAAAAAATTTTTTTTCACATTTTTTTTTTAATTTTTGAGAGACAGAGAGAGAGACAGCGGGAGCAGGGGAGGGGCAGAGAGAGACGGAGACACAGAATCCCAAGCAGGTTCCAGGCTCTGAGCTGTCAGCACAGAGCCCGATGCGGGGCTCGAACCCACAAACCTCAAGATCATGACTTGAGCCGAAGTTGGACGCTCAACCGACTGAGCCACCCAGGAGCCCTACATCTGTTTTGTTTCTTAAATTCCCCATATGAGTGAAATAATACTTGATATTTGGCTTTCTCTTGCTGATTTAGTTACTAGCTGAGTGTTGCTGGGTGGGCTAACTGGGTGTTGGGCGCTAAGGAAGAGGGCACTAGTGATGAGCGCTGGGTGTTCTATGTAAGCGGTACATCACCGGGTTCTACTCCCGAAACCGGTACTACACTGTATGGTAACTAACTTGAATTTAAGCAAATAAATTAAAAATTAATACATTAATACATTAATTAATTAAAAATTTTAAAAATCTAGTTAGTCTCCGTCCTACACTCGGCCATCGTTTGCCTAGAAAAATCTACAATCTCTTTACTTTTAGCATTCCTGTGTCTCACACGTCAATGCTCCATGCAGGGCACATTGTATTCGTTTTCGGTCCGACAAGCTCTAGCTTTTAAATGGCAATTTTAATTTATTTGCTTTTATGGTGGTGACCTCTGCTGTCTATGGAATTCCATCCTCTTCCTTTTGAGCTCTATTTTACTCCTCTTGTTCACGCTCTTGCTTCCTCTCCCATGGTTTTAGAAAAACGTATCTGTCGAAGTACAAGAAACGCATAGATGAATTACCTTAAGCGTACAGCTGCCTGCGTTTCTACCCAGCTGCAGATAGAGAATTATGACAGCATTGTGAAGTCTCCGTATGCTGCGTCCCACCCCCAAAGTGACCCTCCTTCACAAAGATTTATCAATATCCTGATATTCCGCAACCATGGATAGGTTTTGCCCGGTGCTTAAAATTCTATAAACATAATGTACGCTCGTTGTTCTTTTCTACCTGGTTTTGACTCATTCGATGTTGTGTTTGAGTGTGTGTCCCTTTTGCTATGTGTAGATGGAACTCATTCACTTTCATTTTATAAATATATCACAGTGTATATGCACATTTACTGTCGATGCCGATGAGTCGTTACCAATTTTGTCTTCTTGTGAAGGGTTTGACTGCGGGCCTCCTTGTAGGTGTGACCCACTTACTCTCGCATCTTTGTTGACCGACTCATCTCCCCACACACGGTCAGAAGGGAAGGGAAACCAGTCCTTGAACTACATCTTGTTTGGAAACGGAGTTCTCTTGGCTCCAGTAGAATCAAGGCAGCCTCTGGTCGAGGGCTGGTTTTGTCTCCATGGAGTCCATTACCTGCCTTGTCCTCCACCTGGTCTGCCTTCAGTCCAGATGGTTCCTCCCGGCTGGGTGGAACGGTCCCATCTCTGGTCCTGTGGGAGCTCCTGACTGTCCCTCTCCTCCTTTCAGGGAGCTCATAACCTGGTAGTTTTCTCCCACCCGTGGGACTCATGGGTTATATTGACCGAATCATCGGGGAGCCATCTTGGAAATCTTGAGAGAAGTCCACCGTAACAGTTGTTGATCATAAACAGATTATGTTCACAGCTGAATAGCTTGCTGGCATCTCGGATTAGGCTTTATAGATCGTCGAACCATTTGAATTTCCCTTTACAAGATTCCTTGAAAAACTCTAAACCGTTGATTGATTTCTTTCATGTTTAAACCATTTATTTTAGAGTTCTAATATGCTGGCTATGATCTCAGGGATATTACTGAATATTGCAAGTGACAATTGATTAAAGGCTCTCCTCTCATTTGCCTTTTGTTACTGAATTCGGTGTCTGCCGTAGATTGTTCCGTACCAATTCGTCTACAGGATAAATGCATTTTTTCTATTCCCAGCTTGCTCTTAATTTTTCCTTTTATTTCAATGGTGATTGAAAGGTTTTAATGCCTGTACTGTGGTAATTTATGTCATTTAAAAACAAATCTCTTCATTATTTTCTTGTCTCTCGTTTTCCTTTGTCCTTTTTGTCTTATTATTGCCTATTTTAGTTAAATAGAGTCTGTCTGAGATTTCTCCCTGACTTGACTATTTAACAGTTTCACCCACTCCAAGTCTGAAATCTGAGGGTAATCAGTCATTATTTTTGCAAAATCCTCAGATATCTTCATTAAATACCATTTTTACATTTGCTATTTTTTGATTCCAATAATTTAATCGGGTATATTTGAAACAGTCTAATCTTACCTTTCATGTCTTATATTCTTTTATATATACCAATGTAAATGCAGATATATAGAGAAATGTACATAAAAATATTATATGTGTATATATGTATTGATTATCCAATTTAATTATAATCATATAATATATGTTATATATAATATAATATTATCCTCATTTCTATTAACCAGTTCATAAATTCTTTCCGTAACAAAATTTAATGTGCTGTTTCATCTAGTCATAAATTTTCAATGCCACCTGCTATATATTTCGTTTCTTTCTGGTAGTTCTTTCTTTTTCCATAAGGCAGCCATATTTGTATCTTTTATGTATGTTCTCTTTTTAGGTCGACCTATGAGCTGATACTCTTTGAATGAGCGTTTTCCTGTTTTGTTTCTGCTGAGTTGAATCCACGATGGCCCTTTGCTTTACATTTTCTCTTCTATTTTATTTTGACTCTTGTTTGTTGACTCACCTTCGGTGAAGGTCATTGTTGTTTACTGTGAGCCCCTGGGCCTGAGTGTGGGTTTCTCCTTGGGGAGGTACTGTTTTTATCTCTTTCCCAGCATATATATTACTGGCATATATTCAATTTTTCTAGGTCGTTCCGGCATTAAGTGAGGGGTGTAAATCTAGATAATGATCATGTATTTGCTGTGATTGGGGGGCTTTAATTTCCCATGTGTAATTAAAAGTTTTCTTTCCAGGGGCGCCTGGGTGGCTCAGTCGTTTGAGCATTTGACTTTGGCTCAGGTCATGATCTCAAATTTCAAGAGTTGGAGCCCCCGCATCGGGCTCTGTGCTGACAGCTCGAAGCCTGGAGCCTGCCTCAGATTCTGTGTCTCCCTCTCCTTCTGCCCCTCCCCTGCTCACGCACGCTCTCTCTCTCTCAAAAATAAATAAATGTTGAAAAGTTTTCTTCTAATTGTCTTTCCCATCTTAGGCAGGGACAATCTTTACAGCCACCTGCTTTATTAGTAGAAATGGTTTGTTAGCTCCCCTTTCAATGATGGGACAGCCCCTTGGTGCCGAAGTTTTGTGTTTCCCCTGGTTCCTGGGGTTTTCCGCTCTACACGCTTAACAATGTGGCTTTCGATTTTCACTACTGACCGTGGCCTTGGGACTGTCTTATGAGAGTTCTGCATCTGCATTGACTCATGCTTGATCTGGAGGTTGAATAAAATAATAGAAAAAGTCTTTAGCCTATCATTCTGTGTTCATGTCCAAACTACACTCCTATCACTTAATGTACTAAAATAAGATATGGGAGTAATGTTTTTATAATAGCATATTTAGAAGACAAGGAAATTATTTTAAATGACTGCTTCAGGCATTCCCATTGTTAAAATATATGAGCAAAACTCACTACCTTATGGACAGTAGGAAGACATACTTTTACAAAGCAACCAAGGGCCAGGCATCATGGGTCGCATGTGACTTGATTCAAGAATGACTGCACTAAATGATGTCGCCTTTGGACATAAAGACCCCGCAATGCAGAGGGTAGCAATTTCAAGGTAGGGTTTGCCAGATAACTCCTGTTACTGTTCTTTTTTTTTTTTAATATTTTTATGTTTATTTATTTTTGAGAGAGAGAGGAAGAGAGCAGAGGAGGGGCAGAGAGAGACAGAGACAGAATCTGAAACAGACCCCAGGCTCCAGGCTCTGAGCTGTCAGTGCAAAGCCTGACACGAGGCTGGAACCCACGAACTGCAAGATCATGACCTGAGCCGAAGTCAGATATTTAACTGACTGAGCCACCCAGGTGCCCCCTATATTGTTCTCTCAAGAAATCTTTAAGCCTTTTCTAAGTAAATGACAGAAAGAAATAATGGGTCACTTGAGCTTTCCCCAAAACCATCATTATGAATTTTGGGACTACGTGTATCCCATCAGATGTAAGTGACAGAGGGACATACATACAGTATCTCGTGACCTTCATTTCTCATCCAAATAAACTGTTAGAGAAAGTTACATAAATTCCGCCAAGGGAATGTGAAAGATTTCATTAACAAAAGATTTGGAGGGAGAGCGTAACAGCCATGCTGATAAATACAATATGGCTAAAACGAATTCTGACAAAGAAAGAAATCAACTCCTAATTACGTTAATGCAGCGAACGACCCCATTTCATTATTAAAGAGGAAATTCGGCGTATGCACAATTTTATTTTCATCACTTATAAGGATAGATGTTGCCATATTTTTAAAGTTTTTCCCTTCTAAACCCATAGAGCAGACCTTTCGCTCTTCATTCTGTAGCCACGGGAGCAAAGATCTCATCGGGCCCTTTTTCTGTGTCTTGAGACCAGAGGGATCTGGAACTATGCATAAGAAATGTTTTCCCTTGTTCACTATTGATCCCGTTACTCTGGCGACATTGATTCCAGGAAGGACTTGTTTAAATTCACATGATTAGTGTGGAAGCAATCTGAGCAAACCAATTGTCTCAGATTTTTTGAAAGGTAGAGAGACTTAAATTACATTTTCTCAATAAAGATGCATAGATCAGCTAGTTCGTGGCAAAGGTTCAGATTTGCTGCCATCTCTAAAATCAGCATTTCTTCTTCTTTGGATTCAGCACCCCACATTTTCTTTCTGCCTTTTGTCTTCAGTTAGGGTTTATTCAGAATTCGCGCTGGTAATTAGTTATCTGGTGCCTACCGACGGGAGGCATTAGTATGCCCGAGAGTTTAAACACACCAAAGAAGAATATGCTAATCCTTCTGTATGTTCCCATTAGAAGCAAGCAGGGGAAGCTTTGATTAATAAATATACAGGGCCATCAGTGTTCTTACTCATCTTTTGTCGTGTAATCCTGCAAATTTGTGACATGTTTTATTGTGGCTTTCTTTTATTTAATGAAAGGGAAGCAGACCCAGAGACATTAAGTAATTAGCTCAAGTTTATAAATAAATGGCCATAACTGGGACTTAAATCCAGTTCTTTAGATAAAACCAACAATCTTCTCCTCCTACTATTACTTCTTGGAGGCACAATAAGTGGAGAGGGCGCTCATTTCTCTAAGGCGTGCGTATCTTTCCTTCTGCCGAAATAAAATATTCGCTGCATTCACTCGATCAATAATCTCCTGTTCAAACATATGTGTGCAAAGTGTCGCAACAGAGATCCCACCCCGCTGCGTGTGGTTTTGCTGGTTTGTCTCGGCGCTCACCGCGTGCCTGGCACGCCTCCAGGGGTTGGGCGCCTGTTAATTCCCGTGGTCTCGACTGTCGTCCGGTGAGTGAGAGACTAGTGGCATGCTCTTAAAGTATTTTAACATATGAAACCTTTAAAAATATTTTAAACTAATATTTCAAGAGATTCTACCCCTTGGGAACGTTTTAAAATAATTATTTAAAAAGAAGATGCCCATTTTTTAAATGTTTATTTATTTATTTCTGAGAGAGACAGAGTGCGAGTGGAGGAGGGACAGAGAGAGGGGGAGACACAGAATCTGAAGCAGGCTCCAGGCTCTGAGCTGTCAGCGCAGAGCCCGATGCAGGGCTCGAACCCACGAACCGCGAGATCATGACCTGAGCTGAAGTCGGATGCTTAAATGACTGAGCCCCCCAGGCGCCCCAGCATGCCCATTTTTAAATGGAAGTACTAGAGAGGGTATCTCTAAGGCTGGGACTGAGCTATGAACCCAGGACGCCTGCCTTGGTCTCTTACACACGACCCTGGCGATTTTTCACACATATGTTTCACTGACCTTACTTTTATTTAGGAAATATTTCATAAGAGATTCAAATATTAAGATTGGCTGCCAGGCGACCTCCAGAGACATGAACTGACCACCCGTCTGCAGACGGGCTGATCGAGGCAAATCCATGGCCTCCCCGACAAAAGGTAGGGCTGTATCTTTCGCCCAGGAAGAAGCCCTGAGAAGTGGAACCCAGTCCTGCCAGAGGCGGGGACCTGAAAAGGGGGAGAGAACCTGAATGAGTTACCCTTCTACAAAAAAAAACAAAAAAGGAAAGAAGGGCACAAGTGATAAGTCTTAACACTGTCTCGCAGATAAATATGATTAAGTACGAACGTGTGTATAACTCTTTGTTCCTTACGCTGGCCCCCTATCCTTGAAACCTGCTCATAGACAATCAATAGCCAATTACACACGTCTTAGTTCAGGGGAGGGACGCGTCTGACCTATCTGTTTGCAGGTTAACCCCGTCCGCTAATTGAACTATGCCTTCTTCAGAGCTATAAACAAGAGAAGGGTCTTCCCACTCTCAAAGCAACCTAAGAGCATGAAATAAAAGAACCAGGATTGCCAATAGGATTGCTGAGCCCAGAGAAAAAGAAAAGAGGCAGGAAACAGAAGACACTTGGAAAATATCCTAGGAGATCTTAGCGACTATTGCACATTACAAAATAGCATAGTTAGACACGTAACCAGAGGAAGAAGTACAAGTATTAGACATGAAACCACAATTTCTCAAAAGAAGAGTAAACATTCAAAAAATAAATTAACAACAGAAAACATCAAGAAATATAAAATGAAGCATGCAAAAAATTTTTTAAAAATCTAGCTATTCAAGTATAGAGGAGAAAGATGAAAAAAAAATAGCAAGAAAATAAGAACTTGAAGAAATCTAATACTTGATCCAGAGGAAATGAATAGGAAGAGGTAGGCAGAAGGTAATAATTTCATAAATAATGTATCTAAATTTCTCAACTGAGGAAAATTAACTTTCATGTTAAAGTACTCACCCCTGGGACGCCTGAGTGGCTCAGTTGGTTGGGCGATCAACTTCAGCTCAGGTTATGATCTCAGGGTTTGTGAGCGTTAGCCCCACATCAGGCTCTCTGCCACCTGCACAGAGCCTGCTTTGGATCCTCTGTGCCCCTATCTCTCCCTGTCCCTCCCCCACTCGTTCTCTTTCTCTCTCTCTCTTTCAAAATAAGTAAATAAACTTAAAAAAAAGTACTCATCCCTGGCTGAGTAAGAAAAAATATAAATAAAATGAATGTGTGGCACACGTTAACACATCACGATGAAAACTCTGACCTCCGAAGATAAAGACAAATAGCTAAACATTTTGAGAATAAAAGAGAAAAGAACTTACCTACAAATCAAAACAATCAAAATAGCTATGCATCATATCAGAGAATATAAATTCATAAAAATTTGTATGTTGAAAATAGACATAAAATCTGCCTACCTCTCTGAGTTTCATGTTTAATAATTTCTTTTACTTTTTTATAATCTTGTCACCGTTTCTCTGAAATACACCTTGCACGTTACATGTATTTTTGAATGTTATGCAGACGGAGTCATTTTCTGTGTCTTTCTCTACAACTTGCTCTGTTTTACTCAAAAGAATACTTGTAAGGTTAATCATAAGTATGTCCGTAATGGACATTTATTCATCTTTTCTTTGGAACACAATTGTCTTTTATGAATGGAGCACGGTTGGTTTATCCATGCTCCTTGTCAACGGACATTAATATAGCTACCCCAACTCTCTTCCAGTTATTGTTTCCACGGAACACATTTTTCAGTTATTTTACTTTCAACGTATTTTTATGTTTGAATTTGAGGTCATGTCTCCTGTAGATGGTATATCATTGGGTCTTGCTTCTTCATACATCCCAACAGTCTCTGCCTTTGATTGGAGTTTTAGTCCACACATATGTAATGTAATCGTTGATGTGTTAGCATTTATGTCTTATCTGCCATCTTTCTCTATAGAGCATGCTTTTTTTGATTACCCTGGCTTTATTTTGCTGTCTTCTTTTAAAAATATATTTAGTATGTTCACTGTAATTCCTGTGTTGATATTTTAGCTGATTAAATTTAGTTGCCTGTAGTGGTTCCTCCGGAGATGATAAGATGCATGTTTGATTTATCATAATCTACCTTAACTTTGCACCGAAATAGTTTTGTCCCATTCCTCCAGGCTATCATTACCATGTATTATTCATTGATATATGTTACGAACCCAACAACACAGAGTGCCGTTTTTGCCTCAAGATCCGTGTGTGTATATGTGTATACACACTGTCTTTTAAATATTTACCCTCCATATTTACATTTTCATTGCTCTGTATTCTTTCCTGTGGATTTCCTGTCAGCCTCCAGAACTTGCTTTGGTATTTCTTCCAGGACAAGTCTGTGAGCAACAGTTTCCTCCAGTTTTTGTTTGCACGGCCATGTCTTTATATCACTTTCATTTCTGAAAGATAGTTTCAGTGGATACGAAATTCTTGATTTACAGATATTTTTAAAAACCGGACACTTGAATATGACATTTTATTGCCTCTCGCCCTTGGTACTTCCGATGGGAAATCAACCAGTGAATGAATTATTCCCCTGTGTGTGATAAATCATCTTCTCCTCCTGTTTTTAAGATTTTTTTTTTGTCGTTGGTTGTCAGCAATTTGACTATGATGTATTAGATTTGATTTTCTTTGTATCCGTCCTATTTTCGATTCGTTGAGTTTCTTGGCTCCATGATGTTTATATATTCTACCAAAGGTCAGACCTTTTCATCTCGTATATTTCTAATTATTTTTTCTGCCCAAATTTATTTCAGCTCTATTTCTGTGATTCCTATTGTTCACATGTTGGAATACTTTATCTTGTTTCATGGGGTTCTAAGGTTCTGTTCATTTGTCTTCAATTTTTTTCCTCTCCAGTTTCAGCGTAGGTAATCTCTACCAATATGTCTTCAAGTTTACTGATTCTTTTTTCTGGTACCTCAGTTTCATCGTTGCAACCATAGAGTAAACTTTTAAGGTCAGATTTTATACTTTTCCACTCCAGAATTTCCATTTTTTATAGTTTCCATCTCCTATCTGTTGACTCATTGCAAACTTATTTTATTTTTTCTTAAATTTTTTTTAATGTTTATTTATTTTTGAGACAGAGAGAGACAGAGCATGAGTGGGGGAGGGGCAGAGAGAGAGGGAGATACAGAATCTGAAGCAGGCTCCAGGCTCTGAGCTGTCAGCACAGAGCCTGATGCAGGGCTCGAACTCACAGACCGCGAGATCATGGCCTGAGCCAAAGTCAGACGCTCAACTGACTGAGCCACCCAGGCGCTCCTGCAAACTTATTTTCAATTAATTACATAAATTTACTTTAATTATTAAACCATATTAATAATAGCTTCCTTGATTTGTTAAATGCAACATATATGCACACTTGAATTTTTTCTTTTAATTTTTTTTATTAAAAAAATTTTTTTGTATTTATTTAATTTTGAGAGAGAGAGAGAGAGAGAGAAAGACATAGCATAAGTTGGGGAGGGGCAGAGAGAGAGGGAGACATAGAATCCAAAGCAGGCTCCAGGCTCTGAGCTGTCAGCATAGGGCCTGACATGAGGTTCGAACTCACAAACTGAGAGATCATGACCTGAGCCGAAGTCAGGCACTTAACCGACTGAGTACCCCAACCACCCCAGATACCATTTCTACTGAAATCTTTTCCCCCTGAAATTAGGTCACAATTTTTCATTTTTTCATAGGTCTGATATTTTGGTTGATAACATTATTTTAGCCTTGTATTTTAGATAATATATTGTGGTAGCTTTCAATCCTGTTCTGCTCCCCTGGGGAATGTGGACTAATTTTAGTTAAGTTACTTGCCTAGATTTAGTCTGTTGTGTGCAGGTGTTGATGGGTTTCCTTTTTTTTTTTTTTTTTTTTTTTTAATTTTTAGCCCACTTTCCTTGGAAGGTTGCTTGTGGACCAGCAGAGTTTAACAATCATCCATTTTGTGGGGTATAGATTATACTCAGGGACTGTTATAGGCTGAGTTACATTTCTTCTAAAATTCCCCTATCCCCCACACCTCCGAATGTGAAAATTTTTAGAGGCAGAAAGTTTGATGAGGTCATTAAGGTAAAATAAAGTCATATGATTGAGACCTACTTTGATATGACTGGTACCCTTCTAAGAGGAGGAGATTATGGGATGTCTGGGTGGCTCAGTCGGTTAAGTATCCAACTTTGGCTCAGGTCATGATCTCATGGTCCCAAGCCCCACTGCTGACAGCTCAGAGTCCACTTAGGATTCTCTCTCTCCCTTTCTCCCCGCCCCCCCCCCCGCCCCCGCTCCGTCCCCTACGCGTGCTCTGTCTCTGTCTCTCGAAAATAAATAATAAAAACATTTAAAAAAGAAGAAGAAGAGATTAAGACACAGACACCCACAGAGGGACAACCATGGGAGAACAAGGTGGGGAGACAGCTGTCTACACACCAAGGGGAGCGGCGTCGGGAGGAAGCAGCCTGGCCATCACCTTGATCTTGGCCTGCCAGCATCCAAGATGTGAGAAGTACGTTTCTATTGGTAAGGTTCCCCCAGACTCTGGTACTTCACTATGGCAGCCTAAAACTAACACAGGTGCCTTGAACTCATCAAGTTTCTTCTTTCTGCCAGCTGAACTGTGTGTAGATCATAGAATTTATTCAAATTACAACCAGCTCAAGTCTCTCCTGTTTGTCACGTTTTCCTCTGTTGTCTCAGCACCTCCGGCCCCAGTTTGTATAGTTTAGCAATGAGCCATGCACGTATGCATAAATTATCTCAACGCATCTGTGTCTCCTACAATTTTTTGATTTTTCTGGCTGTTGATGCTTGCCCTAAGTTAGGCTTACGAATGGGGTACAGGCAAAGACTGTGGCTTTTCTATCTCTTGCAAACAATTTCTGCTCCTTTCATGGGCCAGTCTGTGGGTCTCCACTCACATCGTCCCCAGATGGAGTCTAGTGGTTGGACTTTGCTGCCCGCCCCCCCAAGTTGGTTACCACCCATATATATATATTTTTTTTTTTTTGCAAATCAAATAAAGAGTTTGGATAGGAGTATCCCCAGGCAAGAAACTCACCAAGCCCTGTTGTTCTTACCTGAACAAAAATCAATACTAATCAATTTCTCTTCCTTTGGCTAATTTCCTATGTTAGGAAATTTTGTTTGTGTGTTCGTTATTGCTTTTATTGCTAAGTTATCAAATTTTAATTCTCTGCAAGTTTTTATTTCAGTTCCAGGTAAGGGACAGTGCAAGATTAGTTTCGGGTCTACAGTAGAGTGATTCGACACTTGCACACGTTCCCCGGGGCTTTTGATGAGCCTCTTAAACACATTACCATTTTGAGGGAAATTTCGCAGTGTCGCTCACAGTTCATACCATGCACGTTCTTGGAGCCAGCAATCCGACAGTTGTATTTCTGAGCGTCTGTCTATAAATATTGACATACGTGCAAGAAACAAAATGTACTCATTGGTTTCTTATCGAATCTCAATAAAAGTGGAAATGACCTCCAAGTTGGACAGTAGGTAGATTAAAAGATGAATCACACTTAAATAGCTTGACTTAAAGCTGATATAATGATAATGTAAGTAGCTAATCATACTCATGCTTGGAAATATGTATATATACATATATGCATATATAGATGTATATATGTATATGTATATATAAGTACATATATACACGGAAGCATGCATATTGAATAACTATGTTGAAATTTCTGAAGATGAGAAAAAAAGGTACGGTCATGGATAACATTCAGTTTTCAATCTAAATATCTCTTAAATGTTTACAATTTTTATTTCATTTTTATTTTTTAAGTTTATTTATTTTGAGAGGGAAAGAGGGAGCATGGACACAAGTGGGGAGGGGAAAAGGGAGAGAGAGAGAGAGAGAGAGAGAGAATTCCAAGAAGGCTCTGCGCCATCACCACAGAGCCTGAGCGGGAGCTCGAACTCATGAAATGTCAGATCATGACCTGAGCTGATATCAAGAGTCAGATGCTTAACTCACTGAGCCACCCGGGTGCCCCAAATTGTTTGAAATTTTTAGAATACAATAGGATACATTAATTTTTACCACTTAAAACCCCAAGCAAACCAATGGACACAAATGAAAATGCATTATTACGTTTGTCTACATTTGGAGGATGTAAGAAAATGGAGTTTCTGGGTGTGCAAAGCTAAAGCAAACTTATACTGAATTTTGTGTGTCTCCTGCTGCCCAGGATAGTGAGCCGATTTCCGTCCAATATCACATATCCATGCCGATAGTGTGTCTGAGAAAGTTCAAAACATAGCTGACTGCTGTGATAAGGATGTGACCCGGTGTCCCAAGTTCATCCCAATTGATTTGGGTTGGCCCCATCTCAATTCTCTCCGCACTGGCTTTCAAGTAAACTCTGCTTTGACCCTGGCCCTTCACATTTGCAATATGATTGGAGGCCAAGGACCCAGGAACCAAAGCACTTTTTCAGTTGGATATTGATGTTTTGGCTCGATTCTGCAGAGAATCTTCCCGTGCACGCTTTACCCAGAGTCAGGAGCCTTCGAACTCGCTATGAGCTGATTACCGCGGACTCTCTGCAGGTGTGGGGGTCGGGGGGGGGGCGAATTCATCACGTTCCTCTTTGGAGAACCTTTCTTTGGGGTGCCTGGGGGGCTCTGTCAGTTAAACCTTCGACTTTGGCTCAGGTCGTGATCTCATGGTTCATGGGTTCGAACCCCGCGTCAGGCTCTGTGCTGACAGCTCAGAGCCTGGAGCCTGCTTCGGATTCCGTGTCTCCTTCTGTCTCTGCCCCTCCCCTGCTCATGCTCTGCCTCTCTCTCAAAAATAAATAAAGATTAAAAAAAAAAAAAACTTCCCTCATATGGGCACCTTTGATCACTCTCTCACGACTGACTTCTTCAAGACTTCTTGGGAGGTTTCATTGAGTCGTATTTTATTTATCTGTAATTGAAGGTTTTTCTGGAAACTCTCCCCCTTGTTGAGTAACCACCTAAGGTATTCAAATGTATTCTGAGACTCTCTCCTTATCTTAAAGGTGGAATGTAAAGAAAGGGCCCAAAAGGGATTAATGTGGAATATTTTAGACATCAAATCAGGAGTTGGATGTATTCTACACTCTGTCCTCAAAGAGATTTTTAATCTTGCCCTTTTGATAAAAATTCTGACCTTAAACATAGCCTTTATCGGTAATATTATTAAGGATTACTCCCTCTACTATGCTCGTGAGATCACTGATGTAAATCACGTATCCAGAGGTAGCCTTTCTGCCCCCCTTTGCACGGGGGCAGGGTTGTGCTGTGGAGGGCTGGCCGCGTCTTCTGCTCTGAGGTGTGAGCGTGGGAGGAGACTGTCAGCACTTCTCATAGAAAGATCAAATGTTTGTCTGGAAATCAGGCTGAAAACAGATCTCATCTACACAGGTGAGGACATATACGTACGTATAACACGCTTCTTATTTAGCTTATTTATTTATTTATTTTTGTTTATTTGTATTTTTTTCCGAGAGAGAGTGGGAAGAGGCAGAGAGAAGGAGAGAGAGAGAATCCCAAGCACGCTCCACATTGTCAGCACAGAGCCCGATGTGGGGCTTGAACTCACGAACTCTTGAGATCGTGACCTGGGCCGAAATCAAGAGTCAGAGGCTTAACCGACTGAGCCCCCCAGGTGCCCCTATTTAACACATTTAAAGGGCAAAACTTGTCCTAGAAGCTTGGATACTTCATTCCCTGACTATACAATCCTGACTATTTTACAGGCTATATCAGTTCATCGGCTCCTGGGTAAGTACACAACTCACGTGTGTGAGGTCGTGTCACTCACACCACGAAAGACACACGGTTCTACTTATCAAGTGAGTTATTACTACAGAGAAAGAGCAAAGCATCCAGATTGCTCCATCCCCGTCCTAGGCCAGAAGACGGACATTCAAGAACCACCCTCCCACTCCATGTTACATATTGACAGAGTAGCTTGACAGGCGGTGAGGATACCCGGTAACACGTACCAAGGTGTCTCCAGGCACAGGGGGCAGTGCTAGGGAGGCTCTCTACAGATGTCCTTGGGAATGACCCTGTCTTCTCTGATGGTTCATGAGTTTGAGCCCCGTCTGGGTTCTGTGCCGACAGCATGGTGCCTGGAGCCTGCTTCGGATTTTGTCTCCTTCTCTCTCTGCCGTTCTCCCCCGTTCACGCTCTGTCTCTCCAAAATAAATAAACATTTAAAACCATTTTTTTTAAATTACTCTTGTACTTAAAGGAAATAAATACCTTTATTTGTTCCTAAAAATAACTGCTTTTAGACTATCTCCTAGATACTTAAGAGCTGGCTAGGCCATCCTGCTCTCAATATCCTTATGGATTCAAGAAGGTCTCATCAAAATTAATACTCAGTGTATCTAAATAACTGCCAAAGAATGCTATTTTGCAGTTTATCTTTTATATGTATAAAAAATATTAATGTTTATTTACTTACTTATTTATTTAGTGAGAGAGAGGGACCAAGCCAGGGAGGGGGCAGAGAGAGGGAGGAAGAGACAATCCCCTGAGATCATAACCTGGACCAAAATCAAGGGACCGACTCAACCAGCTGAGCCCCCCAGGCAACCCTGCAATTACCCAGTTTATAAAGAACATTGGACTACCTCAATTTGAAACTCTTTTAAAATCGCATGTTTTATTTATTTATTACTGAAATATATTGACGCATAATGCTGTATCAGCGTTGGAAGTACAACGTAGTGATTCAACAATTCTATACATTAATCAATACGCACCATGATAATCATATGTATTACACCATCTGCCGCCATACAATGTTGTGATATTATCGACTCTATTCCCTGTGCCGTAGCTGTCTTCTCTGTGGCTTACTTGATTTATAACTGGAAGCGTATACCTCCCAATCCTCTTCACCTATTTTTCCCTTCACCCCTTCCCTCTCCCCTCTGCCAACCACCAGTTTGTGCTCTGTAGAAAATTGTTCGGCTTCGGTGACTCTCTTATCTGATATACAGGTTGAATCTTACACAAAATACAAGATCAGAAATAGCATTGCCTACATTTGCACTTAGCCTAAAAAGACCAGTATTAGGATGAGAGTCTTTAATGGTGTGCAAGCTTAGAGGTGAGTAGTTAAACGTAAAAAGATTGGGAAAAGACCACGCTCCGAAACGACAGTGTAACATGTTTGTAGGTCAGTCATGGAAAAATCCATCAGGAAATTGACCTACCGTCTCCAACACACGGACAAGTGTAGCTATTCTTCATGATCGGTCCACGTGTTTTGAATCCTCCGTGACGTGGACGCCGTGGACCAGAGATTGTCCGTGAGCATCACTGCATCCTTCTGCAGCTCCGAATTAAAAATGGAGGGAAAGGGGCACCTGGAGGGCTCAGTCGGTCAAGCGTCTGACTTCAGCTCAGGTCATGATCTCACTGCTCGTGGGTTAGAGCCCTGCATCGGGCTCTGTGCTGACAGCTCAAAGCCTGGAGCCTGCTTCAGATTGTGTGTCTCCCTCTCTCTCTGCCCTCCCCTGCTCATGCTCTTTCTCTCAAAAATAAACATTTAAAAAAATTAATAAATAAAATAAAAATGGAGGGAAAAACCACCGAGAGAGAGAGGAGCTAAGCAAACACTGAGTGCCATGATCCAAATAATTTTACTTCTTAAGCCCGGTGCCATCGGTAAGAAGACTGAGGTTGATATCATGAAGAAATCATAAACAGATTGAAACTCATCCTGCTAGCCTGGAGCCTAGGAAGCTGGGGCCCGAGCCTCCCTGGCAAGCTGATGTCTGTCCTGACAAAGGTGTGAACAGATCGAGAAGAAAGGCAAACACTGAGACCCAATGCAGCCATCCAAACATTCAGAAAATTAACATTCTCCTCATGTTTACCAAGGAGAGCAGATAATTAAAGATCTCACCGAGAACATTCTACTAAGTCAGCTCTATCCAGGAACCTTAGGGAGCAGCAAAAATAGTGCACCGATATCCAGCTAACCATTTTCTTTCTCCTCGAATCGAAGTGATTCTTTTCAGGGTCTTTTTTTTTTTTTTCCTGATCTGAATGGCTAACATCAAAAAATGGTGTTCAAGAAGTGAGCTCATTCTGCTTGGAGAACTCGTGCTTTGCAGCGAGACCGCTGCTAGAAGAGCGGTTAGGCCGTCCCCCTCAAAATTCAATCTTTGAAAGCCATCCAACTGAGTATTCTGGTAGGCAGGGAGAGGCTCATCACTTGTGCTTGAGCGCCAAGAGGTCGATGGTGACCGGCTGTCACGCCGCAGTCCAGGACAGCGAGTGGGAGGCTGGCCCGGGGTGCCAGGTGGAGCGGGGGAGTGAGAGGGTCCAGCACCATGCTGTCTGGCACCTCCCCTGCCTCCGCGCTCCCTGTCTCACGCCTGGCTTCGCGGCCCACTAGTTCCTTAAAAAGGACGGTAATTCCGGCATCACACTTTTATCTCCCCAAGCTGCTCTGTAAAACAGATCTTCCCTCATCCACTTTGCCTTCTTTTCTCTTCCCCGCCCTTCCTGTTTTCTCCTTCCCCTTTCCCAATTCTTTGAGCTTCTCGGTAGACACAGAGCTGCCTGTCGAGAGATTTCTTGGCCCCGTGAGCTTCCCGCCTCTGCGTGGGTGTTGAGACGGCATATAAAAGAGCCTGCTTGACTTTTCCTGCAAAATGCCTTACCGGCCACTCTCTACAGCGGCACCTCGTTGTAAAACTATGAAACCCACACTTTAGGTCCACGCCAACTACCTCCATTTTGACTTGTGTCCTGTGAGGCTCCAGTCAAAACTCAAGGGGAGAGTGCCGATATCTTAAGAATAGCCAGAGGTTGTATATCCTAATGATTTATTTCTCATGATTCTTCAAGCCATATTCTTAGGTTCTGCTGGATCAATAGGAAGCCACAAAGCTGCTTTTTCGTATTACTAAGCTGTTTTTTTCCTGAGAATTCAGAATTAGGACTTTGGAGAATGAAAGATTCCAATTTCTTGAATTCTACAATAGAATATAGATAGACAGATATAGATATAGATATAGATTAGATATAGATAAATATATTTGTGGCCTGGAAAATGTGCTCAGTGACAATGAATTTTTTTCTTTTCTTTTTTTTTTTTTTAGTGTTTATTTATTTTTGAGAGAGAGAGAGACAGACAGACAGAGCAAGAGCAGGGAAAGGGCAGACAGAGAGGGAGACACAGAATCCGAGGCAGGCTCCAGGCTCTGAGCTGTCAGCACAGAGCCCGATGCAGGGCTCGAACCCATGAACTGTGAAATCATGACCTGAGCTGACGTCGGACATTGAACCGGCTGAACCACCCAGGTGCCCCTCTTTCACTTGTTCTTATCTGGAGGTCAATTATGGGGACTTCAAACCTTTAGAGTCTACAGTTCTAGAATGCGGACTCTGAGGTGATGAACTGAAGAAACACAACCCCATTCTCTGATTCCATCAGTTACTAACCATTCAACAGGAGTGCAGTCAACTAAGATGTTGGCGAACTTGTAACTCTGTTGAGAGCATCGCCTTGGGCCCCTCTCCATCTTCCTAGCTTGCTCAGACACACACCTACCAATGCACACAAAACATTTCAGTGGCTGCTGTTTAATAAATGTTTGTTGGGGCGCCTGGGTGGCTTAGTTGGTTGGGCGTCCGACTTCGGCTCAGGTCATGTTCTCACAGTTCATGGGTTCGAGCCCTGCATCGGGCTCTATGCTGACAGCTCACGGCCTGGAGCCTGCTTCAGATTCTGTGCCTCCCTCTCTCTCTGCCTCTCCCCTGCTTGCCTCTCTCTCTCTCTCTCTCTGTCTGTCTGAAAAATAAATAAACATTTTTAAAAATATTTTATGAAAAAGTAGATGTTTGTTGAAGATATTATTTTTAGCTTTCGATTGTTTTATCTCGATGCGAACTTCACTTTCCACAATTAAAAATCTATTTCCTACACAACTACACTTCTTATAATTGGGCGATCTACTTTCTAAATTTGATTAAAAAGGAGTTTTGAAGCATCAGAAATCATTTAGATGAGTGGCACAGCTTCTGCTTAGTTATTCTACACCAAATCCAGCGGATCCGACATAAATCCCAGCAAGCAAAGGATGACTTTTCTGTCTTCAGCCCAAGTCATAGCCCGCCATACCAGCTAATGCTTTTCTAATATGGCATCGCCATTATAAAAAATGCAAAGAAGTTATTACTTTTCTGTAACAATTTGTATGGATTTATTACTTAATTAGTTTTTTACCTTTATCTGACAGGGGTTATTGAGGGTAGCTTATATGTCTACACAGACAGAACAAAATCTAAGTAATCTTTTATAGAGTCCCACATTAAAATGCAATATAACCAGACAGTAAAATGTATTAACACACCTCAGAGAGTTTTCAATTTGTCATATCTTTCAAGCAGTGGGGAAGATGTGTATTCAAGAAGTGATTTATTTCCTATGAGAAAGCAAAACCACTCAACAAAAAAATGAAATTAATTACTTCTACCCAATTGAAAATGGTCAATCCCTACACAACACTGTGTTAAATAGTACTGAAACCAAGGTACCTTATCGCTCAGCAGAAATGGAGGTCGGATAATTATTGGAGGAAGTAATATTAAGCGGAAGGCAGTGAGCATTGAAGATAATTTATGGAGAAGATAACCCCAAATATGATACATGTTAGAGCTTGGTAGTGGCTTTGGTGCTGTCGTGATCATATTGTCTCTGTAATTATCTGTAGGGTCTAGTACCGACATGCAGGACAAAGACCCGTTGGTAGTCAAGGTGGTCCATGCAAATGGAGAAACAGTCCTATCCCAAGATAAAGTGAAAGCTCTGTATGCAAATATGAAATAAAATTTGAATATGAATATTTACCAAAAAATGAACACTGTAGACTTCGCCAGCTGCCCGACATCACTCAGGCCTTCTGAAATTCACTCAGAATGGAGGCGGCCAAGTGTCTGATGCTATTTTCAGAATGGCCTGTTAGGTTTTCCAAGAGTCTTTGTTGTGACGTTTAGGTTTTTTGCCTGTGGGCCAATAGCAATAGATGAAGTCAGGAATAAAATAGTAAAATTAGCACAACCAAACTGATTTCTTTGAAATGGACAGAACTTTAGAGAGAAAAGACACCAATTCTGAAAAACAAGACCAGTAGATGGAATATTCCCACTAGCTTTCCAGAAGTATAAAGGGTTAGAAGGAAATACCATGCATGATTACATGCCACCAAATTATATAACTGCTATTCGTGTGTCCCTCCAAAATCCGTAGGTTGACACCTAATCCCCAATGTGATGGTATCTGGAGATGAGATGACTAGGTTGTGAAACCCTCATTAATGGGATTCGTGTCTCCCATTAATGTCTCCTTAAAAAAGAGACACTGAGAACTCTCTTCTCTCTTGAAACATGCAGGGACATGGCTAGAAGAGAGCTGAGCTGTCTGTGAGCGGAGAAGAAGGTCCACACCAGACGCTAAATCCCCCGGCACGGACTGGACTTCCTCCCTCCCAGAACTGCGAGAAATGAATTTCCACTATTGATAAGCCACCCAGTTTGTGGGATTCTGTTTTAGCAGATCAAATGGACTAAGACTATAACCTAAGAAATGAACGTATGTCTAAGTTCCTAGAAATACGTGAACTCCTGAAATTCGATCTAGAAGAAATGGAAAATCTGGCAAACTTTTCAAACGTTTTCAAGAAGAATTAACACCAGTCTTTTAAAAATTGTTCCAAGAAATTCAAGAGGGGACTCCACACTCTAAGTCACTCTGTGAGGCCAGTATTGTCTTGATACCAAAACGAGAAAAGAAATCAAAAGAAATTTCTCTTATGAATAGAGACACAAAAATCTTCAACAACATGCCAGCAAACTGAATCCAGCAATATATAAAAAGATTTATTCATCATAATTAAATAACATTTATCCCAGGAATGCGAGGTCTGTTTAACATACAAAGACCAGTCAATATAATCAGTATAATGAAAGACAAAAATCATATGATTCTTTCTAAAGGCTTAGAGTAATCATTTGGCAAAATTCAACACCCTTTAGTGACCAAAAAAAATTATTTGTTAAAATTTTTTGAAGTTATTCATTTATTTTGAGAGAGAGAGAAAGAGAGAGAGAGAACATAAGCAGGGGAGAGTCAGAAAGAAGGAGAGAGGGGTGCCTGGGTGGCTCAGTTGGTTGAGTATCCGACTTCAGCTCAGGTCATGATCTCACGGTTTGTGAGTTCGAGCCCCGTGTCAGGCTCTGTGCTGACAGCTCTGAGTCTGGAGCCTGCTTCAGATACTGTGTCTCCCTCTCTCTCTGCCCCTTCCCCACTTGTGTTCTGGTCTCTCTCAAAAACAAATAAACGAAAGAAAGAAAAGAAGGAAGGAAGGAAGGAAGGAAGGAAGGAAGGAAGGAAGGAAGGAAGGAAGGAAGGAGAGACAGAATCCAAAGCAGACTCTGCACCATTAGTACGATGTGGGCTTGAACTCATGAACCGTGAGATCATGACCCAAGCGGAGATCAAGAGTCAGACCCCTAACCAATTGCACCACCCAGGTGCCCCAATTATAAAAACATTTTTAAAAACTAGGCATAGAGAGGAACTTTCTCAATTTGATAAACAGCATCTTAAAAACATCCACCCTTAACATTGTACTAAATGGCTAAAGACTAGGCTTTCTCCCTATAACAGAAACAAAAGAAAGGTGTCTTTGTTATACAACTTCTATTCGACATTTACTAGAGATTCAAACAAGAGCAATCAGGCAAGAAAAATAAATAAAAGTTACCTAGATTGAAAAAAAACTTAAAACGATCTTTATGTACTGATAGCATTATCTTATATATAGGACACCTCCAAGAATCAGGGTACCTGGTTGGCTCAGTAGGTTGAGTTCTGATTCTTGATTTCAGCTCAGGTTATAATTCCATGGTCCTGGGATTGAGCCTCATGTTGGGCTCTGGTGCTGAGCATGGAGCTTGCTTGGGATTCTCTCTCTCTCTCTCTCTCTCTCTCTCTCTCTGCCCCTATCCTCTGCCCCTCTCTCAAAAACAGAACAACAACAACAACAAACACCTCAAAGAAGCCATTAAAAAAAAAAAACTCTGTGAACTGAAAAAAAATCAGCAAGGTTCTGAGATATAAGATCAAATATACAAAATTAACTGTATTTCTATACATTAGCAATACATAATCTGGAAATTGAATTTTAAAATAATTCCATTTAAAACAGCATCAGAAGAATAAAGCATTTACAGATAAATTTAACAAAAAGTGCAAGATTTGTGCACTGAAAACTACAAAAGCTTTCGAAAGAATTAAAGACGAACAAAGGGGAAACATCCTTAGGCTTCTATATTGAAAGTCTTATGAACGTTAAAGTGGGAACACTTCCTAAAATCACTCCTAGATTCAATGCAATGCCTGTCACAGCCCCGCTGCCTTTTTGGCAGATATTAAATGTCTGATACTATGATGCATGTGGAATGTAAGTGACTCAAAAGAGCAGAAAAAACTTGAAGAACAAAATAGGGACACTCACACTACCCAAATTCAAATCGACTACCTATGGTAATCCAGACATTGTGGTAGTCATATAAAGGACACCAATGGAGTAAGAGTGAGAGTCCGCAAATACACCTCATATTTATGGCCAATTGATTTTTGATATTTCTATTTCAAACATGAGTGGCCAAATTACACTCCAAACACAGGTGTATAAAACTTGCCCTCACCCTTACCTAAACTGTATATTATCTTTATAAAATATTTTGTCAATTAATTTTCCCCAATGATGCAAAGACAAGTCAACAGGAAAATAACATTCTTGCTAACAAAGAGTGCTCAGAGAACTGGATACCCATGGAAAATGCTGATATTGGAACTCTTCCTCGCACCATATGCAAAAATTAGTTTAAGTTTTCAACTTATTTATTTATTTGTGAGAGAGAGAGAGAGAGAGAGCAAGGGCAGAGAGAGAGGAAGAAATAGAGGATCACAAGTAAGCTCCACACCAGCAGCGCTAAGACTGATGTGGGGCTCAGACTCATGAACTGGGAGATCCCGACCTGGGCCAGAACCAAGAATCGAATCTTAACGGACTGAACCACCCAGGTGCCCCTAAATTGTAACAAAGACCTAACGCAAAAGCTAAAACCATAGCGGCACCTGGGTAGCTCGGTCGGTTACAGGTCAGGGTCTTGATTTCAGCTCAGGTCATGATCTCATGGTCGTGGGATGGAGCCTTGAGTCGGGGTCCGTGCTGAGCATGGAGCCTGCTTGGGATTCTCTCTCCCTCTCTCTGTGCCCCTCCCCCACTCATGCACAATCACTCTCTCTCTCTCTCTCAAAAAAAAGTTAAAACCATAAAACTCAAAAGCAAACAGTGGTGCCAATCTCCATGATGTTGGATCAGCAACAATTCCCTAGATATGCCGTGAAAAGCACAAACAACAAAGGCAAAACAGGTAAATTGGACTATATCAAAATTCACAACTTCTGTGCTACCAGACACACCATGGAGACAGCAAAAAGACAACTCACAAAATGGGCAAACATATTTGCAAAGCATATATCTGACCAGGATCTGTATATATAATATATAAATAATTCCTAAACCTCAATAAATAGACAAATAGCCCAAATAAGAAAAAATAGGCAACGGATTTGGATAAACGATCCTCTAAGAAAGGTATGCACATGGCTCATAAGTACGTGAAAAATTCTCGGCTTCCTAGACATTAGGGAAATACAAAATAAAACCACGAGACACCGCTTCATGCCCAGTAGGTGGCTAGCATCGAGAGGTCAGATAACATCAAGCATTGACAAGAACGCAGAAGAATGGGAACCCTCGTCCACTGCTCGTGGGAATGTAAAATGATGCAGGCACTTCGGAAAGCAAATCGTTCCTTAAATGACTAATCATAGAGTTACCATATGTCAGGGTTTTGCAGAGAAACAGACCAATAGAATACATACATCCACCTCTGTATCTATATTTTATGTGGATATATATAAACACACACAGACGTGAATTGGCTCACTCCATTTTGCTGGCTGGCAAGCTGGAAATCGATAGAGCAGGCCTGTAGGCTAGAAACTCGGGCCAGATTTCTATGTTACATCTTGAGGCAGAATTCCTTCTAGAAACCTCAATTTCCGCTTCTAATTTAATCCTTTGACTGATTGGATGAGGCTCAACCAAATTGCCAAGCGTAATAATACCCTTTATTTAAAGTCAACTGATTACGGGGGCGCCTGGGTGGCTCAGTCAGTTACGCGTCCGACTCTTGGTTTTGGCTCAGGTCGTGATCTCCTGGTTCGTGAGATAGAGCCCCGAGTCCGGCTCTGCTCTGACATCACAGAGCCTGCGTGGGATTCTTCTCTCCCCCTCTCTCTGCCCCTCCTCTCTCTCTCTCTCATAATAAATAATAAACATTCAAACAAAGTAAAGTCATCGGATTATAAATGTGTATGATGTCTACAAAATACCTTCACAGAAACACTTACGTCGGTGTTTGACCAAAAACCGGATTCTGTGTGTGCTCTAGCCAAGTTGATACATGAACCATCACAACCATATGAGCCATCAGTTACCATCCTAAATATATGCCCAAGAAAACTGAAAACACGTGTCAACACAAAATTTTGTACAAGAATGTTTCTAGTAACATTATTCATGAGAGCCCCAAAGTGGAAATAACCCAAATCCGCTCACTTACAAAAGCATCCACAAAATTGGGTACATCCATATAGCACATGCTGGACCACGCTGCTCTGGGCGTCACCCTGATGCCATTGTGCTGAGTAAAAGCAAGCCAGCCACAAAAGACCATATGCTGTGTGAGTGCGTGTTTGTGAAATGCCCAGAATGGAACATCTATAGAAACCCAAAGTAGATTAACAGTTCTCCCTGCCAGTAGGACTGGGCAAGGAGGAAAGGGATCTCGATGCATTCTTAGTACAAACTCTCTTTGGGGGGTAACAGAAATGTTTTAAATTTTTTTTAACGTTTATTTATTTTTGAGAGACATAGAGACAGAACGTGAGCAGGGGAAGGGCAGAGAGAGAGGGAGATACAGAATCTGAAGCAGGCTCCAGGCTCTGAGCCATCAGCACAGAGCCCGACGCAAGGCTCGAACTCACAGACCATAAGATCATGACCTGAGCTGAAGTCGGCCGCTTAACTGACTGAGCCACCCAGGTGCTCCGAAATGTTTTAAAATTAGATCGATACGGTGGTATACAAGTCTGTCAATATCCCGAAACCATTGATTGGTACACTTGGAGCACGTGAAACACCGGCTGCATATATCCTATCTCAGCAAAGCTGTTCTGGGGTGCTCAGGGGGCTCAGTCGGTTAAGTGCCCAACTCTTGATTTTTTGGCTTGTGTCATGATCTCGCAGTTCATGGGTTCGAGCCCCGCATCGGACTGTGCACTGACAGTATGGAGCCTGCTTGGAATTCTGCCCTTCCCCCGTTCATTTTCCTCTCTCTCTCTCTCTCTCAAAACAACTAAATAAATAAAACTTAAAAATAATAATAAAACAGTTCTAACAGTATGCCAGGCTGCCACCTAGTTCTCAGCATTCTGTAAGAATTTTCCTTTTTGTTCTTTAGGCAATGATAAGTTACTCATGCTTACAGAAGTTAGAGACATGACTAACACATCTCTAAGACTGTAATCAGGCCAGACTTAGGATCTTATCTTCGAGGTGACAGTAATGGTGACACATAACAGGGTCACAGGAATCTGGAGGGAAGGGCAATGGGACACGAGGGCGAGAGGACGACACCTTCTTAGAAGAAACCTGGAGACGAACTCTGTGTCTTCAAGTCCCAGCCTTGTCCCAGCTCAGTCTCAAAAGGTGGGACCCACAAAAATGCATCAGCCAGCCAGGAGAGTAATGGGATTGCTGCCAATGAGTTAGGGAGGCTAGGAATTCTCCCCATCAACAGCTAAACCAGAGCAATTACTATAATGTGAGGCCAGAACACGGCTGTCTCAGGTTTGGGTGGAAAGTACCAGCTGGCCCCCTCGGATTCTCTGCCAGCCCCCTGGGCAGGCCGGCTATAGCCATCTGATAGACCTCCGAGTAATCCTGTCGGAACGTTACACGATCTAGACTTTCTAACTCCACTATTCAGGTGAGGCGATCTCTCCGGGTTTCTGATTAAACTATTCTTTCCTTTCTCCTAATAACTTCACTTTGGGGAGCACACTCAGTGGAGCCGTGGCAGGAGCTTGGGAGGAAGCGTACATAGGTGTGTTCACTTTAACGAGTACGGTAGTGGAAAATTGGAAACAATCTACATCTTCATCAGCAGGAGCATAGCTCGTTGAACCACTACATGGGTATACAGTGGAATTCTTTACAGAACGTATGACAAATGGATACCTCGTTGTTGAGAATACAAATAATGCAGGTGTATTTTATGACATTTAGGAAAAAATTAAATGCGCGGAATATGTCTTTTGTTTATAGAAACACAATAAAGGTCTAAAAAGGTGAAGATAAATAATGTTTCTAGAACAGTAATTTCAAAGCCAGTGTTTGAAACACTTAACAGCGATCACAGCAGGGACGGTACTCAGTCAGAAGGAACTCTTAACACACAGGGGCAAGGTTCTTAAGGGCCCCTCACTGGACCAGACAAAATACTTTTTCTGGGAGTGTCCTTGGGATGTCCAGGGGGTCAGTCTGGAGGGTCGGGGTGACCATAGTGCAGTCCGCAGCTGGACAGGGAGTGGAGGTCAGAAACTGGAGATTTTATTTGATGAACATCATGAGTGCATTTCAATGTTTTGATACCTGATAAGGGAACACTGGCTAAATATCAGCTCTTACAGGAAAAAAGAAAGTACTTGGGGAAAATTTACACAGGAAAGATACATATTTATATACATTCTTGTGTGTGTGTGTGTGTGTGTGTGTGTCCATGGATATATGTATTTAAAAAAAAACAGGTGTCTTTCTAATAATCTTATTAACAGGTGCCTGCAGACTTGACTTTGGCTTCAACTCTAGTTGAATTTCCCAATTTTGGAAAGGGTCCTTTATTTTCTATACGTACATATATATGTACACTCATACATGTATATACACATGGAAATATGAACATAATATTTCTTTGTAAATCTTCCCCCCCAAATTTCCTTTCGCCTATCATTCTTGATTTCTTGACACTTCACTCAGAGCGTGATCTCACGGTACGTGAGTTTGAGCCCCATGTCGGGCTCTGCTCTGACAGTGCAGACCCTACTTGGCATTCTCTCTCTCTCCCTCTCTCTCTGTCCCTCCTCTGCTTGACTCTCTCTTTCTGTCAAAATAAATAAACATTTTTTTAAAAAAGTCTTTGCCTTTACTGAGAGGCTGGGGACAATGAAATGCACGCAGGATCAAAGGGCAGGTACTGGGGATGTTGCCAACTTGACGCTGAATTCCTATCAGGTTATTTAAGCACAGAAGCTGAGAGGCGGGACATTTGTCAGGTCCAGTTTTGTTGCTAGACATCCGGAAGGTCACGAGAGATCTTTGAGTACGTAGAATAAGGTGATGGATTTTGAGAACAGCCACAGAAGCAGCAACGTCTACTCTGATCGAACAGCTCCTTAGTGTGAGGGACCATCTTATTATTCTACCCATGATCCGAGGAGATCGCCACCTTGATTATCAACATGTGACCGTACGAATGCCTCAAATCTTACTGGCTCAGCTGTGGATACTCAGTTAGTGAACTGCAGAGCAGGGGCATTCCCCAAGATCTTTGGTACAGCAAATCTGAGGATGTGTACACTGGGGGGACATTGGAATCTGGCGGGTAGAATAATTATAATAGTGGAAACGTAACGACTGGTCATATGGTACTTCTAGACATGTAGTGTGGGGTCATGACCTGCTCTCCTGGCCTTTGTAAGCAAGGTGTTCTTAAACATTTAAATGCTCAACCCTCTACATGGTACAGAGACCTAAGTGGAATCGAAATTTCGTGGAGAAAAGACCTCAGGTGCAATACCGGACACCATAGTATGCAATCATCTGAGGTCCGAGAAGCCGAGTTACCAGAATCTCAGACAATTCTCACCATTGGGTATTTCCCATGGATCGGTTTCATAGGAAGAGATTGAAGTCTTCTGGGGACTGATACAAACAGAAAAGAGGGAGCAAAGCAAGAAAGTTTAGCAATGACCAAGACAGAAATGATTTATTAATTGTAAGAACAAGAAATTAATTATAGGAACAAGGAATTAATTATAGGAACAAGGAATTAGAGGGGATGTTTGAGCTGAAATGCAGAGCGAAGGGGCTGTCTATCAGCAGAGGGCAGGGGAGGGGCTTCGGGGGGCGGGAAACAGGTGCACCATTACCGACGCGCAGCGACCATGGTGTGAAATGCAAGGCAGTGGGACTAGGTGATTTATGTCTCTTCCCTCATGTTAAATCTCTCCATACTTTTACCTGGTAGTTGTGACCAAATTTGCACAAATAAAATATGTGATAAGAAAATACGGGATACATATTACAACCAGCTTTTGTACCCAAGTTACCGGAGATGAAAACACATGTTCTGAGCCGTGGGAGGAAGTCAATGCCTCTACTATGACAAAGCCAGGGCCACTGTCGGTAGGGATGAGGCAGGTGCTGGAAAAAGAATAAGCACTGGGCAGCATTTGTTTCTAGAGAGAAACATAAGCGTGCCCACCAACATGAAGTGAGCTCAGGGGCACCGGGGTGGCTCAGCTGGTTAAGTGTCTGATGCTTGGTTTCAGCTCAGGTCATGATCTCACGGTTTTCGGGTTTGAGCCTTGCTTCAGGCTCTGCACTGACGGCATGGAACTTGCTTGGGATTTTCTCTCTCCCTCTCTCTGCACCCGCCCCCCCCCCGACTCGAGTTGTCTCTGTTTCTCTCAAAATAAATAAATAAACTTAAAAAAAAATTAAATGAGTTCAATACCTGAAAGGCAGCAGGGCTCCTGGTGAAGAATATGGGCCTGTGAATCTAATGTAACATTGTGATTGTGTGTCAACTGTACTCTAATACATTTTTTTTTTATAAAGTGCACATAAATATTGTAAAAAAAAAAAAAGAAAAAAAGCTTTGCCGTTGTCATCATAATGGTTTTGTTGTACCATTTATCTCTAAGGATCTCATTCCTGATAATCTGGCAAGTCTCCAGAGATGAGTATGAGAATATTAAATATAATGAAATTAAGAAGAAGGAGGAAGAGGAGGAGGAGGAGGAGGGGGGGGAGGAGGAGGAGGGGGAGGAAGAGGAGGAGGGGGAGGAGGAAGAGGAGGGGGAGAAGGAGGGGAACGACAACAACAATATGTGCCTGAAAGTAACCTCTGGGTTTCTTATGCGTGTTCTAGAACTTTCCACCTGTGTGAACTTCAGACGATATTAACTTATGCATAAATCAGCCTCCTCATAGAAAAACACGGATTTTCAGTTGAAATGCTTTGACTACCCAGATTGGCTTAATCAATAACAAAAAGCTTTCTCACAACCCAGAGCCCGGGGTTGTCTGACTGCAGGCAACGACATTAGTTCCAGTTCCTCGCCGTTCTCTCAGCCCCGACTTCCTCTGCGTAGACTTCATCCTGGTACCCCGGAAGGCAGCCATCCCCGGATCACACCCAGGCCCATTAGAATCCAGAGGAAGGAAATAGAGGTCATGGAACATCTCATGAAGAACAAGGAATCCTTTCTCTGAAGACTTCAGCAGTTGCTGGCTCACTGGAAAACATGACTGCCCATCGGTGAGGGTGGAATCACACACTCTGCCCTCAGTCCATCCTTAGCAAGGCAGTAGGGCTGCCCAGGTGGGTTTAGCTCATCAGCCTCTATAATCTGCACTGGGATGGAGTCACCTTCCTTTGAGACACAGTAAGAAAGATTGGAACAAAACCAATTGTTTTGGGAACGAGAGGAGAAAGACACACCGGAGAGACAAGCAGTGTTTACTCCATACAATTTCTGAGAAGCTTAAACAACATAATACATTTACAGGGGGACAAGAGCTCCTGGACCATAGCAGTTCCTCAATTAAAGGTGGCCACCATTACTGCCATGTGCCCAGCACCGAGCCAACACCTCTTGCAAGTTGCCCATCACCGTTCGTCTATGACATGTCTTCATCTATGTAACACGTTCTTCTTTTTAATTTTATAAAAGAAAAGAGTAGAGATCAAAAAGATTAAGAAATGTACTTGAAGTCAAAAATGTGGTTTAAAAAAAAGCTGAAATTTTAATCTAGAACTTTCTGAGTGCAACCATCATGACCCACAGTGCTTTTGTTGAGTGTTTCCACCAAAATGAAACAGCACTTGCGGGTTGCCATGATAATGCAGCCATGATACCTCCTCAGCACAGCATGCGCCACCAGACTTCCCCCACAGGTGGAGAAGGATCACCAAGACCCACCACATCAGGGAAGCCAGAGGGCTGAGGTGGCCTCGCTTCAGTATCACACACCCCCCCATAGGCCATCTTTATATTGTTGAAGAGTATTGCGGGAGAGACGCCATTTTCTCCTCCTAAATAGCAATGGACAAGAGGTTTTGTCTATTATTTTCTTCCCTTTGCTGATGGAAATTGTAGATGCTTCCTCTTGTATCATCCGTGAAAGAAGATTCTGCCGTGATACAAATGGGCTGATGATTAACTGATGAGTTTAAGGTGCTTGGTGAAGAGGACCTGAAAAGATCTCCAATCTCTACTCTATTAAAATTCGGGAGCTTTATAAGGTCAATTGCCCATCTGCACACGAGAAACATTGCCATGATTTTGCAGCCTGTGAAATATTGCAGGTTTCCAAGTTCACTCTGGCTTTGATAAGCTGTTATTTTATTCACTCAATAAGCAGTGAAAGCAACACATCTGGGAATGCCAACGCGTAAGCCCCAAAAGGAACGTGCTCCCTTCATAAAGGACTTCTAATTACCAGTGATCGTCCAATGAATCATATTTAGGAAGTGCGGAAAATTTCACCAAACGTTTAGATCTTTTTGCCTTGAAATTGCCCCAAAGCCAGTCATCTGAGTCTTTATGTGTTCCGAATGAACTTTTCCCGAAGCTGTCAAGGTAAGGAAAAGAATGATACATGATGATGCTAAAATTTATTCTCTCGTTTGAGTCTTTCGAAGAAAATATTTGTATCCCAAGCATATTATCTAATTATAATGCTACGAGGAATAATCACGAACACACGAGGTGTTGATTTGCATGAGGTATTGTTCTAAACGCTTTATATTTGGGAACTCTCCTAATCCTCACGACAATCCAGCAAAGTAGGCACTGATAAAGACCCACCTTAGAGACGAGGGAAGCAAAGCTGTGGAAAGGGGAGTGGCTTTTCCAAGGCCACGAGGGAAGTGAGTGTCACAGCAGGCATACGGCTGAGCTCCGGGCATACACCTTGGCCATGGCGGCTACTCAAGAGTATTTGTTAAATAAAGTGGAATGCATACATAAAGACCAAAGAGAAAGATGGATGGCCACATTAGACTTTTCTTGTTCTCCGTAAGAATCTGTGATATCTTCATAAGTTTAGAGCTTAGTATTTTTTTTTCATGCTAGCTTATTTCATAATTATCAACGCCACTGATGGTGTACTGGGAGCTCCCTTTTATCCTCAAGGGAAGTCAATGACAAGGGTCTGAGGATTTAGCTGGTGTTCTACCCATCAAAGCTGCCAACTGATGATGACTAAGGTCTAGGGCACTGCCTGTCAAATAGCATGCGTACAATGAATTTATCTTCCATAATTGCTTGGGGGTAACTACAGAGGGCTTAAATTGTAATGCCATTTGGAGTTTCATTGTCTGAGTGCCCCCTGGGACCTCCAAATACCACTCTGCAGAAACAGAATTGACAATAGACCCAAACATTAGAAAATGGAGGTTCTTGGGTCGCCTGGGAGGTTCAGTCGGTTAAGCATCTGCTTTCGGCTCAGGTCATGGTCTCGAAGTCAGTGAGTTCAAATCCCGAGTCAGGCTCTCCGCTGTCAGTGAGGAGCCGCTTCAGATCCTCTGTCTCCCTCCCTCCCTCTCTCTCTCTGCACTCCCCTACTGACGTACTCTCTCTCTCAAAAGTAAATAAACATTTAAAAACATAAAAAAAAAGAAAATGGAGGTTCTTAAATAGTGAATAGGACATGGGTATTGTTCCGGAATTAACTGCAAGGCAACACAATAAAGGTCCCGCCAGAGGGACAAACAGGACTGTGGAAGGAGGGTTGTTGAGGACAGATGTAGAAGATGGTCCTCGAAAGAGCAGAGCTTCTGGAAGCAGGACAAGCCCTACTCTGTGTTTTCAGCCTCTCAGCAAGCAACACAGCGGCCACACTCAGATGCATTCTTCAGCACCGGCTGTCTTCTGCTTACCTGTAGACCTAGCCTAGTTAGGCGTGGCCCACACCTGGCTTGGCTTTGGTTCTAGAAGAGGCACACACCAGCCCTCTTGACTGCGGCTCATGGAGGCACTTGGAATTAGGATGCTCTGGAAAAAACATGGTGTTTAGGCTCCTATGTGGCTAAGATACCCCTGCTAGTTCCAAATTAGTTTCTTCCTTATCCTCAGCCACTCAGAATCCATCCACAGCCTAGCCTCAGTTTCCATTTTGGGCATCAAAATCCCTCTTTGCATTGATACTCTGGCCCCAATGTCTGCTGGCTCCTTCGCAAGAGCCCAAGACAGGCTGACTGGTGCTCTAGGCAGTGACCAGGGATGTTCTAAACCTGATAGACCATCCAGATGCTTAATGTCATCCCTGTGCCTTGCTGCTGGTTACATAACACAGAATTTCAAAATTTAAAATGCAGTAGGTTCTGGGGCACCAGGGTGGCTCAGTTGGTTAAGAATCCAAGTCTCGATTTTGGCTCAGCTCATGATCTCGAGGTTCATGAGTTTGAGCCCCACATCAGGCTCAATGCTGACAGTGTGGAGCCTGCTTGAGATTCTCTCTCTCCCCCCTCTGTCCTTACCCTACTGGCCTGCTCTCTCTCTCTCAAAATAAATAAATAAACTTACAAAAATTAATGAAAAACAAAATGCAGTAAGTTCTGACAAATGCCAAAGCAATCAAACTCCCACCACCTTTGTGAGACGGAATAATTTCTTCGCCCCGAAAAATTTCCTCCCGATCTCTCATAGTCATCCTCGACCCCAACCTGTCATGACCTGACCCTTGGCTTTGTGACTTTTGTCATATCTTTCCTACAGTTTCCTATAAATGGAATTGTACCTTTTATCTTCTTTTAGGTCAGAAATATAGACTCGTTAAGATGATATAAAACTGAGAATTATATTTTATAACCACTTCGATGACCCGATGTGTCATCATTTTTTTATTAGATGAGATATGAATATTAAGTAGAGGGTGCTATGGTAAGTACTAAAGGCAGCAGGCCAAGCTACTCTGGGAGCATAAGAGAAAGGTAATACATATGAATGGCAAGATTTAATTTTTTTAACAGCATTCTTTTTTTAATGTTTATTTATTTTTTGAGAGATAAAGAGAGACAGAGGGGCAGAGAGAGAGGGAGACACAGAATCCGAAGCGGGCTCCAGGCTCTGAGCTGTCAGCACAGAGCCCGACGCGGGGCTCAAACTCATGAACTGTGAGATCATGACCTGAGCCAAAGTCGGACGCTCCACCGACCGACCAAGCCCCCCAGGTGCCCCAAGATTTAATTCTTTCCTACGGCTGCGTACTCTTCCATAGTATAAATTCACCACACTTCCTTTATCCGTCCACCTGTCGATGGACCCTCGGGCTGCTCCTATGTTTGGCTTTTGTAAATAATGCTACAATAAACATAGGGGTGCGTGTAGCCTTTCAAAGTAGTGTTTTCATCTTCTTTGTGCAAATACCCGCATGTTATGTGGAGCTAGTTGGTCACATGGTACTCCTACTTTTAGCTTTTGCAGCACCATTCATACTGTTTTCCACAGTTGCTGCACAAATTTCCATGCCTAGTAACTAAGTGAGATAAGTCAGACACAGAAACACAACAGCGTATGATGTCACTTGTATGTGGAATCTGAAATACAAAACACATGGACAAACAACAACGAAGACAGAAACAGACCCCTAAATGCAGGGAACAAACCCGGCGTTGAGGGGGGAGACTGGACAAAACAGGTGAAGGGAGTTAAGAGGTACAGACTTCCAGTTATAAAATAAATAAGTCAGGACACCTGGGTGGCTCAGTCAGTTGAGTTTCTGAGTCTTGATTTCAGCTCAGGTTATGATCCCAGGGTCACGGGATCAAGCCCCGCATTGGGCTTCATGCTGAGCAATGGAGTCTGCTTAAAATTCTCTCTCCCTCCCTCTCTAAAATAAATAAATAAACAAAATGATAATAAATAAATAAAATAAAAGTAAAGAAAATAAAATGAATAAGTCATGAGGATGAAACGTACAGCATAGAGAAAAGAGTCGATAGTATTGTCGTGACTTTGTGCCATGACAGATAGTAATTGCACAATGAGGAACACTTCATAATGTATGTAATTGTCGAATCACTGTGTTGGACTCCTGGAGCTAATATAATATTATATGTCAATTACACTTCAATTTAAAATTAAATTAAATTAAACTAAGGGGCTCCTGGGTGTCTCAGTTGGTTAAGTGTCTGATGCTCAGATCGTGATCTTGTGGTTTTGTGAGTCTGAGCCCCACATTGAGCTCTGTGTTCTGACAGCATGAAGCCTGCCTGGTACTCTCTCTCTCCCTCTCTCTCTGCCCTCCTTTACTCACACTGTCTCTGTCTCTCTCAAATAAATAAACTTAAAAAAATATTTAAAAAAATTAAAATAAGATAAAACAGCGGCACCTGGGTGGCTCAGTCGGTTAAGCATCCGACTTCGGTTCAGGTCTTGATCTCATAGTTCGTGAGTTCGAGCCCCACGTCAAAGCCTGGAGCCTGCCTCAGATTCTGGGTCTCCCTCTCTCTCTGCCCCTCCCCCACTTGCATTATGTTTCTCCCTTTCTCTTTCAAAAATAAATAAACGGTAAAAAAAAATTTAAATAAATAAATAAAACAAAGTAAAAGAAAAGAAAAAAGGCTCTTTAGCTAAAAGAATATGATTATCTTTTTTCATCACAAAATATTTGAAAGCCTAATGTGTTGTTTCCCCAAGCTTCCTGCCTCACTCAGATTGTTCTGGAATTGATTTTGCTGGCTAGCATTTGCTTTTGATTGAGTATGATTCAAATGGAAACCTTTTGGCAGATTTTCAAACGAAGAAACACAGCGTGGGAATGTTTTCTGCACTCATTTGCAGCCAATTTGGTCCGGGCATCTCCAAGGTGAGCAGGTTACCCATGACTGTGGAGACAGCTCTCGCCCAAGCAGCACCCCGTAATGAGTTTCAGTCCAATTTGACAGAGGAAAATAAGTTTTAACACATGCACTGTTTGTGCTTAGGAATTTCAATAAGTACCAAGCTTCAGAAACCCTCTCTCGACATAAAATAAAGCCAACCTAAATAGATAGCATTAATAAAGTGAAAAATGGTACCACGGCACTCCATAGTTTAAGACCAGTGTCATCTACATTCAGAAACTTATATAAACCAGTTTGAGCTAAGGAATTTATCTTCTCGAGGGTGTATTTCTTTCCATGAAAATTAGCTGTGTGCTTGACATGCTTGTGTTTCGTTTGCTTGCTTTGGTTTTCAGAAAATACATCTTGTTTCTTTGTATTGACTAATGGGTTGGCTTTTTCGTTTTTTTTTCCGATTTGGCCAATTCAGACTTTCTTTTTCATGCTGAGGGAGTGCCTGACGGCTCGTCAGGCTTTTCCTTTGAGATTTCCGATGCATTACATGTCAGCGTTATATACTCCCAGGGACCGTGGCCAGATGTTCTAGAGTTTAACGGAAAGATTTGGGACTGGAGATGGGTAAGGATTCATACCTTTTCTCAGCAAATCATAAATTTTGCACAGAAAAGATGTGATTTAATTTTCCTGATCTTTAGCTATCATCAGCCTCAGTAATTGTTGTATAGATTGTGAGATCAGGTAAGTACATGAGGTGGAACAGAATAACGCCTCTCTCCAGGACATCCGTGGCCGGAGCCCAGAGACGTGTGACATGTTATCTTACATGACAACAGGGACTTTGTGCGATTAAGGTAAAAGCCTTAGGCTGGGAGGGTTACTCTGGATTCTGGGTGTGCTCAGTGTGATCGCTGTCTCCCTTCCAGCAGCCCCCACGCTCTTATTCCCCACCACACTGGTGCCGAACACCCAGAAACCCACTTTTCCATCAAAATCCTGGACAATGACTGTTGCCAATATCAGTACAGATATGCACTGTGGCCGTAATTGATATGAACAACCACCAACTAGCAAAGGTGGTCAACGTTCTTCCAGAAAATCGTGACACCTCCTTCTCCGGCATCTGAACCCACTTCTAGGTGAGACGTGACATGTGCCTAGGGAAATATGCTTCAACCATGACAGCGCAAATCCATTTCCCCCCTCTAATAATACTGAGCTATTTCTATTTTCTTAAAATTTACATTTAAACTCACTATTTCCGTCTGTTCTTTGATGCATTCATTCATTCATTGTGATTCGGCCGTTGTGGAAAACACTATGGACGCCCCTCCAAACACTGAAAATAGGCTTGTGATCATGCAATCCTTCTTATGGGTGGATAGCCAAGGCATATGAAATCAGTTCCTCAAAGAGACATGTGCGCGTCCGTGTTTATTTCGGCGTTAATCCTGACATCCAGCGTATGGAAACGCCCCGAGTGTGCACTGATGGGATGAATGGATAGAGAAATTGTGGTTTATATATACAATGGGATATTAGGCAGCCTTTCCCGGAGAGGGGATCCTGTCCTTTGCAGCCACACGAATGGGCCCAGAGGACATGATGCCGAGTGGAATGAGCCAGACACAGAGAGAAAGTTTAAACCCTGTGTGACCACCCCCATACGTGAAGGCTAAAATAGTCAGATGCAAAGAAGCAGAGTCGAACAGTGGGAGATGGAGGAAACTGTGAGAAGTCGTTCGTAGGCTACAGAGTTGCAGGGTGGCTAGAGCGAATAAGCTAGAAATTTACTGAGCACGCGTACTTCTGATGGCTCCTAATGCACACACACAAAATGGTATGTGAGCAAATGATATGCTAGCTTCACTGTAGTGGCTATTTCACTATATATATGTATACGAAATATACAATTTTTGTTAAAAAAATAAAGTAAACTTCAGGCTGAGTTCATCGGTGAGTAATATATACATTTCAGAAGACAGTTTCATCACGTTACAAAGTAACCACTTAGTTATTCTCTTCTGAAGGCCGATATTTTCCGGAATTGCTATTTAAAGGTAAAAATAATTCAATCTACATTCTGTCTAAACCAGAGACGATGTGAGATTTATGTTTGAATCGCTAATTACGTGAACAAGTATGCCAGCTAGCACTTTGCAACCGCCCCATTATTTTTCAAAGCCTCTTTAATCTTCTTACATTTCCGATCCAATTATGCTTCCGGAGTAGTTGTCATTTATCCCATTATCTGGAAATTTCTTCTCTCTGATGTAGTTAGAGGGACACGCCGACATGTGTACCCGCCTCTGTAGCATGTATCCACACCGGGTACCGCAAACCAATTCCTGTAGGTGTGTCTCTCGGCTGGAAGCTGATCTGTCTCCCCCATCATTTCTCCACTGTTTCCAGTCTCCTCCTCTCTGCTGACTTTTCCTCCCAGGAAATGTATTCAGTGAAATGATATGAAGAGTAAAAAAAAAAAAAAAGGCTTGTTGAGTGTGTGTGTGTGTGCGTGCGCACCTGTATGCTACAACTGCCTTCTATCCTATTCATAGTCTTAGATTCTGCGTACCTTCCGTCTGTTGAATTCTCTTCATTCGCCCATCGTGCCCTTAGTCGCCTGGAAAGGTTCTTCCCAAATGCATCAACAGGTCAATGTAACAAACTAAAAGGACATGCCTCCTCCTTGTTTTTGTTGACTCGTCTGCAGATTCTGAGACTCTGGATCTTCAGTCCTTAAACTTTCCTCCTCCCCTGGGCTCCCGGAGCTCTTCTCTCCTGATTTTCAGCCCACGGCAAGTGCTGCCTTCAGTCCTTGCTCGCGGGGGTCCAGGCCACGCACTCAGTGTGTTATTCTTACGCCCTAACTCCACCTCAGAGGAAATCCCAGAGGCGACTGCCGTCTGCTTATCTGTAACTCGGAAACTGAGGCTGGACAGCATCCCAGGTAAGTAACTAAGGGCAGGAACGTCCCAGGGGACACCATTTGGTGATGGAGCTGGGACTTCAAAAGGAGACCCGCTTCTCCATTGCGTCCACATCTGCTTTCTCGCTGCCACTTCCTGCTGTGGTTCTTACCCCGAGTTCCAGTCTGGCACCCGCATTGCCTTTTATCCACAGGCGTGGTTGGGCTTACCAGCTGCCGGAGGGCTCACGTAGATCGGGCGCCACAGATGCGTGCGGGAACAACGAATAGGAGAATTCTTGAGATGTTGGCCTGGCATCTCCAGGCCCAAAGTGTGTCCAACCGAACTCATTCTTCATCTCATGAACCTGCAGTTCATCCTACGTTCCCCATCCAGCTTCCCACACTTAGCCAAGCACCAACCTTCGAAACTATCGGGGCTCATCCGTCTCCCTCCCTCCTCCAACCGGTATGGAGCCTACTGTCCAAGACCATTTTCAGAGCATCTCCAGAAGGCTTCTAATTCTCTTACTTAGGTTTAGAGACTCATTGGGTCTCACTTTCTCTACTGCAGGTAGAATCCCGTCCTAACTCCTACGTTAACTTACTTATTAGTTACAGGTGATTTCCTTCCCCTTTGAGGGACGGTATTATCTCATCTGTAAGGGGGAAAAGACAGTGATTATAGTCAACATTCACAGATAATTTTCTCTGAGCCCATGACCTCTGTCCACTCATTTAATTTCAAATTTCAGCGGTTCCGTTTTGTGAACGAGAGACGGAGGTCCAATAAGTGACGTGTGAGGAACTTTCCCATGGTTCTGCAAGCGGCTTGGGATTCCTTCGCAGGTAGTCTGACCCCGGAACCTACTCTCACCATAGGGCTGGACGACCCACCAGCAGAATTCGGCAGTTTTGTGTAGCCTCTCAGGGAAGAACATGAACATTGGAGTTATATATACACCGATCTAATCTGGATCTACCACTTATAAGCTGTGTGACCACGGGAAATAATTTTTCTTTCTGACTTTCAGATCTTTTTCTTTCCCCCTGAAAGAAAAGGAGTAATCCTATCTCATAGGATCTGTAGCAGAAATGGCGAGGTATCGTCCAATACCAATTTCCTCCTTCTTCCTTGATACTAGGAGTTCTGATTTTTAATAGGCATGAAGCCGCCAGAACACGCGTCCCTCAAAACTGGATGTGACCAGGAGATTAAGTCTGTCCAAGGAAATCGAGAGGAGGCGGTCACTGGTGGAAATGTTCCTTAGGAGATTACTGCCAAGATCCTTGTTGTCCGTTTGTTCTTTTCTCTCCTGAGTCACAGGATGTAATGGCTGAAGACAAAGCCTTATCCGGCACAAGGCATGATTTGACTCTGTTGAGTAGCAAGGGACAAGGAGATGGGGATCTTAGTCATTTACACGGCATTGCCCTACCAGGCTGCCTACCTGTGCACTGCTACAGAAGAGAAAAATGCTCTTCCCCCTTCGAGCCACCATCAAGTGGCCACCATTACTCTCAGCCAAACCCAGTAGACTGTCATGAACCAGGTGGGACTCAGTTCCTTTCTGGGCTGGCCTGTGACTTCCTAGCACAGTTTCTTTCTCTCGACTAACAAAGAAGTCTATTCTGTTTTTCACTTTCGGGTTCTGGCCCAAGACACCTGTTTATGTTAATTTACCCTTAAATTGATTTCTTAAACTCAGTAACTCAACACCGTCCTTATCTTCACCTAACAGGGCGGATACATCAGCGGGACTGTATGTCTCCAGTTTGTCTTTCGCTCCAACCCGGAATCACGATGATGCGAGCCAACGAGTTGGTTCTGGAGGTTTAGAAGGAAAACTTCGGGCTGTACTTTTTGTTTTTTCTTTTGATTCTAAGTTTAATGATTTTTCTGGATAACCGTAAATTCATGAGATTCGGTTACTCATTCTTAGAGCATCTTCTGGGATGGTTTTTCCTCCTACTTGAATAAGGGCATTATTATGACATCATGTTTCAAAGATATATTTTCCAGATATAAAATCATAGCCTCATCTTTTTTTCCCCCTTCAATATTTTAAAAATATTACGGCACCGTCTTTTCCCATCTGGTGTTGCAGCTTAGAAGCTTGCCCTCAGTAAAATTCCTGCCAAGTTTTGTGATCTCTTCTTTCTACACGGTTTCAGAATTTTCATTTGTCTTTGGTTGTTTTAATTGCACAATAATTCTCCACGTGTGGATTTTCTCGTATTTCTATGTGCAGATTTTATTTTTTATTTTATTATTTTTTTACTTTTTTTTTTTCATTTTTTGAGAGACAGAGCGTGAGGTGGGGTGGGGCAGAGGGAGAGGGAGACCCAGAATCCGAAGCAGGCTCCAGGCTCTGAGCCGTCAGCACAGAGCCTGATGCAGGGCTCCAACGACGAACCCGAGATCATGACCTGAGCCGAAGTCCAATGCTCAACCGACTGAGCCACCCAGGTGCCCCGACTCTGTGTTGGGTTTAAATGGCCAATACAGCATTGCCATCTTCATGGGAGCGAGGATGACCAAGGGAGTTAACGATGGGTTCGGGTGCCAGGATCTGACATTTGTTAGTAGACCATTGATCCATGGCCTAAACACTTGGTGACTCGGTTTTCTCCTCTGTGAAATAGAGATCATAATTAAAGGAAACAGTATATTTAAGAACCTTGCATATTTCCCAACATTCAGGGCTTCCTTCCTTCTACTTCCATCGTGTTTATGATTTCCGTCCTGTCATCCAATCTTATAAGCACCAAGGCAGAAGGTAAGAAAATTTAAAAGGAGGGGGAGGCAGAAAATCGGTTGAAATCGTAGAGAAAAAAAAGGGGCATTGATGGGGCTGGTTCCTTATAATGAAAAACTATTTCCAACACAAGTAATATATATATTTTTAAATCAAAATGTAAGCCCGGGTGGCTCATTCGGTTAAGCATCTGACTCTTGATTTTGGTTCAGGTCATGATGTCCTGGTTCATGGGTTCAAGCCCCGCGTCAGGCTCTGTGCTGACTTTGGCGAGCCTGCTTAGGATTCTCGCTTCTGTCTCTCTCTGCCCCGTTCCTGCTCTCTCTCTCTTCCTCAATAAATAGACGTTTAAAAATTAATTAATTAATTAAATGTAAAACATGAAAACATTTTTTTGAAAAATAACGAACACCATTTTATGCCTTGCTCATTGGGCTACCAGATACGTCTACAGGTTAAGCCGTAGTGAGTTTGGGGACAGCATTTATCAGAGAAAACAAGAATCCTTTGAGTATCTCCACCCGCAGATAGTCAGTCCTCATGTGCACACACGGTTGAGGGAGATTTGGCATGCCCGGCCTGTCCTCAGAGCAGCACTCCGTTACTTTCCCAGCACCCATTCTCTGAAAAGCTTTTCTGAGCTGAGATTTTTCATCAACGCTGGGGCCCATCACACATCACATCAATGATGAAGCACTATTATTAAGAGCATGGGTTAGTCTGAGATTTCATAGCAGTTGAAATGCACATAATTCAAAGGAGAAAAAGAAGGCAGATTCTTGGTAGAGGTTTTCACCGTCCATCACGATTTCATCATCACACACTTCACCGAAAGACACACTTATTAAATAAGCTAAACGATTCAGTTCAAAGGGTCCACAAGGTTTGCTCATTCTTCTTGGGAACAAAGGGATTTCTTAATGGTTCTATGACATTTCATGACATCCCAGTTACTATACATATATTTTTAAGGAAGCTCCATACCCAGCATGTTGCCTAAGGCAGGGCTTGAACAATCTTACAATCAAGACCTGAGCTGAGATCAAGAGTCAGACACTTAACTGACCGAGCCACCCAGGAGCCCTGAAATCACAGTCAGTCTTTTTTTTTTTTTTAATATTTATTTATTTTGTGAAAGAGAAAGCATGTGAGCAGGGGAAGGGCAGGGAGAGAGAATCCCACGCAGGCTCCACAGTGTCAGTGCAGAGCCCAATGTGGGGCTCAAGCTCCCAAACCATGAGATCATGACCTCAGCCAAAATTAAGACTTGGACACTTAATCAACGGAGCCCCCCAGGTGCCCTACAGTTCATCTTAAAAAAATCTCTTTTGGCTGCAAAAGCAGAGTATCCCTCCATCAGCCACAGCATTCACAGTACCTGCAGGAATTTAGCTTCTCCCTGTCCGGCCCCATCATAAGCTCGTGTGCGTCAGAACGGGCTGGGCTTTGCTCCGCACTTCAGGTCCAGTGGTTCTGAACTGGCGTCTCAACAAACCTGGAGTTGGTGCTGGTGCCATGGATCTAGGGACCGTCTAAGTGACATGTGAGTTCAGGCGGCCAGCATGGTGTCAGCTCTGTGGGGGAGAGTCTTCTGGTATAGTCCTTCTCTATACCAGGACCTCAGAGGTTGGTAGTATCTGATTTGTTCCTCAGCTGTACCGTCCCGACAAGCCGTAGAATTGTGCACATTATTCCAACACAAAAGGCCTCATTGGGTCCATTGCATCTGATCATTCACTGCATTGGGGTAGAAAACACCCTTCCACTGCTTTGGGGCTGCAGAAAATTAGGATGCCATGTCAGTCCCCTCTACCTAAATACATCCCCACAGTGGGTGTTTCTATTCTGGGGCGTTTTTTCCCCCCACTTCTCAGGTTCTTATTCGTTGGAGGACCCAGCTTTCTGAGGTTGGGGTCACTGTCCCTTCTGGGGCAGGACAACCGAGGCAGGGCATACAATCCTCTTTCTTAGAGATGGGAATTCCTGGGGATCCACATTCAGTTCAGGGGGTGGAAAGTATTGGTCTTACTCATCATGAATCTCCTCTGTGCTTCTTTTTTTTAATGTCCCAAGTTCTTTTGTGTCTAGAAAAGTCTATGTTTTACTGCTGTAGCATATAAATGCTTCAGGAAATAAATGTCAGAGTCTAAAGGAAAGGAGATTCAAAAGACACTAGGGATACAAGCAGTATCAACATTTCTGTAATATGTTATTGGTCACACTGCCAGTCAAGGCTTGGCATCATTGACCTGCTCAAATCTGTGCACCAGTTCAAGGAGGCTCCCTAGTTCTCCTGCCAGCGGTCTGTGTTTTTCAGTCCTCTCACCAAGTGAGGTAGTTTGGTACGTTGTGTTATAAACGTTGAATAAGATGAGAGAGAATATGGACATTTTGCGTTGGGGTCATTTAAGAAGCTCTTTCCAGGGGACAAGCATGTAGGTCTTTTTAGAAACAAAGGGTTTCAACCTTGGGACATGAGACGGATGGTTTTAGTGGTAGGATGAGGGTGCAGGCAGAACAGGACCTCGTGGTTTTATGAAAGGGGTTTGGGAGATGACCCAGTCTTCCAGGATGAAGCAGAGGAGGCGAGGGTTGTGAAACAGCTTTCCCGGTGGCCATGCTCCAATGGCAAATAAGTATGGGGTCCGTAACCTCAGGCCCCACTGTCTCTCCCCATGACTGAACTTGTAGACGAGCATGTGGGTAAGCAAAGGTACTGATTTGGGGTGAAGCAGGCAACGTCTGGAAATGTCTACTCTCAAGGAGAAATGAAGAAGGAAGACAGAATAGAAAGACTTTGGAGATCAACTTGCACTGGGGGCAGAAGGAATGGGAGTGACCAACCCCTGGGGCTGAAATTCCGATACAATGACAACTGTAGAGTCCTAACAAATTCTAGTCACTGCGAGGGGTCCTCCACCGCCATCGTTCCATCTGCCTTCTGCTCCCGCCCTCTGAGGAGGGGCCTCCGACCCCGTCATGGATTCGGATGCCTCTAAAGATCATGGTGGAGGAAAATGGCAGGACGGCAATTTTCAGGGTTATCCCCATATTCTTTTCCATACCCAACTATTTACGACAACACATGTTTTGTTATCCTACAATTATTTTCACTCCACAAATCATGTACGGGCATTTTAGGCAAAAAAAGATAAACAGATCTAAAAAGGAAAAGCAATCACTTGTTATTTTCAGTCTCACTAATAAGGGATGGCCATTGCTAAGACGGTAAAACCTTGGATTGCGAGTAACTTGTTCTGCGATGTTCTGCAAGACGAGCAAAGGTTTCTAATAAATTTTAACTGAATAAACGAGCGACGTCTTGCAACACAAGTCACGTGTGACGCCGAATGTCACATGATCACACCTGAACCAATGGTTCTTCTCTCTGTCTATCTGTCTCTCTCTCTCTCTGCGGGATGGTGGTGATCATCTCCCACGCTCAGACGCTCGGTCTCAGGCCATGGTGTTTGGCAGAAATCAGTGGTTTTCCAGAACATTGGAAGGCACCCACACCTGGCCTTAATGTATTTTTTGTCACTTCAAAGAATCTTTGCCTTGTCATACAAGAGTGAGCTTAGGAATGCTTTGCTTCATTCCAGGTCATTGGCTAGTTCCTTGTTAAAGTTGCATGAAAAGAAAAAGATTCTATTGAGCAGTGATTCTGTTAGTGACAATGAAAGTCAGCCTCCACAATAACCCTCCTCTCTCTTATGTCCCTCACACCAGCCAAGAAAGTTTTCAAAGGGAAGTACAGGTTTCTTTTGTTTATTTTTTTTATAGTTTGTATTTTCTTTATTATTTTGTGTGATATTACATTATCGTCATCATTTTTATATGAATATATTTGGATTGTGGAACGAATCATCTGAGTTTCCATTATTTCTAATGGGGAAATTCGCTTCGAGAATCGAGTGCTTTGGATGACAAGTGTGTTTCCAGAACGAATTACGATCACGAACCAAATTTTTAATGTATATTGGTGTACATTTTTGCGAACTTCTTCCTATGATAATCTGTCTTTAGGTAAAGGAATACATATGCATGAATTTGCGTGTATAATATATGTATATAGATAGAGACAGAGAAAGAAAAGATTATATGCATATCCTTAATGGTTACTGATGTCGACCATCTTTTCAGATGGCTTATTGCTATTTGTGCATTTTTGCAGAGAGAGAAATGTCTCTTCGGGTTCTTTGCTCATTTTTTTAGTCAAGTTATTTGGGTTTTCTTTGGTTTCTGTTGGATTATAACTACCAACCGAAATACGGTTTGCAAATATTTTCTCTCATTCTGTGGGTTGTCTTTGCACTCTGTTGATGGTGCCCTTTGATGTGCAAAATCTTTGAATTTTGATATAGTCCAATTTACCTGATTTTGCTTTTGTTGCCTGTGCTTTGAGGGAGGGGGTCATATCTAAGACGTCATTGCCAAATCCAATGTCACGAAGCTTTCCCTATGTTTTCTTCTCCTGCTTTAAATGTGTAGTTTTAGCTTGCATGTGTAGGTCTTTGAAGAATTTTGAGTCAATTTTTGCATGTGGCACAAAGTAAGGATCCAAATGCGTCTTGGGGGGTTTTATCATGTTGTGCTTCTATTTTCATTTGTGTCAACATATTTTCTAACTTGCCTTGTGAGTTCTCCTTGGATCCATTGGTTGTTAAAGACTAGGGTTTTTTTAATTTACATATATTTACATCCATATTTCTAATTTACATGTATTTGTGAGTTTGGAATTTCCTAGTTTTTTCTTTCCTACTGATTTCTAGCTTCCCTCTCCTAATCAGAAAAGACGCTTCACGGAACTCGGTGTTTTTAGATTTCTTCGTATTTGTTTTGTGGCCTCACTTATGGTCCATCCTGGAGAATGTTTCACGTGCACTTGAGAAAAAGACACATCTTCTGCTACTGGTGGGCAGCGTGCTCTGTGTATTTCTGTTAGATCCAATTGTGCTGTATTGCTGTCGAAGTTTTTTTATTTCTTCTTTATCGATCTTCTGTATAGTTGTTTCCATTGGTACATTTTTAACAAACAGTCGAGAAAGAAACCACATTAGTAATATATGAACTCTTACAGAAAATTTGCAGGGGATTACCGGTTCTCTGACTTCTTTTACGAGAGAAGCATCACTATGATACTATGATTACTAGACAAAAATATAAGAAAATAAAATCTCCGGGGAGTTTGCCATATTAACAAATTATACTTAAAAAGCATGATGGCGTTTCTGAACTTGACAAAAAACACCAACAAAAACCTAGTTAGCACCGTCCTTAATGGTGAAAGACTGAACGTTTTTACCTTAAGATCAGACATTTTATCCGTTTGTCCGCCATCTCCATGTATCAGACATCCTACTGGAGATTTCGGCCGGTGCGATATGTCAAGGAAAGGAACGGAAAGGGGCAATCAAAATGAAAAGGAAGAGGTAAAATTGTCTCTGAAAATCCTAAGGCTCTATGCTGTCATTCCTCTAGAAGGACCAGACAGAGGCTCCAAACACCCTCCTTGTCTTCCGTGGACACATCAAGTACTATTGGATCTGCTCGGTCACGTGACCTAGGTGGGAGAGAAGCTCTCATGGCAGCCTGGATGCGTGGCAGAGCCTTCTCCCGATCTGAACACCACTCGAAACCAGCAGCTTTTGGATAACTTGATCGATGGTCAGAGTAACACACCCAAAAGAGGAAGACTTTGCTTCCAAAGTTCGTATCAGCTTAATTCTTAATAATCAAAGACTGGAAACAGCCCAAATACCTGCCAGCAAGATAATATTCTTTTAAGCGGTGGTAGATTCCATTCTACGGAACAAAAGGGGAAAATAAACAATATTGAGGGCCAAGGTTGATCTGAATACTGTAATAGGGAGCCTCCGCGGGACTTGCCGAGCAAAGAGATGTAGCAACAGCTAGCGAATCACAAGGCATGAAGGGTGATACAGATTTAAAATGACCAGCGTCTTGCCAAATGTGCATGAAAAAGTCAAAAGACTCAGAACGCTTCTGTTACACCCTGCCATAGGAAATCAGGACCTTTCTGTCAGTTTGCAGATCTGAGCCGGAGCCTGAGTCCGTCGAATAAAAGAATGCCCCCGTTTCTTGGACCAAAAGACCCTACAAAGCCATCGCAAGAATCTGAAGTAAATATTCTCCCAGTCTTTTTACAAAGGGACCAAGGCTCTTTTCCAGGCTAATGATGCTTTGCCAACGCTGACACAGCAAAAGTTCTAAGAGCGGATGAGTATGGGGCCTGAGCTAACATTAATCCAAGGGTCCCACCATAAACCCATGGCTAAAGCAGGACCGCATGAAGGCCAGGTGACACATAGAGCTCCAGAACAATTTATAATCACCGCGTGCCCACCATATTCTTAAGAACCTTGCCCTTGAGTGTGTAATTAAGGTACATATACTTAACAATAGTCAAGACCTTCAGATTGTGTCCCTGAGCCTTCAGGAAAGAGCTTTAAGGAAGGCGGGTGTATTAGTTTGCTAGGGTCACCAAGACAAATTACCACCAACGGGCTGGTTGAAAACTACAGAAATGTATTTTCTCACATTTCTGGAGGCCAGAAGTCTAAAAACAGAGTAAAGCACGGTTGGTTCCTTTTGGAGGCTTCGAGGGAGAGGAGACTCTGCCCCAGGCTTCTCTCCCTAGCTTCTGGTGGCTTCTGGCCATTCTTGACACCTGATGGCTTGTAGATTCATTATCCCCAAACTCTGTCTTCCTCTCCACAAGCCTTCTTCTTCCTGTGCCTCTCTGTCTCTATGTCCTCTGCTTATAAAGACGCGAGTCTTGGATTAAAGCCCACCCGAATCCACACCTTAACTTTATTCATTACAACCGCAGAGATCCTGGTTCCAATAAAGTCGCATTCTGAGGGTTCTGATGGACGTGAATTTGGGGGGTACTCTCTTCCACCCACCCCAGGGGCCTAAGTCGAAGGACCTGAAACTACTCAGCTTCATGCAGCAAAAAGAGGGACTCCGTAGCAACGGCGTATTCCCGGACGGGCTGCAAGATTTGACAATCTATGCCCCGGAGGACATAATTTTGAAATAAAGTTTTATTGGAATACTCATTTGTTTATGGATTGTTTATGGCTGCAGGGTTCGGCGGTGTGGCAGAGACCTTTTAGCCCCCAAAGCCTGAAATGCGTCTGGCCCTCAACAGAAAAACTTGGGCAGCTCAGGACTCCGAGGAGGTAAGACCGGTAATTGACATGAAATCCCCTCCAATTCACCTTTCTGACTCTCGCTAGAACCAGAAGAACTGTCACAGACGGAGAAGGATTCTTGCAGACGTAACTAGGTGGTATTGCTTCTTCTAATCACAGCCGCTGTGCTGGTGTGGAAGTTTACCGAAGCAGATCAATACAGCTTCTGGCACTCGCTACATAGCCATTGATCTGCGCGTGTGTAATTCCTGATTCACATCATTAGGGTGGATAACAAGCAGTTTGACTTTATACGGGAAACTCGCTAGTGTACATTCACTCCCCACCTCGGGGCAGAATGAACTGTCCAGAACTCTGTCACACACTCGTCTTGAAGGATCTGGTTTTCTCGATGTTCTGTAAAGCTTCCTGCTAGTACATTACCCTAATGATACCATAATAACTGGCGAGTGAGAAGCGTTAAGTACCATCAACAACCCAGCTTGGGAAAATACCAAAAGGAATCACTGACCTGCCTTGCTGTTCCTATTGTTGAAGTTGGGGGCGGCCATCGTCTATGAAATTTATGTTGCTAAAACTGCCAAGATGACCCGGGAATTATCAGATTCACCCAATCACATACTTAAATATGTGTAGACAGAGCAACCCCAAATTGCGTGTGTTCATGTGTGAGCACCAGCGATTGAAACTATATGGCGAAATGGTATATTTGAAATTGGGCCCCTGGGTGCACAGAATATATATAAGGACGGGGTGCTTAGACTCCTTTATCCCCCTATTTATAATTAACCACCCCGTCAGCAGTGACCGACAAAAGAGGGTTGTTGCAATCATACTGCGGGTCCCTCCTACCAGTGGGATTAGCAGGTGAGCCATCCGATCGTCACAAGGAACCCGGGGTTGCTATTACACACTAACATCCAGACAAATGTTGGGAAGCCAGGGCACCCCACGAATGTCTCTTGGTGTCTCCTTCTGAGTGACGTCAGGGATGGTGCATTAGAGGAGAAAGACCTCCAAGAAGGGAGGCATCTTCAGGTTCAGTGCCCTCCGGGGTAAAGTCCAGACTGGGTCTCAATGTAAGCAGCCCAGAGTGGCCAAATCACTGGGCAAGGTAGGCTGAAGTATAGAACGGGTATTTCAGGAAGGCTCTCATGACTATGATTTGGGGCTCACGCACACGCACAGTCACGGGGCTGTCGCTCGTTTCGATGACCTGTTTGCACTGAGTATTTGCAGACATTGTGGCCGGCCACCACCTTCAAGCAGACGCTGTCGTGGAGTAGACTTGTGTCTACATTCCCACGAGGCGAGTAAGAGCATCTTTTTATTTATTTTATTTTTTTTCACCACGCTGAGGCCAGAGCTGTAATGATGGAGGCTGGAGACCGTGGGTGGCAGGAGCCTCCGTGAGTGATACAAGGGTGGGGTGTGTCAGACACCCCTTCCCCAACCCGTCAGACCGCCAGGCTGTCTGGTCCCTTGTCCCCACCTCAGCCTCCGACGTGAGCGTCCTGCCATCTGTTCTGGGGCTTCGTTACTGACGCCGCGGCGTGGAGAGTGACCCCAATTCTCCCTGTGTCGTGCACACTCATCTCTGAAATGTAGGGTGCTCAACGTGACCAGGGATAAAATAGAGACAGGGGACAGTGCCTAACTTGCAGTGGTTTAGACGGATTAAACCATCAGTCACCCACCCATGTGGCGGCCATCTTGGTAGCTCTTAGACTTCCATCGATTTTTTTCTCAAACTCTGTTGTTTCCCCATCTGTCATTCTTACTTCGTGAGGGCATTATTTCCAGACTAAGTACCATATGTAAGTCCTTTTTGAAGATTCTGCTTTTCAGGGAGCATGCCAGTGATTTGCTGTAAAATTCAAACAAGCCAAGCTTTTTAGCATTACATAGTATATTTCAGCTATGAAGAAATAGCTACATACACAGAGAGAGAGAGAGAGAGAGACAGAGAGAGACAGAGAGAGACAGAGAGAGGAATAGAGGAAGAGACAGGAGCTAAGAAATATATGTTCCCAGATTTTGTATTAAATTATTATGTTTTTACCCAAGGACAATAGGCTGGTTTATGGGGAATGCTAAAATTTTAAAACATTTATGTGTAGTTAGAATACTTCAGGGGGCACCTGGGGGGCTCAGTCGGTTAAGCGGCCAACTTCAGCTCAGGTCATGATCTCACGTTCTGTGAGTTTGAGCCCCGCGTTGGGCTCTGTGCTGATGGCTCAGAGCCTGGAGCCTGCTTCGGGTTCTGTGTCTCCCTCTCTCTCTGCCCTTCTCCTGCTCACACTCTGTCTCTATGTCTCTCAAAAATAAATAAAAACGTTAAAAAAAATTAAAGAATACTTTGGTAAGGGGGGCCATCTGAGGGGCTCAGTCACATAAGCAACTAGCCCTTGATTTCAGCTCAGGTCATGATCTCACCGTTCCTGAGTTCAAGCCCCACATAAGGCTCTGTGCTGGCAGTGTGGAGCCTGCTTAGGATTTCCTCTCTCCCTCTCTCTCTCTCTCTCTCTCTCTCTCTGTCCCTCCCCTGTTCTTTCTTTCTCTCCCTCTCTCTCAAAATAAAAGTAAATTCTTAAAAATTTATTTATTTATTTATTTTGTACAATTATTTATTTTTGAGAGACAGAGTGAGACAGAGCATGAGCGGGAAAGGGATAGAGAGAGAAGGAGACACAGACTCCAAAGCAGGTTCCAGGCACTGAGCTGTCAGCACAGAGCCCAACGTGGGGCTCAAACCCACGAACCGCGAGATCATGACCTGAGCCGAAGTCAGACACGTAACCGAGTGAGCCCCCCAGACGCCCCAATACTTAAAAAATTTTTAAAAAAGAATATTTTGGTGGAACCAATTCATTTCTGGGAAACTAGAAATGAAGTGGGAAACACGTGGCTTAGGTTTCTAGGATAAAAGCAAATGGAATGATCTAGAGATTATCAACTAAAGGCACAGTAATACATATCTGAATGTATGAACTGAATCATCCTTAACCCGGAAAGAAGGTCATGAGGGAAAGAATAGTTCTCGATCATATTCTTTTGCTTGGGAACTAAGCTAAATCATTCCTTTTTTTTTTTTTTTTAATGTTTCTTTATCTTGGGGAGAGAGAGACAGAGCAGAAGCAGGGAAGGGGCAGAGAGAGAGAGAGAGAGAGAGTCCAAGCAGGCTCCACGCAGCCAGCCGAGAGCCCCAATCGGGGCTCGAACTTGTGAACCGGGAGATCACGACCTGAGCCGAAGTTGGACGCCCAACCGAGCCCCCGGGGGGCCTCTAAGCTAAATCCTTTCTATTGATTGTTTCATTTTTGCCTCCCAATAACCCGTGGCACGTGTATCACAAATGGGCAGAGTGGAGTGTTGGATCCTATTGTTTCCGATGTCAAGTTCACGCCCTTATGGCTTCGAGTCTCATCAGGCCAAGCCCGAGGGTGAGACATCTAGAGCTCGGGACGCGGGAACGGTGCCATCAAAGGACTGTGTGAGCCAGCACGAAAGCCACGCGGTCCGAGAGCCACTGGGGGCATTAGGAGATTTGCGGTGCGGTCTCCAGGGTTTTCTTAATGAGTTTTGTCACCTTGAGCAGTGCAGACGCCACCTGAGTTGTTAGCTTCCTCACCTGTGAAATTAGGTGTTTGACCCAGATCTGCTTGGCGTTGCCTACCCTCTGGCTCTACCATTATACAATTCTGCGGATAAAATGCAGCATCATCGTATTGCTTTTAGATGATATGGGTGCAGCAGTTACAAAATAAAAAAAAAAATACTGATGAGAATTCATCAGGGGCGGTGGAAATGTATTTAGCACATGATTCTTCCGTATTGATAAGGAAAGAAAGGTCACCAGGAACGGGAAGCAGGCGGAAGGAAATCGGAAGACACGCTGAGGATCCAAACCAAATTAAATTGAGGTCACGAAACAGGGAGAAAAGTTCCCGGAGCTTTAGCCAAGATGAAGGAGAATGTTGAAAGAGGAAATCCCGTGAGACGAGATAAAATGATTTCAGATTTTTTTTTTTTTTTACTAATGAGACTGTATTGTTTCCCTTCCCCGACAACCTTGAACTATTTTCTGCTCCTGCCATGCATCTGAAATGACCAATCGGAATGAAACTAGTTCTTCGAAATCCTCTGAGAACAAATTAATTTTTTTTTCCCTTCTGCCTCTGTGTTTTTCTGCAATGAGGACTAGTCTTTGATTTTTTCCTCAGGCACCAGACTCCGGAATCACGAAAACATAAACTGATGACTTAATACAACAAACATGTTGGCACCTGCTGTGTGCCAGGGTCTGGTGAAGTTTAAATTCCCTCATCGACAAACTCCCCCCTTGGGCCAGGGGAGCACAGACACAAACAAGTAACCACCATAAAATGCAGCGAAAGACGGACCCAAGGGGACAGGGTTGAGGAGGTGGAAAGGTGTAGAAGACTTGCCAATGGGCCGAGACGGAGTTAAGTTCTCCACGTTCTAGACGGGAAGAGCATCCCGGCCAGGAAGCGCTATGGAAATAGCAACTGGAGAACCGCCAGAACGTGGGAAGCTGGAGCAAGAGTGGTTTTGGTGGCCAGAAGTCAGCGCCAACTGATTAAGCCAAGCCCCGACTGTGCAAATGTCTGGTTTGCCACACCGAGGCGTCTGGTCCGTTCTGGAGAGCTCGGGGAGACTTCTGCCTTTGCAGGCTGGGGAGCAGTGGTCATTCAACGCCCTCTTGACGATTACGAGTGACGTCAAGGAAACATTTAAACATAGATTAAAAGGAACGACAGCTTTGGAAACCAGAAAAAAAAGAAAGAAAGAAACACCTGTGTTCAAATTTTAATTCCTCTAATTTTCTCTGGGATCCTAAGCGCACGACTTCACCTCTCTGCAAATTCGCTTAATAAATCGGTGCTTTAATTTCTCATCAGTAAAACGTGGACACACACACATGTGAACACATAAAACCATAGTATTTTTTTTTGTCTTTTGCAATATGCATGTTTTTTTTAAACTTTGTTAACGTTTATTTATTTTGGGGAGAGAGAGACAGAGTGTGAGCAGGGGAGGGACAGAGGGAGAGGGAGACACAGAATCTGAAGCAGACTCCCGGCTCTGAGCCGTCAGCACTGAGTCTGGTGCAGGGCTCAAACTCATGAACCGTGAGATCACGACCTGAGCCGAAGTCCGACGCTCAACCGACTGAGCCCCCCGGGCGCCCTCTGCATGTATTTTTGAGAGTCGGGTAATGCATAGTACCATGGTGTGTCTTTGTAGCGTATGTTAGGTGCTCAGTAAGTGTGTGCCTGTGCGTGTGCGTGTTTCCTTTGACCTGTAGATCAAGTCCTAGAGAACAGCAAACCAGCTGATTGGAGAAGCTGTACGAACAGAACTCTGCCAGGAACCACCATCCCGGCCAGAGTGGCTGTGTGACTCCTTGCCTGATGATCCCGTGTGTTGGGCCAGCCTTCGTCCTTGCAGCCGGGATCCCCGCAGGCACACTGACACTGGGGGCATCCTCTCCTCGATCGGCTGAGCGCTCATGCAGGAGAGGGTGACTGTCCCCCATGGCCCTGCCTCCTCTGATTTCATCACATTATATAAGCGTCCATGGCCATGAACACTGTCAGCCTCTGGCATGTGCTACCTCTCCTCCAGACCCCTCTGCCATCCACCAGATGCCTGTCGCCATTATGTGGAATCCTGAGTCTTGTTACTTGCTCTCCGACACAGGAGAATAGACTCTCTGGCGCCTGGTTTGTTTGCATGCGGTCAAGGAGTCATAAAACACCTGCATTTGAAAGTCTATTGTTAATACGACTGAGAGTAAAGTCAGCACTCAAACTTGGGGCGCCTGGGTGGCTCAGTCAGTTGAGTGTCGAACTCTTGATCTCGGCTCAGGTCGTGATCTCATAGTTTGTGAGGTCAGCCGTGCATCAGGCTCTGTACTGACAGCTCAGAGCCTGGAACCTGCTTCAGATTCTGTGTGTGTGTGTGTGTGTGTGTGTGTATGTTTCTCTCTCTCTCTGCCCCTCCCCTTTCACACTTTGTCTCTCTCTCAAAAATATATAAACATAAAAAAAAATTAAAGTCAACACTCACCCTTATGGTCATTACAGACTAATAGGTAAGAAAGAGAGAGAGATAATATTTTTATATTTTTTAACGTTTTTATTTATTTTTGAATGTGAGTGAGCAAGGGAGGGGCAGAGAGAGAGGGAGAGACAGCAAATCCCAAGCAGGACAGAGCTATTAGCACAGAGACTGACGCAGGATTTGAACTCACCAGCCGGGAGATCATGACCTAGTTGAAGTCGCACGCTCAACCGACTGAGCCACCCTGGCGCCCAGAGAGATAATTTACGTGAAGGATGACAGGCAGCAGGTAAACATCACATGTTGGCGGTCCTGAGAAGCCATGTCTTAATTCTAAAGGAATCAGAGAAGATTTCACAAAGCCGCTACCCATGGGTGGAGCTACACGCAAGTGACAACGGTGTCCCTGGACTGGTTCGTGCTGAGGGCGGAGTAAAGACAAAAACGGATACTGCCGAACAAGAGAAAAATCAGCCAGAAAGCCGAGCCGCACTCGAATGGGTCCTCAAAATGGCCGGGGGAGCATATCGGTAGACAGGTGCTTTGGGGGCCTGACGCCAACCTGCAGAATATCTCACAGCTAACAGGTGCCAGACCAAGTCCATTTGACTCTCAAGAGCTGCTTCCAATAATAGTATTGATGCTACTCTATGTGGGGTCCCTACATGTCTTACTATTTGACAGGTAAACGTGGCACGGTCTTGATGTAGACATTATCCAGGCTTAGTGTTGCGGAAAATGAGAGCAGAGAGTCAAGGGACTTGCCAAGGATCAGACAGATGAAGAATCAAAACAGGGAAGGGTGTGAGCTCTGCTCACCTGGCCGGCGTGAGCCCCGTTTATCTAGACTAGACCGTGCTCTCTCCATCCCTCTGGTCAGTAACTTTCCCTTCCCGGTCAGCCTCCTATCTCATTTTGGTAGGTACCCCAAAGAGCTCAGATGTGGTCAACTGGCCAGTCTAGATATTGCCTGCAGAGAGGCTAATCTCAGCACTCAGGTTTACACAGGACAAACAGACAGCAGAAGTAAAATTAAAACTAAGATTTATCTTCACGGGTGTGTGTTGCTGGGGTCCATACGGCTGGAAAAAAGCCCTAACATTTATCTTAATGAACATATCAAGGAAGTTAAAGACAAACACAAGAGAAAAAAAAAATCCTGAGTGTTTTAGGAAGAGAGCTCTAAACAAGTCCATAAAGTTGATTTATAAACCAATAAAAACGCTTAATGATTAGCCTACCTATCTACTTAACTACTAAGTATTTGCCAGTGATTTACTGCTTGAAGGCGTCACGTCTCCAGTAGCACAAATAAAAGTTTAATTTTAAGGAATCCTTGCATGTCACGCCCTGTCTATGAAATCGAAATTAGTGCTCGACTTTCCACGGAGGGAGGTTTGGCATGTATCCAGGGATGGAAACGGAGCCCAGTCGTAAATTCAAGATCCGCCAGTTTGCTGGATATTTAGTCCAAAAATATTTCATATCTAACAAAAGAAAGTGTGTGTCATCTTGAATAGTTTGACATTTACTGGGTTTTGGGGGGGGGAGCTGTGGTATTACTTGATGGATAGTAAAGAGAATAGATCGAAGAGCGAAACAGAAGTTATGTTCATCAGTAAACCACTCTCACGTCCCGTTGCTTCGGATTAGATGAAGTGTTATATACTAGCGACAAATCTGCCTCCCGGAGAAATTAACAAATTGCATTTTGTTACGGACTTGAAGGCATGACTTAGACTTTTACATCTTAATTGTTTCACCACCGACGAGGAGTCACTGTTTGGCAAGTCAATTAAATCTTGGCTTTCTCACAGAGAAAATCCAGATCGTAACACCGACCTCGGCTAAGACGCAAATAAGCTCTGGGAGAACAAAGTACTCTATGAATATCTTCATAAAGAAGAAAGAAAGAAATGCTGACATTCATTCCGTTATGGTGATCGCCACTGTCATGGCCCATCATTTCAGCTTTGTTATGCTGAGCATCCGAGCTTCCCAAATATGCAAGAAAGGGGAGGAACATACTTATTGAGTAACGTCTATGGCCGAGTCCCAAACACATCACCCCTCCTCTCATATATGTCAAAACAGTCCCTAAACTATTTTTCTCCATTTCTTTAAAAATGCTGGGGCACCTGGGTGGGTCAGTCAGTTGAGCGTGGGACTCTAGATTTCAGCTTGGGTCATGATCTCATGGTTTCGTGAGATCGAGCCCTATGTTTGGCAGCGCTGACGGCGCGAAGCCTGCCTGGGATTCTCTCCCTGCCTCTCTGTCTGCACATCCCCTGCTCGTGCTCTCTCTGTTTCTCTCAAAATAAGTACATAAAACGTTTTTAAAAAACGCTACAGAGATTAGATAACTCAACCAAGTTTACACAGGAAAAGCCAGAGCTACCATGTGAGTCTTAATGTATCTGGCTGCCAAGCCCTGCCATGACCCCACATCCTTCCCCTTTAGAATTGAGCCTGTGAACCCCAAATATGTCACCTGTGTGGGAACATGGTTCTGCATTCAAAATACATTGTACCAACAGGCTGGCTGTTCATTGGACGTGTCGACCTGTCAGCACTTTCATTCTGTGTCCAAGACAGTTCCTTCCTCTACAAATTTAAGTATTATTCTCCCTAATTACTTTGTCACATATCACTAACTACAAGACTAGAAAATACATATAGATCTAACCACTGACGGTCTTTGGTTTCAAGCTTCCGTATATTATTCTACAGAAATAAAGAAGATGACTACATATATGTATTTAAATCCTTTAAAAACAAATTTTAATCACGGGACACACGCCATTTTATTACTTAAGTAGTGGCTAATTTAAACCGATTTTATCTGCTCTGCTGACATCTGCTGTCACCTACTGTAATAGTTTGCTCACCACTATGAACATAGAATTCATCACTTACTCAACATTCCACTCATATGAAATCAGAAAGAGACACGAGGATCTCTTCCAATCATGTCAAGAGTTGGAGAGAGAAAGAGATTTCCGTCATCCACAGCTCAACATTAAAATCTGTATTTGACAATCTCTTTCTTTCTCTTTCTTTTTCTTTCCTTTCCTTTTTTTTTTTTTTTATCTCCACTAATTAGCTTCCCAGCAGCAATTTTATCCTTCTAAGATTGCACTCCAGCTCTTTGAAAGCCTCTATTTTGCAGAACAATTCATTGCCAGCCTGATTCTGCCCCTCAATTATGGTGGTCACCCAGTTAAAGGGACCTACTTCTTTAGAAGTGCCCTTCCAGGGACGCCTGGGTGGCTCAGTCGGTGGAGCGTCCGACCTCGGCTCAGGTCCTGATCTCGCTCATGGGTTTGGGCCCCGTGTCGGGCTCTGTGCTGACAGCTCAGAGCCTGAAGCCTGCTTCAGATTCTGTGTCTCCCTCTCTCTCTGTCCCTCCTCTGCTCATGCTCTGTCTCTCTGTCTCTCTGTCTCTCTCTCAAAATAAATAAATGCCAAAAAAATAAAAAATAAAAAGAAGTGCCCTTCCAAAGACGCCTCAGTGGCCATTGTTTCTTGCCTCGTGTGCACGTTGGAGACTCGCTCCTCACCAACGGCTGATCAGATTATAGCTCCCTCACCGTTCTCTCCCCACGTATTTATACTTTAGACAATAGTCTTCAAACTGTGCTTTTCGAATCCACGGCGACAGGTTAATTACCTAAACCTGTGAAACAGCTAATCATGTTCTATAAGATAATAAACCAGTCAAGCTAGAATAAGAACTATCAAGAAGAGAGATAAATACTCATAAATTCAGAAAGCACTAGATCGTCATGACTTTTTCAGAAGGAACCGATGAGCATTGTAAAGAATATCCAAATATCAACATGATTTTATGGCTTTTAACCTAGAGAAAATTCAAGAGTTCATTCTTAGATCTAGAAATCATTCCTAACAAGCTTTTCATCTATGGCTGTTTCTGTGACGTAAGCCCCACGGGGACTCTCCCGGCTGACAGTTGTCACTTGGACCCTTTCTAACACTTTCTGAGTCATCCTCACATCTAAACCACTGTCTCTTGGAGATGCTTATAAAACACAGACCCAATTACACCACCTACTTTAGTATCTGGGTCTTCAGCGACTTCTAATCCTTGATGTTACAATTAAAAGGCTTCTCAAAGTCTGGTCGAAACCTTTCTCTCCAGGTCCTTGTCCTTCCAAATTTCTTTCATGCCTTTTAATGGGCAAAGATTGTACACTGTTCCTTTCTTTTGTAGTCTTTCCGCATCTTGGTCTTTGTAAATGTTCATTAGTTTTTCTAGAATGCCCTTTCTACCGTTCTCGTTCCATGGAGACTTCTGTGGACCCAAGGACCCAGATCCATTGACAATATTTTGTTCTATTAAGGTTCGTTCTCATTCTTCCTTCTCCCACCAAGTCCCGACTTGCCTGTGGGCCAGAAATTGTACATTGCGGTTTCCCCTGTCCCTAGAGAGAGTACAGGACTATAAGAAGGGGGTAAAGGGAATTGATTTGTCATATTTCTATGTGACCGAAATTCTTTTGGGTCCTAATTTATCCCCTTCTCTCTCTATCATCTAGTTAGCTAGCTGGCTAAATAATAGATCAGACAATAGAGAAATGCCTGAGGAGACTTCACAGACAGAGACGGTTGCTTATAAGCTATTAAAGGGGATTAGCGTGTAAATGATCAAAGAATTTGTCTACACCAGACATGACTGAAGTGCTAAAAATGTTAAACACCAAGAAAGAACATCTCCACGGAGCATCAGCGTAGGACATGTATGGAAAAGATAGCAGTAGCGATGAGGCTTAAGTGGCAGAGAGATGGCTTTGAAGCTCAGAATAGATGCGGAGACATTCTAGATCACGGACAACAGGAGGCTGAAACACACAGCGCTGTATGTGGAGATGGCCAGGTAATTGAAGGCAGGAGGAACGTAGCTTCGGCACATAGATATTAGGGCACGTGGTCTCCATCGTATTCCTTCCATTACGAGGTCCACACGCAGGGCCGCTGCCTCTTGGTTTGCCTCCGTGCTTCAGCCGGGGCTGACCTATTTTTCAGTTGTCATGGTGAATGGGATGCTGAGCCAAATGCAGCTTCTTTCCAGGATAGGGTCTCAAGTCTATCAGCTCCATGACCCTTTTTGATTAAAATACAGGATATGTCCCCTTGCTCTTCCTGAAATGCAACAAAACCGTATGCATGTTTTTGGAAGTTAACCTAAGACATAAAAGAAATAATATTGAAGGATGTTACTTTCTTTTTTAAATGTAAGCTTATTTATCTAATTTCAGAGAGAGAGACAGAAAACACAAGTGGCAGAGAGTCAGAGAGAAGGAGAGACAGAATCTCAAGCAGGCTCCACGCCATCAGCACAGAGCCTGATTCGAGGCCCGGTCTCACGAACTGTGAGATCATGACCTGAGCTGATATCAAGAGTCCGACGCTTAACCAACTGAGCCACTCAGGCGCCCTCCGAAGGATTTTTAAATGAATACGTAGACACACATATAAACGCATAAATGATGCTTTGGCACAACTCACTGGAAGATGTGATGAAGAGTTGGAAGCTTAGACTCTTGAATTTCTCTAGTAGATGGAAGCATGACCCACTTTGCCATTTCTCTCTGTCAGTTTCGATCCTTTGTCATTCAGATATTTGCCTCTTACCTATTTATTGGCATGTATGTGTTCCCAATTTTATATATATATAAAGTTTATTTATTTATCCTTGAGAGAGAGTGAGCAGGAGAGGGGCAGAGAGAGAGAGAGAGAGAGAATCCCATGCAGGCTCCATACTGTTAGCATGGAGCCCCGGTGTGGGGGGGACTGGAAACCACTAACCACAAGATCATAACCTTAGCCGAAATCGAGAGTCAGATGGTCAACCGACTAAGCCACCCAGATGCCCCCGGCACTATATTTTTAAGACGAGTTAATAAAAAAATATGAATCTATTTCTGGGCTCTATTGTGTTCCGTTGATTTTTTTATTATCTTGACTACTGTATCTTTGTAATAATTCTCCAGATCATGTAGTGTAAATTCTCCAAATTTGTTCTTTTTCTTTATTTTTAAGATAACTGGGTCATTTACCTCCCCAAACACGTGATGGAATCAGAATGTCATTTTTGTAAGATTAACAGGGATTTCAAAGGGAACTGAACGTACACATCATTTTGGGGATGTTGCCACCTTAACAACAGTGGGTCGGCCGGTCTATGAGTGTGACTTTTTGTTCAAGTTTTTTCGGTTGTGTTCCATTTATTCTAGTAATGTTTTGGGCTTTCTAGAGCTCAGGTGGTACACATATTTCATTCGATTTATTCGTAGACATTTTATACTTTTGATGCTGCTGTAAATGATAATGTTGTCAATTTCACTTCCAAGTACCCAGCGTTTGCTCTTGTAGATTGACCCGGCTCTCGCTCTTCTCTCAAAAAGTCGGTTCAAGATTGGCATGTTTTCATCCTCGGTTACATGATAGAGTTGGTCACGGAGGCTGTCTGGACCTACAGTTCCCTTTGTGGGAACTTTTTAAAGGCCGATTGAGTTTCTCTAGTAGATGGAAGCATGACCCACTTTGCCATTTCTCTCTGTCAGTTTCGATCCTTTGTCATTCAGATATTTGCCTGTTACCTATTTATTGGCATATATGCGTTCCCAATTTCCGAATCATTTTCAGGTCTGTAGGCTCAGGGGTATACCATCCCTTCCTCTCCTGGTATTGCTGCATTGCAATTCTTTTTTTCTTAATTAGTTTAGCCCGGAGGTTATTGGTTTTATAAATATTTTAAAAGAACTAAATTTTGGTTTCACTCATGCTCCGTGGTAAGGTTCGCCATTTCTATTTGTTTGTTACTTCCTTCCTTAATTTTTCTCGCGGTTTATTTACCGTTCTTTTTCGCATCATTTTTAGGTTGAGGCTCCGTCACGGATTTTTAAAGGGTCGAACACAGAAATGAGGACTGCAAATTGTCCTGAAAGCCCTTCACCTTCGGTCTGCCCTGCAGGCTTGGGTGATGTACTCTTTATTTCCATCGCATTTTCTAAATTTAGACAAGCGTTACTTATTTTCCAAGTACCTGCACATTCTCCAGATAGCTTTGTGCGATGGTCAGAAATCACACTCGTTCTTTTAAGTACACCACGACTCTGTTGTGAGGTTCATGCGCACGTAGGTTGCTCCCACCTTTCCCGTGAATCGGTCACTTTCTCGTTCATAAACAGACTTTTTTACACCCAGAGACGGTTCTTCTCCTTGTTGTGCAAGAATGGTTATTCCAGACTCTTATGATTAGTGCAAAAGTGGTTTGTACTTGAAGACCCTTTTACTGTGAACCGACCTGCGTCTATATTTCCTACAGCCGCCATGGGTCTTTCCCTCATGACAATTTCTGCATTTTAATCGAAGTGTTTGGTTCCTTTCTGTTCACTAGTATTGGCACTGTTTGGAGCTGAGCGGACCATCTGTGTTAATCATGCTGGGTTTTTTTGGTTTTTTTTTTCCTGCATTCCTGACACTGGCCTCCCAGGGCTAGCCAACAATTAGAAGTAGAAAATGACTCCCTGGCGAGCTCCCCTTTCATATGTAAACCATCCAGGGCCCAGCCCACACCCCTCCCCCTCTTCTAAGAGATTTCCCCCTCCGGGGCCACCTACCCCCTGCTCTGCTCACTCCAGAGTCAGGTACTGGACAGCCAGGGGCAGCCCCTAGGTCCCAGAACCCCCTGGGATCATTCAAAGCAGCCAAACCTAGACCAGCTGGCTCGGCCGCCCCTGCTCCCTTCCGTGGAAACCACAATAAAAGCCCCCGTCCGCATTTCCCCGGCCCTCCTGACCCGCCCTGTTACCTGCCCGTGGGGTGCCCCGTGGGCGCCCCTACTTGTAGGGAACTGTGAGTCACAAACACCTTTTAAAAAAACCATCGTGGCCTGCGGGGGGCGCCCTACATCGTCACAGAGCGTGCATCCTGAAACCCCGTCTTGTTCTGGCACCTTCTTTCACCCCTTTTCTGCTTTCTTTTGTAATCCTCCTCTATTTCCTCCTTTTCAGCTGAATCCCTTGATGGGCTTATTAACACACTCCTTTGTTGAATCGCAGGGCTTGCTCCGCGATTGACCTTGTGCCTCTGGAACTCACCCCGAGAGCCGAGAGCCGTAGGCAACTTCATTCCATTTCACCTGCAGCGACAGAAACTGGCAACAGCAAACGCGGATCCCCCCACGCCCACACTTTCTGCTCTTCCTAGTTCACGGTTTATTCCTGACGCTGGCGCAAAGCGCCAACCGCGATGCTATTTTGTGTGCTTTACCTCGTCCATTGGCATTTGAGGAAATGAAATGCACGAGGAGATACCCTTTCATTTTAAGTTTTTTAATGTTTATTTATTTATTTATTATTATTATTTTAATGTTTATTTTTGAGAGAGAGAGAGAGACAGAGCATGAGTGGGGGAGCGGCAGAGAGAGAGGGAGACACAGAATCCGAAGCAGGCTCCAGGCTCTGAGCCGTCAGCACAGAGCCCGCTGCGGGGCTCGAACCCACCACCCGGGCGCCCCGATACCCTTTGATTTTGAAACACATATTTATGGTTTTTCATGATCTCTTTCCTCCGGACCCAAGTCTTTATCTGGCTTAATTTCTCCTCAACCAGCCACAAGCCCCTCCGGCAGGGAGCCCCGCTACTGAGGACTCTGCTTTGTTCTGATTTCCCCTGGTTCCTGAAGCCTATACTGACCTGATCTAGAATCTTCCATTGCCAGCCCCACCCCCGCCCCCACACCTCTGCTCAGCAGCTCCACAGCCTGTTTCTTGGGCTTTGGCCCGTTACTGCTTCAGGTGCAAATTCAGCTGTCCCCTTTTCACCCCGCCCTCCCCCAGGGGCGTGGGATGCATTGTGTATTTTTTTTTGCCTCTATCTTCTTTGAGATCTCTCTCTTTATCATTGGCTTTCAGCAATTTAATTAGAGCTTGCCTCCGTTTGCTGCCTTTTATTTATTCTGCCTGGAGTTGCTGGAGCTTTTTGGATATCCGGTTAACACTTTGCATCAAGTTTGAGAAAATTGTAACCAGTGCTCCTTAATGTCTATTTCACTCAGTTTCTCTCATCTTTTGGAAGACGTAGGGGCGCCTGGGGGGCTCAGTCGGTTGGGCGTCCGATCTCAGCTCAGGTTATGATCTTACATTCTGTGAGTTCCAGCCCCGCGTTGGGCTGTGTGCTGACAGCTTGGAGCCTGGAGCCTGCTTCAGATTCTGTGTCTCCTCTCTCTCTGCCCCTTCCCACCTCACACTCTCTTTCTCGCTCTCTCTCTCAAATAAATAAATACTTAATAAAAGAGAGAGATGTGCCCAAATTCTGGATCCCAAGAAGACCGCCGGGGAGCCGGGACTGATGCAAACGCAAAGGGTCTCTATTCGAAGCTCGAGCTCGGACTCTTGCACCTCCCGACGCAGCGGGGCAGTGGCAAGAGCCCTGAGCCAGGTTTACACAGGATTTTTATCAGGGTTCGAGTATGCTTTTTGGGTGGGAATGGGGATCCTTTGAATTGATTGATTGGCATTTTTGCGGGCTAGTTTCTGATTGAGTATTTCATATTTGGCGGGCGTGGGCTAGCTATGGATTGGCTTAGCTTGGGGGTCCCGCGCAGATTCAAATGGTCCACGCGCGTGGGCTGGACACTGATTAGTTTTGCTAGGGGCTATTCTAGGAATCTGACCTCCTGTGGTTTCCCTGGAACTCAAGGTGGAGGCAGGGTCTGCTAATCAGGGTCCAGGCCCACCCGGGGTGGTGACCGGGTCTGCTAATCTGGGTCCAGCCTTTTGGCTACTCTGTTTCCTGGAACCCGGGGCAGAGTCCAGGGTGACTTGTTTTCCTGGAACTCGGGGCCCAGAACTGCTCTAAGATGGAACTTAAACCGAAATGGAGTGGCCTTAGCCCTAACAGCACTGTACTTTCACAACATGGCAATTCTCGAACACAGCAAACAGGGTTCACAGCAATCACAGCAAACGGGTCAGGAGTCTAGTGCATTCCTCAGTCTCTAAATCTAATACCTAACAAAATTTAACACACAGCAACTTAGTCTAATCCATAGCAAACTAAACAGGCCTCACAGCACCCCAAGAAAAGTTTCAGTGTTCACAGCAAACAGCAACCAAAACAGAATTCTCAGCCATCATAACCCTTAACAAGGTTCACAGTAAGCAGAAGTCTGGGGCACACTGTCCCTAACACTGTACCCCTCTATGTTTAGCAGAAGAGAGAACTGGCTTCAAACTGCAGGGCTGTCACTTAGGACAAGAAACTGAAAAACGCTCTCTTCAGAGAGAGAAGCCCCTTGGCTTGCCCCTTGGGTTACTGAGACTGTCCGGACTTTTCAAGATGCTTTTCTCTGGATTTTAATTCGAATATGTTCTAATGGTCTTTCCTCGTTATCAATGATAATTTGAGTTATGAATCTCAAGCATTTACTTCAATGTTTCATTGCACATGTGTTACTTTTCGTTTCTATAATTTCCATTTGGCCCTTTGTATTGTTTCTATTCTGCCTTATTTTTTTAACTTTATTTATTTTGAGAGAGAGAGAGCGTGTGCCTGTACATGCGTGTGTGTGTATGCGCATGAGTCGGAGAGGGGCAGAGAGAGAAGAGAGAGAGGATCCCAAGCAGGCTCCACGCTGTCAGCACAAAGCCCGACACGGGGCTCGAACCCATGAACTCTGAGACCATGACTTGAGGCGAAACTGAGAGTCAGACGCTTAAACCACTGAGCCCCCCAGACACCCATCGTTTCTACTTTATTTTTAAGAGTCCCTCTTTGTTCCCTGATTAGATTGATGCTTCTTTTCACATCTAAACATATTTTTAATAGCTGCTTTCAGGTACTTCTCTGTTATTTCCACATGTCCACGAAGTTCTATCGACAGACTTTTTTTTCTGGTTATGCGTTATTTTGCTGCATCTTTGCATCTACTAATTTTATTTTATTTTATTTTTTAGGCTGGGGATTTGGGGTGTTATCTCGCTTGGTAGTTTGGCTGCCATGCCGACACTGTCCAAATATCATGATCTCTCATCCGGCAGCTGGGGTCCAGGATCCAGCAGTTTGTTCCCAGTGAACCCTGCTTGTTAAGTGTTTACAAAAGGGTCAACTGGTCTTTACTCAGGGGCAGTGGTAGCATCAGCCCGGATGAGGCAGGGGCCAGGAAATCTTAATGCTTTGCTGCTTGGTAAGACCCCCCCGCATCAGGGCCCGGCTGGAACAGGACGGCTCCCAGCGCCCCCCCACCCCACTCCCTTCCCACCAGGGAGCTCCGGCCCTCGCTGGGAACACAGCAGGTCAAGAGTGGTGTTTTCCCCGCCTGCGCTCTCCGGGAGGTCTCCCTGCGTCCCTGTCCTGCACACACAGAGCTCAGTGTCACCGACCCCACAGCTCAGCGTCTCCGTCCCCATCCTGCACACGCGTGGCTCGGCGTCTCTGCAAGCAGATCCCCGGACAAGTTTCTTCCTCACTTCGATCCTTTCTGTCTGCAACCCACCCCTCAAATTCCAGCCTCTGTGGTAGGTCTGAGCCGTGGATTCTGCAAGACCACCCTGCTGCCCCCCAACCCCCCGCTGTGTGCCACAGGAAGGGGTCTCTCTTCATTTGTTTCCCTTCCCTCTGGGAACGCCGTGCAGGCTCTTGTCCAGGCTCCCTCCACACACACCTGTTCCGTTCTGTCTAGTTTCATGGCTGTTTACGGCAACAGGGCTCCGTTTGTGCTGGCGGCTCCACCGTGGCCTGAGGGACACAGTTTTCACATGTCTTTTGTTTTATAATTTCTTTTTTCAATTTACATCCCAGTTTGTCAGCATAGAGAGCAATAATGATTTCGGGAGTAGAATCCAGTGATTCAACCAGTGTCCTCCTTAACGCCCCTCCCCCATCTAGCCCATCCCCCACCCCGACCCCTCCAGCCCCCCTCAGTTTGTTCTCTGTACTTGAGTCTCTTATGTTTTGTCTCCCTGCCTGTTTTTATATTACTTTTGCCTCCCTTCCCTTATGTTCATCTGTTTTGTATCTTAAGTTCCTCATATGAGTGAAGCCATATATTTGTCTTTCTCTGACTGACAAATTTAACGTAGCATAACACCCTCTAGTTCCATCCACGTTGTTGCCAATGGCAAGATTGCATTCTTTTTGATTGCCGAGTAACACTCCCTTGTATTAATGTCATCGCGCCTTTTGCCATATGAGGTGACAGCCAAGGGGTCTGGGATTGGGATCTGGACACATCCTTGGGGCCGCCACTCACCCCTCCATCACCGGTTACAATGTGTGAGTTGTCAGTGGAATACAAACCAAGACGTTGATAGTTCAGGAGAGTGGAAAGGATTTGACATTAAAGACAGACAAACAAACACCAATGTTGACACTCAGAGTTCTGGAAACGAGGCTGTGAGAGAGGCAACGTGGTTCCAGACGACGAGACTGGTAAGATGACACAGAGGGTATTCAGCCTGAATTCTAGAACCTGGGGTACAGGAAAGGGTATTTTCAGGCAAACCACCAGAAGGATGGTATGGATAAGAAAGCAGCTAGCTGCTTCGGATTCTGTGTCTCCCTCTCTCTCTCTGCCCCTCCCCCGGTCATGCTCTGTGTCTCTGTCTCTCAAAAATAAAGATTAAAAAAAATTAAAAAAAAAAAAAAGAAAGCAGTTGGTCATGGAAATAACCCTCCATAGCTCGTACTAATATACATTAATGTGTATTTAAAATAACAAGAAAATTCTGAGCAAGAGAATGACGAGATTCTCAAAAACTATGTGAGCAGCTGTGAACACGGTGATTTCCATGCGGGAGTCAGTCTGTCCATCAGCCAATCCCATATTGAGGGTTATTCGTTTTCCCGTCGAATATAACGGCAGGAAGCCTCGTTATGAGTATGAAAAATACATAAATCTTAATGATGTCGTTAGAGACGGAAATTAAGTGTGTTAAGCAGGTTCTCTGCAAAGAACAGAACGTTTAAAGAAATGCTGTAGCCGCTATGATGCCTCGCGTGGTAAGATACGTAAGGATTGCAAATACTTGAAGCATTTAGAAATGTGTTAACATTTTGGATGAGCGTTGGCTGGAGACGTTGAAACAAAATCTCGCCCCTGTCTCCATAAGATTACGTTTGCTTACATGCTTTGTTAGTATCGTTTTCTGGAAGAAAAGATTGGATTCGTTCACCTGTTGGAGGAGTTCCTCAAGTAGACGTAAGAGCGGGTTGATCCAGAGCTGGACCCAGGCGATCGGAGGCTGCTCACCCCTCCCCTGGCCTTGGGACATGCACCCCTCTCGGCTCCCCTGTTCCCAGAAGCTGTCCCCAGGACACAGCCCCAGGAGAGCTCGTGGTGCTGAGACCCTCTGGACAGCGCACGCGGCCGAGCCCCATTAAGGTCTCTGTAGAAATTTCAAGACTTGGGGTCAGGGCAGAGATCGCATTGCGTGGCTCCCACGACCAGCCTCAGAGGTGAGTTCCCTAGCTCATTACGCCTGCCGCCTGCCCTTCCGGACCGGCTGCTTCTTTTCCCCGTCTCTCCCCTCCTTCCGCCTATGGGGCCGGTTTCCGATCGCACCAGGGAAGCTCACGAGGTCACACTTGCTAAACGAGCCAGGACCCTGAGGAGATGGGCCTGGGGAAGGAGGCGTCTGTGGGGAAATCCCGAGGTGGCAGGTGGGTGGGGACAGATGGCCCCTGTGGCAGATGCATGGACCCCCCACGTGGGTAGGGGGACAGTTGGAAAATTCCAGCTGCTTCAGATGCTGCCTTGAAGGACTCCACAGAGTGCACTGTGAGAGAGAAGTCCCAGGGAGGTGAGGACAGCAAAGAGGAGGTCATTGAGGGGCCCGACAGTGAAACAGGGGCATCCTGAGGCCCCCTCAACCCCCAATCCGGAGGAAAGGCAGAGCATAACCATAACCACAGCGACCGCAGCCAGCAGGGCAGGACGCACTCACGGGGAGAAAACGTCCTTGCTCTGCGCTTATCCATACAACTGCCAAGTTCCAGCAAAACGCCGGGAGGGCCTCCAGGCGTGGCTAGTGAGCTGATGGGACTGGGGGGGGAGGGCATTTCTCTCACCAGGAAGGAAACAGAGGAAATGAGCAATGTCACCGTCACTACCCGCCTGCCCTCCTGCAGTGCTCAGGGGGCTCACAGCACTCTCCTCCTTATGGATCAGGTCGGTCTATCTGCCTAGCGCAGCGGGGGGAGCTTCCGGGCCATGTGGGACCCTGTGAATCCACAGGGGAGGAGCAACACATTCTTAGGAAGCTGGGAATGAGAGACAGCCCGGGTCAGAAGGCCCAGATGGGGCCACGGGCACTACAAGGATGAAAACCAACATTCTCCAATTCTTGCGGGGCCTGAGTGGTTCGGTTGGTTGGGCATCCGACTTCAGCTCAGAACGTGATCTCCCGTGAGTTCGAGCCCTACATCCGGCTCTCTGCTCTGAGCACAGAGTTCACTTCAGATCCTCTGTCTTCCTCTCTCTCTGTCCCTCCCCTTCCCAAACTAAACATAAAAAAAAAAAAAAAAAAAGACTCTCCAGTTCTTCCTCCAGCACCTGGCGTGCGGCGCTGATACACAGGCTGGGCCCAGTCATAGGAAGAGACATTTGTGATGTTGGCGATTCAGTGTCGATCTGGGGAAACCGATAAATCCTGGGAATGGGTTCAGGTTCTGAGAAAGACCCAAGAAAGAGAGGAAGCTCAGAAAGCCAAAAGATGATTTCAATCAATTATAAAGGGTCAGTTAAAAATCACCCGGAAGTAACGTGCTTTGACCTCATTGCTGCAGGGACCCCACCTGAACATGTAGACGGACAGCCCAAGTGTCTGGTGGCCTTGAAACCTGAACAACAGCTCGGACCTGCCCCATCTGCCCCTACAACCCCTGATCTCGCCCCCTGCTCCAGAAGAGACCTCAGGAATCCAGAACAATTAGGGATGGGTCCCTCCCATGTCCCAGTCCCAAGGATAGGATGCAGGCCAGGGCTGCCTCCAGGTGAGGCCTGTTGGAGGTGACCAGAAGCCTCAAGCTGAACCCACTGTAGCAACTCTGGTGGTGTACTCTAATACACGGTACCCTCTGAAGTTTTCTGGTCCCCTCAGCAGTTTTCTGGTCCCCTCAGCACCATTGATGATTACAGGGTCAAGCCGTTATTGTCAGGAAGGTCCTTTGACGCTGCAGAGTGGGCTTCCTCCCTTCTGAGAATGTAAGTTTGTTATTTCTCCAACACCAGAGAGCACATTGGGCACAGGTGTCCTACAAGGTCAACTCTGCAAACTTCTGTTGGTGAAGTTGGCCTCCATGTTGGATTAATCAAACCAGAGCTGAGGGTGTTATGCCTAGAATTCGGGGACCCCAAAAACCACCAAGGAGCCGAGTCCGATGCAAGAACAAAGAGCCTTTATTTGAGCTAGCTCGAGCTCAATCTCATACCTGTACCGACGCAGCGGTGGGTCGAGAGAGAGAGAGAGAGAGAGAAAGAGAGAGAGAGAGAGCGCGTTGCAAAAAATACAATAGTTTTAAAGGGGTCTAGGGGCAGTGGGAGGGGTGATGGTTGTGGCCCTAGCCGATTGGCCGAGGAAGGGTCAAGTGTCCTGTTCCATAGGTCAAGTTTCTGTGCAGGCGCTGGGGACTCAAGGTGGAAGACACAGAAACACAATGGAGTCAGTCCCAGTTTGCCCTTAAGCAAAATGGAATCAGTCCCGATTTGCCCTTACAAGGGGAAATGCCAGCTGGGAACCAGTAAGCTTGCCCTCACCCCCCATGAAGGGTGGTGATGTCAGATGATATAAATTGCCTGGGGGCATGAGGAAATAAGAGAGATAAGAGTCACTCTGGGCCTATAACGACCTAGAGTGACTACTGTCCTGTGTGCCCTGCTCACAATGCATTCTACAGCCCCATATGGCCAGTATATGGCCAGTAAACACAGAAACGAAAGACAGAAGGCTCATGGCAGATGCTCCTGGACTACTAAGAACTGAACAAGGTGATGCTCCATCCATGCCGTTGTGCCTAAGACTGCCGCCATCTTGGATAGCTCACTACGGTTCTAGGAGGGTATCTCACTGGTCTGGACTTACCAGATACCTTGTTCACTGTACCCTGGGGCACTGAGTCCCAATATCAATTTGCCTTCATGTGAGAGGAGGCCTTTCGAGTGCTGCCCCAAGGTCCCCTGCGCAGCCCCACCATATGTCAGGATGGTAGCCGAGAGCCTGCTCCTCTTTTCCTACTTCCCCTCAGGAAAATGACCCCATCACACTGCTGATGCGATGCTAACAGGTGAAGTCTTGTCCCTGCTTCGAGACATCCTGCAGGCTGTGCTGGAGTATCTGTGAGGAAGAGGATGGGCCACGAACCCACAGAAAATTCAAGGCCGAGGCACGGCCATAAGGTTTTGGGAGTCATTTGGTCGACTAAGACATTTATGAGGTGTGAGCCTATCTGAGCTCCGAGAATGCAAAAAAGGCACAAGCTTTTGTAAGGGGTTTGGAATTTGGGGGACTTTTATTCCACACTCGGCAAAGCGCCTCCATCACTAATACTCTCTGGGTGCATGTGGGGACCAGAGCAGCAAGACCTCTTTAAGAAGGTACAAACACCAGGAAAGTCAGTTAGAACCCTGGCCTTCTCCGAAGCAAGAATTCCATTCGAGTGGGATGCGTTACACACGACTGAGCCCCCGTTAAGTCCTCTACAGAAATATTTAAGATATTTTTTAAGTTTTATTTATTTATTTTCAGAAAGAAAGAGAGAGGGTAAGTGGGGAAGGAGCAGAAAAAGAGGCAGAGAGAATTCCAAGCAGGCTCCGCATTGACAGCACAGAGCCCGACACAGGGCTCGAACTCACAAAACCGTGAGATCATGACCTGAGCCAAAGTCTGATGCTTAACTGACTGAGCCACCCAGGTGCCCTTAGAACTTAAAGATTTTGCAGGTAAGTAGGTCCAGAGACCTTGTCATGTGGCTGCTCAAGGCAAGCCTTGTATGTAAGTTCCCTTGCCAATCTGGAGTGGCCACCTCTTTCTTCAGTTTCTCCAGCCCTCCATACACAGAGGGTGATTTCAGATCTCACCCGGGAAGCTCCCAAGGAGGTTACGAACCAACATCATGAGTTTACTCTGTTTAAAATTTCCATTTCTGAGGTGCGTGGGTGGCTCAATCAGTTAAGCATCTGACTTTGGCTCAGGTCATGATCTCACTCACAGTTTGTGTGTTGGGCTCTGTACTGATGGCTCAGAGCCTGGAAGCTGCTTTGCATTCTGGGTCTCCCTCTCTCTCTGCCTCTTCCTTGCTCTTGCTCTGTGTCTTTCAAAAATAAAAATAAACATTAAAACATTTTTTTAAATTTCCATGTCTTACCTGAAATTGATGTAACACTGTGTGTCAATTATATCAAATAAAAAAATTTTAATTCATAAATACATAAAATAAAATTTCTATTTCCTTCCGTGTCAATGATGCCTGGTGCACATAATTGGGTATAAAGTACAAAGTTTTATTTTCAAAGCTAGATAGATTTGCACCAAGAAACGGCACATTTATCAAGACATACTTATGCATGCATTGTTAAAGTGAGCCCTAAAATTTTCATTATACTTTAGGACCATTTAGATAGCCTATCCGAATGTTTGGCTTCCATTATTGCTATATGTTTGCTTCTGTTTCAATAATATGTGAATTCAAAATAGTATCAAGAACTCTGATTTCCCAAGAAACTACGTGAACTTTTAGACCTATGAACCAAAGCACTAAAGGAATTCATTTCCTGAATCCACACAACGCTGCCCTTGTGTAAAGTGACATTTACCCAATACTGGGGGGAGGGGGGGAAGGGGGTTGTGTGTTGTGGAAAAAACATATGGCTTCCTATGGAAAGCAAAAGCTTTGATGTGCTAAAAACGATTACATCTCCTTTTTCGAACATAGTGGAGGTAACCGAGTTCTAGCTTTCTTTTCAATGAAACGTCTTCATGTACTATTCCACTGACCTTCATTCAAAAGCCAATCTTCAGGAAATGGATGTTTGCGGAAATAGCATGATTACCTAACATTCATAACCCCACCGATACCCATGCGGAAACTTCGCTAAAAAATCTTCAAGGTCCATTCTGTGCAGACGTTAGAGCTAATTTGCAGAGTATGGGGAATTCAAAAAATAGAGGGACGTATTAAATACCACCACGAGGACCAACTAGGACCGGTCTGTTCAAGTCCACATCGAGTGTGCAAATGCATAGGAGGTTGTGCTTCCTCTTTAAAAAATAACTAGCACAAGACTCAGTGGGGGAACTAGATGCCTTCTTATTTTTAAGAACGTATTTTGTTATGAAGTTTGGAAATGGACTGAGTATTAGACATTAGTAAGGAAAGACTTTTGTCAGCTGTGATAATGGCATTGTAGGCGTATCAGAAAATGTCCTTATTTGTTTAGATGTATATTGGATTATTTAAACTGAAACATCATAATGCATACACTTTGCCTTAAAAAAAATGTTTGAGCTTGGGGTGAGTAGGCGGCTCCATCAGTTAAGTGTCTGACTCCTGGTTTTGGCTCAGGTCATGATCTCATGGTTTCTGAGTTCAAGCCCTGCATCAGGCTCTGCGCTGACAACATGGAGCCTGCTTGGGATTCTCTATCTCTCTCTCTCTCTCTCTGCCCCTCCCCAGCTCACTCGCATGCTCTATCAAAAATAAATATGCTTTGAAAAAATTAAAAAAGATGTTTTAGTAAGAACAAAAAACACAAAAGGAACGATGAAGGACATATGTCCAAATTTTAACAACGATAAATCTAGGACATGAGTTCATAGGGTTCATTATATAATCATCTCTTTTTTTTAAACGTGTTTGAAAATGTTTATCATAGGTATTGTTTTTTAAAAAACCACTCATGAGTGCTAAAGCAAGAATAAGTATTTAGGATTCTAGGAAGAGCATAGTGAAAGCTATATAAAGTGTACTGCAAACCATCAATAGTTAGAATTACCTCCTCCATTTTTCCTAATCAAACATTAGCTTAAGGACATATAGATTAGCATTAATTTTAAAGGAGCAGATTAAATTGTTTCAATCTGGGGACCTGGGGAAGACATAGCTAAGGCAAAGCAGATAATAGAGTTACAAATGGCAGGCCACATTTCATTAATATTTACTTTTACTAAGGATTCGGAGACCTAATAAATTGAAGTTCGTGTGTGGTTCTGATTTCTAGAATGTTATCTCTTCTGGAGGCTGATTCTGTTTTCAAGTATGATGGAGTGCCATTCAAAAATTGCATCACCGAAGCTAGAAAACACAACATCTAAGCTACGGGACTTTCAGTGGAATGTCACAAGAACCCTAGAAACTCAACAACCCATGAATCTGTCATCAGTGTCTTAAAGAAGCATTTTCTTTAAAAAAAAAGAAAAGACGGTTATATTTTCATGTTATATTATTCTTCTGTCAATATAACTCAGAGTAGAAAGCTGGTAGCTCCCATCCTTTGTCATTATCATTATTTTTTCAATATTCCTACAAGTTTAGTTGGAGTCTATTCAAATTTCATGGAATGACCATCATCTGAAATTGTGGGGTTTTTTGTTCCTTTTCTCTAATGCGTGGTTCTGGATAATAACCAAGCCTGAACTACTCAAGTCAGATGGAAAGTCATTCCTTATGCGACTCTTCTCCCATCATAGCCTTCTTCAGACCCTCCGAGAAGATGCTGTATCTCAAGGAGAAGCATCTTCTGGCCACCTCTTGCCACACCGCCCACAAGAGTGGAAAGAGAACCATCAAGAGAAGCAAGTATTTTGACCTCTTTACGCCGCGTGATGCGGGCGACATTTTGTCTTGCAGAGCCTTGGTTAACTTGAAAACATCAATGCCAGGGTTCCTATCTAAAGATAAATCATGGTCCAGCTGAAGAGAAAGAATCCATAATAATAAATAGTCCCAGAAAGAAAGTGTTTTATAAATGAAGTTAATCACGGAAGGAACAGTCATCATGTAAGTTCTTGGAGTAATGTTTGGTTCGATGAGGCATAAACTCATCAGATGGTAACTTTTCATTGCCACTCTCTTCTTCTTTCTTCCTTCTAACGATAACCCATTCTACCCACGCAACTGTGTCCTCCTGAGTTCCTCTTCTGCCGCAAACGAGCCCCCTCTTCCCCCTCTCCATTCTTCAGTCTGTTGCCTAAGCTGAAGACTTATATATGAATGATAATAAAAATACGATCATCATGGTAGCTATCATCGTCAAGACCCTGTCATGCCCTAGACATCATAAAGACAGATATAAACATGTAATTAATTAACCCATAACACCCTGCGAAGTGGGTTTTAACATCTTCGCTTTACATGAAGTTAAACGGAACTTCAGTAAGATTAAGTAGCTTGATCAAAATCACACCGTTAGTAAGACAGAAGCCCAGGGTTCACACGCAGAGTGAACTGGCTCCAAAGCCCCTGCCGTATCCACCTTGTCTGCTTTCCCTGAGCTGCATCATTGCACACGTTATAACATTCAATAGAATAGTTTAAAATAAATGGAAGCAGATAGGAGAAAGGATGTGTAATCAGCAACTTAAGAGAATCAATGGGTTATTAACCCAGGGTCACCAGGAGGAAATTTCTGGCCAGAGGTGCCCACGATCAGGTCACAGGTGGCTCGCCATGGCGTTGCCGCAGGAAGCCAGTTGGTTCTTAGTCACAGCAATCCTGGGACGGCAGAGAGATTTCAGAGTGAAAGCAACATGATGGACAGCAAGGAAGTAGCGATGACGGAGCACAGAGGCAGGTGAAGGGAAGGGAGTTGACAGGGATCTGGAAAGGACACTCGAGGAAGGAGTAAACTTTGTGGAGCACGCCGTCCCTCTCGGGCTGGTGTGCACGATGGTAGAAGAGAGAGTGGACGTGGCCACTAGATTGTGGTGGCTCTCACCCAAGTGGCCCGGGGTCAGAGATGGTGAAGAGGGAGACACGCACCGGGAGTGAGTCCTCTGCTCCGATGTCACTGAAAAGCGAGAGTCACCACCTTCTGGGTGATGGTGACTGCCACTGGGTGAACTGCGGGGGACTGGCCGGCGGGGACCACGGGAGCCTGATGGAGGAGGCCACAGAACCCAGAGGAGCACAAGGTGGTCTTCCTTGTGCAGTGTCCCTCCAGCGCCCTCTCCTGGCAAAGTTTCCCATTGTTCAGAAGTGCTGGCAGTGTCCCCCTCCCGTGCCCCGAGCAGGGACAAGAGGAAGCCTAGAGCTGAGGGCAGAAAGCGGACCCCAGGTGTGTGGTACGGAGAGCCTAAGAACTCCGACTTCAGTAAAACCGTCCTGCCTCACGCCGTCTAGGACTATACACTTCATCATCTTTTCTTCCACCTGTGTTTTCGAATTTATCTTCCTTGCGGAATTCTCTATCCCTTCACGACGTGATGAGGCCTTTGAGAGCAAAACTCACGTTGTTTTAAATTTTTGCAAATATGCAAAATAACCACAGTGTGCTGTATAGAGTGAGCACTCGAATATTTGTGAGTGTGAAGAACCATGGAGAGCTGACAGTGTTTCAGGTCTGCTCTTTAGTGAGTTTTAACTGTTTTTCTCCTCACCATATAAACCGCAAAGGGGCACCTGGGCGACTCAGGTCAATGAAGCGTCCAACTTTGGGTCATGAACTCGCAGTTCGTGAGAGCAAGTCCCGTGTCCAGCTCTGCTCTGACAGCACAGAGCCTGCTTGGGATTCTCTCTCTCCCTCTCTCTCTCTGCCCCTTCCCTGTTGCACACACTCTCTCTCTCAAAATTAATAAATAAACTTTAAAAAAAACCCGCAGAGAATATACACGAAGACAATTGTGCTTTTTAAGAGAATATGTATGGAAAGATTTTTTTTTAAATGTTTGAATTTCGAGACGCCTGGGGGGCTCGTCTGTTGAGCTTCTGACTTCGGCTCAAGTCATGATCTCGCGGTTCGTGGGTTCGTGGGTTCCAGCCCCACGTCGGGCTCTGTGATGACAGCTCGGCAGAGCCTGGCGCCTGCTTTGGATTCTGTGTCTCCCTCTCTCTCTCTCCTTCCTCTGCTCCTACTCTGTCTCTCTCTCCTTCTCTCAAAAATAAATACACATTTAAAAAAATGAAACAAAGTTTTAATTTCAAGGCAAATCGTAATAAAAAATTGTCGCTTTTATTATTGTCCAGAAATTTAATAAACCAGAGTCTCAGGCGATAGAGCTAACACACCAGCCTGAGACAAAGTCTCTGAAGAGCTGGATCGAACGTTACAGTAAAGGCAAAAGCTCAGTGTTACCTGTCTCTTCAATAACCCCTTTCTCACCCACCAGAGACCCGCCGAGCCGAGCCCTGCCTTATTCGCCAAGCCTCGGTACCCTCCCCCTGCCCATCGCGCCCTCCTGCTTTCTCCAGGTGCGAAGGCACCGCAGCCCCCTGCCCCCGTGTTCCTCAGGGGGGCTGGCTGCCTTCTCAGGAAACCCTGATGGATGTACCCATCGCTCCCCAAATCACTCTTAGTTGTTTCACTTCATCACGGTCCTCACATCTGCCTTCCCTTCTCAGCCCACGTCCCTTGGAGGGCAAGGCACCTGGGTTGGGTGTCACACAGCCAGAGTTGGAGGTGCCAAGTCCACTTTCAAGGCAACAGCATAGCACTTAATTATAAAAAGGTTTGTCGATAGAACAGAAGCTGAGTGTGTCCACCGAGCATGGACTGAGGAGACCGTGGTTGAAGAGCCAAACCTGACTGTGTCCGAGGTTCAACCTCTTCATTTCAAATGGGGAACAGTGTTGATTTATCTGCCAGCTCCATCGAGGGCGGGAATATTAATTACCACAGGAGTTTCAAGTTTCGCTGGTGTCGCATTCTGCAAATCCTGGGTTTTTAAAATTTTCTTGGACAACTAGGATCCTGCTAGCTCTCAAGCACCCATTTGACTAATAGTGGAAACTCCATTTAGTCTAATCTAGGATACTTTGTCTGATTCGGTAATTCTTCATTCAGATTCAAGGATCATTATCTCAATCACTGTCCGCTTCAAATTTCCTTCTTCTGATTTCTTCCCCTTCTCCAGCGTTTCCTGTTTGGCTCTTCCTAGCACGGTTTCTCCATTACAGGGTCTCGTCTCGCAGGAGGAAAGGTGGCCGCCCACAAAATCGGCTCCAGAGCAAGTTGCGATTTTGGTCTTTCCAGGGCGTCTCAGCTTAGTAGGTGATGGGGCTACAGGGGCAGAGATCAGGGACCAGGCAGCATCCCCGCACTGGGTCTGAGTCAGCCTGACTTCTGTGGTCTCTGCTGCCCCCTACGATGGTCGCCGGGTGAGGGGTCCCAGACCGAAGGGCAAGGGGCGGCTCTAAAACACTTCCTGCTCCAGAAGACTAGGAAGTAGAAGATGGACCAATCCATCAGGCTCCACCCCTCACCAGACCAGCCTGGACCAATCCACAGAGCACCCGTACCCCCCAAATACAAACTCACCAATGAGCGAGAGACACCCGTTTCCCGCCTTGGAATTCGCGCCTAAATGTGCTTAAAAGGAGCCTGCGCGCTGCTCTCGGCGCCGCCATTTTACGGAGCGGCTGACCCCAGCATGCTGGAACCTCAATGATCGCTCTTGCCCCTGCATACGTGTCTTGTGCTCTTTGGGGGACGATCCGAGAACCCCAACACAGACAGTGCTGGGCTCTTCTTGCTCTCGGGGAACTGTTACAAGCTTCCCACCTTCAGACGGAGGTCACGGAGTCCATTCCTCCTTCTCAGAAAACACTTTTCAGCCGCAGCCTCCAGCAGGGAGGCTTGGGAGCTGGAGAAAGATCCACTCTCCAAATCTGCCCAGGACTCTGCTAGGAAATAAACAGGCACCACAGTCCCCTCTCCTCCCCCTCGACGTGCTGTCTTTCCAAACTGTTTTGTGTTTTATGTCCTGTCCTCCAGCGAAGTGGAATGAAACAAATGCCCCTGCATTTTCACACTTTCTCAGTCATTTTCTGATTAGGAAGGTGGTACAGGATCCCAGCAGACCCGGGGGGCTTCATACAGCACGAGACAAGGGACCACAGAAGCTTTCACGGCCGTGCCCATCGCTCCGTGACCACTGCGAAATAAGCTAGCACGGTTTGAAAAAGACCACAGTATACACACATAAGGACGGAAGTTGTCCAGTTAGAATGCTTACAATCAGAGACACAGCCTACCAAGTGTATTTTTCTTACAAAAGAGTGGTTTGGAATTTCCTTGTAATTAGGATCATAGAAATCTTTACATCATTGTTTTCAGGGACAGTTGACCCTTGAACAACGTGGGGGTTGGGGCGCAAATGCCCCCGGGGCAGTCAAAAATCCATGTATAATGTTCGACTCCCCCAAAACTTACCTACTAACAGCCTACTGCTGACCAGAGCCTTACTGATAACATAAACAGTCAATTAACACGTATTCTGTATGTAATATGTATTATATGATGTATTCTTACAACAAGGTAAGCTGGAGGGGCACCTGGATGGTTCCATCGGTTTAGTGTCTGACTCTTGATTCCGGCTCAGGTCATGATCTCGCAGTTCATGAGTTCGAACCCTATGTCCCGGCTCTGTGGTGACACCGAGGAGCCTGCTTGGTATTCTCTCTCCCCCTCTCTCTGCCCCTTCCCCTGCTCTCTTTCTCTATCAAAATAAATAAAAAAACCATTTAAAACAAAATAATAAGGTAAGCTGGAGTAAAGAAAATGTTATTAAGAAAGTCATAAGGAAGAGAAAATACATTTGCAGAGCTGTCTGGAATTTGTCGAAAAATATGTGCGTATAGGTGGAACCAGACAGTTCAAACCCATGTCGTTCAAGAGTCGACTGTTTGCGCTTGTGATGAAGAGCTTATGTGTTTTCCTAACCCATGGATGCTGCGGAAAAGAAGATGCTAACTGTTCAGAAGTGGCCCTGAAGCTCTCAGTTCTAGTTCCAAAAACTAAAACGGAAAAGATACAGTGGCCCCGTCCAAGATAGATACCTTGAAAGAAGGGCAGAAAGCCCCAATGGCCAACTTGCTTCTTCAGTATAGGGCGATAATAATGACAGAAGAAAATACCTTTTCTATTCTTTTTAGTGAGTGGGCGATTTAACAAGATTTTTTTGTGTGAGTCGTGCTAGAGATATCATAGCATTTTTTCTTAAAGTTTTATTTTTATTTAAGTAATCTCTACACCCAACATGGGGCTTGAACTCATGACCCGGAGATTAAGGGTTGCATGCTCTTCCAAGTGAGCCAGCCAGGCACCACCCCCCCCAGCATTTTTGATGGAGCAAACCATCCTAAGGTTAATAGAAACTCTTAAGATTCTGCCAAGAAGATTAGACTTTCTCTTATTTAAGTTACTCTAGGTCACTAGGGTTTTACTGCTAGGGAGAAGGGACCTTTCCCACGACAGTAAAAATTTATAGACTAATGAACCATTGGAACGTAACCGAGATTGGGCACTAAGCTGCCTTCAAAATGACATCAAATCCTTGTTAACCCAAATATGGCAGAGCTTCCTTACCAGCATGGTAGGTAGATATTTTACGGAGTGAATGAATGTCTCGCACTTTCTAATTCCATGCATGTCATTTTTTATAGAAAACAATATGCATATTTTTATTATACTCTGTCAGATTTAGGTGCTAATTAACACCGTTATGGGCTGCAGAAGTCCATCCAAGCCTGAATACATTAGTCATTAATTTCAGCAAGGAAGAGGGGGTAAGGAGTGCATAAAAAAGTAGCCTTGGAGACAATTCAGAAGGCAGAAATTCACAGGGAACAGTTAATGCACTGGAAACTTCCATTTCATCATCAACTCCTCACCGATGAGAAACCGATGTCAATTTGGCAAAACGGGTATCAGTTGAGCGTGCGCTTTGAAGAAAAAATGACACGACATCCGTCACTGTCAACAAGAAACTTATTCCAGAGCGCTTGGAGAGGGGGATGCGACCTCAGAGAATGTGCCGATACGTGGGTGACTCAGAGGCCCGTCAAATGTATTCACTCGCTTTTCATTTATAGGTCCGACAAGTCATACAAAACTGGCTTTGATGTTAGGAAACCTTGCTAATTGCTCTAAAATCTTGCTTTCAAAAAATTCAACTCACAAAGCAGAGGTTTCTTGCGCTTATGACTTACATAGACCTAACTTCTCTCCATATTTCTTATTATTTTTTAGTGTTTTGAATACACTATTTTGACACACAGACAATAAAATTCAGAAAAACCATTTTTAGCGATCATTCCATTATAAAGGTCAAGAATTTTCATTCACGTGTGTGTGGTATTTTCGTGTTGTAATTATAGTTTATGCATACATTTGCATTTAAATTAATAGCCTAGCAAAAATTTTAAATATGTTTCATGCAGAAATTATTTTTCTACTCTTTTAATAGTTTAATTATATTCTATCCAATTAGGTTTCCTTTAAAAAAAATTTTTTTAATCTTTATTTCCGAGAGAGAGGGAGAGAGAGAGAGAAACAGAGTGCGAGCAGGGAAGGGGCAGAGAAAGAGGGGGACACAGATCCGAAGCAGGCTCCAGGCTCTGAGCTGTCAGCACAGAGCCCGACGCGGGGCTCAGACTCACGAACCCCAAGATCATGACCGGAGCTAAAGTCAGATGCTTCACTGCCACCCAGGCACCCCACATCTGGGTTTACTCCAAGGAAGAGGGTGAGCAAAGGAGGTGGGAGCGGGAATGCCAGGCTGGTTTAGTCAGAAGAACATGCAATTCTTGATCTCAGACTTCGAGCCCCAGGTTGGGCTAAGAGATTACTTTAAAACAAACAGAGGAACTTAGAAAAGAAAGGCACAATGTTAATACGGAGATGTACCACCCATATGCGCCAGGGATAGAGAAGGACAACCATCTGTATTTACAGTGAATTCATCCTGAGCGCCTACGGGGATTGCTGGATACTGGCCACACTTGCCTTCCTGAAAGCCCCCTCATTGCTGAACCAAGGCATTTTCCTTTGTCTTGCTTTTTCTTTCATAAAAAGGCGCTTTCTGCCTTTTGGGGTCCCTTCCATTCGTGTCTTCAAGTGGGTGGCTGGCGCACGGGCCATCCAGCCGTTTGATCCGCGGGACCCCTCCTTACTTCAGGCCCTGTCTGGTCTTTGTGCTGTTGTTCAGCTAACGGGGCTGTTTCTCATTCTCGTTTTTCTGTTTTCAAATTACATCTCCACTTTCAGGTTCCACTCCGCTGACAGGACGAGAGGAGGCGTCTACTGTTACATCGGTCTCTTCTTTAGCTCTCAAATGGTGCCTGGGAGGTAGTTGCTGGTGTACCGTGAAAACCTACGGTTTCATCTCCTTTTGTGGTTTGCATAACCGAATTCCGGTCCATTCCATTTTTTACCGGGCATGTTTTGGGTGTGGCTATTTGGAGATTTTGAGCTACTTTTCTAGCCCTTTCTGTTTTGATGTCGAGCCTCCGGTTGACTGTAGGGCAAGGATCCTGCCGGTCTCTCTCCATGTCAGTTTGGTCAGTCCCTATGCAGAAGCAAGGTGCATGCGTCTGACCTTGATCAACGTGTGTACAAGCTGACATAAGTCAGGCAGCCCTGGGCTGTGGGTCCCAAGAAGGATTCTAGACTCCTCTATGATTCCTTGCTGGTCTTTGTTTAGATTTAAGGACAGCTTCAATTATGGCTCTGAAGTTCAAGGCTGGGCCCAAGGTTTAAAGGCTACAGTTGTGCTCACACATCTGATGAGCAGGGCTCGTGAGAGGGATGGACCCTTGGGGACCACTGGCATTGGCATTTTGGTCTCCTAGGAGAGTCGCCAGGGAAAGGAGAGGGTGTGGACAAGGAGAAGAGGAGGGACCGGGAGCAGAAGGGGAGAGAGCAGCGTGAGACGGAAGTCGGAGCTCTGGATAGAGGGAGGCATTTACTTGGGAGATAACGCAATCTCTTCTTGCTCACAGTTGTCAGATTGCTTATTAACTTCGGCCCCAGAATCTTCTAGTGAAGCAATTTTTAATTAAGAATTTCATTTAGAGGCCTCTGCATAACGATCAAGAAATGCTGCCCGTTAGGCTTGTGAAATCGTATTCCTTTTATTTTCGGAGATCCCCTTCAAATGAGCGATGTTGCGTAGATCAGACGTTCCCAACAGTGGCCACCGAAGGTCCAATAACATCCTTGAGGAGGTGACGCCACTGAGAAAGCATCAGGAGTGTGTGGAGAGCACTCACAAGAAGCGGGTTTTTCCCTGGTGGAGCAGGCTTGCACGGCGTCCAGAGAGGGTGACTGTGGGTAGGAATGCAGAAAGTTAGCACTTTCTGTCTCAGGCCTCGACCCGACGGTGGCACACCCCCAAACACAGACCCCATAACCCATGTCCTGGCAGGTGGAAAACCAGAGAGAATCCTGTCCCTGAATCCAGGTCAAGCTCTCAGGACATGAAATCGAGGCAGAAGGAGAAAGTCATCCAGTTTAATGGTGACGCACTGCCAAGTTTCTGCAAGGAGACGGTAGTCTCTTGATAGGTGCAAACCCACCAGCCTGTGGGGCCTGCCTCAAATAGTTTTGCGGGGCCTCCGTTCCACCCCATAACTCTCCTTACGAGGGACCCCATGTTTAGACCGCATGACACATAACAGCAACACAGAAGAGCGAAAAGGAATGATAGGAAGTGAACTGATCCCACTGGGGATACCAAAGAGGAACTAATAACAAAATCCGGTGCCAAACTAAGTGCAAATAGCTGAGGAATCAAAGCAGAGAGAACAGAGTCCAGTGTTTGCTGGACTTGACAAGCGGTGAGTGGTAGGGCGCGGAAGGCCTCTGTGGGCGCCATATTTGGTGGGAGACAAGGGCCGATGGTGATGGGCGGTCTGGTGTAAACCACACCCCAAGGGGGCCTCCATGATTAGCCGGGGAGAGAAGTGGAGAGCCACCAGATGTGAATAAGTGAAGTCTATTTATTCAGAGCTCAGTTACAGCAAGAGAATCAGCCCACCTGAGCTCATAGGCCTGGGGACGTGGAGGGTGGTTACTAGAAGTGGGATGTCGGCCCCAAGCGAATGGTTAAGGGAGCGTATTTGGCTCTCTCAGTTGGTCCTCAGTTGGAAGTAGGACCAAAAATTAGGGAAGTTGTCCGTTATCAATCATCTCCTGGCCACTCGGGGCCAACTGTTCTAGAAGTTCTTATTGAGCATCCTGGGCTATCACTAGAGATAGCAATTTGGCTTTCGCGATCCAGCAAGATGGCTTCCTCGATTGTTTATTGTAAGTAAGGAGGGTCAGTTTTCCTGGCGGGCTGCTGCAGGCGGTGGCTCAGGATCCTCTGGTCTCACAGTGTCTGGCCATCGTCTGCTCCTATATTCAGTCTCTCGTGGGTGGAGGAAGTGATTTGCAGCAGCTACCTTTGTCCTTCCTCCTGACAAAGCTTATCCTCCCTTGAAAATTCAAAATAAGTCCTTACCACATTCCTGATCATTCAGGCAAATCTCAAAAATTGGAAAATCTAAATTAATGGTCCTGACATGTGGAGAGGCAGCTGTGGCTCAGTTTGATGAAAGTTTTGCCTGGAGAAGGTGAGAGCTGGGGGGAGTTACAGAGACGGGCTGGTGTGTAAACCTCTTTTAATACATTAGCTGGGAATGAACGAACCAAGAAATCCATCTTGTAAATGGAAGGTCAGTCAAAACCACCTCTCTTTAACTTCCGTGGAGGAAGAAAAGGGAGAGTTCCCTCTTCGTTTGCTGGAACCTCAAGTGCAGATTCAAGTGTTGAGACTTCATGTTTTGCCATAGCTCATCATGGCTGCTCTACACAAGCCCCAATTCTAGCCTTTGAGTTTCTTGTGGTGAGTGTCAGGACTTTGCTCTGGGTGGCCAGTGCCTTCTCTGAGATAGACATTAAATTTTTTGAATATCATGCTGGGGCACCTGTGTGGCTCAGTCAGTTAAGCATCAGACTCTTGGTTTTGGCGCAGGTCATGATCTCATAGTTCCTGGGTTCGAGACACGCGTTGGGTTCTGAGTTGACAGGATGGAGCCTGCTTGAGATTCTCTCTCTCTCTCCCCCTCTCTCTCTGCCCCTTCCCCACTCTCTCAAAATAAATAAATAAACTTAAAAAAATATTCTGAATATCAAAATATCTGTGTACGACTGTCCTGTTTAAGTTTCCTCATAAAAAGCATATGTTTTAGAATATATTTGTATGTTACTGTGAGTGGCATTATGAATACAAACAGTTCTGTTCTTTTTTCCCTCGGCATGCATTTTTAAGATCCAGCATCCATTTTTAAGTGGTGAGTGCCTCACTCACTTCCCCTAGCCACCCAGTAGCAAATGCCGTCCGTTCCCTTGCCAGACGTGCTCGATGGGGCCAAGGCATTCATCTGGGGACTTAGGGATGGTGGCCACTAAGTTCTCACACTTGTCCCCTTCTTCAAATCAATGTCCCACTGATGGGAGTCATGGCACCGTGGGAATACGGAATTATCACCGCCAGGGGCAGCTACGGACCAGTGTGCAGGTGCGGCCAGCCCAGTCCCTTGTCTCTGGTTAAGACAGACTGAAATGTGGCACCATCTATACTCCAGAGCTTCCCATTGGGCAAGGCTAAGGTTCCACCTCTCTGGAAATGTATATTCGCCCAGCCCCTTCCCCTGCCGCACCCTGCTCCCCTCACTTTTCTGCAGGTTTCAACACCTCAAGATCTGCCTCGAGAGAGCTCCATCCGACACAAGGAGCACTCCGAACTGTGTGTCTACTATGCCCCGCCCATTCGTGCACATTGTCTTTACTGATGCCGGGAACATCTCGCTACCGAATCCACTCCACTTGTAAACCTGTTTGAAATTTTCTTTTCTCTCCACATTCTCAGGAGTGGAATTCCTGGGTCATGGGGTAAGCCACACTGTCTGCAATGAAGTACTTGCAGCTTGCTGTACTTCAGAGTTTCATAACTCTGCAGATTCCCACTCTGGGAAAGTTAAAAATCCCTTAAATTATTGCTGAAAGTCTGTTTTCATAATGGCTCATCTTCCACCCTTAAGATTAATTTAAAAAATAAAGGAATGGGTGGTCCCTATATATCCACTCAGGAAATTGATTGGTTCTTATTTAAATCAAACTGTGTATATGTGGTGTGTGGGTTTCAGAAATAGAATGTTTTTTGCTTTTTTTTTTTTTTTTTTACAAGTAGCCGTCATATCCAGCGTGGATCTAATGTGGGGCCTGAAACTGAAGACTCTGAGATCAAGACTTGAGATGAGGTCAAGAATCTGATGTTTAATGGACAGAGCCCCCCAGGCGCACCAGGATGTTTTTCTTGGTTGGGGCACCACCCTCCTGTGAATTCCTTACCCCTTTATCTTCCTGTCCAGACTTTCATCCTTAACTTCCCCCAAATTATCAGGGAAATGTATCCATGACATTCAGATTCATTCCAATGACAACTTTTTGAAGATTCCAATCCCATCGACACCCATCGTTGAGTACTCACTGGGTGCCAGGCCCTGGAGTGCGCTCTGGGGTCACAAAATTTTATTAGACATATTTTCTCTAATTTGAAGTATTGGCTGAATCAGTATTTAAACTGCCACTCGGAAGCCAACCTAATGGCTTCGTTCAGTTTAACCACCAGTGTGGCGAACTGCACGAGGCGGGGCTGCGGACAGCTAGCGAGCGATGGGGAGGCTGCCATGTGGTGGCTGCAGCCTCGCAGCCCTTGACGGAACCAAAGGAAGAATGGAGCTTACGGCTCGTTTATCCGGATTCCTGCTGCTCTTTCTGTGGCCAGAACTGGGTGAACGTTTCAGGGAGGAAAATGACCATTTCGAAATGACAAAGCTTCTGGGATTCTTGATGTTTAGTTTCTCGGTCCTATTTAATCCACTCCAATGGAACGCCTTAATAAATTCTAACTCTTCCCTGAGGGCATCCCAGGGACCAGTGATTCATAACAGAATCAATCAAAAGAACCCAGGCTCCCACTAGACATTTAATGATTACTTAGCGTCTTCAGGCAACCTTGCCTGCTTGCTTCTCTATTAGCTACTTCCCTCTCTGGCTGGAGGTTGGATAAGGTTCTTTCTCTCTGCAACCCAGGTGCCTTCTGAGCCTTCGTCTTTTATCTCCACCCTCTTCATTTAGCCTCCGTTATTATTATTATTGTCCCTGCTGCTGCTTTGTTTATCCTCCCTAGCACGCTAATTGTCCTAAGTATAGCCCTTAGTACTGCCTTCAGACTCTACTTAGTAGTTTCCAAATTTCGAAGTGCGTTGTAGTCATCTTTGAAATTCAGTAGTAACAGTAGAGACTTTCTACTTTGTCCTCAGATGTTTGCACTCAGTAGGTCATGGTGGAGCTTGAAAATCTGTGTATTTTAAAATGATTCCCACCTTATTTATGACCTTACCCAACAGCCTGCAAATCCTCACTTGGCTTATGTCTTGAGCTATGTCTAGAGTTTATATATATATATATACACACAATATATAAAATTCTATATGTATTAACTATATGTAAAACTCTCCCTATATATATTATATATACAGTATATAGTAGTATATATGAGCATATATATAATTAGTAGTATCTATATATACTATGTATACTATATACATAACATATAAACATTATATGTAGTATAATATACTATGTATATATATCATATATAGTGTACATATTGGTATATACAGTATATATAATACAAATATATTAGTGAATATCTGTGTATATAAATATAGATCTATAGACATCATGATAACTTAACACCCTTTGAAGGAAGACAAAGTAATCCAGACTCCCTATATTATATCATCCATAATGTCCACTATGCAAGGAAACTACTAGATTTGTTAAATAAATAAATAAATAGTTAAGAAATGTGACCCATAAGCAAAGGAAGAGCAAACAACTAAAATAGAACCCAAGACAGTTTCGATGTTGGAATTAGCAAGCAAACAATTATGAATGATTTCAAGGATTTAAAGAAAAGGTGGGCAGAATAAGTACACATGTGGACTCTTAATAAAGAAATGGACACTATAATAAAAACATTGAATGGAATTCTAAAACTGGGATGTAACATATTTAAAATAAATAATTTGCTGGATGGACTTAACTGCAAACTGGACATTGAAGAATAAAAAGTCGGTAAGCATAAAGACAAAGTAATAGAAAATACCCAACAGAAGAAGAGGGAAAAGATAGGTTGGAAATGTGAACAAAGCTTAGGAAACATACAACATCAAGCAGTCTACATACATGTAATTTGAGTCTCGAAAGATAAAAGACAGATAATATAGCAAGCAAAAGGAAAAAAGAAACAATGGATGAAATTTTATGTGGAGACAAAAGGTATCAGCTTACAGATTATAATATTAATTGCTAGCAGACTGTGATAAATTAGTAAAACATGTTTTAATGCTTAAAGCAAACTATAAAGATAATACAAATGCAATTACATTGTGAAAAAAATGTAGAAAATAAAAATAAATGTTAGACTATACTTGGTTATAATGAAAATCAAACAGTAAAAATAGAAACAAAAACCACAACCACACTTAATCACAATATCAATAATTACACTAACTGTAAATGTAATACACACTTCAATGAAAAGACAGCACTTTTCAAACAAGATTTAAAAAAGTAAGACACAACTACTTTCTCTTTTAGTCGTAGGCACAATAAACATAAGGATCTGAAGATGTCGATGGTCAAAGGATGAAATATTAGGTCAAGGACACAGGAGAGACTTGCCTTCGTAGCAGATAATAATTACACGTGGATTAAATGACTATCTTGCTCTGCCTAACAAATCCTAAAAACACAAGACACAAAGGAACAAACCTCTTTCATATAACTTATCTGTATCTCAGGATAAAACTCAAGACTATTTATAGGAATGATAAAGTCATCAATCAAGGAAAAAATATACAACTTTTGGTATCTAATCAAAGATTGCCTACCAGAATGTCTAAGAAGCAGAAAAAAAAAATGAATCATATGAGTAGAAAAGTCAATCAATAGAGACTAACTCAGAACTGGTACATATGTTAGGATTCGTAAACAAGGACAGTAGAAAGTTACTATATTGATGTCATGTATGTTCAAAATGTTAAGGAGAGTCATGGATGACATGAAAAAGACACAAATCAAACTTATAGAGAAGAAAATCACAATAACTGAGATAAAAAATATCATTGATGGACATGGACATAATACCACATTGTATATCACAGGAAAAAGCTTAGTGAACGCTAAGACACAGATATTGAAACCACTCACAATGAAATGGAAAGAAATAATTTTCTTTTAGGAGAAGAGCAAAAAGAGTTTGGGGAAAACTTCGAGCAGGCAAGCACATATGTAATGAGAGTCCCAAAGGAGAGAAGTGAAGGAAAGGGTCAAAAAGTGTTTGTAGAAATAATGGGTGAAAAAGCTACAAATTAAATAAAAATTGTCAACTCACAGTTCAAAAACGTCTCAACAAAACACAAGCACACCAGGGCACAAATACAATCGAATTGCTCCAAATCGGTGAAAAAGCGAAATCTACAGCTGAAGGAAATAAATGAGACGTTACATAGAGAGGAACAAAGGTAAGGATGGCAAGAGATTAGATTTCTCGAAGGAAGCAACACACGTGATAAGACAACAGAGCCACATTTTCAAGTTCTAAGAGAATAAAAGAAAAACTGTCAACGTAGAAATTTACCATGAAAAATGATTTCCAAAACAAAGATAAATAAATGCTTTCTTATACATAAAACATAAAGCTGAAAGAATTGATCAACGGCAGTCTTTCAGATGGAGAGTAATAGCATTATATGGAAATAGGTATTTATATAAAGGAACAAGACACCCGAAATAGCAACTACATGGGTAAATACAGAAGATTCTTTTCTTCTTACCCAAGTATTTTATTAAAGACAGTTGACGACTTACACAAAATTTAAAAACGATGCATCATTAGGTTTACAAGAAATGTAAAACTGAAGTGTATGACAAAAATGGCATAAAATTCAGTGGAGAAGAAATTATAAAGTGCTTTTTCTATTAATAAGGTGGTAAAGCATCATGGGAGGGCAAATAGTAATAAGATGAAGATTTACAATATTAACTCTAAAAAAATTCACTATTTCTTTTAACGGGATGTAGTTAGTAAGCCAAAGAAAGAGGTAAGTGAGCAAATTATAAAATGGGCTCATTATCCAAAATAAAGAAGAAAAAGAAAAGGAGAACATAGTACAGATGAGACGAGTAAAAATCAAATAGCAAAATGAGAGGCCAAGGATAACCATATCTGTAATCACATTAAATGTAAGTTATTTAAATATTTCAGTTGAAAGACAGAGATTGTCATATGAAGACAATCACCATCAAGACCCAACTTTACACCACTTATAAGAGACTTACATTAAATTTAAAAACTTACATAAAAATGGTCAAGGTAAAAAAATTTGAAAAAGACATGTCATCCTGTCCTCAGTAAAAATTATACTAACGTGGCTCGTTCAATAACAGACGAAGTAGTTTTCAAGTCATAAGTGTTACCAGGAATACAAAAAGCCATGAAATGACGGATGAACCAAATAATCAAGAGGACATAAAAATCCCGAATGTTTAAGTACCTAATAGCAATGTTTCACAGACGTGAACAAAACTGGTAGAAATTCAAGAAGAAATAGGTACACTCACAATTATACTGAGCGATGTATTGAAATCACTTTCAACAAATAATAGGAAAAGTAGATGCAAAATCCCAAAAGATAAGAAAGATGTGACCAACACCATCAACTACTGAGACCTAACTGATGTTTCTTAATCTCGACATTTGAAGGCTACACATCATTTCCAAATCACACATCCCATCTACCAAGATAGCCGATATTCAGAACAACAACAACAACAACAACAAAAAGGAGTGGATTTCAAAGGATCCAGTGGAATTAACAACAGGAATCAACCATAGAAGATATTAGGACAATCACCAAGTATCTGTATGTAAATAAAACTTCCAAACAACACATGAGTCCAAAAGAAATCAAAAAAGAAATAAGAAAGTTTTTTGAACTAAAGGTATGAAAACACATTCGTGTTTGTGAGATGTCACTAAACAGTGTTTAGAGTTTCCCTCTACAGTATATTTCCTGCTCTTATTTTCGCACTAGAAAAGAAGACATCTCAAGTCCCTGGCCTCAAAACCCACTTGTACGGGAAAAAAAAGAAAGAAAGAAAAGAAAAAGAACGAATGAAACAGAAAATAAATTGAAGAAGCCAACTAATAAAGATCAGAGAGGAAATCAATAAAATAAAAAAAGCAGAACACAACAGATAAAGTCAATGAAACCAGAAGCTAAAATCATAAACCACTGGGGCACCTGGGGGGCTCAGTCGGTTAAGCATCTGACTCTTGGTTTCGGCTCAGGTCATGATCTCATGGTTTGTGAGTTTGAGCCCATGTTGGTCTCTGTGCTGACAGTTCAGAGCCTGGAGCCTGCTTCAGATTCTATGTCTCCCTCTCTTTCTCCCTCTCTCCCACTCATGCTCTGTCTCTCTCTCTCTCTCAAAAATAAATAAACATTAAAAAAAATCATAAACCACTAGCCAGTTGAGGGGGAGGGAGTCTCAAACTACCAATATCCAGTAAGAGAAAGGTACTACAATTACAGATTCTACTGTTATTAAATTGGTAATTAGCCTATATTATTAACAATATTATGCCACTAACTTGGAAAACTTAGGTAAATTGATAAATTCCTTAGAAGACATGCCCTCTCAAGAGTAATAGATAATCTGGTAACTATATATCTATTTTAAAAATTCTGTTTGCAAGTAAAACCTCTTTACACAAAACAACAACAACAACAAAAACAAACTATAGGTTGAGAAACATTCACTGATGAATTATATACAACTTTTAGAAAGAAATAATAATACCAATTCTACCGGAAACTCTTCCATGAAATTAAAAAATAGGGGATACCTTCCAACTCATTCTATGAGGCCAACATGACAGATACCAAAATAAGGCAAAGGTATTAAAAGAAAAGAAAGCCATAGACCAAAATTCCTTATAAAAATAGAAGCAAAGACTATGAATACAATTATTGTAAATAATATCCAAAAAATGTCGAAAAAGATAATACAGCATGACCAAGTGGACTCACTATTTTTTATAACTGTATAGGAATCTGTAATTATTTGAATGTAAAATTTAGTTTTAAAAAATTCTCTGTTATGCCATTCACAAAAATAAACTCAAAATAGATTAAAGACCTAAATGTGAGATCTGAAACCATAAAAGTTTTAGAAGAAAACAAAGGCAGTAATTTCTTTGACATCAATCTTAGAAACATCTTTCCAGATATATCTCCTCTGACAAGGGAAACAAAACCACAATCAAATTATTGGGACCACACCAAAACAAAAGCTTTTACACGGCAAAGGAAACCAGAAACCATCAGCAAAACCAAAGGCAACCTATGGAATAGGAGAAGATATTTGCAAATCATATATCCGACAAAGAGTTAATACCCAAAACATAGAAAGAACTTATACAACTCAACACCGAAAATACAAAAAAAAAAAAAAAAATGGACAGAGGACAAGAATAGACACTTCTCCAAAGAGGTACACATGGCCAACAGAGACAGTGAAAGTATGTTCAGCACCACTCACCATCAGGGAAATGCAGATTAAGACAACAATGAGATATGACTGTACACACATTGGAATGCATTCGGATATCCAAATTTCCTGGAGCAGTCAAAAACACAAGAAAAAGCCAAAAACACAAGAAATAACAAGTGTGGGCAAGGATGTGGAGAAAAAGGAACTCTCTTGCACTGTTGGTGTGAATGCAAACTGGTGCAGTTGGGAGATTCCTTCAAACATTAAAAACAGAACTACCCTACGATCCAGTAATTCCACTACTGGGTATTTACCCATAGAAAGCACAGTCACGAATTCAAAAAGATATATGTACCCCTATGTTTATTGCAGCATTATGACAATAGCCAAGATATGGAAGCAACCCAAGTGTCCATCCATAGATGAATGGATGAAGAGATAGTTTATATTTACAATGGAATATTACTCAGCCATATAAAGGAATGAGGTCTTCCTATTAGCAACGACATGGCTAGACCTGGAGGGCATAATGCCAAGGGAAATGCATCAGTCAGAAAAAGACAAATACCATATTGTTTCACTCATATGTACAATTTAAGACACAAAACAAATAGACCAAAAAAAAAAAAAAAAAAGGAAAAAAAAGGAGAAACAAAAAACAGATTCTTAAATACAGAGAACAAATTGGTGGTTGCCGGAGAGGAGGTGGGTGAGGGATGAGTGGAATAGATAAAGGGGATTAAGAGTACACTTATTGCGGTAAGCACTGAAAACTGTTACAGAATTCAGAGTCATTATCATTTATACCTGAAACTAGTGTCTATGTTAATTACACTCAAAGTGGATATATATATATATAGTCGCAGCAGACAGAAATGTATTAGATGTAAAAAAGTCAAATCTCTGAAAAAGAAAAGCAAGTAGATTTTAAGGCTGACGATAAAGCTGTTGTAATCAGGGCAGCGTGGCTAAGGCTAAAAATAAGCAAATAGATCAATGGACCTCCATTGAAAGTCCAGAAATAGTTCTGTCTATATTGCATATGGACCACCGATCGCTGATACACATGCAATGCCGATTCAGCGGAGAATAAATAGTATTTTTCCGCAACTGCTCCAGGAAATTTGGATATCCGTTTGCAAAAACCAAGCAAGTTTATACCTCGCACCACACACAAAAATGACCTCAAAATGTATCACACACATAAACGTAGAACTTACAACAATAAGACGTTTAGAAGAAAATATGGAAGAAAGCTTCTGTGAGCCTCCTTTAAACAAACATTTCTTCGGTTAAAAACCAGACACATGACCCACGAAAACACTGACAAATTAAATGTTTTCGAAATTAAGAACTTGTCAGGAAAATGAAAGTAAAGGTCACAGACTGGGAGAAGAATCTTCGGAAAGATACATCGGATAAAGGTTGGTATCTATCTTACACAAAGAAATTTCAAAATCCAATCATATAAAGGAGAGGGAGAGATGAATAGGTCCCTGAAAACGTTCTGTCTGATCATAACTGCGGATACGTGTCATGATACATTTGTCCAGACCCCATGCAATGTACAACACCAAGAGTGACATCTAATGTAAACTAAGGACTTTGCTTGTTAAGGATGATTATAGGTTCATCAGCTGTAGCAAACGTCCCACTCTCCTAGAAGCTATTGCTTTTTTAGGTGCAAGAGGCTGTATATGTTGGAGGTGGGAAAGTGAGTATACGGGAAATCTCTGTATTTTCCTCTCATTTTTCCCCCCGGGAAAACTACAGCTGCCGTAAGAAAATAAATTCTTTTCAAAACTCAATAATGGGGCTCCTGGGTGGCTCAGTCAGTTCAGCGTCTGACTCTTGATACCAGTTCAGGTCATGACCGTAGGGTTTGTGGGGTCGAGCCCCCCATGGGGCTCTGCACCGACAGTGCGGAGCCTGCCTGAGATTCTCTTTCTCCCTCTCGCTCTGCCTCTTCCCTGCTCAAACCATCTCCGTCTTTCTCAAAATAAATAAATAAACTTTAAAAAATTAAAAACAATAATAGGAACTCAATAACAAACAAATAAAAATAAATTACAAAATAGGAAAATGTTTGAACAGATATTTCACCAAAGAAAATATATGGCTGGCAAAGAATCACATGAAACGATGCTCAACCTCATTAGTCTTTGGGAAAATGCAAATTAAAATCACAGTGAGACGCCGTTACACATCTGTTAAAATAGCTAAAAAAAAAAAAAAAAGAGTTGAGGGGATAGGAGTGAAAAATCGAAGTTGGAAAACAACAATGAAAGCAGAAGAGATCCTGAAGAGGCCGGACCTGGAGACTGCAGTTCGCTGAGTCTCAGACAAAACCAAACCAAAACCCTAGGCTAAAGGAAGCAGGGAAACCAAAAGGCACCGAATCACACACCCTCACTGGCATTCGGTGGCTCACATCAGAGCCCAGGACAGACCATTAGACAGCTAGAATCCTCCCACCGCAGGCAGGCAAACTCAAAAGGTTGGCGAATTTACCCAAGGTCACAAATAGAGCAGGTACCAGGGAAAAGGTCCGAATCTAAGTGAGAAGACTGTGTTGTCCCCTCGGCTTGCAAGAATGCCATTCAGATGGAGGGGGTCTTCCAATTCCTCAGGCTCTGCTTTCTCCATGCCTACTCTGCATATAGTTTGATATCGTCAACCCGCGTCCAGACAAGGATGTGTCAACTAATCTATCTTAAGCAGATGATGCCGAGGGCAACTTGTACTGGGTTCTGAGAGATTGCTGAGAGCCTGGAGAGGTGACTTCTCCAGGGAAGCTCACTGGGCGGAAGGTCATATCATATTTGTAATCGATCATATTCAGGAATCCATCTTTTAGTTTCCATGACTGATGTGATCTGGAGTAAGAGTTACGCCCATATAAACTTAGACTGGCAGAAGGGCGTGGACATAGAGTGAATAGACAAAATATCTTCACTATCGGATACTTGAACGTGACCATGTTAGCTTTCACAGAGATAGCCTCTCCACTTTCACCAAACCTGAATTCATATAGAATGGGCAATGCCCTCATCAAGGAAAGCACTCCCCCCAAGACTCCAATGCATTCATTCCATTGACTCCAGCTGAGCCACAAAATATTCCACGGGGAAATTAAAATCAGAACGCGTCAGCTGACAGGTATTTCTTCTCTCTTGTGCTGCTAAACCACAGGGCAAAAGGTACTGCTTGGAGGGTGTAATTAAATCATTCCAAGAAGCTATTTCATTTGCCTTTATCTTCTCTCTAATTGGTTTTTTATTTGCCTTTAAATTTTAATTGTCCTGATGTATGCGTATTTCACTTTATAATGTTTCTCAAGTCCTTTGTGGAATAGGCTATAAAATACGAATCCTTTAAAAATATATTGTCCAATAATAAATATCTATGCAGATACATGGAAGATCTGGAAGTGTGACGATAGGGCAGCTTTTCCCTATAAATACATAACTAATCTTGTCAAATGATTGAGTGCATATGCTCACCTTCATTAGCCGACTTCTGGTACCAGAAGCAAGATGCCCGAGATCCTCCCTTCTTGCTACGACCTCAGAAGGCATTTCTGTAAAATACCTAACAAAGCCTGAGTTGGCTTTTCAACCTCTTCTTCCTTCCTCTACCTTGACCATCGGGGCAGCTAGATTTCATTTTGTGCCAGATCAATAGAAGATGGTCCCGAAGATTCGTGAAATTCTCATCGATTGTCTTGAAAATCAAATATCGTCATCTTGAAAGTCATCACATCAGAATTAAAATATGCTTCCAGCGTGATTTCAAATCACATTTAGTGCGACAGAACTTAGACGTATACTTGTCCAATTTACTTTCAATTAAGTCATTATATAATTGAAGCTCACCAGAATTATTGGATTATGTCACAGTTGAATAAACTGGAAGGCCTTATGTTATCCTTTTATTTAAAATCGGGAGCAAGCCAATCTAAATGAATTTCCCCCATTGCTTTACTTTATTACTGAATATATGAGAAAATTATCCTGGCATGAAGAAACATAAAAGATTCTTCACAGAAAGAAAGATGAAATTAATCTTTCTTTGACTGAAGCCATTGACATTATCCATCACCGGCTTAGTGCCCTTGTTAGAAGTTCAGTCAACCATCATTTGCCATCAGATAATCAGGTTCTGGGAGCATTTTGTATGCAAATGCTTAAGTAGATTTTGTAGATGTCAAGACAGAAGTTGTTGATGATGGCATCTGATGGACGGAGGGGCCAATACAAAGATGGTCCTTCTTTGCACAGCCCAAGCTGAACCGTGGATCCATTTATGCCTCTTACATCTCTGCAGTCAACTGACCTATTGGCACTTCTCGTGTGCCAGACATTGTGTTTGGCATCAGAAATTAAAAGGTGACAATGCCCGGTGTCCCTTCTCAAAGAGCTTATACTATGGCACATTTAAAGGTGAGGAAGAGGAGTAATCACATGTACTATGACATACAATGTCATGGAGGTATGGGTATGTTACAACTAACATGAGGAGAAGGGGAGTGGAAATAAGAATGAAATGTCTGGATATCTTCTCAAAGAACTGCCTTCTCGTGACTTGAAGAATGAGTAAAAATCATTCTGGCCGGTAATGGCTGGAGGGATGGTGCAAATGACCTTGTCCGGGGAAGAAGTGGTTCCAAACTGTTGGAGCACATAGGGGAGAATTGCACCGAAGGACACGAGACAAAGGCAGGTGGTGGAGTGGCTTGTCGGTCAAGACCGTGATCATCCATTTTTGTGTGTAGTTAATGGGCAGCTATTGAAGTCTTAGAAGCTAGGGAGGCAGGGTTTTGGGTAGCTCTAGCCAGGAAGAGGAAAATGGGCTGCATACCCAGCACCTGGTAGTCAATTATGGTGGTAATCTGAACAAGAGAAGGTGAGAGATTTAAAATAACAGAAACATACAGGGAGAGCAGACGCCATTGTAATTATGGCACTTTTCTTCTAACACGTTGACAAGTGGGTTTCAAAAGAAAGTGGATTTTGTTTCTCTGAGACTGTTCACCCTGTAGACGGATGGGACATTGAGTCATTCTATCATGTCCTTAGCGAAGATAGCTTGAAAACCAGCCTAATTAATGCATTTGTTTGTAGAGTCATCAGAAGGTTTCAGTGAATTATTTAAGCACAAAATTAGCTTTATACGAGGAGAGTCTGTTATAGCGTTAAGCTTAGAAAACAGTTGCATTACCAAAGTCCTGGAAGGGAATGGATGGCCTGGTCAGAGGACTGACCAGAGGAAGTCTTAAGAAGCGACCATTTACAGTGATGCATGAGGTGAAGAGAATCAAGAAGGGATAGGAGACCCCAAGGACCAGTGACCTTTGTGCTCCCAGACCCGAGGGGGCAAGACAAGAGAGGGGCACTCCCAGAACCGGTAAGAGCCATAGTGCTGGACAGAGGCAGGTGGGGGTCCAGGTAGGGGTGAAGGTCTTACCTGTGGCAAAACCCACCTGAGGAGAGACGGAGAGTGGAGAACAGATACCAAAACCCCTCTCTCTTGCCGGTGTCACCACGGGACAAAGCAGACTCTAAGAAAGAAAGAGGGCAGCCAGGGGCGGGTGATGCTGGGCAGAAGAGCCACCATCCAGGACACGGGAGGGGGCATGGATGAGGCGGGTGGGGCTGAGCCAGAAGGATAATGGGTCATAGGTTAGGCAGCACTGGAGAGAGTGGCCTTTGATGCTTTGCAAATAGTCTGGCTAATTGAGCAGACTGCTCCTCAGTCCTCCCATGTTCCAGAAGCCTGAGCTCTTCTTGCACATGGGGTCCCCTTCATCTAGTTGACACTCCCGTCCCTGCTTTGCCTTTCAGATTCTTGACCCTTACATCAGGGTCACGTGTCCATCGACACCATTTCCTACTACTTAAGGGTTTTCCACCGTGCTCTGTGCTTTGCTTCGATTCCCAAGTATGCTCTTTAATACACAGACGTGTGCCTTTGGCATTTCTTTATAGAAACCTTAAGGAATAAATTAAATAGGCAAGAAGAAAACTAGTAAAGGCCTTGATAAATTATCCTAAGAAAGAGAAACTTCAGAAGCAACTTTCCCAGGATCAAAGAAGGTGGGCATTTGAGGGTGACCAAGGGGCTATGTGACCTTAACTCGGCTTCACCCCTGTTTTGCTTTCCTTCCAGTCTTGTCAGTTAATCAATTATCAATGCACGGTCACCATAAATGAGAGCTTTTCTTTCTTGTCAGTCAGAAGGCTCTCTGCGTGATGGGGTGGGCATCTAAAAGCAGCCATTATTACATGGGCCGCTAGCTGAAATAATATTTTGGTGCCTCAAGAATTCTTGCTTAATAGGTTTCTAGTGCATTAACTCAGCCAGTTTTATAGAATTATAGAATTGTTTCCAAACAAGACATCTCCTTATTATGCATCATCTTCTGAGCAAGAGCTTAATGTGAAATAGCCCTTAAAATACACTCAATAGATAGTAGTGCCTGTTCCCCAACTTTACTCGGAGACCAAAAGGACTCATCTCCAAGGCTTTCCTCAAATGCTCAGAATTTACACTGTTATTTTCCAGGCATGGAGCTATTTAATCAAGTGCAAACAGATATGTTTCTCAGCCCCCGGAATTCAGGGTCCTCAACAACAAATAATGCAGAATCAAAAGAACCAACCACTCCCCTAAGATTTATAACCCTCGCACTTTGTGGAAAAGCCAAAAAGGAACAGCTTGGCCCGAGTCCTCCTTCGAAGGCCAACACTGTGGATTGTGAGGAAAAAGCGATTCACACAGACGGGGGTCCTAGGGCGTGGGGACCCCAAGCACCCCCGAGGCTTAATCGACAGGGTTGTTTTGAGCATAGAAATGGCTAATAAAGGTGGACGTGATTTGCCAGTCGTGATAGTTTGACACACAGTATTTATGACACTAGGCACCATAATGCAGTTGTAAAACATCCCAGCACTTAGTTTATTGATTGGAGACCTGCATTGCTGTGGGAAAGAATTAGCATTTGCTCTCGAACATACAGTGTGTGAAAGAAAGCCAGATGCAGATACTGTGCATGGGTTTTGCATCGTGGGAGGCCCCGCTGCTGATTCCCTGCAGACCTTAGGTAGCTCCCTACGGTCTGGTCCCAAAACGGCAGGATTTGGCTTCGCAAGAAGGATGGAGAGTGCCTGTCAGTTCTAAGACGTGGCAGTCGAGAGACTGCCAAGTCTGACTGTTGTCCTAGCAGATTCAGTCTTTCTCTTAATTACACAAAACACAGCCCTGGATGCCTCCTGGATGTCTTCTGCTTCCTTTCTAGTTCTTTCTGGGGAACAAAGCGAGGACCCCTTACTTAAATCCGTTTTGTCTCCTCCGACCACGGCTGCCGGAACTCAGGTTGCCATGACTCCTAGCCGACGCTGCGTATTAACTTCCGGCCTCCCCTTCTCATTTCTCTGCTCCAGACTGTTTCTGCACTAAGTGGCCGCAGATGCCAGGCAACAGTCTAAAAGAGCTTAAGCCCTATAACCCCACCGACTGCTTCTAGCTGCTCCAGAATCTGCCTTCCCCTGCCCGTTCCAACCCGCATTCCTGCCACTTGGCCCTGTGCTTTCTTGGCCGCTAATATCCAATGGGGAGAGCATCCAGCTGCCGAAAAGCCTTGGCTAACTGTAATTTTCTTTCCACTCCTCAGACTCCAGACCCAGGGCGCAGAATTTCCTGCGCCCTCACCTGCACAAACCAGGTTATATGGTCTGTGCGCCCCGCTCTGCTTCCTCCACAGTCCCTCCCGTTTGGTGAAATGAACCAATCCCTTGTGAATTTTTTCCCTTCAGTGCACCATGGTCTATGCACAGTACAATGGTCTCCATATACTGCAGGCACCGCGCTTGAAAATGAAGGGTATCCTCTCTGACCCTCACTTTCCAAATAGGGAAGGAGTAGCCACAGGTATAAAGGGGACCTGCCCTGGGTCCCGTACGATAGCTACCCACCCGGAGCCTCTTCGTTGTCATCAGGAGTCTCCCTGTCTGCCTCTTTGACACTCACTCTGACACTCTTGCCATTTCCGTAGATGCAGAACAGGGTGGTTTCCAATCCGCTGTAGACCTCCTGAGCAATTTTCCGTGTCATATAATTCTCGATCATCCCCTGGCTCGCGGGCTTAAGCCACGAAGCTGATTATCATGCGAAATACGTACTGCAGGAATTGGATCTACCTTTATTTCTTTTAGTCATTAAATGTTCAAAAGTGGATGATAAATTTTCTTGACTTCAATATATTTCCCTGACATAAAAAGCACTAAAAGGGAATTAAAGTTTCATAAAACTCTAATATGCACTGTACATATTTCCCTGTCAGACAAGCTGTTTTTAGTAAAGACTTGCAGGATATTCGGTTTCAATCAGTGTAAATTTAAATAAATTCATTCCAATCCCCCACTCTCCCTTCCAGCTATAAATCTGGGGAGACCTGCAGAATTCATCTGAGCTCTTTCTCAATGGAAGATCAATAGGAAAGACATTTTATTGCCATTAAACAGAAAATTACAATAGATGGTTAGACTAAATCTCTGGATTGAAAGGTATAATAATAGAATTAAATCGAATTCTGTCACCTTAAATCAAGATATTTAAACATAAGCTCCTGTTGTCAGGGAAAGGTAAAGTGACTCTAAAGATAATTTTTAATGTACTGCAAAAAAAAAAATAAAGAAGAAGAAGAAGAAGGAGGAGGAGGAGGAGGAGGAGGAGGAGGAGGAGAAGGAGAAACAACAAAGGAAGGAAGGAAGGAAGGAAGGAAGGAGGGGAGGAAGGAAGGAAGGAGGGGAGAAAGGAAGGAAGGAAGGAAAGAAGGAAGGAAGGAAGGAAGGAAGGAAGGAAGGAAGGAAGGAAGGAAGGAAGGAAGGGAGAAAGAAAAAGAAAGAAAGAAAGAAAGAAAGAAAGAAAGAAAGAAAAAAGAAAGAAAGAAAGAAAGAAAAAAGAAAGAAAGAAAGAGAAAGAAAGAAAGAAAAAAGAAAGAAAGAAAGAAAGAAAGAAAAAAGAAAGAGAGAAAGAAAGAAAGAAAAAGGAAGGGAGGGAGGGAGGGAGGAAGAAAGGAAGGAAGGGAGAAAGAAAAAGAAAGAAAGAAAGAAAGAAAAAAGAAAGAAAGAAAGAAAGAAAGGAAGGAAGAAAGAAAGAAAGAAAGAAAAAGGAAGGGAGGGAGGAAGGAAGGAAGGAAAGAAGGAAGGAAGGAAGGAAGAAGGAAAGAAAAAAGAATATTCTAGTAAAGGGAAGGGGTCTTTCTATACTACATACAGCCAACTTCACTTGTGAAAGTAAATCCCCAAAGTTCATTTAATCCTCAAGACACAGAAGGTTGTCGCCCCAAAGTGCAAATCCTTTCTTTATTTTTCTGTTAACAACAAAGACTAGGTGGTGGAATACAAGAGATAATGACGGGCACCTCTCAGGGCTAAACTAAGGCACCTCCAATACCCTTCCAGCCATGACATTCCAAAATTGCCACGATCCACACGGGGGGCACGGGACAGACTGAAAAATGGAAGAGAAATCACAATGTGCAAATCTGTTCTATGACTTTCCAAACGAATCAACGGGACCAAGTCCAGCATGTCCACAGATCAATTGACATTCTTGGAACTATAACGTCTTTACAGCCAAGTGTTTTAGAGAAGACCCTGGTCAAAGCAGATCCAACCATAACTTGTCATGGACTCATGTTCTAAATACAAGTTCATTGGCTGCTCCAATGATTTGCCTCTTTTCTTTTCTTTTTCTTCTTTATTTTAAATTTAAGTTCAAGTTAGTTAACATAGAGTATAGTATTGGCTTCAGGAGTAGAACCCAGTGATTTGTCTCTTACATGTGACACTCAGTGCTCATCCCAACAGGTGCCCTCCTTCATGCCCTTCCCCCACTTGGCCCATCCCCCCACCCATCTCCCCTCCAGCAGCCCTCAGTTTATTCTCTGTATACAAGAGTCTCTTATGGCTTGTCTCCCTCTCTGTTGTCATCTTCTTTTTCCTTCCCTTCCCCTGTGTTCATCTGTTGAGTTTCTCAAATTCCAAACATGAGCGAAATCATATGATACCTGTCTTTCTCTGCCTGCCTTATTTCACTTGGCATAATAGCCTCTAGTTTCATCCACGTTGTTGCAAATGGCAAGATTTCATTCTTCTTCATCTCCAAGTAGTACTCCATTGTATATATAAACCACATGCTCTTTATCCATTCGCCAGTCGATGGACATTTGGGTTCTTTCCATAATTTGGCTATTGTTGATAGCGCTGCTAGAAACATCGGGGTGCATGTGCCCCTTCGAATCAGCATTTTTCTGTCCTTTGGATAAATAGCTAATAGTGCCATTGCCGGGTCGTAGGGTAGTTCTATCGTTAATGTTTCGAGGCACCTCCATGCTGTTCCCCAGGGTGGCGGCTCCAGTTTGCATTCCCACCAGCAGTGCACGAGGGTTCCCCTTTCCCCACATCCAGTTTCTTATTGTACGTTCTCCTCTTCTGCAAATGCTGCCAAATCTATATCTGCTCGCCACTAGGTGTGCTCGAGGTCTTAGTTAGGGAAGGATTGGGGTTTCTAAACCACAGGACTGCTGTACAGCCGGAATGAGCTTAAGCACCTGGGACAACATGAGTTGTAATAATGTTGGGTATTGCTCCTGGGCAGTTAAGTCCTTGCCTCTGACCCCTCAATCGCCTTGCTCTGTTAGGCTCTGTTAGGCTAGGATGCCCCTAGCATCATTCCTCCTTGGTGGCTAGCACAGTGGCGCACAGAGAGACCCTTCGTGTGCGTTTCAGCCTCTCCGCGAGTCCACGGTCCCCGGTTCCCTAGGCCTGGGGCTTGCAGTCACCGACAGCCAGTTTTGCGCTCACAGGCCCAGCTGAGGGTTTCCTGCTCGCCTGCCTCACCCACCATCTCACCCAGCCAACCAGCCACTCCCCGGCCACTTCTGGGCCACAGCCGCGTCCTGCCCTAATCTCTGAAACTCAGCGCTGGGGATAGAACTTGCCTCCAGGTCTCGGGTCTGCTCCTTTCTCTGGGACTCTTCCAGCGCCGGAAGCTTTTCCAGAACTCTCTTTCACTCCTCTCCCTGGCAGGCAGGAAGCCTCCAGCAGGGATGCTTGAAAACCAGCTGGAAGGCAGCACCCACTGGGTTGTACCAACTACCAAGAGAAACGGCACGAGTTAATAATTCTTTACAATAAAATTCCCCTGTTTGGGGCACCTGGGTGGCTCAGTCGGTTAAGCATCCGACTTCAGCTCAGGTCATGTTGGGTTTGAGCCCCACGTGGGGCTCTGTGCTGACAGCTCTGGCTTGCCACTATCCGTGCAGAGCCTGCTTGGGATCCTCTGTCCCTCTCTCTCTCTGCCCCTCCCCTACTCGTGTTCTGTCTCTCTCTCAAAAATAAAGAAACATTAAAAAAAAATTAAATGGCTCCTGAGTGGCTCAGTCGGTTAAGCGTCCAACTTCGGCTCAGGTCATGATCTCATGGTTCATGAGTTTGAGCCCTGCATTTGGCTGGCTGCTGTGAGCCAGCTTCAGATCCTCTGTCTGCCTCTCTCTGTCTCTCTCTCTCTCAAAAATAAAATAAAATAAAACATTAAATATATATATACGTATTTTTTAATTAAAATTTCCCTGTTAAAGGACCAGTGTGTTTTCTGTCTCCTGACTGGACCCTGGTTGATACAACTCCTAAAACACCAGCTCTTTCAAATGGAGACTTATTTATATGGATTTATTTCCAGACTTAACTATATATCTCTTACCTTTTCTTGGCCCCTTGGCCCTGACCAACGAGACCTCACCGCTTAGCCTGATTTGAGGCTATTTCTAGATTTAATGACTTGCAATTCCTTAACATATGATTTCTTTACCGAAATAATGGTTTTGACCAACTCTCTCCCTTCTGGCCTGGTTGGGGGAATCTCCGGGAAAATGCCAAGCCCTGCTCGGACCTCACTTTCGAGAAACGATGTTTGTATTGTAAGAACCCCCAGGTACTGACCACTTTGCTTCTTCCTCTCTACCCGTCTGCACTGATCTTGCCCTTCTTCCTAAAAACAGAATAGTTTAGGAAATGCTGATGACGATAGTAATAACAACAGTGATTAATAATAACTATAGTGCCAGCATTAATCGCATACTTGTTTTTTTTGTTTTTTTATCAGGGTCAGGCACTGTGATAAATATATTTTCATTTAATGTCTACGATAGTCCTATAAGATAGATATTATTCTATGTCCATATTCTAAGCAGTGAGACTGAGGCTTGGAGAAATTTCATGACTTGGCCAAGATCGGGCAGGTAATAAACAGCCCATCTGAGGTAATGTATGCCGTGGATAATTATTCAAAATTAAATAATTATCATTTAGCCCATGGGATTCCAACAGGGGTCATCATTTCACTTCGCTGTGTTTTTCAAAATCTGTTACATTTTCAATGAATGCTCTCTCACTTCCGAGTTTCCTCGTAGCTCCTGATGCTTAAATAAATGCCATCGTGTGAATACCGCCGCCCCTGTGACGTTTGATTTAGTAATTATTACGAAGATGATAGAAATTACCCAAATGTCTGTGGAACTGATGTGATTGATTTATGTGATGCCGGCGACTGCAAAGATATTGCCCCAGTGGCCCCGGCGACTACATTTGGGAGACGGAAAGATCACGGACTATATTTTTGGTTCAATTTAATTAATTAAACTAGACTCCGTCCGTTAAAATGATGATTTATCCTTTGAAAAGGAGTTCATCAGCTCATGCCTGGAGTATATTTAATCAATTTTAAAATGAACTGTTGCTGTTTGGGTAGATCAAATGAGCATATCATTCTAAAATATAATTACGCAGGGCTACCATATAATTGAGAGGAATCGTGAGGCTAGTAACCAGAAAATAGACTGTAAAGGCAATTAATTAGCTTTTATTCAGCAAAGCACGCCATTTGCTTTCTCTCAGAGCAGGTAGCACCCTGTGCTGGTTCACCGTCCTTCCCAAGGCTGATTTAGAATAAATGAATATTCTTCCATAATGAATACTATTCTATAGGAGCATACTATAGGAGCAATCGCATGAGGAAAAGCAGGGTCTGAGGAGGATGAGGGCTTGAGATGACTGGGAATGCGCGTTGAGGTGGGCGTCGGAGGCCGAGGTGAGTGTCCAATGGCAGGAAGTGTGCATGGGTGAAAATATAAAACCTCATACAATACGCATGGGCAGTAGTAAGATTCTTGCTGGAAACCCCTGGTCCTGTTCCCTTTTTTCGATAAATATCGACCCCTTCTTGTTGGTTTTTATTTTTCTCACCATCTCTAATTTTAATATATTCCAAAATCTTTAGCCCTCTCGATTTCTTCTAATAATTCAGAAGGCAAAAGCCCATGTCCTTCAGCTTTGTAGCTTATGTAACCAAGACAGGAAGATTGCATAGAAACACTAGGAATCTTCCATAGTACGTGAAGGGCTCTGGTACAATAATTTTGATGGTCTTCAAAATATTCCCTATTTTTAATTTATGTTCAGTAAATCTCAATTATGAAGATTTATGTTTTATATTTTAACACCCTTATCGAAGTAAAACTGATACAGTACTGCACATATTGAATGTGTATATTATGATGAGTTTAGACGCATGGAAACCCCAGCGATATCCTCAATCTCATCAGGATAATAGATCTCCAACACTTCCCAAAGTTTCCCTGGGGCCCTTTGACTTAGTTTGTTTGTTTTATGGTAAGAACACACGACCTAAGACAAATGCGTGATCCCGTACTGTTCACACATCTTGGAGTGACCGTACCATCCATCGTCACTGTAGTGCCTGCCGTACAACAGACGTCTGGAACTTATTCAAAAGCAACACTGAAATTATCTAGCGTCCCTCCCCACTTCCCCAGTCCAGCCCCCAGAAGCCATTACTGTATTCTCTGCTTCCGTAAGTTCGACTGTTTTAGACACCTTACCTAAGTGGAGTCACGCAGTATCGGTCCCTCCGTGACTGGCTTATTTCACTCCACACTGTTCAGGCTCATCCACGTTAATGCAACTGGGGGCATTTCCTTCTCTTTAAAGGCTCAGTAATACTCTTTTGCATGAATATACTACGTTTTCTTTTTCTATTATTTCCTGATGGACGTACGTTGTTTCCATACCTTATTGTGGCTGATGCTGCACGAAACGTTATTTGCCTGAAACTCTGGACCCACCATCACAAAGAGGATTGGGAATAGTTCCATTACGACAAGACTTTCCTTTGTTCTGACCCTTTATCTTCTGTATACGGCTTCTCGCCTTTGACTCCTGGCGATTACACATCTGCTCTCTGTCTCTACAGTTCGGGAAAATTCCAGAAAGTCATGTAAACAGAATCATACATTATGTAGCCTTTGGGACCTGACTACTTTCTCTTGGAACAGTGAAGTTAAGATTTAGCATGTATTTCCAGGTAGGAATAGAATGTTCCTTTTTATGTTCAAGGAGTATTTTGTTGTATGGCTTTACCAGATTGTATTCATTCATTCATCTACTGATAGGTTATTTCTAGTTTGGGCAGCTATGAATAAAGCTGCTATGAAAATTTTGTACTTCGAATGAACACACGTTTTTACTTATCTAGTGTAAATACTTGGGAGTGGGGTTGCTAAGTTCAAGGGTAAGTGTATGTTTTGCTTTATAAGCAACTGTTTGACTGTTAAAAAGTAGGTTTACCCTCTGCATTTCCTCAAGCAACGAATGAAATTTCCAGTTGATGGATGTCCTCATTATCCCTTGGCTACGTCAGTTTTTTTTTTTTTAAATCGTATTCATCTTAATAGATGAGAAATGGTATTTATTGTCTTAATTTGCATTTCCCAAATGATAATGACGTTAAACATCTTATGTCATTATTCTCCATTTATGTATCTTCTTTGGTAAAGTGTCTTTCCAATTGTTTTGCTACTTTTGGGGGGCGCCTGGCTGGATGGCTCAGTTGGTTAAGCATCCAACTCTTGATTTCTGCTCACGTCATGATCTCATGGTTTGTGAGACTGAGCCCCATGTTGGGCTCATGTTGACAGCATGTAACCTGTTTGGGATTCTCCGTCTCCCTCTTTCTCAGCCCCTCCCCCACTTGCTCATGCTGTCTCTCCCTCTCTCAAAAATAAATAAATAAACGTACTTGCCATTTTTAATTGGGATATTTGTCTACTTATTGTTGAATTTGAGAGATCTGTATATATCGTAGATACGAATCCTTTGTTGACTATGGTATTTACACCCTGCCTCTCAGTCTGTATCTTGTCTTTTCATTTTCTTAACCGTGCTTTTCCCAGAGCGACATTTTTTTTGATGGCATCAGTTTATCACTGATTTTTCTATCTAGTCACAGAATTTTTTGTATATTTCCTTTTGAAACTTAAAGCTTCACATTTTATATTTAATGCTATGATCCAATTTGATTTAATTATTTAAAAAAATTGAAATTTAGGTCAAGATACATATTTTGCTTATATATGATTGTCCCAGAAAACAATTGTTAAAAAGATTATAGTTTCCCCCATTGAATTGTCCTTACACCTTGTCAAAAGTCAATTGCCATATCTATATCTATATCTATATCTATATCTATATACCTATATATCTATGTAGCTATTATCTGTAAAGATATAGTTGTTATTGTTGTTGTTGTTTCATTAGTCTATTTCTCTAATCTTCTGTTAATACCATCTTTTCTTGGTTACCGTAGTTTTATAGTAAATCTTCTTTTTAAAGTGTGTTTATTTTCAGAAATAGAGAGTGCACGTGTGTGGGGAGAGGGGCAGAGAGAGGGAGAGAGAGAATCCCAAAGAGGCTCCATGCTGTCAGTGCAAAGCCTGACACAGGGCTCAAACCTGGCTCAAACTTACAACAGTGAGATCACGACCTGAGCTGAAATCAAGAGTCAGACACTGAACCAACCGAGCCATCCAGGTGTCTATATAGTAAGTCTTAAAGTAAGGTAGTATGAGTCTTCCCATTTTGTTTACTTCCACAATAATTTGGCTTTCTTTACCAGTTTTAGGATCAGCTTGTCTACATCTATAAAAACAAAAAACAAACAAACAAAAATCCCTGCTAATGTTTTGACTGTGATTGAATTAAACCTATAGATCGATTTAAGGACAATGAACACCTCAACTGTGTTCGGTCTTCCAATCCATGACCATAAGAGTCTTTCCACTTATTTCAGGTTTTTATCTACTTTATTGGTGTTTTTTAGTTTGTGGCAAACAGACCCTGAACTTATTTCATTATGTGAAAGTCTAAACATCTCTTTTATCACCGGTATGCTTATTTTGTCTGGTTCTGTTTTGAATTTGGGTCTCCAATTGTTCATGGCTTGAATAAAGACACGTAATTGCTTTATTATGTTGATTTTTGCCTCCTACAACCTTGCTAAACCCACTTTACTTGTTCTAGGAGATTTAGTCTTTAGATCTCTTAGGTTATTCTTTTAGACAGCGATGGCCTCAGTGAATAGAGAGAAAGTTTTATTTCTTTGTTTTCCAATCCTTATATGTTATATTTCTTTTCTTCATTGTCTGGCACCAGCTAGAACTTCTTCTGTGCTATTAAGAGAGATGAGAGTAAACATCTTTGCCTAACTCCCAATACAAGAAAGAAAATATTAACTCTTTTACCACTAATTAAAATTTTAGCTATGTGTTTTTTCTTGTGTGTTTCAGTAGATACCCTTCATCGAGATAAAAAAAAAATTCCCTTCTTAGTTTTGTGAGAGTTTTTATTACGAATAAGTGTCAAGTTTTGTCAAATGTTGTTTTCTTCAGCATCTATTGAAATTATCCTGCATTTTCTCATCTGTAACATGGTGGTCTGATCGATTTTTCAAATGTTGGACCAACCTTCCTATTCAGTATAAACTTCAACTGGAAAAGGGGATCCCTTTTGCACTGTTGGTGGGAATGCAAACTTGTGTAGCCACTCCGGAGAACAGTATGGAGAGTCCTCAAAAAAACGAAAAATTGTACCACCCTATGATCCAGCAATTACACTGTTAGGTATTGACCCAAAGGATAGAAAAATGCAGACCGAATGGGTACATTCACCCTAATGTTATAACATAAACCCTAATGTTTATAGCAACATTATCAACAATAGTCAGACTAGAGAGAGAGCCAAAATGTCTATTGACTGATGAATGGATAAAGAAAATGTGGTATATATAGACAATGGAATATTACTCGGCCATCAAAAAGAATGAAATCTTGCCATTTGCAACAACATGGATGGAGACAGAATGTATTATGCTGAGTGAAATAAGTCAGTCAGAGAAGGGCAAATACCATATGATGTCACTCATATGTAATTTAAGAAACAAAACAGATGAACACATAGGAAGAGAAGAAAAAAAGAGAGGAGGGAACAAACCCCAAGAGACTCTTTTTTTAATTTTTTTTTTATTTTTTTTAACGTTTATTTATTTTTGAGAGACATAGAGACAGAGTATGAGCAGGGGAAGGGCAGAGAGAGAGGGAGATACAGAATCCGAAGCAGGCTCCAGGCTCTGAGCCATCAGCACAGAGCCCGACGTGGGGCTCGAACTCACAGACCGTGAGATCATGACCTGAGCCGAAGTCGGCCGCTCAACCGACTGAGCCACCCAGGCGCCCCTAATTTTTGTTAATGTTTTATTCATTTTTTGTGAAAGAGAGAGAGACAGAGCATGAGTGGGGGAGGGGCAGAGAGAAAGGGAGACGCAGAATCTGAAGCAGGATCTGAGCTGTGAGCACAGAGTCGGACATGCGGCTCGAACTCACAAACCACGAGGTCATGACCTGAGCCAAAGTCAGATGCTTAACTGACTGAGCCACCCAGGTACCCCACAAACCACAAGAGACTTAACGATAGAGAACAAACTGAGGGGTGAGGGAGGGAGATGGGTGGGGGATGGGCTGGATGGGGGATGGGCATTGGTTGTGATGAGCACTGAGAATTGTATGTAACTGATGAATCACTGAATTCTACTTCTGAAACTAATATTGCATTGTATGTTAACTAAAATTTAAATTAAAATGAATAAAAATAAAAATAAAAATATTTAAAATCAATGATAATGATGTTTCTTCTTTTTGTATATTAACTATTTGGTTTGTCAGTATTTTGTTGAGGATTTTTGTGTCTAACTTTATAAGGGATATTGGTCTATAGTTTCATGTTTATTAATTGTTTTTCTCTGCTTTTGTCATCAAGATAGTGCTAGCCTCATGGAATGAATTGGGAGGTACTCCTGTTTTCTGGAAGAGATTATGTACAATTTTGATTATTCTTTTCTATGTGTTCGGTAGAATTTACCAGGGAAACTGGTTTGTCCTGAAGTTTTCTCCTTTTGGAAGGTTTTTAACTACAAATTCTATTTCTTTGATAGACATAGGACTATTTCGGTTAACTATTACTTTTTGAGTGACTTTAATGGTATTTCTCTTATGAGCATTTAGTTGATTTACTAGTGAATAGAGTTGCTTGCACTGTTCCCATCTTACTCTTTTAATAGCTGTGAGTTCTATAATGATGTCTCTCTTTAATTTCTGGTCTCTCTAATTTTCCTCTTCCAGCATTGTTTGAAGTTTATCAATTTTGTTGATTTTTTAAAAGAAAAAATTTAGCTTTTGGTTTCTCTACATTGGTTTTCTCTCTTTTCTTTATTGGTTTTACTTTTTCAGTTTCGTAGATTCAGTTTCAATTTATTTTCTTATATAGTTTTTGTTTTATTTATTTCTGTTTCCTTCTAAGTTTCTCAAGGTGTATGGCCAGGTTATGTGTTTGAGACCTTTGCTAGTTTACAAATTTAATGTTACAAATTTCCCTCTAAACATTGCTTTAGTTGTGTCTCCCAAATGTTATATTTGTTTTCATTCAGCTCAAAAATCTTTCCTAATTTCCCTTCGGATAGTTTGACCTATGAATTGTTTGAAAGTTTTTATTTAACCTCCATATATTTGGCAGGTTTTCTAGTTACTGTTTGTAATTGATATTGATTATATGCGTTTTATGATGATAATTTTCATTAAGACAAAGAATATATATTTTAAATTTCAACTATTTTCAATTTGTTCATATTTGTTTTATGAATGAGGATATGTCTAACTTAATAAATGTTTCATGTGAACTTGGGACAGTATGTCTTCTGCTAACATTGGGTGGAGAGCTCTACAACCACCAGTCTCGTCCATTTGGTTTATGTTGGTGTTTATGTCTTCTATATCCTTGATGACATTTTGTCTACTTGTTGTCTCACATAATGGGATATAGTCCATTTCTCCTTTCAATTCTGCCAGATTTTATGTATTACAAAGCTCTGTTATAAGGTGCAGACCCATGCAGGAATGTTTTGCCTTCTTGATGAACTGACATTTAATGCCCCTTGTTTTTGCTGATGATTTGTCTCATTTGAGTCTACTTTGTCTGACAGCAATATCCCTCTCACAGCTTTCTGTTGATTACTGCTTGCATGGTATCTTTATTTGTTTGCTATCGTTTCATTGTTATTGTATCTCGGATCCCAGTTAGTATCAAGCTACAAGTCTGACTTGGGGTTGTAATTTGAGTTTGGTTTTCCAAACATGTGCAGTGATATCCAAATCTGCTCTGCATGTGCTCTCTCCAGGGCCCACTCTGCATCTTCGTTGTTGGGCTATATCACAGTTCATTTCCCAGTTTAATTGGGTATGCTGTTTCAGGCCAATTCTGTGCATTTATGGTGCTAGGTTGGGCCAGGATTCCAGACACAACTTTGTGGTATCTCTGTCTTTTTTTAAAATGTTTATTCATTTTTGAGGGAGAGAGAGAGAGAGAGAAAGAGCAGAGTAGGGGCAGAGAGGGAGACACAGAACTCAAAGCAGGCTCCAGTCTCCGAGCTGTCAGCATAGAGCCCAACATGGGACTCAAACCCACAAACCGCGAGATCATGACCTGAGCCAAAGTCGGACACTTAACCAACTGAGCCCCCCAGGCACCTTATGTAGCCTCTCTGTGTTGACCTCCTGCGCCTCCATGATTTCTTCTATTCCCTAATATCCAGTGGCTTCTCTTTCTGGTCTACCCACTGTAAAATTATGGATCTGTATACTCGAATAACCCCATGCTACCACATACTTCCTGAAACTGGGTGTACATCTCAACAAGGCAGCAAGGGGACAGAGAGCAATGTAGCAAGGATGCCCCACTGTTCACACAGCAAAGGACGCTCTCCCAGACCGTTTGGTCAGGAGAGAGGGTTTTCTCTCAGCATGTTAGGTGTCTTAGCAACAATGGGTGCCACCAACCACACAGAAGGATACTTCTGGGATTGAGACCTACTGAGAGGCTGGGCTGGGAGGAAACTAAAGTAAAACATAATAAAGAAACAGACAAGATAGGAGATTTCCTTCTCTCTCTTTCTCTCCATCCTTTCAGGGACCGAGGCCTTGAAACAAAAAAGAAGGCTTATCTTGGGGATTTTCTGTTCCTGCCTATTGAACAGTCAGGTTGTCAGACTGCCTGGAGTCTAATTTAAGAGATTTGGGAGGGAAAACACACACATATCACCCACCATAAACACACCCACACACCAAATAATACATACACACACATACACTCACCAAGACACACACTACACACTCACCACACATCACACACACCACACACACACATACACACACACTACACACACACACACACAATCACTTGAATTGTACTGCCCTCCGATTATTGTCTTATGATTTCCATCCAGAACTTTTGTTGAAATCAGTGGAAAAGATAATGTGAAATACTCTTACACCATCTGTAGAAAAACCAAGCCATTCTTGACCTTGTTCTTGACCTTGTTGCTTTTTAAAGACTAGGTGTGTGCAACCCTTTAGAGCTTGTCAAACACTTCCTCCTGGAAACCTTGGGTTCTGTAACTACCGCCACCACCTTTGATTTCCAATTCATTGTATCCCAAAGGGATTAGCAGATGGCCACGCAGCAAAGAGAACAGCATTTTAATGGGCCCAGAGATTGCCCTCACGCAATGCAACATGGGCCCATAAATGCTGGCCTTCCAATCCAACTGGGTGATCTAGGAGAAGGAAGATCAGAAGGACCACTCCCCGCCCTCCTTTACTTGACGAGGTTAAGTTGAGTCAAGAGATTCAAGAGTCTTGACCAGTCAAGAGACAGGTGCCTTATCCCAGAGGATTTGGGATGAATAACTAACCCTCTCCAGAGCCTTAAGGGAGGTGGTTTCTGTCTTGCTTTGTCTCTTGATTCTAACCAGGCAACCGAAGTTTCCATGAGGTCTCCCCTCGCTCACCGGAGTTTTATGCAGGGCTTCTCCATTCATTGGTTATTGTCTTTCGTGAAAGTATTCCCCTTCAGGCGCCTAACCAAAGCATAGCTCTCAGGATCAATATTCCAGTTTTCTAGATCTGTTGCCCAGTCTTCGATGATGTTACACCCGGTTTTGATGTGATTTCAGTAATTGCCAAAGACAACTGCTGTTTTCTGCATGCCTCCTCACCCAACCACAGAACCTTGTCGCAGCGGAGCTCCTGTGTGGTCCCCCATGCTATGCTGAGTTCCCCCCCATCCTTGTTAAGGAGATGCACACCCCTACCCCCATCACACCAGGGATGTGGTCCACCAGACTTGAACCCCAGTCACAGCTCCACTGAGCTTTCTCCCTCACGTGTGTATAAAGAAAACAGTGTGCATGACGTCATTGGTTTGGGTAGATTATATGAGCGAATACATAGAAATCACCAAACCCCCAGAGTTGGCACCAAATTAATCCTCAGAGAAAGATAATTTCCCTTCTCACCCTTAAGTTCTTGTTGCTATGTTGGAATTTTCCAGACTGCTCCCTAGAACACCCATCCTGTGAAATGACAGTCTGGGGGCCGGGGAGGAGACAGAATTCTATGGTCGAAAAATCTGGGCACTGCTAGATATCTGAACTTGTGCCCGAAGGCTCACAACTCTTGTTGACATATTGAGGGCTCTGGAAAGTCTCAGGTGACAAAATCATAATCGCTCTATTTATTCCTGAGAACTATAACCAATTGGAGGTTGGAATGCTTTTTTTTTTCTCAGCTAATTTTCCTTAGATTCTGGTAAGAGTACATGCCAAGTTCTCTCTCCTGAGTCCTTACTTGGTGGGCTAAGAGGGTCAGTCTTAGCACCCTCTTAACTCAGAGAGCACTTGGCCCTCACAAATCCCGCTAAGCGAGATGCCAGAATCCTGTGTTTCCTCTCCTCTGCCAGCCTGTGCACCGGGCATCTTGAAAACTCTGCTTTTGAGCCAGTCTGCTTGGCTCCTCCTCCAGCCCACTGCTAATCTCCACTAATCTGCAAGGTGTTGGTGATTAGCTCAGTAATTATCACAGCGACAGGATGACAGCCGGAAAGCATCTGAGCTTCCAAGCTGTTTTTATGAAAATTTCGCCTGGAAAGGTGACGAGGGAGAAGCACAAGGAAAGCATTACTGGGCCAAAAGTTTAACACATGCCTTCCCAAACGCCATCTGGCTTTGTTCAGTCATTACGCAACGCCGGCTGACCAGCCGTGGCTGATTCTCTCTGGTTAACGAAGCTTCTCCTTACTTTCCACTCTCTAGCTGTGGGCTTTTTTACCCTACTTCCCAAATTGAGCAAATACTTAATGAGTCATATGGAAGGGATTATAGAGAATAGAGAAGGAATAATATTTTCTTTGGTCCTTCACAATTCAAATTTTAGCAGCCAGGGTGGGCTTGTATGTTGGTAAAATCGAAGGATGGCTTTCCTAAATGTCATTAGCAGGGCCACAGGGAAGCAGCCGGGAGGGTGACAATCAGACAGACACACGGAAGGACAGATAGGGCCTCTCTTGGAGGCATGTGAAGAAACTTCCTACAAAGTAGTGGGATGCGGCCGAGATTGAAGGGAGTTCTCTGTTAGACTAACCACGGCAAGTGAACTTCTTGCTGGGGTATCTCCAGCTCATGGCACAATGCCTGGAAACCCTGAGGAGTCTTAAAACGTTTTTTGGGTTCTGTTTTGAAATGCCCCGGGTCTTGAAAATTAAGTTCACCAACATGGAGGGACATGTTGCCCCAAATTGTTGAGAGAAATTGTAAGAGAGAAAATCTTAAATAGATGTAAGGAGACGAGTGTTCCGATTGGCTTCAGGGATCAAGTAATGACCTATCTCTGGGGAAGGGCTGCGGACCTGGGTCTGAATTCCTACTTTACACATTCGAACTTTGTAAGAGTCATTGGGACATATCCTCTCCCAACACCTCTGTTTCCGCAAGTAGAAGGTAGAGACAATAATACAAATATATACGGTTGTTTGCAACCACGGTGCCCTGGATCTAAACTCTGTGAAGACCACTCCGGATGTGGGGCAGGCTTCAGAGCTGAGCATATACACGTTTGATTCCAATGCTACCCATCTGAGATGTAGCCGGGCTTTGTTGTTGGTGTCGTTGGTGTTGTTGGTGATGGTGGTTGGCAGTGGTTGTGGTGGTGGTGGTGGTGGTGGTGGTGATAGTGGTTGTGGTGGTGGTGGTGGTGGTGATAGTGGTTGTGGTGGCAGTGGTGGTGTCAGTGGTGATGGTGACAGTTGGTTGATTTCCTCATCTGCAGGAGTGAGAATGATAGTATTTGATAATCAAGGGGGATTATCTTGCTAATAAATCTGATAGTAAATGCGAGAGTCTAAAAGCACATTAGTTCCTTCACAAAGTGGGTTCCTTCCTGGCTGGATTTTCTTCGGTTGCTGAGTCAAAGGTAGCTGTTTCTCATCGTATGATGTTGCTTCCGGGGAGAGTGATGGGTTGTTTAATTTTGGAGGCAAGCGAAGTGTAAAGAAAAGGCTTGAGATACAAACTTGTGTTCCAATCCCAGCTCCCGAAATGTTAGTTTTTACCAGTTACGTGATCTGGGGCAAGCTAATCCATTTTAATGTGATTCTTCTGGCCGACCCTGGGAAGAAAGAGTTGCAGAACTGTTCTAATTAATAAATAAGTCGTAAGCAAGGCTCCCTCACACCTTCGAGCATACAGAGCATACAATGTCCCAACACTGTGTTCCTTTTCCGTCTCGTGCCTTCCATCAGGAACTTTCTATCAGGGCGTCAACTGCCTCTGAGCTTCGGTAAACTAAACCAGCCACGGAGATCCCTCATCCATAGAGAGATACAGCTCTCCCTGAGTGTCCAACTGTGACAAAATTGAATATCTCCTAATTAGTATTGAAAACTCCACTGGAGCACCCCAATGGCACCATCTGAAGCAGAGCATGAGGACTTAAGTCGAAAGCTTTCCCTGCAGGTTCCTTCCAGTATGGCTGCAAAGCATCGTCTTACCAGCTGGGCGAAGACACATTACGTCCTTTTCTTTGATTCTGTAGAGTAGTTCCATAATTACGCTTCCTTCCATTCCGACAGAAAATAATAAGCCTTGACAATTTTTAACATGAAAAAGATTATCTTAATAAAAAAAAAGGGAGAAAAAGCATCCTGCTAGATACATCTCTGGTTAATTCAGTCACGTAAAGCAAACGTGAACAGAGCTTTTTTTAGGATATGAAAATGTTTCCTCGTGAGAACCCAAACTAGGAGAATTTTACATTGAAAATAGGTCACGAGCTCCGTAGTAGGTACTGTCGAGCAAGAGTCCCAAGAATCGGAGGACTTGCTGTAACCGGTGGTCATCTATCCAATTTCTGCACTTGGGGGGATATGGAATTGGACACCATGGAGACTCTGGCCTGAAGTCGCACCACAAGGCAGTGTCAGGAGAACCAGCCGGCTTTCCCCTCAGGTTCTGGCGCCAAATTAGACATTCATTAAAAAGACCCTGGGGCCGTCATGGCAGCCTGAGCCCAATGGACTCCCCGGCCACAGCTCCCCAGAGAGAAGGCCGTTTATTAACTATGCACTAGTTTTTCTTTAACTTCTACGAAACGCCGAAGGAATTGCATTGTTCAGTAGTACCCGGTTTAACAAAAAGTGGCTATATTTTTGTCTGATCGTGGCCACATTCACACTGGAAGGCCACATGCCCAGATGCTGCCCACCATTTTCTCACCTCTGGCCACGTTAATTCAATCCCCCTCTACTTCTGCCAGCGGCTCAACTCCTGCCGTCCTGACTCCCCTGACATTGCCGGAACCTTCTTTCGGACCTCCTATTCCTACCGCAAGCTGTCACAGGAGAAATCTTCCATTACAATAATACATCTAACTCCATCCCTGCTAAGGGCCTCCGTTAGCACCTTCGGGATGAAAGGCAAGTGCCTTAGCCAATGTCATGTTCTGAAGATCATCAAGACACACCCCCAGCTCGCATGCCAGCCACGTTCTTGGCACTTCCGACTGAACACATCGCCCAAAAAGAATGGCCATGCCTAAATATCCTTATTCAAGTCTTTGTGCCTCTGGTATGCCCGGAACATCGTATCCAGCTTTATCCCCTGGCAGTGCCGCTCTGTGACTCAGAATCTGTGTGAGGGCCAGAAGTGGGTCCTCTCAGAGCAACGACAACGGACTGGAAGCACACCGATCCTTTCTAGAGCCTTCTGCGCGGCCAGGGATTGACGCTTCTCCTAGCACCCGGTCGACACGTTGGCGCTCGGTGAGAGAAGGAGGGCGGGAACAGAGCTGTGAGCCCAGCGTCCTGCGCGGTGAATGCGTGGGACCCCACGGATAGTGTTGACATCGGCATTGTCACCCCAGAGTGATCTCCTCCCCCGCAGTCTTTCTCCAGACATGCATCATTTTTAAAGTGGGTTATTTCATGGCAAAAAGGAAAAACGAAATAGTCACAGGTCTGTAGCTGTTACATGTAACAACCTCGAAACTATTTCAGAAGGGAAAAGGCAGGAGTCTGAAGTTCTTTTAAGAAGAGGAGTGTGTGTGTGCCTGTGTGTGCACGTGAGCAGTGTGTGTGCGCTCACGTGTTTGTGTGCGTTGTGTGCGCCTGTGTATGAGGGTGTGCGTGTGTGAGGGTGTGCACGTGTGTGTGCAAGCACCTGTGTGTGTGCATGCATGTGAGGGGGGACTGGGCACGTGTGTGAGAGTGTACATGTGTGTGCATGCATGCACGTCCATATGTGAGAGCGTGAGCACGTGTGTGAAAGTGTCCAGGTGTGAGTGTGTACATGTGTGTGGCCGTGTGTGTACGTGTACAAGTGTGAGTGTAGTAGGCACATGGGTGTGAGCGTACATGGATGAACGTGTGTGCGTGCACATGTGTGCACATGAGTGAGAGTGTGCACGCGCATGAGTTTGTGTGCATGTGTGCACGTGTGAGTGTGAGTGTGGGTACATGTGTGAGCGTGTATGTGTGAGTGTGTGCACACTGGGTGCTTGCGTGTGTGTGTGTACATGTGTGCACCCATGGGTGATAGTGTCCATGCACATGAGTTTGCGTGCATGCGTGTGTGTGTGTGAGTGTGAGTGTGGGCACTTGTGTGAGTGTACACGTGAGTGTGTGCACACCGGGTACTCGCACGGGTGTGTGCATATGCGTGCGGACATATGTGTGAGGGTGGGCACACGTGTGAGCTGCGTGTGTGTGCACACTGGGTGCTCACGCGCGTGTGTGTGTGCACATGTGTGCACCCATGGGTGATAGTGTCCATGCACATGAGTTTGCGTGCATGCGTGTGTGTGTGTGAGTGTGAGTGTGGGCACTTGTGTGAGTGTACACGTGAGTGTGTGCACACCGGGTACTCGCACGGGTGTGTGCATATGCGTGCGGACATATGTGTGAGGGTGGGCACACGTGTGAGCTGCGTGTGTGTGCACACTGGGTGCTCACGCGTGTGTGAGCGTGTGCCCGTGTCTGTGCACGGGTGCGGGCGCATGCATGTGTGTGTATGTGCGTGCGTGTTTCATAACAAAAACTACGGTAGACTTGCGGTTGACGCAGGGAACAGCCCCCCTGAGGTTTGTGAATAAGGCCTTGCGGACTGAAAGCCGGAAAGAAAAAGCAAATGAACTGTGAGGAAATATTAAATCTGTAACAGCCTCATTTGTAGAACACACGCTTTATTCTGAATTCTAGTAAAGTCTCATTTTTGTCAGAAAGCTGATGCTACTGTAAGGGCAAATACGAATCTTAAAAGAAATTTAAAAACGTCCCTGGTGAACAGAGGAAAGAGACCGCCCCTGTGTTCTTCTTAAAGTATTTCCTTTAGAAAATGTAATTGCAAATACTTTCTCTGTCCCTTTGAGATGTGTGTCAACCTTTTAGAAGCTAAATAAGCCTCTCTCCAGTCTGACAATCAAGAAATGTTTTTCTTAAAGGCCTGGGAGTCGACTCTTTGAAATGTAAACATCAAAAAGTTAGCGCCCCTGTCTCCGCTTCTTGGGAAAGGCGAGAATGTGGCACAAGCTCAGCTCAGGCGCCGGGCTCCCAGTTGCAAAACAGCCTGCTTGGCACAAGGACGTGAGTTCTTTTTCTTCTGGATAAGGGCAATTAACTGAAACAGGTGGCCCCCCTAATTACCAGAACTTAGGATGAACTATGCGTGACCATTGGTGTTACCATCGGCTCTTACCTGAGGACTACCAGTTCCTTTGTGTCCTGAGAAAATGCATGCATTGGTTTGTATCTGCCTGTCTTTCTGTCTGCGTCTGTGACCTCTCTAGGGAGTGGGCTGCGACGGGCCACCCCCCCCCCCCCTTCATAGCACTGCGTTCCTCTACACTTGCAGAGAGGTTTCCTGAGTCGGCAGATTTTTCCTTTCATTATTTCCCGACATTATCACAAACTCTTGTTTTCCTGTATTTTAATAGTCTAGAAATTTGGGGGAAATAATTATCTTTGTTTATTAGGAAAAATAGCAACCACAAAATAAAAAGAAATAGCGATTTTCCTGGTAATTCAGTAGAGGACGAACCTTAGAATTTCCATGGGGCTGTAAGCATTAGTATGTTTCTTTTCTGGATGAAAATAATGAAACACATTTATACAGAAATGTATAGATGTAGATATAGGTATATGTATATATTTATATGTATAGATCCATGTATCTATACATAAACATGTATATGTATATGTGTAGATATAGATTCATGTATCTGTATCTATCCATGGATCTATACATATAGGTATATATATATTTATATGTGTAGATCCATATACATATCTATATATATACATAATTGTGATTAACTTGGTCCGTGAAAGTTCTCCAGGACTAGCAAATGTTTCTACAAAATTTTAACTTGAAAAAAGAGCGATGTCTTGCAAGAGGCGTGTCACGTGATCACAACTGAGCCAATGGTTCTTGAAATTCGCTTTGATATGTAAGTGCTTTGGATGACAAGCATATTTCCAGAATGAATTATGCTCACAAACCAACGTTTTACTCATAGATAGATAGATAGATAGATAGATAAATAGATAGATAGATGATATATAGATATAGATACAGATATAGAGGTAGATACAGATACAGATAGATCTAGATACAGATATAGATATAGATAAAGAAGATATAGATATAGATATATAGACACAGATATATATGTAGATGTAGATACAGATACAGATATAGATAAAGATCTGCAAATCAGTCGGTACCAAGGATACGGAGCGTGGCTTTGCACATTTGTGAGGCAATTACATAGTATATTTTGGTCATACGACCAATTTTCAAAGCATCTACTTTGTGTCAGAAACGATGCTGGAAAATACCTGACTTCTTTTTCTTTTTCTTGTAGCAAGTGTGAATATTTTAGAAATAAAAGTATTTGAAACACTTACGTGTTGAATTCTCACTGCGATATTCAGGATGGTCCCAACTATCAGTTTGATCCATTTTCTTACAACAAACAGTTCCGATGAGAATTAGAACCTAGTTTTTATGAGTGTGTCAAGTATTCCCTCTGATCGATTCAAGAAACTTTAGAAACTGCCGTGAAGTCTGAGTCCCGTGATGTCATGTAACTGACAGGTAAGTCGATCTGCTACTCAGGACAGTGATGAAACGCTTCCACCAACGAGACCATCTGTAACGGTGCTACAGTGGGTGCCACTGTCAAACCAAAGCAAAGAATCGGGACTTTTAACCAGGAACAGGATTTACTAATAACTTCAGAAATGTGATCACAAAGTTCAGACAGAGCAGCGAGGGCTTGGGGGCGTCTCACATGGCTCCCCAGAGGCCTCCTTCCCACTGCAGACACACACAGTCTGACTCGAGCTGAAATGAGGGCTCATCTCTTACGGTGGCGAGTATTTATATAATGAAATATCTCCATTTTATGGACCCAGAAAGTTATGTATCTAGAACATTCTCCAGAGAGTCGGGCCTCAAATATCCACAGACTGTTGATTTGCTTTCCATACTGATCTCAGGCCAGAGGCACCAACTATTAGCAGTCCATAGATAAGGGTTCTCCTTTGACCAATATCATTCTTCTGAATGTAAAAAGGTCAAATTACCAAGTTTGTTTGTTTGTTTGTTTACAAGGAGATCAGACCAGGTCACTGGTCTGCTGGTGAATGACAAGCCAACAGCTTTAACTCCTTCCTCTGCAGAGGAAGAGAGACAAGACGTATAATCGGGGCTCCACCATCCGGCCGCTGTCCGAGCTGACCTGTCTTCTTGGAATCTCAGCCTTTACCTTTCTGGACCTCTCTTGATGTTAGTTGTGACAATTACAACCAGAACCAAGATATCCAAGTCCTCGAATCAAGTCCTCACCTCTACGTAAAATTCCACAATTTCCTCCGTGGTCACCTGCACCAAATCACCTACGATTTGTTTTGTTTTAATGAAATATGGGGCCCCATCCCTGATCCATTCAATCAGAATCTTTGGTGATCGAACTCACCAGGAAACTGCATTTTTACATTTCCCAGGGTGATGTTTTTGTGCAGGGCAAAGTCTGAGACAATCCACGCTCCCCTGAGTTACGGGGGCCCAGAGCCGGTGGAAATTACAGAGAAGACACATGGAGCACTCAGCACCTGATACGCCCTGAATAAATGACTTTAGTGATAAGAAACTCAACCCGTCACCCTCGCTCCACTCACTGTGCTCAGATACGGAAGACTCCGCCTGTGGGATCAGGAACCATAATTTCTTTAGGTCAAAATGCAGGTGACAAAGATAAAACAAAAGAAAAATAGTTTGGCCCAAAGAAACCTGGAATCACTTTCCTAGTAATGCATCCTCAGCAGAAATTCATCAGGGCCTGGGAGCTGTATACATTTCAATGATGCTTTATCACCAAAGCCAGAGCCAGATGACCTAACTGTCTCGCTGTGAGTTAATCTCTCAGGGACTGTGTGGGCACGCCCCGGAAGCCAGAGGACTGAGCAAAATAATCACCACACCTATTCCTTTAGAACTAGATTCCAAGCTGAAACACAAGGAAAGAGGACGGGTCATAAATCTGAACTCGGGTCCTCCGTGTCTCACACAAGTTTCTTTCCTTTTATCTTTAAAACACCCGGCACAGTGCCCGAGGGAATAGGCCACTCAGAAAAACGCTTTCCATGTCCTATTTCATGTTTAGATTCAGAAAAATATTATTCAATGGTACACATCTTTGTCAAAAGGAATTCTCACTTGCTCAGATCTTAAAATGTAGGGAAAGCCCAAGTGACAGAATTGTTCGGTTTGGTCTTTAAATCCGAGTTTTGGTCCTAATTGACTCTTTGCTCAAAGTCCCCTTCTTTTTATCACTAAGCTGTGCGTTTGTTCTTAATCTGATATTTCGCTCCATAACCGATCATGGCCTTGCTCACACATTGGGCATAGGACGACCTGAGCAGCTGCCATCCACCTGTTGCGGGTAAGGTCTTGAACTTGGAGCTGCCATCTTAATTTCCTCGCTTCCTCTTTGCCTGAAACAAACCGTGAAAAATACTCGGTTCCCCTGATCTCTGTTGCCTTCTGAGTTCTTAAGCTTTTGCCTGACTAAAGAGATTATTTTTCTGTCTGTCTATCTATCTATCATCTATCTATCTAGCAACTATCTACCATCTGTCTGTGTCTCTATACTTAATGGTATAACATTATCTATAGATGATTTGGTTATTTGAAAGCCTTTCTGTGTATTTTTAAATTTCTGCCCATGAACATTTTATTTATTTTTAAAGATAAATGAATTCTTCAAATCTATTCATGTTTTATTTCAAGTATTTTTTTAAAAAAACCTCTACTTCCAACATGTTACCATTTTCATTTTTAAGCACTTGGTTCAATTTTGATAAAATTTAGCAGTCATGGGCGTTAAATGATGCAACGAGTTATTTTTAATTGTGTGAAAACTATGGGAGCTTCATTTGTGGTTATTTGATTTTTGACAAAGATACTCCGGCAATTCAATGGATAAAGGATAGTGTTTTGTTTTTTTTTCTGATAAATGATGCCAGAAAAAAAAGGTTTTCCAGGAGCAAAATAATGTACTTAGACCTCTACCTGACACATCACTAAAAGTAACTGAAATGAAAATTAATTCAAAATGGATCATGAAAACAAATGTAAGAACTCAGCCATTAAACCTTCAGAGGAAATCTCCATAACTTTGGATTGAGCAAAACGTCCTTAGACTCAACACCAAACAGATGGTACACAAACGAGACAAATCGAAAAATGGAATTCATCCTAAAAATTAAAACTTTGTGCTTTCAAAGACACCTTTAAGAAAATGGAAACAATTCACGACTAGCAGGAAACCCTTGCAAATCATGCATTTGGGAGAGGGATGGTAAAGGACTCTTGATTTTTCAATAACAAAACAGCTCAATTTAAAAACGGGCAAACGATTTGAATAGACATTTCATCGAAAAGGATATACAGATGGCAGAGAAGCAAATAAAAAGACACTCAACGTCGTTAGTCACTAGGAAAGCGCAGATGAGCACCGAATCCCAAAACACTGACAACCAGCGGAAAAGCTAATATTAAAAAGGAATGACACAACCAACTGCTGGCAGAGACGCGGAGAAACGAGATTCCCATGGGCACGGCCGGTGGGGATGTAAGGCCTTACGCAGCTCCTCGGAAAACACGTCGGCATTTTCTTAAAATGGGAAACATCGCTTACTACCCGAAGTTGTACTGTTGGTAATCCATTGGAGAAAAATGGAAATGAAAGTCTATGTGAAGACTCTGCACAGAGATGTCCACGGCAGCGGTCTCCGTCATCGCCAAAACCTTGAAACCATTCAAATGCCCACCAACTAGGGAATGACAGATTAACAAAACGGTGGCACAGCCATTTAATTGAATACTATTCAGTATTTTAAAAGACACATACCAGGTGGCTCACATACCAGGTGGTCGGTTAAAGTGTCGGACTTTGGCTCAGGTCATGATTTCACTGTTGGTGAGTTCAAGCCCCACATCGGGCTCTGTGCTGACAGTTCAAGAGTCTGGAGTCTGCTTCAGATTCTGTGTCTCCCTCGCTCTCTACCCCTCCCCCACTGGGGCTCTCTCTGTCTCTGTCTCTCAAAAATAAATAAACATTCCCAAAACAGAATATTTTTAAAGACACGTATCACACCGCGGATGAACTTAAAAACACGTTACGCGGTGTAAAATGGCCAGACGCAAACAATGCATGTGATACAATTCCGTTTATACAAAATGCCTAGCATGGGCCACTTCTTGAGGACAGAAAACTTTTTGAGGTTGACGATGGCGGAGTTGAGATCAAGGATTCGCTGTAAACAGACATGAGAAGATTGTTTGAGATGGTGACAATATTCCACAGCGGGATTTCAGAGACAGCTGCCCAGCAATTTTAGGTTACATAAATTATACTTCAGAAAGATGTTTAATTTTTTGTTCTTAACAGAAACAGAAACATCCTAAGACTGAGGATGCTTGCCTTAAGGGATTTCTACAGACTTTCTCTTCTCTCCCAGCTGCTGAGTCCTCTTCTCTGCTGGGTGTCTCCCTCAGTAGTATTTGAACAGATTCCAATCTCTCCATCTTAAAAATACCCTTCCCCTTGCCACGGGTGTCTACCTATTCTCATCTGATTCCGAAGACACCAAAACCTTGGATTGCAAGTAACTTGTTCTGCGAGTGTTCTGCAAGACAAGCAAATGTTTCTAGTAACTTTTCACCTGATAAATGAGCCACGTCTTGCAATATGAGTCATGTATGCCACCGAACATCACAGGATCACAACTGAGCCAATGGTTCTTAAAATTCACTTTGAGATAAGAGTGCTTTGGGTGACAAGCATGTTTCCAGAACAAATTATGCCCACAAAGCTAGGTTTTACTGTATATTCCAGTCTGCCTTCAGCCTACACCAATTTGCCAATTCGTGTGTGTGTGTGAAGTCACTAGTGTCTTTCTTGGCATTGAACCAAAAGGATTTTTTATAAGTCTTTAATTTCTGTGAACTGTGTGTATTTCTGACACCACTGACTCTTCCCCTTTGTATAGAACTTCCTCGCTCTTGGGTTTCTTGGTACTGGACCTCTTCTCCTCCGGTTCTAGCAAATGCATTAGTCACCGAATGCTCATCTTGGGGTCATCCTTTCTATGTTGGGTGACTCTGTGTCCGAGGCTGCCTCTATTGTCATTCTCTCTGTTCCCGTGGGATCTCAGGAATGACCTGAAGCCAAACTCATCCCTACCCTCCAGGCTGCCTCTCTATACTCCACCCTCTTTTCCATGAATGGCCCCACCGACCAACCGTGCAGGTGCCCAAACCAGAAATACGACCTCCTTTGGGATTTTCCTTCTCCCTCACGGCTCCACATCTAATGAGTCGCTGAATCCTAAATGCATAATTTATGTTCTTACTTCTCTCTGTCCTAACAACCACTAGCCTCTTCAGGGGACCGCCGTTTCCGGGAAGAGAGCCCCTCAGTGGTGTCTGCCTCTAACCCCCCCCCAGGTCAGCATAACCGGCCTCACATCTGGGATAAACACCCCTTCTCTCAGTGGGAGTGCTCCCCACACTGTTGCCACATGCAACAGTGTTATTCCTCACGCAGTCACGCTGTTTAGTTAACTGACCGTCTTACACCCTAGACTTTATACCTAGAGCCAGGTCTGTAGTCACTAAATTCCCCGGCGGAATTCTCCAGGGGGTCCTATAAGGCACCGTTTCAGGGAACAAATAAAGGCATAGATTTTAAGAATAAGTGCTTTAGCTGTATGCGCAATATTATCCAGCAGAGCGATACGATTTTAAAAGCCCTCACTGTGGGGGCGCCTGCGTGGCTCAGCGGGTTAAGCATCTGGCTCTTGGCTTCGGCTCAGGTCATGATCTCACAGTTGGTGGGTTTAAGCCCCGTGTCAGGCTCTGTGCTGACGGTCCAGAGCCTGTTTAGGGTTCTCTCTCTCCTTCTCTCTGCCCCTGCTGTGCATACTCACGCTCTCTCTCTTTCTCACCCTCAAAAACTAAATAAATCAAAATAAAAAATAAAAAGAAATAAAATAAACTTAAAAAACAAATCAAATAAATCAAAATAAAAACCAAAAGTCCTCACCGCAACCCTCGCCTTCCCAGAAAGCGTGCCTGCAGAAGAGAGGCTAGTCCTGACCTATGACCTACCCTTGGCATTACTCAACCTAATCGGAGGGTCCCGTCGATAACACGCAACTCTGGCCAGGAGACACTGGCCAGTGGTTTCCAAACTCCATGAAGTGAAAGAAAACTCAATGAGAATAGAAACATCTGGAAAGCACGTGAAGGCTATAATACAGATGAAATAATACTTTTCCTTTTTCCCAAGGTCGCTGACAAAGATTATGTCAGGAAAGGTTAAGAGTACACTGGTTTCAGTTTGGAAAGAATTTTCTATCAGAAAAGAGGATCAAAGATAGAACAGGATGGCTTTGTCCTCCAGTCACTGAAAGTGTTTAAAACCATCGGGGAGATTGGCTACAGCTTGGCCCAGTGTTGGGAAACGTAGAAACATTACAGCAAGTGTTAATTCAGGCGACTAATAACCTTTCTTTGGGTCAAGAGAATCTATAGGGAGGCAGGAAATTATACCGAAGTGTAGGTCGGTAGTTATTTAATGAGGCGATCCAGAGGTATGATCTATTAACAACGTTCTGACCCCCTGAAAGAGTTAAACTTAACGTACAAGAGACTTTCTGGTGGAGCAAACAACAAAAGCCACGTTATAAATGCCAATGCCTGAGACTTGTGTGGGGGGTTTATAATTTAACGGAAGTCAGAGACGCATTCATTACCTTGGAGAATTAACCCAACTAAAATAGAGATTTGGGGGAGAGACAATGCCGCCCGCCAGACAGAGGCAAGCCTGCCCCGCCTGGTGAAAAATTAATGACGAGAAAACCAACAGACCCTATTTTGAAATTTCTTTCTGCAGAGATAAATAATACAGAAAAAGGGAAATATTTACTGACACTGTAGCAGGAACAAAACAGCAAATGGACGACGCCAAAAGAGATGAGGGGTGTGCAGGTCCCCCTAGGGTGCTACGGGTCGAGCAGGGGAGAGAATATAACGCTTATGTAAGGTGTAAAGCAAGAAAAAAAATGCTGAAAGCCAAAGTGGTGGGGTGCGCTGGGGATTTAGGAGAGAAAAACCCCTCCCTTTGAAGGGAACCCCGTCCTAACCCCTGCTAAGGGGCTCCACCTCCCCCACCCCTGCTTCTTGGAGGTCTAGGGCTGCAAGGAGGGGGGAAGGTCCCTTACACCCAGAGATAACTGAGAACATAGCACCTGAGTCTCGGACCCCAAATGTGCTAAATCTTCCATTCCGATCCTTCCTCGTGTCTCCAGATGGAAACAGGAGGAAGAAAGAAAGAGAGGAGAGCGTGAGAGTTAATCGTGTTTCTGTGAAGTCTGGGGCGGGTCGGGCTCCCCTAGGCTTTGTGCAGGAGAGAATTCCAGAAAAGGAACAGTTAAGGCGCTCCCAGCTTCTGTTTTGAACAAGGATTTGGCCAATTACTGTTGACAAGTGCATGAATGTGACAAGCGGCCCGGCTTCCCGCTTCCTGTCCCCCTGGATGCGGCGTCAGGACGCATCTATCTCCAAGGCTCCCTCTTCCCAGGCCCCAAGCCCTGTTTCCTGCCACATGAAATCCCTGAGAAACCCATGCTCACCCCCTCCCCGCTCCTCATGACTGTCTCGCCAGCCCCTCAACACCTGGTCATTTCCATCCGCCGAACACACTGGCCACGCAGCCAGCACACACTTCTTCACTCCCCCCTCCACGATTCATCAACTCCATCACGGGCACGGACATAAAGCCTTCGGATGGGATGGCAGAATTCGCTCTTCCCTTCGAGATTTTTCTCAGGGCGCTTGGTGACCCTGTAACTTGGAGAGGCCCCGTATAAAGGCGGGTTTATTAGTGGAGCCACCGCGGGCAGGCTGCCTTTTGTCACAGGCCTCCCGGCCGCTCTGGGAGCACCCCTCTTTTTAGTTCCTCCCATGGGCCGGACCTCAGTTGAAGTGTAACTAATGCAGATTCAAGGAAACAGGGAGCTCGCGTGGGGAAAATGCCATTCCGTGAGTTTGTCTGTTGGCGGGGCCAGCGAATAACCAGCCTTTCAAAGAAGGAAGCAGGACAGGGGCCTGAGAGTGACAATATCCTTTAATCTATTAAAAGCAAAACTAGCCGTAACTTCCCATCAGGATAAGAAAGAGGTGAGTGGTGGCTGGATGGAAATGCTGGCCGTGGGTTATTCCTAATAAGAGTGCGGGGCCTGAACTTCACGCAGCTGTTTAGAATTTCCTTTCCTTTCGTGAACACGTTAACTTTGGAATGAGAGTCCACATGGGACAGATTGGAAATCCGCTGTTGCTCGTACCTGGGATGCCCACCTACACGGTGCAGACTAGACAGCAACGCTGGAACTTCGTTAGCCAAGGTCAGTTCCCGTGAGGGTGGCCGGCTTTGCCAAAGACGTCAGATGGCCAGTGTGTCTCAGTCGGCCGAGTGCTGTTTTATCGATGCCCAGAATAGGCCCCTTCTCTATTGACTGTGGAAATACAGCATTCTTTTGCTTGGGCAGTAGGGACGCCCATTTGCGAATCGGCCCAGGGTCACAGGATAAAATAAAAACAAAGGAAACCACATGGACCCATCCACCTGCTTTGAATATAAAGGCCTTTGTCGGCAGAGGTGTTTGTGATGGAGGCAGGAACCGTAGGCCTCCGGCCTAACGCCCTCTCAGACAAGAGAGTGACTTTGCACTCAGATCATTCCATTAAGATATTGAAAGAGAAGAGAATCTGCTACGGGGTACAGGCGTCTCGAGGAATCAGGGGTCCCCGGGATCACCCCTGATCCCAGCGTCGGGTCTCCAGAAACCCCTCGAACTCATGCTTGCTGGTGTATCTCCTTCCGTACGCGTCCAGCGTGTTCAAAATTACTGAAAGCCATAGATAGCATCTCAAGACTTGTGAGTTGCCCGTGAGAGTTGTTTAACTTTGTGTTTCCATTTTGAAATGGATAATGAAACGAGACTTTAAATAAAACCAGACTTTAAAGATATAATAGCACCGTGGTAGTTGTGCCACCAGGGCAATGCCACACCGTTATGTAATGACGTCCCTTACATCTCCGTGTGTTTGCGATCAAATGCTTTGCAAGAATTATTTTAATTTTGGGGCACCTGGGTGGCTCAGTTGGTGAAGGGACTGACTCTTGACTTCAGCTCAGGTCATGATCTCATGTTTCTTGAGATGGAGACCCAAGTCAGGCTTCTTTACTGTCAGCACGGGGCCTGCTTGGGATTTTCTCTCTCTCTGCCCCTCCCCTGCTTGTGCATGCATGCACGCTGCCTCTCTCTCTCTCTCTCTCTCTTTCTCTCAAAATAAATAAACACACTTTAAAAAAATTATTTTAATTTTAACGTAGTCATTAGTGAAGAATGAATATACATTTTACATAGGCATTGTGCATTTGTGTCAAATTACTTTGATGTCGGCTGTTCAAATGAATGTCTCACTTTTCTTAATTCAGCAAACATTTCTAGAGTGAGTTCCCTGCATCGGGCGCTCCTTTGCCCCTAGCCCTGGACGAATTGTCTTGAATGAGAAAACATACTCTCAGCAACACGCATCCTCATGAGTCAGAGAGGAAGCCAACGGACTGATACAAATACATTCATGCGTCCATCAGGAAACTAGAATACCACGATACGCACCGAGAGGGGAATACTGTGCACTAGACACGCCTGACCAACGAGTTGAAGCTGTCTGGCCAGAAAGACATGTCCGATCTGAACGGGAAGAAGGCGACTTCAGGGTGCGTGTCATTGGAAAGCCGACCCCAGCCTGGGAACACTTCCTGGTGAGGAGGCGCTGTGTCAGAAGCACACAGAGCTACACACACACACGAGCCCCTGTGCTGGAGAGTAGGGAGCTAGCTCAGGGTCGGTGTGGAAGGAGGGTGGAGACGCACCCGTGACAGACCAGGCAGGTGTGTGTAAGTCACGGCAGAGAGAGAGGATTTATACTGAGCAGGACAGGACCCATCTGGATGGCTGTTTATATTTTTGTGTGTGTTTTTATTTTTTATTTTTTAATTTTATAATAGTTTATTTTCAACTTGGTTTACATATAACACCCAGTGTTCATCCCAACATGTGCCCTTTTTAATGCCTATCCCCCCCACCTCGTTTTTAAAGCTTTGTTGAGGTCTCACTGACAAATAAGTTGTGAGATGTTGGAAGGGTACGGCGCGATGTTTTGATACATGTATCTGTTGTGAAAGGTTCCCCCACCTAGTTAATTACCACATCCATCAGATTGCAAGCAAGCACGCGATGCGGTGTTATTAACGAGAGTCACCGTATTATCGAGAGTCACCGTATTATACATTCGACCCGCAGACACTATTCATCTTTCAACTGAAAGATGCAACCTCTGGTTAATTCCCTGACCCTCCAGCCCCCGGCATCCATTTTTCTACTCTCCATATCTAGGACCTTGACTTCTTTTAGACTCCGTATAGAAATGATACCATTCAGGCTCCTCTTTCTCTGTCTGAATTTTCTCATTTAGCATAACGTCCTCAAGGTGTATCTGTGCTGTCGCAAATGGCTGGATTTCCTTCTGTCTCAGGGCTGAATACTATCACATAATACATTTAATATGTGTGTAATTCCATTATATGCCTATATTATTCTTATATTTCCATATGTAGAAACATCGTGTATTATATACTCATGATACTTTCTTTTCCCATTCATCCATCGACAACCCTTTTAGGCTATTTCCATATCTTGGCTATAACACTGCGAGGAACATGGCGGTGCAGCTATCTCTTCCATATCTAGTTTTTATTTCACTTGGATGTAAACCCAGGAGAGAGATTGCTGGATCATATGGTAATTCTATTTTTAACTCCCTAGTGTTTTCCCCAGGGGCTGCGCCAAGTTACATCCCCACCAACAGTGCGCATCCTCCCCCCCAAAACTTGTGTTCTCCTATCTTTTTATGATATCTTATAAAAAAGTATGTAAGGACTAAGGTGCAGGGTGAGGTCTCATGGTGGTTTCAATGGGCATTTCTCCAGTGATGAGTGATGCTGAGGGCATATCCTGTACCCACTGGCCATTTTTATGAGAAGACTGAGGAGGTAGGAAGTTGGAGGGGCGGGGTAGGGGGAAGAATCAAGAGTTCTGTTTTCTCCGTATTCATTTTAAGATACCCGTTAGGTACCCAAGTGGCAATGTCAAAAAGATGACAGGGTATGGGTCTGTAGATGCCAAGACTCAAGGAATGTACAGATCATGTGAAAATCCATGGGATTCGGTAACGCGATACATGATGTAAGGAAAGAAAACGTAAGAAAATGGCCCGTGACCAAGCCCTGGAGCACGCTCGCATTTTTAAGTCAAGCTGCCAAGGAGAGGCTATTGACTGCAAATGATGAAACGGAAGAAGCCAGAGATGTGGAAAGGAAATTATTCAAACTTCCACATCCCTGAAGTCAACAACGGAAACTGCTTCAATGCAGGGAGGGAGGGCTGAGTGGGATAAGGATGCGTGAACACTGGGTTTGGGAGCACCGATGTCCGCGACGACCTCCCCAGGAACCGTGTTACAGGGCACCCAGCTACAAATGAGGAGGCCAAAGATCAAGGATGATGTGACAAGGGGGAAACAGAAAATGTAGGTCATTGTTAAGAAGTCTTCTTGTGGGGAAGTTGAGGTGAGGCACCAGCCAGAGATGGAAGGATGTTTTCCTTTTGAACTGGGAGGGATAGAACAAGCAGGGACCCGGGTGGGAATGGTCGAGGAATTCGTGCTGCATGACAGGCAGAAATTGAAGACGCCAAATCCTGACTAGGTGAGAGGCTTCGAAATCCAGACACAAGTAAAAGGGTTGACTTGTGATAGTAACTGAGACATTTCGTCCAGGTCGTTTATGCTAAAAAACTACAGGGTATGGAAACAGATGTGTGTGAAGTGGTAGTGATTGTTGTCAAAAGATAAAGAACCTTCTTGTTTGTTTCCTGTGTCTCCACACTGTGTGAACAGGACAACGGAGAACATCAGTGTGTGACCTCATGTGTGTTTGCTGGTGACCGGGCGGCGGTGTAGACAAGGTTGGGAAGAGAGGAGATAGTGTGAAAAGGAAATGCTAGACAACAGAAAAGCTCATGTTTGAAGAGCGTGTAGTAGGACTTGGTGATGGTGTTTCATCCCTTCTGAGATTTTGAGCGTGGATTTAAAGTAAAATCTGACACCAAGTGCGTGTGTTTTCCTCCAGTGAGGTTAGCTATTCTGGAGAGGTGGAGAAAAGCTCAGTGGTTGGGTTGATCAAGACTTCAGTCAAGTATATCCGAGGAAAAGGATGGCCATCGTTCAAAGTGGATAAACGGGGGTGGGCATCAGGTCATGATGGGTGTGTCAAAGACGCAAAACTCGGAAAGCCCAGCCCAAAGGAAGTTCACATCCCCACCATAATCAACAGTTGAGATTCGGAAAATCATAACACACTGTATTTAATTAACATTAATTTCAATTTAAATTCAATTGGTCCATGCATTTTGACCCTGTAGGTCTATTAGAGCTGTAAAGATAAGCAGTTTACACATAGGGTTCCACCTAAATACGTTGAGTATATCGTAACCCATTTTAGTCAGCTCTGGTTCTCTCCTCTGTTGAGGAGAGTCCTTCATTTTCAAAGTGTATGAGAATCTCATTAGAGGTGATGCCTCTGACGTTAACCAGGTGGACCGCAAAGCCATTGCTTTCCTGCAGGGAGAAAAATGTAGTTGTTAAATTAATGCCTGTGCCTGATGCACTCTCTCTGTGTACAAGCATCATGGGAGAAGCTGAACTAAAAGCAAGCATTTGAGGGGCGCCTGGGTTAAGCATCCAACTTCAGCTCGGGTCATGATCTCGCAGTCTGTGGGTTCAAGTCCCATGTTGGGCTTTGGGCTGACAGCTTAGAGCCCAGCCTGCTTCGGTTTCTGTGTCTCCCTCTCCCTCTCTGCCCCTCCCCCACTCACATGTACACACACATGCGTGCGCCCTCTCTCTCTCTCAAAAATGAATAAATGTTAAAAAAATTTTTAATTGAAAAAAATTAAAAAACAAGCGTTTGATTAAAGAGTGTGAAACTGGGGGGGCACCTGGGTGGCTCGGTTGTTTGGCGTCTGACTTTTGATTTCGCCTCAAATCATGATCTCATGGTTCATGAGATCGAGCCCCATGTCGGGCTCTGTGCTGATGGTGCAGAGCCTGCTTGGGATTCTCTATCCCCTTCCCCTCCCTGCCACTCCACCTCTTGTGTGCTCTCAAAACAAATAAACATTAAAAAAAAAAAAACCAATACTTTAAAAAGAGTGTGAAATCAAAAAGGGTCCATTGCCTTATAGGGCAGAAGTCAGGCTCACTGAGGCCATCTGCAGAATTGAGTCTGAGCCCCCGGAGCCCTCTCACCCCCTTCGGCTGGCCTGGACCTCTCTTTTTAACTTGCAGAGACACGGTGGCATATTTTTATTCTGCAATTCACCATCGTTCCCTTCCCACATTCCATGCATGTCCCGGGTAATTCAAGAGAATTAGATGATTTTTCCAAATTTGCTCTTTCCCGAGTGTAAGAACCAGAATCTTGTCTCGTCTCTTGTCTTTGTGATTCGTATCCTGAAATAATGCAGAGACTCATTGCTACCGGAAAGGGGAGGAGAATGTGTTTTTTTGAGGAGCGTTTGTCCCAGGCAGGGGCAAAGCATCGTCTCATCTCATGATCAGACTGTCATCTTAGGGGTTTTCACACGAGCTACCAAGGCCCAGCATCCACCCGGGGAAGCTGTCCGCAGAACGTCTCTGGACAGTCTCAACCTCTTGGCCAGAGGGATCTTGTTAAACAGTGTATCTGCTCTTTCCCAGCCTCAGAATCATCCAGCTTCGGTGAATTTTAAACCTCTGCCCTCTGGAGTCTCATCACCCCCAAGAACCCAAGGAGATTTTAAATGCTCTGGATTTGAGAGTAAAATGAAATGAAATGAAACAAAAAAGGCTGAAGAATGAGGGCTTTTAGAACTGTTCATTTGTCAAGAGTGTTGATTAAATTTGATTTGTTACAAATGAATACATTTCGCTCAAGACACAGAAGACTCTTTCCTACAACGATTCTTTTTGCCAAAGCTGGATTAACTGGGATCAGTCCAACGTGATGCCTTGCTTCCTGTTTATGTGTTGGATGCGTTTGTTTTGTGGAAAATAAAAAAATATTAGGACAGCGCAAGTTGAAGCAAGCGTACAAGGACGCAGAACCTCATTGTTTAAGCAGCGAATGTTGTAGTGTCTGTGGCTTGAACTGGAAGGCAGCCTTTGGTCAGTGAGTCGCTTTCTGGCTTGGTGACTTCTAACTGATACTCCTTGGTCCCCTCATCCCTAACATGGAAGCTCAGGACTCAGCATGGTGCCTGATACATTATTATGTATTTTATCATATATATATATATATCATAGTATACGTTGTATTTTTTTAGCTTGGCATCTTTGGGTCCGTAAAGGTGGTTTGAAAACACCAGAGGGCATGGGTTCAAATCCTGTGTCTACCTTTTAATTATGTGATCTTGGTCCAGATTCTTTGTATATATGAAGCTTCAAAGATTTCATGCAAACATTTTCTATGTCAACATATAGTTATGAAAGATGGCTGTCTACCAGACATTGTGTGTGCGAAGGGTCTCCTGTATCTTATATCAGCAACTGAGCAAATTCCATGAGGTAGGATTGTGAACGCTATTTCACTCAACCAGCAAGTGGCAGAGCAGTGATTACGCATAGGTTACATGAAGTCCAATATCCTCCAAATGATAGAAATAAAATAATGAATTTAGTACTTAACTCATTCTTTAGGGGGAATTGCAGACTTAGGAAGGAGCATGTGGCCAAAGAAAAAGGGTTTAAAGAATGGGATTTTAAGACTGTATATTTTTTGACAACTTGAAGATCCACAGTGGAGAATTAACTAGAAACCATCTTTCTTGATAAAGCAAAGAGGTAATTTCCTTTCTCTCTAAGCCGTAAAGGTATCCAACTCCTAAGGACTCAACAGTGTTGTCAAGAAAGAAACCAACAGGGAGCTTGCAATTTCACTTATTCCTACCTTTTGCTATTTCCTGCCGTGTCTGCTCATGCCACCATTCATGCGTTTTAAAGACGCTCTCACAAGAAAAGAGGGTGAAAACACTGATTCCATGAAATGCCATGAAGCTTGATCCGCCCTCACCTGGACTGAGGTAGACCAAGGTGGTGGTGACCTGGAGCTGGCGTCTGTGCCCTCGTCTGGACGGCCGATCTTCGGGGTCCTCGGCCTACTCTCCTCTCCTCACAGACGAGAATCGATACAATGAAATGAGACAAAGTGAAATAGAGTACGGGCCACCACTCTGCTGAGAAGAACACGGTCGACATTACTACCCCATCAGTTAATACACTAGCTTCCCCCCAGAATAAAAGCTTGTGAATGCTGCTTGGAAGATGCCCTAGTGAAACCAACCAGAGTTTATAAAACACAAATGAGAGCGAACTGAGCCAACGTTGTCACAACGTGGAGGAAGAACTGAAAGATGTTTCCCAGAACGACTTCCAAGGGCACCAGGATAAGAAGCCAAGTCATGTTCCGTGGGATTTAGCTACTGAATTAAAAGAGATAACTTCCAGTTTGGGGGAGACTTGATCTCAATCTGTTTCAAGCTGAGAAACCGTTCATAAAGGGTTTATCTTTTTTGTGAGGCCTGCAAAAGCCAAGAAAATGTTAGCTTTGGACATCAGGCACCCCATGGATCAAACTACATGAAAACTGAAGTGTCTGGATTCGTAAGCAGGGCCAACTTCGCATTTCAGCTGGGTCACACCATAAATAAGGCCCCCTCAGCTGACTTCAGCCTCTAAATAGAAATCTTCTGTTTACGCTAAAAATAGTTAATTCACTCGCAGTGCAAAAATTCTGGGTCCTGAAGTTTATTTTGAAATTTCCCTATTCTGAGTGGAATGGGCTGATCTGTGATTTGTTCATTTTTCTGGAGGGGTGGGGAATGTACAAGAAAACTATCCATTTTTTTTTAATGTTTATTTTTGAGAGAGAGAGAGAGACAGAGACAGAGCGTGAGCGGGGAAGGGGCAGAGAGAGAAGGAGACACAGAATCCGAAGCAGGCTCCAGGCTCCAAGCGGTCAGCACAGAGCCCGACTCGAGGGACTCAAACCCACGAACCTCGAGATCATGACCGGAGCCCAAGTCGGACGCTCAACTGACTGAGTCACCCAGGCGCCCGGAAAACTATTCATTTTTAATGACAGTGCCGTATAAATGAAACTAGCAGCCTTCAAAAATTGCAAAGAAAATGTATTTTCTGTATCTGGAACGAAGCCTGGCAAAAGAGAATAGAAAAATCCACAAAAGTATCGATTGGGCTTTACTGTATGGGTTCATTTCTCAGCATCATCATCCCCCAATTTCGTGTTTCCGTGCCTCCGTGACCGGTGTGGCCAAACAGTAAACACGTTTGACGATTCTGGCTCGCTGGAGTGAAACGCAGAGTTGGTGTTTAGAGACCATTTGTATATTTAATGGCCTCCTTGAAAAATGTTCTCGGGGGACCCCAGCCCCTTCAAGCAGCCATTACCTGGAAATGAGGCTTTTTTCCCTTCGGACACCAGCTCGCTGCTCCAGCTCTGTGGCGTCTCTGGGCCCTGAGTCATGAGCGATAGAAACTGAGTCGGTTCAAGTGCAGTACTTGGAATGTTTTCTAAAGATGCCGTGCCTGGAGTTTAAAGAGTGTGGTGGAGTTAACTGAAGAATCGGTCAGTGGTTTGCAAATGCAGGGAAGCCGGCACCCACTGCCTCCCGTATGAGGTCTCCTTTGGGGCAGCTGAGTGTCACAGACCCTGCCACGGACCCCACGGTGCTGCTCTTACACCTGCCATCACCCTTGCCCACCGCTGACCCGTGTGGTGGACCAGTGCTCCCAGGACGTCACAGACGAGGGCAGTGTCCATTAACCTCTGAGTGGAGGGCTAACCCCCACACTCCTAGCGAGGGCCTGGGGGCCGGCTGCAGGCAGCTGCTGCTTTCGTTCACTAATACCAGGACAGTCTGTTCTCCGTGGAAGGTTCGCCAGGCAGGGGGGGAGTCCCTGGGAACCGGGAACTCAGTCCTAAGTCAGAAGGAAGTCATGGTCACATCAACATTCGACATGACTGGACTACGAGGTGCCCAGATCTCTGGCTAACCGTGATTCTGGTTGTGTGTGGGAGGGTGTTTCCGGTTGCTGTTAGGATTTGTTCTTGTTGTTATTTTAACGCTTGTCTTTATTTAGTTCGAGAGAGATAGAGAGCAAGCAGGGGAGGGGCAGAGAGAGAGGGACGCAGGATCCCAAGCAGGCTCAGCGCCGTCAGCACAGAGGGAGATACAGGGCTCAGGCTCGCAAAACAGTGAGATCATGACTGGAGCCCAAATCAAGAGTTGGACGCCTAACCAGCTGAGCCCCCCAGGCGCCTCTCATGTTAGGATTTGAGTCAACGGGCTGAGTAAAGCGGATATTCCTCCCCAGTGTGAGGCCCTCTGCCGATCCACTCAGGACCTGAGGAGAACAAAAGGGTGGAGAAAGGCAGACGTTTGCCCTCTTTACCTGCTTGGGCTGAGCCGTCAATCTTCTGCTCTTGTTCTGCCATTTGTACCATTGGCCCCGGCCCTGACCTTTCACCCCCTGGAGCCATTCCACTGGCTCTGCCGGGTTCCCCGCTTGCCGACTCGGGGCATCTCAGCCTCCGTCCACAGTGCCCCGAGCCAATCCCATGCAAATACGGAGCCTGCTGGTTCCGTTCCTCTGGAGGACCGAGGTTGTTCAGGGCCGCCCAGGAAGCTGCGTGAGCTGAGTTCCCAGCGCACGGGCAGGACGGACACTGATTGCTCAGTGACCTTTGAGATCTTCCGTCTTTTTCTTCCTGCAGTAATTTATCAGCATCAATTTCCCTCGGCTCTTCTTTCACAGTTTTGGCATGTTTTGTTTTCATTTTCATTTGCTTGAAGATGTTTTTTGGATTCGCTTTTCATTTCCTCCCCCTACTGTGGCCCAATCTCCCCTATTTGTGAATTTTCCAGTTTCCTACGGTATCGATTTCTAGTTTCACATCGTTGTTTGAAATCGTGCTTGGAATGCTTTCGATCTTTTCAAATTTGCCGAGGCTTGTTTCGTGGCCTAAAATACGATCTATTGTGGGGAACGCTTTGTGCGTATCGGAGGAGAATAGGCAGCCTGCTGCTATTGGATGGAATGTCTGGACACGGTTATGCCGTCTTGCGTAGGTGTCCGCGGATTTGAAGAAGCGGTCAGCTCTTCCAGACTGACTTTGATGAGAGGACGCCTTCGCCTGCGGGTGGGAGCATGCTGGAAAAATCTGAAACCCCGGGTCTGCTGGCATCTGGGGGCCTTTGATGGGTTTCTTTGGGATCTTCATTGTTTTGGATTCCGGCTGCTGGTGTCCACAGCTTTGGCAACTGGTCAGTGCTGCGGGAGCTCAACTGAGGGTGCAAAGGTTCTTGGGGATCGTCAGCAGGGTCCCCAGATCCAGCAGCTAGGGGCTGGGACAGTTAGCGATACTAGACAGAGCTGGCAGTGTGCACACACTAGTCCCCACGGGGGCTAGTGTCTATGTACAGCGTCTATGTTCGTGGCAGGAGCCACTTGTGAACAGAAAGAGCCCAGCCAACTGTCAGTCCTCGGGTAGCTACCAGGACCCTGTTAGTCAGTTGCATTACTGTGACATCTGAGTCTCATCATGGGTGATGGCGGTAGAGGCCAGTGTGCAGGGACACAGCTGGGAAGGCTAGTTACAGGGAGGCCCAGTGGTGCAGGTCAGTAACAGGAGACAAGGCTGACATGGGGCCCATTAGCATCTTTGGGGACCTTAGATCTCGACGTGCATCTCTGTGGCGTTTCGGCCTTATTCCTGACCATCTCCTTGTCTCACGGATTCACAGGGGAAGGCGGGGTGAAACCAAAGCAGGTTCTTCACCTGCTGCCCCCAAAGGCTGGGGAAGCCTCGGTCCGCCCTCCTCTCCCTTTCCTGGTGAGGGGAACTCTTTCTAGCTGCTGACTTCCCTCCGAGCACTCAGCAATTCGGCCAGCGGGGGGCAGGGAATGGGATCATGGAGACAAAATGAAGCTGTCTTCCTTCTCTTCTTGTGTGGTTTTCCCCAAGTGTTTGGTTCCACTGTGTTACTGACATGTCTTAAGAGGACTCCAGAGTTCTCGCGGAGCTGTTTTTGTTCACGGATCGCTATGTAATGGCGGATCTTTGTGGTGGGGACGGAAGCTGGAGTCATCCACTCCGCCATCTTGCTCGTTCACCAGATTCTTAAAATCCCTGTTGGTTTTTATTCAGGTGAATACTCATTTTGATGGCAAATAGCCAGATTTTCCTGATGGACCATTTCCCCAACTAATTTATTAAATAGTTCACATGGTCACCACTCATTTAAAGTCTTCGTTTATCCATTATTGGCTTTTGTGCATACGGCATTTGCTTTCTGGGCTTCATGTGCCGAGGTATCGATCTATTTATCTCTTTCTGTGAAACGACCGCAGTCCTGTGACTCCTCTTATGATTTGATTACATTTGACTCTCTCGTACGCCAAGTTCTCTTGTCGATCCTTTTATATCAAAGATTTCTTAGCTTAAAACAAAAGATTTATTAGCTAGTGTGTATGCGTGCATGTGTGTGTGTGTGTGTATAAAGATTAAGATACACAGAAAGAGAAGAGAATTGTTAACAAACAAGACAAGAAATTGTTGGAATATTAAAGAAGATGTAATATTCTAAGGCACACTCTGAACTCCAGCCCTGGCACTTCCTGACCTACTTCCTGCGGCTGTGGAGGCACGCTGCATCGGTTATAATTCTGAGGCTGTCAACCATCACCCTTCTGCTCTGATTTGCAGCCGGAGCTCAAAGCTGTCTTTCATCTCTGCCACCTCGCTCCGTGCATGCAAAAGAGAAGTTTGCTCTAGGGAATCGGCAACCCACCCAAAGGCAGAGAGATGCTCTGTGCAAGTTTCCAGCCCCGTGCAGATTTTGCAATTACAGAGCTAAACTCAAGATAGAAGATAGATTTTTTTTTTCCTCCCTCTAAATCTTACTTAGGGATCTAGGTAATACTATGCAAATCGCTTAGGATAAAAGGCAACTTGAAAGGCAGAGGATTGGGGAAGGGCAGAGCCATGGAGAGTGCTGATACGAGACAGGATGATTGATTAGGGCAAGGTCCCGGAAGTGTTCTAAGGCAGTCAGAACCATCACTTTCGCTTTTAATGCTTTCAAATATCCAATCAGTGGATGTCAGTTCTCCGGATACTTTCGAACACTTGTCATGGAAGCATCTCTTCTGTGTGTTATTTTTTTTAATGTTTATTTATTTCTGAGAGAGAGTGCCTGAGCAGGGAAGGGGCAGAGAGAGAGGGAGACACAGAATCCGAAGCAGGCTCTATGCTGACAGCGGAGAGCCCGATGCAGGGCTCATGAACCATGAGATCTTGACCTTAAGCCGAAGTAGGATGCTCAACCAACTGAGCCACTCAGGCACCCCGCCTATCTTTTGTTTAAAAGGCCACTAAGAAAAAATATTTATTTATTTATTTATTTAGTTAGTTAGTTAGTTAGTTAATTAGTTTTACAGCAAATATTTATAATGTCCACAAGGAAGAATTCCAGTTCCCTACAAGAACCGTGATGCAGTGTGAGGTTAACCACAGTCCCAACACGGAATCAGGGGCAAATTCCACGTTGCCCACCTGAGGCAAGTGTGAGAACGTGGCGGTGGGGATGGCCCGGCAGAAATAACACCGCATCCAGGGGCGAGGCAAAGTGAAAACACACGGTGCGTCCGCCGGTTCCGTAGATCCGCGGTAACCGAGTGAGAAGGAAAGCAGGAGCAGAAAGATCCCTCTGACATGAGGCGCCTGGGGGGCTCAGTCGGTTGAGCATCCAGCCCTTGATTTCAGCTCAAGTCAGTCATGGTCCCAGGGCTGTGGGATGGAGATCGAAGCCCACATCGGGCCCTGCGCTGAGCGTGGAGCCTGCTTAAGATTCTCTCTCTTCCTTTGCTCCTCTCCCCCACTCATTCTCTCTTTCTCTTTCTCTCTAAAATAAAAAAAGAAAGAAAGAAAGAAAGTTCCCTCTGACAGCTCTATACCAGATGAGTTGGAGGAGATGACACCAGGAGCTACGACATATGAAAACATGCCAGAATCCGCAGAAGTGGCCACGGACTTGCTTTGAGTCTCAGGCTCTTGGCCCTCCTGGAACATTGCTTACCCCATTAGGCTGAGCACCAGTATCCGCTCCTGAGACTCTGACAAGTACAGGTGCCTGGACTTTACCCCCAGATTTCTACCTCAGCACGTCAAAGATCAAACTCTACAAGTAATTCTGAAGTTCAGCCCCGTGGGTGCACTGGTCCAGACCGATGTGTTAGGAGGGTCCGCATTGTGAGGAAAGGACCCTCTCTGTGCTAGTACGTTGGTGCCTTTTGATTTGTACTAAATTGGCAAAGATTAGTTGGCCATATACTTGCGGGTCCATTTCTGAGTTTTCTATTCTATTCCATTGGTCTATGTGTCTGTTTTTGTGCCAATACCATACAGTCTTGATGACCACCGCTTTGTAGTAGAGGTTAAAGTCTGGGATTGTGATGCCTCTTGCCTTGGTTTTATTCTTCAGTATTATTTTGGCTATTCGGGGTCTTTTGTGGTTCCATACAAATTTTAGGATTCTTTGCTCTAGCTTTGAGAAGAATGCTGGTGCAATTTTGATTGGGATTGCATTGAATGTGTAGATTGCTTTGGGTAGTATTGCCATTTTAATGATATTTATTCTTCCAATCCATGAGCATGGGATGTTTTTCCATTTCCTTGTGTCTTCCTCAATTTCTTTCATAAGTTTTTTATAGTTTTCAGTGTAGAGGTTTTTCACATCTTTGGTTAGGTTTATTCCTAGGTATTTTGTGGGTTTTGTTGCAATTGTGAAAGGGATTAGCTTCTTTATTTCTCTTTCTGCTGCTTCATTGTTGGTGTATAGAAATGCCACCGATTTCTGTACATTGATTTTTGTACCCTGCAACTTTGCTGAAATCATGGATCAGTTCTAGTAGGCTTTTGGTGGATTCCGTCGGGTTTTCCATGTAAAGTATCATGTCATCTGCAAAAAGTGAAAGTTTTACTTCCTCCTTGCCAATCTTGATGCCTTTTATTTTGTTTTGTTGTTTGATTGCTGATGCTAGGACTTCCAACACTATTATAATAGCAGTGGCGAGAGTGGACACCCCTGCCATGTTCCTGATCTCAGGGGGAAGGCTCTCAATTTTTCCCCATTGAGGAATGCAGATTTAAGAAGCATTTTAATAATTCTGCCTTTCGAAGCTAACAAACAGTTATTTTTAACGCACCGTATTTCATTAGAATATGTGGCTTTCTTTTTTGCGACCGAACTATCCATGGGAAAGTCCCCAGTTTTATCACCCGCGTTCGGGACTGAGGCATCCACTGTGTGAGATTAATCAAACCGAAGCAGCCAAATGAGCGACAAACTCTCTTGGAGACGGCGACGGATGTGTAAGTCAGTGACTCTTTCTACCCTTGACCCCAGAGACAAAACTCATTCTCTCCCTTGTCCGTCAACCCCAATGCACGGCGCGTCCTTTATGGCACACGCTTCTCTCATGGGCACCTCCGCGAGTCTTCCTCTGCTTCTCCCTCCCACAGAAACACAGGTTGCATTGTCCCCGTTAATCGTGACTATTTTTTCTGTCTTTCTAGGGCTGAACAAACTGCCCGATGGATGGGAGCATTTGAGGCCATCAGAATGTTACCTGGATGATGAAATGGCAGGGCAGAAGTCAGCACTCATTGTTTATCTTATCGCCTTAGTTTTTGAAAACTGAGGTGCTGTTGGGGCACCGGAGTGGCTCAGTCGGTTAAGCACCAGGCTCTTGATTTCGGTTCAGGTCGTGATCTCACGGTGCGTGAGTTCGAGCCCCACTGATGGCACAGAGCCTGCTTGGGATTGTCTCTCCTCCCCTCTCTTTGTCCCTTCCCTGCTCGGATGCTCTCCCTCTCAAAATAAATAAATAAACTCAAAAAAATTAAACATAAATTCAAATTTAAAAAAGAAAATTGAAGTGCTATTATTCCTTTTAAAAGACCCTTGTTCCTTTCACTCTTTCAGATGAAAATCAGTCTGTGTTTGGGTGGTTTGGGGACGAAAATCGCACTTCTCTCCACATCTATAGTCTGCGGACCTCAGGGTTCCTTCTAAATATCCCTGAAGACTGTGGACCAGTTTCCAAGCAATTCGATCTCCTGCAAGCCGGCTCCGCAGCCCCAGCCTTCTCTCTCTCTCTCTCTCTCTCTCTCTCTCTCTCTCTCTGCAGGCATGGTCTCCCTTCTTTCCTCCGGGTGCCTACTCATGAGATGTTGCTTTGAAACTCTGTCCCCTCCCATGCTTGACAGAGTCTTATCCTGATTTCAGGACCCAATTCCTTCTCTGTCAGCATTTCCCAGATTTCCTCATCTCTCGTGCCTTCATCCCCTCGAAAACACGCTTGTGTTGAGCCCTGCAGTGAGCATGGGAGTGCCGATAGCTCTTCAAGATACGGATTTCATTTCCTTTGAGTAGATGCCCAGAAGAGGGATTGCTGATCACAGGGTATTTCTATGTTTAATTTCCTGAGGAGCCTCCATACTGTTTTTGCACAGTGTACATCCCCATCAACAGTGCAGGTGGGTCCCCTTTTCACCACACCCTCACTGTCGTTATCCGCAGGATCTCCCCTTCCCGGCGTGCCTTAGATCAGCAGCATCCTTCCAATTGCCAGTCTTTGCTCTCCAGTATAGATAAACCTTCCCAAACGCACCTGAGACCTGGAGTTTCCTCTTACCCTCTCCATCTCCATCTTGGTTTGGTCCTCTTCGCTGAAAGGAGACGGACCCTGCCTTGCAAAGCGTCATTTTTCATCCTCCGGGAACACTGTTGACTTTGCATATCAAAGAATCGTTTGATGAAGTACACCATGATTTTATTACCAGAATAGTTTCTGATTGTGTTCTGTCCACACATCATTAGTCCTGGTATTAGGACAGCCAGAACCATTCATTTCCAAGATGAATGGGTGTCCCTACCTGGGGCATGGAGAGATAAGGCATGCATATTCATAAAGCAATCTGCTTTCTCCCAAATACCGAACTGATTTTTGTTATGCTTTTGTAATAAAAACAATCAGAAGTTCGGAGAATAAGTTCAGGCCTTGGGTCACTGTCACTTCTGGGTATGAATAAACAGATCTTTGGTAACTCTTTGATCTGCAGTGTGGCCTGCTTTTATCTATAATTCCAGAATATGAATAGATACATAATCGTCACTGGAAAGACAAAAGAATGTCACCTATGTGTGATTAGTTCGTGCTGGCCACCGTAAGTACATACATACGGTAGGTACTAGATATACAATTTCCTTTCTCCTAAGGTGGCTCATCTCAACTGGTGTTTGTGCCATAAAGTTGGAGAAAATGAATTTAAATCATTTGATTTTTTCATATATGAAGGGTTTAAGCGTTATGTTCTAAGTCATGGTAAGAAATAATCTCTAGGTAAGGAGCCTTGAAAAGTCAGCCGTCGATTCCTGCAAATCCTTCCTGGATCCTTGTGTCCGCACCATCCTACCTTGGTCAAGAACATGTGAATGGGAGAAGCCCACCCTCACCCATTTCATTATTTGGTTCACAGTCTGACTTCTCTTTATTCATTTATTTTGGGAGAGAGAGAAGGAGTGTGAGTGGAGGAGGGACAGAGAGGGAGAGGGAGACAGAGAATCCCAAGCAGGCTCACAGAGCCTGACACGGGGCTTGAACTCACAACCGTTAGATCATGATCTGAGATGAAATCAAGAGTCGGACGCTCAACCAACTGAGCTCCTAGGCGCCCCTACATTCTGACTTCTAAGACTGTTCACTCGATTAAAATATTACCATCCAAATGAAGCAGTGTACGACATCCAATTTCGTAATGTGCCGATATTTTGCAATTATACGCAACATTTGCATTCATATTGCATTTGTAAACCTACCTCTGCGTGCTCTGCTTACAAGTGATCAGAGGTGAGCTTGGAAACACCGGGTGGGTGTGCAAACTGGAAAATGGGATTAGGAGCGGCACCAGTCAGGAGAATAGGATCTGTAGGTAGAGGAGGCACAGAGGTTGTTACGGAAGTCGATGCGATATCACCGATACCTTTGAGACGCTCACGTACTTCCTTCACCGTTCCCAGGAGGAAGGCAAGATTGCTAGCATGGCTTCAAACTGGATTCCCAGCTACTCCCAGTCCCACATGCTCTCTTCCTTGACAGAAGGACGAGAGGGAAGCAAGGTCAGGGGCACTGGTCACTTCGCAGGTGCCGATCTCCTCCAGGGATTCTCTGTTTTCCTGCGGTTCTCATGGTACACCGCTCCCTTCCCTCTGCCTCCTTTCTGGCTCTTGGGTTGGCTTGAGGAGTTCTCCTTCCTCGGGCCTGAGTCTATGGTACAGACAGGAAAGCTCGATGTTCCTTTTGCCTGATCTTCGGAGCTGCTCCTGTTGGCCACGTGCCCCAGATCCAGTCCGTACAGCACAGCAGAGCCACGCCAACGCCTCCTCTTCCCCCTTGCAAGTGGGGTGCTGGAGCATCACGGCAGGAGAGCTGGCCACAGGCTGCGGAGGAACCCACCTATGGAAGAGTTGGGGGAGGGGATAGAAGTGAAATAGCTACCCTGGCTTTATGGCGTGGAAGTCTGCTCTGTGCAGTTAGACGGGGTCTCCACCTCACGCAGCTGACAGCGTCACTGATACGGTCTTTCCCATCAGTAAGGTAGGAGATGAGCATAATTTTTCTTCGCAGGCACCTGGGAGCACAGCCAAGCGAGGAACCTGCCTGGTCTTCTGCAACTTTGCAGCAAGGTTCGAGCCCTTCTGGATGAAACTAAGGAGGCCCCTTTCCATTCCAGGGGCCAGCCTGACCCGAACCCCTGAGGCTGTTGGGTTTGCTTTTGGAGACTGCGACGCTGAGGCGCAGAGGCTTGGGCACTTGCAAGAACAACGGCTCATTCCTTGGCCGCCTCTTTCCCCAGTCTGGGTAGATACTAAGTCACTCTGGCCAAGGTGGCCAACCAGTAAGAAGCCTAGCTCACTCTCGTGGTGCAAGGAGCCTTCTTAGACATCCGTGGGAAATTCTGCATCCTTCGATACAGCTTCATGGGGCATGCCTCTACAGATACGCATCTTACCCTAAAGATAGAAGATGTGGCCCTGTTTGACAGCTGTCTTTGAACTACGATATTAGAATCCTTCGTTGTTTTTTTTCCCCAGTGCTCGACATCATGTAACCTGTTCTTCCAGCCTGCAAAAGTATTTAAATAATGAGGCAGAAATTAAATAATGAGGCAGAGCCACAGATCCCCATAGTAATTGTCAAAGGCCAACAGGAGCTGAAGGCTTCCGTGCAGACTCGCTGTTAAAAAAGGACCTGTCACCTCCAGAAGTCCTCCACCCCTTGCCGCCTCTCCTATCCTCCCTTATTTATCTTTTTTGACTCAGAATTCACATCCCCCAAGTGCCCACTTCATGCCCATCGTGGTCTTATTCTCTCGCCTCTGCTGATGACCCTCTGGGTTCACCACCAGGGCTCACACAAAAGTCCTCTTCACTTTCCCTCTTTATTTTTGCCGAGTATCTGGCAGATATCTTCGTGCTTATTTGGTTTGTGTTACCTTTCAACAGTTGAAGAATACCATGCCTTTGTCTTGTTGCTCACGCGATTTCTGATGGGAAGTCGGCTGTCCTTCTTATCCGTGTGCCCCCGTACCTAATGTGTGCTCCATTTGTCTTCAAGATTGTTCTTTGTCTTTGTTTTTCAGTAGCTTGAAGGTTGTATGTTAGGTGTGCGTGTGTGTGTGTGTGTTTGCATGTGCGTGTGTGTGTGTGTGTGTGTGTGTGTGTATCTGTGTGTTAGTAGTATTAATCCCAGTTGGTGTCCTCAGGACTTCTTAGATCTGTGACTCGGTGATTTGGGAAGGTTCTCAGACATCATTTCTTCAAACCTTTTGTTCTGTCCCTTTCTCTCTTCCTGTCATTCTGTGTATATTACACCACTTGACATCGCTCGCAGCTCTTAGATGCTCTGTTCCTTTTTTTCTTTTATTTCTTTTCATTCTCTTTTTTTCCTCTCTACATTCCTGTTTGGGAAGTTTCCACTGATCTGTATTCAAGTCCACTGATTCTTTCCTCAGCTGTGTTGAGTCTAATGATGAGCCCATCAAAATAATTTGTTGTTTCTGTCACTGTGTTCTGTTTGGTTTTGTTTTTATTTTCGAGAGAGAGAGAGAGCATGCATGAGCAGAGGAGGAGAGGACGGAGAGAGAGAGAGGGAATCTTAAGCAGCTCCACACTGAGTGTGGAACCCAACTCAAGGCTCAAACCCATGATCCTGGGATCATGACCTGAGCCAAAATCAAGAGTCGGGGGCTCAACTGACTGAGACACCCAGGTACCCCTCTGTTGCTGTGCTTTTATTTATAGCTCAGTCAGTTGAGAGTTCAACTCTTGATTCTGGCTCAGGTCATAATCTCAGGGTCATGGGATCAAGCCCTATATCGGGCTCTGCACTGAGCATGGAGCCTGCTTAAGGTCCCCTCTCTCCCTCCGTCCCTCTCCCCTGCTTGTGCGCACTCTCTCTCTCTCTCTAAATAAAGTTTTTAAAAAAAACTATGAAATAAAATAAACATTAACACTCTTAACATGCTTAACTTGAGGCTTAAAATATGAATTAGTATTGTTTGTAGTTGAAAGGGCATTAATCATGACAAATAAAAGAAAAAAACACACAGTTGTATGCTGTTGGCATACCCTCTACCATCATGGTGTTTTACCGTCTTTTGGGGGTGGAAGGTGTGTAGAAACAGAAGCCAAGAGAATATCAAGAGCGGCATTGGACAAGGGAATGCTAAATTCGGGCTATGATAGAAAATATCAGCTGAAAGTCCCAATACTGAAATTAAGGAATTGTGACAGACGAGGGTGTCCCATTCAGCCCCGTTCATTTGGGAGGGATCACACAAAGGACCCACTCCTGCCTGTAGCCCTGTAGAAGGATTTTTTTCCTGGGGAATTAAAAATAAAAATAAGCAGTCTAACTATCTGCCTTTAGGATATCAGGAAATATATTTGTGTAATTCAAAAAGGATATCACCAAAGCTGGAATTGTATACGTGGCCTGTAATACAGGATTTCCCAGTTATTGGTCCAGGCTGCCTCATGCCTCTTTTCCCTTATTTGCAGCCTCTGCACAGACCCTACCTTGTCTGGATCTGTGAGACCGTCCCCCCCAGAGGAGCCCGAGAGAGGAATGTGGCCAGCACCTCGTGTAGCAGGAGACTGCAAACTTCCTCCCTGTGTGCCTTCTGTGCAGTGCCGAGCAATGGCCACCCAACATGGCTGTCGTCGTAGGCACAGAGCTGGGACTCATCCTGGGTGGGACTGAGGCAGCGTCCAACAGGGCAGAGTGAAAGACCAGTTCTTTGACAGTTATAAGAATTATCAATACCAAATTTTAATACCAATTGATACCACATCAAACTCACTCAATAGCTAGGGATGTTCAGTTAGCTAAAGAGAGTCCTGGGATAAAAATGCAGTCCAGTTTCAGGGACATATTTATTGGAGTAACATTTAAATTACAAAACGCGACGGGCATTTGGAAGAGAAAATGTCAAATACGTCTGTCTGTGTGTGTTTGGTCTCTGTGTACGTTGTGTATTCGTATTGGGGGAACGTTAGACAATCCTAAAGGTAATTAAGATTCTCCACCATTTTTACCGAAACGGAAGTCTTGGTCCAATAATCTTAGGAAGATCTGCCATTCTTAACCCCTAATTTGAACCCTTTGTCGACTTGGCTTCCCCTCTCATTAATAACTGAACCAAATCCCACTGGAGATACCCTTTCAAAGGAAATTCACACAAAACGTACCCATCACATATGGTCTAAATATCTGCTAGATGCACCTTGTTCCAAGATCCTTCACGTGCCCTTGACCAAGAGAAAAAGATCTGCACGCACCATGGTAGAGTGTGTAAAGAGGTCCGTCCTTGTAAACTTTTCATCTCAATAAACTCTCTATTGGGTCTGAATTTATTTATTATTCTTTGAAAAGACAAAAAACACACACACACCATGGAACATCCAGCCATTGTCAGTATATACCCTCTCTCTTTTCTTTTTTTTAAAACATAAATGTGTTCCCAAATATCAGTTTTTTTAGACATCTATTGATCCGTGAGCACATTTCTGAAAGGCCATAGGAGACCCTTGGTACTATAATTTCTAAAGCCTTTAGGATCTTCCACTTTGCAAGGAATGAAATCTTAGCTTCTGACCCTGGGCCCCATAACACAGCAACATGACATAAGGGACAGTGAACTGAGAAATGACATCTCGTGAGCGCTAGCCACTGTCATTCCGTCATGTAATGCTCAGGGTGACTCTATCACATAGGATACGGTTTCTAATTTCAAACCGAGAAAGGAAGTAATTTTAAGTAGACCCAACACATTGAAGTCACTTGGGTAAAGCACAGATTCCATGTAATTTAAGTTGAAGGTCCGTTGCCTTTAGAGCCCATGCATGTGGAGGGCATTTTATTGCATTAAAATGTTAAAGGAGTTCATCATAACAGCCGGGAAAAGGTGGAAGGGAATAGATATTCCTAATGCCTCCTATTTTCATAGGTAAAGTATCTGACTTTCATGCTAGACCTACCCACGATTGCTGGGCGCTTCAGAGGTGAAAGAAGACAAACCCAGTGTGCCCTACACCACTTCTAGAACTTTCCTTACATGTCCCTTCTGTATCTCTCTGCTGACGATCCCAGGACTCGCACACCTCACACTTACATTTCACTGATGCTCAGCCACAGAGTGACGCCCTTCGAAAGGTTATTCTTTTCCCAGAACGTGTCTCCACCTTTCTCTTGGAAAACTTCCACTCAAGCCTAACAGCTCGATAAAAGCTTCTCTTTTTTCTTGAAGACAGCAGGTCTTCTTTCTGTGTTCTCACAGGGACATTTTGAATATCTATTTTATTCAATTGTGCCTACTTAAATTCATGGTTGTTACTGTCCATTGTCTATCTCCCCACCCCGGCACCCAGCTCAGAGCCCAGGACACAAAAGGATTCGGGGAAGGCTCCAGGAGACCAAAAGTCAGATGCTAACCCCACGTACCTTGACAACAGCATCCATTTGCCAGGACATCCATCCATCGACGGCTCACTTTGGTCTTATTTTCTTCTCTTAATTCCCCACGTGTTAATGAGAAACACTTCAGAAGGTCTACGCTCAATAAACAGGCAATTACCAACAAAGCATTTAAGGGTCTGCTCCATCATTGTCTCTAACATCCAACGATGTAGCAAGAGGTACAAATAGAACGCCAACATTTAGAGATCATGACAGGCTACTCGAGATTATTCCATGATATGGACATACCCTGCGGAGCAGTTGCGTTCTTTGCTAACTGGTTTGGGAGTAACAGATGAAGGATTAATACAAAACACTTTTTTCGAGAGCTAACTGACACCATTAAGGAAGTCACACAGGACTGGATGGGTTTGCTTATTTGTTCAGAGTAAAGTCGTGTGTAGAAAACGGTAGTGTTTTGATGCCGGTGGACCTTGGAGGGACCTTCTTCTCATCACGATTGGCTCAAATCTCCAACTCAGGTCATCCATTAACTCCGAAGGAAGCCTCCAGCCCTCTGTGGTTAAACCCTGCCCTCTGCTGTCCAGTGGGACTTGGGCTACATTCCTTACAGCCCATTGGAACCTGGTGACCCCCAGTTTGGGATGAGCCTAGGGCACCTTTCAACTCAAGTCACCCTTACCCCCCTTCCCCCAGCTCTCAGGAGGTTATTACAGAGATTGGACCTAGAAGTCACAGATGTGGATGCAAGCCTGGCTCTGTGACTTACCAGCGATCGCCTGGAAGCCTTACCGATCACACCAATAGTCTATTAACACATATTTTGTATGTCGTATCTATTATATACTGCATTCTTACAATAAAGTAATCTAGAAAAACTGTTACTAAGAAAATCATAAGACAGGGAAAATAGACGTTTACCAGATTGCATTTATCAAGAAAATCTGCCTATAAGTGCACCTGTGCAGTTCACACCTATGTTGTTCAAGGGACAGCTGTATTTCTCTGAAAACTTCCGTGGGCCTTCTGTGAATCTTTTGGGAGTTCTCTCCTTAGAGAAAATCTTTGAAATAAGCCACTATCTACACTGGAGTGGAGTCCATCCAGGCTCGATCCCTCCAGAGTGCTTTCACTCAGTTGAACAGTATTCTGAGGTACCACCTTAGATCTCCCTTAAACTGTAACTATAACCTTCATACCACACTTTGGGCTTCTTCTTTGGACTCCCTTTACCTGGCCCCTTTCAGGAACTTTGTTTAAGAGTCATCGCTTCATTTGGAGATTCTTTTTTTAATGTTTGCTGTTTATGAGGAACAAATGAGCTCATGGGAGAGGAGACAGATAAAGATGTCGATGCTTGATGGTTTCGAAAATTCTCAGCCTCTCCGAATGGTGCGCTAGTTACCCCAAACTTAGCTCTTCCCTCTTTTTACACACTCATTTACACGCCGGGTGTCTTGGATTGATCTTTTATCTGTTCCTTTTTCCTTCTGTCTGTTTACTCTTTCAGAAAATTCTCGATTCACCTTTCCCTGAGTTTTCCACCCTGGCTCTTCCATCCTCAACCCCCAAGCCTCCTTCTATTCTCCAGATATAACTGACCCTACAAGCCAGGTTACAAAACCTTGCCCCAGGGGTCGAATCTGGCCCACCAGCTGATTTGTAAGTAAAATTTCATTGGCACACATACACACTCATTTCCTTTCACAGGGCAGGCTGGGGGGGCGGCCCAAGGCTTGAATATGGACTCTCTGGCTCTTTCCGGGGAAACCGTGATGGCTTCTCGAAGAACGTCGATAATATGCTAACGCCTTCTTCTCTCTGCTTTGCCTCTGTTTCCTCCAAGTTGTTTTTCTTCCCTTTATTTTTGCTTGTTTGCTGGTTCAGGTTGCTCTATCCCATGTAAGAGAAGCTTCTCAGGTATTTGCGGATCGTCATAAGCCTGTCTGCTCAGACCTGAGAACACACTGGGTGAAAGCAGGCCCCGCATCCGAGAGGTCCCGACACCCCCAGGCCATGTGATCTCTCCTCACTGTCGTTTGCCTCTGCTGAGAGAGACAGATGTCACTTTCAATTACACTAATGGAAACTGGAGTTGCTACAGTACGACTTTTGTGGATTTCATAAATACATTCGCAGAAAAATTAGCTAGAAAAGTCTTAGGGCCAATCAAGACATCATGAAGAAAGGAGAGGCATTCATGAATTATATAAAATTATTACACAAAGATACTATTTCCTGTAATTGCCAAGGGCATATTGTTATTTTTACAGCTCTCTTTGTAGGCTCACAGAACCCCCAAGGAGCTTTCCTGGTGAAATCTGAAACCAGCTGCTTTCATAGAAGGCCACACACAGCAGAAAAAGAGGCCAGGTGACTCTAGGTGGGCAGGTGGCAATTTTAATAACAGCAAAGGGACCTTACATACTAAGCTTATCTTGCATAGCAGCAAGATGGACACACCCCTACACCCACCCCCCAAATCTCAAAAGGTCACAAAGATGCCCTAACTGGGCTCAGTCACGTGTACCGCGCAGGCGTTTTCAATATTATGTCACCAACTCAAGGCTGTGTCCTTGGAGCGGCCTCTGGGAGCGGGAAGGGAAAGCAGAACCCACATTCCAAGGACAGAGGGGCAGGGGAGAAGTCCCCAGGAGCCTGGGATCCATCGCGAGGGTCAATCTGCTGCAGTCACGCCTTTTCGATCATGTTCCCCAATGTTTTACCCCACCTGGCCTGCTCTTACAAGCCCACATGCCACCGCCCTCTTCTGCGATGGGCCCCGAGCCCCCCACGAGGGGCGTCACTAGTGTGGAGGGGGTTCCCGCAGTACCTATCTGGCTGCAGTGAATGTAGATGCCACAGCAACAATACAGATCAAGATGCAAGAGAAAATGCAGATGAAGACAATTTCTCACCTCGGTGATAACTCTTTTCACCAAGAGCCCCAGGATCCGAACCGTTGGTTTATTAAATTCCCTAGGCTGGAAGTTGGATCATTCAGGGTATGTACTTGTGTCCTCATACGATTTAATAAACATGACACATTAACAGACTCATCAGGTGTGAACACACAGCATTTTGTTTGGATAATGGTACAGGACCCTCCTTGGGAGGAAGTGCTAACGTCCAAGGCCATTCTTTTTGGAGGATACAAAAGGCATGATGACAGTCGGGGCAAGGGTGGGTGTCTTTGCGGAGTCCCTGGTCTGGCATGTAAGGCAACAGGTCCTCCTGGTTGATCATTTAAAGGTGTTAAAGCCTGGACCGCACTTTCTCATTAGAGACACTTCAGTGTTCAGAAAGGACAGGCTTTGGTGGCTGTCATTCGGGGCCTGCTGGGGGAGGTTGTAAGGGCTTCTCTGTGTGTGTAAGGTCCCCCAAGCCTACGGAGGGAACAAAGACAGTGGCCAAATGATCACACCAGTGAAAGACCATGCCTATGAGGTCTTGAGGAGAGGGAGGCTGGTGGTCTTGGGAACTTGACCCGGTTGTGCATATCATACATGTTGGCTGGGAAAGGCAGAATTGTCAGGCACGAGGAGATGGCCTGGGGTGGTGGGGTATTCCAGACCGGGACCCCCACATTCTCCTCTCTCTTTCAGGGTGAGTGTTTTCAGACACAGGCATTTCAACTGGTGCCGCTGGTTGCAGGACAATGGGATCCCAGTGGAGGCTGGGTGGGTCCCCCTCACCCAGGGACTCGAAGTAGCTCACCAACCCTGGCGGGACACCCCCGCTGCAAATTCCTGGAGACAACTCCTTTCCCAGGTGTGACAGGGCGCGGTGTTCTCAGCAGCACAGAGCATTGAGGCACGGTGACAGTCGGGGCAAGGGCGGTTTCCCACGACTTCCACACCTTTTCGGTGTTGGGTGTCTTTGCGGAGCCCCCCGGGCTGGCGGGTAAGGCGGCAGGGCCTCCCGGTTGATCATTTAAAGGTATTAAAGCCTGGACCGCACTTTAGTCACCCAGCCAAGGTGGTTTTACGTGTTAACAATTTAATTTGCTGCTTTAATAGTCTTATTTTTTTCCCTTATCTACCCTGTTGCAGGTGGGTTATAGAGGAGATGAAAGCCTTATTTCATACCGTGGGTCTGCTTTTGTTTTATTTTTGTTGTTGTTGTTGTTGTTTGTTTTTTTGGTCCAGTCTTGCATACCATGACCTTTTAAATGTGAGCCGCAATCACTATCTATTTGATGAGGTTACCCGCGCATAGAACTTAATTTTTCCAATACCCTGATGGTGGCCACCTGGTTTGCTTGGCCGTAAAGGAAAGCTTAGGCTAGGCCAAGTGCAGCGTCCACCTGAACAAGAGCGCATTTAGAACCCTCACTCAGAGGGCCGATATCATCAACTTGCCAATCCCTTACCATTTGGGATCTCCAGTAAATGGCCCCAGATACCTTGGCAATTGCCTTGGACTGTGTTTAGAACACATGGGACAGGCTGTTAACTATATTAACAAGTCACTGTGTTTCAAGGGCAATATGGCGCCCTTGGCAATGTATCATTCTACCTAAGCATTGCGATGGCCATTCTTTCTATGCCCCCAGTCTGTTGTATCTACCGAAGGGTCAGTAGCTAAAGCTAGGACACCCCGAGCTGGGACATCAGCTTCCAGAGTGCCAGGGGGCATCAGTGCCTTATGAGCTGGGAATTGAAAACCAGTGAGGGCTGTCTTAGGCTTTTGCAGAGGGACTCAAATGCCAGACATGTAAAAAAAGAAAAAAATGTCTTTACACAATTTTGACCTCATAGGGGCTTATTTATAATCATCCACCCCTCGGCTGTCCGTTGTCTGAGCCATAGGGTTAATCCCTTTAGAACAACTGCCCAGCTGTCAGCGTAAAGGGGTAATGGCGAGGGCCCATGAGTCCTCGCCAGCCCAACTACTCCCGGCTCAGCCCGCTGGCTACTGCACCTGCTGCCGGGTGAGAGGCTCTCTCCCACAGTGCCTATTCCTACTTTTTGGAGTCACCAACACATCTAACTCAAATGGGAACCCTGCTTGGAAGGTGCCCAGAGCTTTCATCTGCTTTACTAGTATCTTTGCCTTCCCAAAGACAGCTTGGCTTCCCTGATTCCCAGAGCCATATGTGGCCCTTTTCTTTTTAACCAGGTGACATAAGGGATGGAGGCATAGTGCCACGTGGGGATTAAAAGTCCTCCAAACCCCCAAATCCCTCTAGACAATGATTAGGACAATGGGAGTCTTACCCTACCATACGTCACCCAAAACTATATGACAGTGCCTGGGCCTTGAATTTTCTTGAGGACGTGGACCCTCCTCTCTCCCTCACAGATGTTCTAGCAAAGCCTGCAGGGTGTCTTTCAGGAGAGACAAGTCTTCACATGTCAACACTGTATTGTCAGTTTATTTTTTTTTTTAATTTTTTTTAACATTTATTTATTTTTGAGAGACATAGACACAGAGCGTGAGCAGGGGAGGGGCAGAGAAAGAGGGAGACACAGAATCGGAAGCAGGCTCCAGGCTCTGAGCTGTCAGCACAGAGCCCGACGCAGGGCTCGAACTCACAGACTGTGAGATCATGACCTGAGCTGAAGTCAGACGGACGCTTAACCGACTGAGCCACCCAGGCGCCCCTGTATTGTCAGTTTAATGGGCTCATCTCAGTGGGGCGCCTGGGCGGCTCAGTGGGTTAACTGTCTGACTCCTGATTTCAGCTCAGGTCATGATCTCATGGTTCGTGAGGTCAAGCCCCACGTCGGGCTCGGTGCTGGCATCAGGGAGCCTGCTTGGGATTCTCTCTGTCTCTCTCTGTCTCTGCCCTGTCCTCTCTCTCTCTGTTTCTCTCTCAAAAATAAATAAACTTTTTTTAAAAAAGATGGGCTCATCTCACTGGTGGGGGGAAGAACAGAGATAGGCCCCCAGTTACATCCCATGACATGTACCATGCACCATGCTGTGCAGGTGACCTTGGGGGAGCACTTGAAAGGCCCATCATTGTCCCTCCCATATGAAGGCCAACTGATCTTAGTTACCAGATACCTGTACTTGCCAGAGCCTTACCCATTATCCTGGAGGATAAAGAAAGCACTCTTGCAGAAATACACGTGGCCAAAGCATCGGGGTAAAACAATAACTGCAAATAACAAATAAAAATGACCAGAGCTAAAGATCTGTAAGAGTTTCTTATACAGTCAGTAAAGGCAAAACATAAAAACTTTGTTTTCCTGGGCAGATCAAGAAAAACCTTTGTTCGTAATCTCTTATCAGGACCTGACCACAACCCAAGAAAATTCTGTCTTTTCAACAGAGAGAGAGAGAGAGAACAAAAAAAACAAAATTTAATCTTTTCCAATGTACTTTTGAATTCAGTCATTCAGGTCTTAGTCCGAGCACACACAAGACTCTTCCCCAAAGATTCCCCTTTGCAAACCTTCTAGGACTTTCCTTTTTCATTTAGATTTTGTCCTAAATGTTCCCTGTCTACGCAGCCAGTCTCCTTTCAGGACAAAATGGTTTTCTTTTCCCCTCAACCAAAGTGTATTCTCATTCCTTATGCCTTTCTTACACATCTCCTACTTTCTCTACAGATGGAATCGCTTTCCTTATCATTTCTGCCAGTCTGTATCTTCAAGAGCCTTCTAGCTTTTTCTTGTCTTCAATCTTTGAGGGCAATGTTTCAGTTATCTCCCGGAGTGTTTACGCTTTAAAAACATGCTACGATTCACAGCTTCAAAGGAGATAGGAAACGAGGTTTTTTTTCTAAGAGTTTTAGGGATAATTTCTATTTAAAATTTTTCTTTGTGTTAAGAATCTGAAGATGTGGGATGTTTACTCTTTTTCCTCATCAATTACTGTAATTTTTTTAATCACTTTTTTAGAGATTCATTGCTTAGTTTCCTAAACAGTCTTTGTCGCGAGTGCCCCGACCTTGGCCCGTGGCAGCTTGTGCCCTCCCAGCTTTGGAAAATGGCACGCTGACATCTCTGACTAGCTTTCCTGCTCCCCAACCTTGTCTGCCTGCCCCGAAGCCATGAGGCTGGTGGACATTCTCTTTTTCTAATCCCGGCTCATCTTCGAACTTCCAGACATGAGCTTTAGTCTCCAGCCGGGCATCGGTAGCCCACAGTAGAGGCCAGCCCTCTGGGGCTACCACAAAGCCTTCCTTACCTGCAGAGCACAATGCCCAATTCCTCCAGCAAATGCATTAGATTCACTGGTGTTTTCTGAGCACTCGGGCCAGCATTTATGTGGCCATCTGACATACGGGCCATCCTTCCCACACAGAGGTTGATGGCCAACTCGGGATTTTCCCACCGATGCCTCTTGCCTAAGAACCATTTCCTTGGTCTCCTGTTTGGCTCTCCCATTATAAGCTCACAGCCCTCTCGGGAGCTTTCCTGGTACCGTCTGCATTGTACCAGGAAACTTCATTTGCAGAAGGCAGGGAGAGACCGAAGACAGAGGTGGCCACTCCAGGCCAGTTGGTGGCAATTTAATAATCGCTAAGAGAACTTACGTACAAGGTTTGTCTTGGGCAGCATCAGGATGAGTGGATCCCTGTATCCATCCCCAAATCTTATTTTTTTTAATGTTTTATTTACTTATTTTGAGGGGGCGGGGAGGGGCAGAAAGAAAGAGAGAGAGAATCCTAAGCAGGCTTCTCACCGGCAACTCAGAGCCCCAAATCATCGATTTTGTGAAATGCGAGATCAGGACTTGAGCTGAAACCAAGAGTTGGAAGCTTAATCAACTGAGCCGCCCAGGCGCTCCTGGACCTAAACCTTAAAAGCTCGTAAAGACACCCTAACTCAGCTCAGTCACATATGCCACGCAGGCGCTTTCAACATCACATCATCTCAAGGCTGTGTCCTTGGAGCAACTTCTGGGAGCAGGAAAGGCAAGTGGACCTCACATTCCAAGGACAAGAGACCCTGTAAGGAGCCCCAAGTGTCCAGGTCCAGCCCACCACTCAACCGGTGGCCATGCCTTTTTGATCATATTCCCCAACCCTATTATATTTATTATGTTTTATAAAAATAAACTATAATTAAGGGGAAAAAAGGTTTCTATCTGAGTATCTTCATGTGCAGATCCCTTCCCTCTGCACTGAGTCCCAAGAATTATATGGACAATTCTGGAAAAGTGTTTTGAACAATGTCACTTTCTCAATAAAGGGGCAAGGACTACTGCTTCTCTTTTCCTCTCAAAAAAACCAGGACATTGTACATAAAAGAAAACAACTCACGACGTGGTGAGGAGAAGGCAGACTAGCCAGTGAGCTTGGAACCTGAGGAAAGACACGGTGGTGAGTTCCCTGAGTTTGACTTTTGCCTCATATATACCCAAGCATGTTGCCAAAGGAGCTAACCAGCCAGAGATGCCAATGGGTGCAGCCCGAAAAGCCCCAACAGAATCTTACTGTCTCCAGCCAAAGGACCAGGAAAAAGAGCAACCCTAGAAAGAGCAAGACCTTTTCTAAAATAACCACTCCTCTTTAATGGAACACCACAGACCCCATGGCGGCCCACCCCACCTATGTCAGCCAGGGCTGAGGGAGCAACCTTGACTTCCACCGAGCAAAGCTGTAATAGAGTGTCCGACATTCCACTGAATGAGAAGAAGGTTAACTCAAGAGTAAGGAATTTCATCACCAGTGACCAGTCACAAGGCACCCAAGCCCCATGGTATTTGTGGAGATGGTGTGAGGAATGGGACTCCCACTCCCACCCATTGGTAATAAGAGGTGGTCCCTTGGGTGGACCTGGCTTTATAACACCATTGCTGGTAACCAGGTGACATCACTTCCCTTCCCTTGCTGGAGATGTGCCGGAGAAAGCTTATTACATCACGACATGTAAATATCACCTGGAATTCTCATAATGTGAAAATGTCTAGTTTCCAATCAAAAATCACTTGTCATCATAAGAACACGGAAGATCTCAAACTGAAGGAAAAAAGACAATCGATATATGTCAACCCTGAAATGCCAGAGATGTTAACATTATCTAACAAAAGATTTTATTTTATTTTTTTAAGTTTATTTATTGAGAGAGAGAGAAAGAGATCTCCCAAGCAAGTGCTGGGGATGGACAGAGAGAGAGGGAGACAGAGAATCCCAAGCAAACTCCCTGCTGTCAGTGCAGAGCCTGATGTGGGGCTTGAACTCACAAACCATGAGATCATGACCTGAGCCAAAACCGAGAGTCAGATATTTAATGAACTGAGCCACCCAGGGGCCCCTTGTAACAAAGGATTTTAAAGCAGTAAAAATGTTTAAACATGCAATTACTGACATTCTCTCTCTCTCTCTCTTTTTTTTTTAATTACAGACATTCTTGTCACAAATAAAACAACGGAATGTCTCAGCAAAGAAATTAAGATTTTGAGATAAAAGGGAGAGAAATTGGGGACAGATGCTCTATGGCTGTGAGCAGAGTTCTGAGGGAATAGATCATTTAAAATTTTTACTTTCCAGTCGTATTTGTTTGCTAGGGCTCCGGTAACACAGTACCATGAAGCAGGCACCATAAAATTCTAGAGGCCGGAAGTCTGAAAGGAAAGCGTGGGCAGGACTGGTTCCCTCTGAGGCTGTGAAGGAGCTGTCCCAGGCTCTCTGCGTGGAGTGTAGACGGCCTCCTTCCCTCTGTCCCTCTTCACACCATCTTGCCTCCGTGCGTGTCTGCCTCCTAACTCTTTCATATAAGGACTTCCCCCATACTGGATTGGGGGCCCACCCTGTCCAATGGCCTTATTTTTAACTAATACATCTACAACCACACGGTTTGCCAATAAGGTCGTAATCTGAGGCAGTGGGAGCCAGAATGTCAATCTAGGAGTTTCTAGGGGACACGATTCAGCACGTACCAGCAGCATACATGGATCCCCTTTCCGTGTGATTTTTAGAACTTCCAGGAAGCCATCTTGTTTCTCAGCTGAGTGAATGAAGTTTCCTGTATCTGTGGCAAGAGATGCCATGACCACAAACTGGAATCTACAGAGATGAGATAGAGTCTTACATCCACCCATTGTCTTGTCCATTCTCCTCCAGTGTGGTACCGAGAGTCAGAAGGGAATGGCAGTTTGTGAAAAAGAGTAAATAGCATCAGGATGTTCAAATGCTTTTATTCTAGATACTAAATCTCTATTGAAAGTGATCTGTTTTCCCTCACTAGGCCAAATACTTCACTAATAATGAACCAGGTGAAGGAAGTCACCCATAGGTTGAGGGCATACCATTTCACCCCACTTCTCTGCTTCTGTCTCCCTCCTGCTCCCATAAAGAATCAGACCAGTCTGAAGACTGGATGTACAGCAACCATCAACCCATATCAAATTCATAAGCATTCCCAGAAGTAATAGTCACAGGCTCAGCTATTAGGAAAAATCGAGAAAAACAAAAGTAGTGAACATACTTTTGTGTTATATATATATTAATTTTGCACTTTATTAAGGTTCAGCTTTCTAATTAGCTGCAAAATTTCAGACGGTATTAGCAATTCAAATGTTTTTAGAATCCAAGTTGCAGTGTTTTTATTATAATTAAGCCTCATGGATGCAAACAGAACTGTGTTTGGAAGAGGTGCATAACACTGCTGGCTGACCCTGTTGGATGATTACATCCTCTTAGACCAGGAAATGTACAAGCAATGCTAAAGCCAGGGTCAGAGAAAGTGGAATGTTTGCTCAGCGCTGTGACCCCAGTCAATTTTCATGATTTTTCTAGCAGCTTCGATGCCTAAAAACATTTTTTTAATTTTAATTTTCACCACCAGATCATTTAAAGTGGAGCTGGCACTGCATTTTCTATTTTCTCGATGCTTCCTGATAGTTCTAACTCTTTACTCGTCATTGACATGAAGGGCAAACATCTCAGTGAAGCCATTAAGAAACCTTGAAAATCTCATTTTCTATTACTGTATGGTGGGGGAGGGGGGCCTAGTATTTTAAGCTTTGCCTTAATTTAAAGACTTCTAGGATTTTATGCATTTTGTGAGTATTTTAACTGGTTCCTAAGCATGAATCTCTCAAACTCTTCGATGCAAGAAGAAAAAACCAGGAGAATCAACGTGAGAAGCCCACACATTAAAAACTTTATTTTACGACAACTATCTTGATTGTATTTATCTACTTTCTCTCCTGACAAATAATTTCTAGTTTAAAAAAAGATTAAAGGGACACCTGGGTGGCTCAGTCAGTTAAGCATCTGACTCTAGATTTCAACTCAGGTCACGATCTCACGGTTTGGGATTTTGAGCCCCGCATCAGACTCTGTGCTGACAGCACAGAGCCTGCTTGGGCTTCTGTCTCCGTCTCTCTCTGCCCCTCCCCCTCCTGCTCTCTATCTTGTGCTCTCAAAATAAACACATAAACATTTAAAAACATAATAAAATAGTAAAAAATAATTTAAAACATTAAAAAGATTAAAAACCAGAACAATCATTTAATGATATATCATTTTTTCGTCAAAGTCAACCATTTCACAATTTTTGTATTTTCAAAGTTAGAATAACTTATTCGTTTATTCTTATTTACACTCTACATCTATACAAGACAGTATGAGAAAAGTAGATGAGATGGTAAATTGAACTTATTTCTAGAAATTCTTCTTTTATGCAGAAGTATACAATGTAAATGTGTGAGTGCAGTGACAAATAATAATAATAGGGGCACCTGGGTGGCTTAGTTGGTTAAGCGGCCGACTTTGGCTCAGGTCATGATCTCACGGACTGAGTTCGAGCCCCGAGTCGGGCTCTGTGCTGATGGCTCAGAGCCTGGAGCCTGCTTCGGATTCTGTGTCTCCCTCTCTCTCTGCCCTTCCCCTGCTCATACTATCTCTATGTCACTCAAAAATAAATAAACGTCAAAAAATTTAAAAAAAAAGAATAATAATATAATACAGTAAAACACAGATCCTCAGGAGCCATCAATGTTGGACACACGTTTGTAAGCCACAGAAGGAGAGACGTTGGGGTGAGATCTATCTTGGGCAGACGGAACAAAGTACAGATTCCAAGGAAAGTGCAGTTTTGGGGACAAGTTTGTGTGAAGCTCGGGGGAATGGGAAACGGGGAAGCCAGGCTGCAGAGGGGACCCCAGGACTGTTGCTGTCACTCTGGTTCACCGACAGTAGGAACAGGCAGTGGAGGCAGGGGTGATGGAGGGCAAGGGTGATCTCTCTGTCAAAGATGCAGCAAAGAGAAGTAGAACTGGCCATGCCTTTTAGGGCGTAGAGTCAAGGTCAGGATTCAGGATGCAGAAAAGACTCCAAGAACGGAGACCAAGGGATGGAAGGGAAATGAGAAGGAGCTGACGTTGGACAACTGGACTGCCTAAAGATCATCTGTCTAGAGCCTCCGTACTTACGATGAGTGAGGATCTCCACTTTCGTCTGATCCGAGTCTATAGAATAGCTTAATTTTCCACTCTGTAAAGTTTGGATAATCCTGGATATATTTAATAGATTTCTTTGTAAACCTTCTCCTGTGTATGTTGTCTTCATGCACTGGCTCCAGCAGACATGGTGGTCAACTTGAGAATTAGCTTGGAATGGGGAGTAAAAGTTTCTCCACGTTCCATACCTTCTCTACAGATTGAACAGTAAAGTTAGTAGGTGCAAAAGGGATTCAACATGGAGAAGAAAGAATCTGTCTGGGAAGAATAGAGCCCTGTGGTTCCCCACCCCCTTAGAGAGGTAGCCACACACACTCCTTGGTCACAGGAGACTATTCCACGGTTGCCTGAATAACAAAGACCCAGGCAAGGATCATTGTTTTCCAGGCACGGGACTCTCTCAAACTAGGCAACACAGTAACAGGGGAACTGGGGGGAGAGAGGATGCAAGAGTATCTCCAGAATTTCAGGACAGGAAGATCTCTCAAGAGGTAGGTGCCAATAACTAGACGGGAGCCACCTTGAGATAAAAGAGTGGAGGACTCTCCCCAGGCTATCTTTCTGGGTCCACGTGGCCACTGTTCTGGTTTCTAAGATATCTGCTCCATTCTGTTCCCTTCCCTGCTGTCCAGGATTTGTCTAGCTGCCTCTGTTCACCTCACCCCTGTCTCAGATATGACTCCCCAGATCAAGTGACATGATCATTCCATGCAGGGGTCTGACAGAGGGTAGCGTGGGGCTCTGAGACTCACCTCCATGTCATAGGGGTGGAAATATGATCACCCCTCTCCACCCAGCTAGGTACCCAAACCATCTCCAACCGCCGCAATCAGGATTTGGTTAGAAACAAAACTGTGAGGGCTCAAAGAGTGGTAACTACACGAGCAACCACCCAAAGCAAGACCAACTTGAAACCCTTGGTAAGATGCAAGTGTGGTGCGAATACTCAATAAAATGTTTCTGAATCAATTGATAAATGATCATGAAATGCAGAGAAAATCAATCTCCCCCGTATTTTTGGGTCATGGAAACAATCATCTCAGTTTCCCTCATTCCTTATGGGGAATTCGCTTTGATAGACAAGTGCTTCGGATTACAGGCGTGTTTCCAGAATGAATTGTGCTCACGAACTGAGGTGCGGCTGTAATTTATGAAAGGCCAGAAGCTTGACTTCTTTAAGGACCAAACAGGAATCTTTACCTCTTGCCTTCCTCCTCTCACTTGTTTTTTTCATAATCTCCTTCCCAGCGCTGCATTTGCTTTTAACAGTTTCCTGAAGCCTAACTAATCTGGGAGTTTAGGGACCTGCTCCCCATGGTGGACACCAGCAAGACGTAAGTGTCTAAGAGCAATTCTACCAAATGGAAGAGGGGAGGAGAATCTCTGCTCAGGCTTCGTGCCCTCGTGAACAACCCCGTGCTTTCCTCCTCCATCCGGAACTGGAGGGAACAGCCCTCGTGGGTCACCGAGGGAGCCTGTTCTGTTCAGAAGGAGAGGCCAGCTGCATTTCAGCTTTGGGGCGACACCAGCGGGGTGGAAAATCCCCCCCTCCTGCGCTGGCCCACGTATAAGCTTCTGTGACACTCGTTTGGCTCTTCTAAGCCTTTGCTTTGGAAAGCCCAGCTAGAAGAGGCAAAAGAAATGCCATCTCTCTAGCCATCATGCGTTCCCACTTCATACAGTTTCTAGGCTTGAGGGGTCGGGAGAGTTAGAGAAAGAACAATATTTCCACACTGACTTATCCCCCAGCGAGAACAGCTTTCAGCACCAAAAGGGCGCGATTTCCACTGCCAAATGCATTCCACGTGGGCTTTTCGGAAAGACTGTTGGTAATAACGTCCCACTGAAAGTAGCGCCTGTTGTTCCGCTGGATTTCCGGAGACAGAGAAGTTTCCGATCCAGGTGGCCGCTGTAACGAGAGCATCATGATTTATTTAACCCCTGCTCTGTGGCCGTCAGTATGACACCGCGCCTCAGCATCCCGTTGGAAGAAGGGAAGGGAACGGGAGCAGAGCCTTTGAAAATACACCTGTTAATAAAATCACAGCGAGGTCAGAAGGTGTGCCCGTTGTCACTTAGCACCTTTGACATCCTCACAGGAGACACCTGCCTCTGCCACCGGCTTCTCCACGACAAGTGACGTCCCCCAGGAGGCCTCCTGAATTCAGACTGCCTCTTGCAAGGGCAAAGCTGTGCGGATTCAAGTGCTCGGGCGCAAGGGAGGAAGGAAGCATTTCCGAAGCACCGACGGGGTGAAGAGGGTGAGCCTGGCGCATGGCCTGGTGAAGAGCGCGTCTTAATAAACAGAGGTCAGGGGAAAACCGACACCAACGCGCCCTGTTCTGGCTCTCTTGAAAGATTCTGAGCACTTCAGTGAGGTGTCGAAGGGAAGAGACCGCACAGGTTTCTCTTTGCCAAGCCCAGCAGAGGAGTAAATGGTGTACATTGGACCCGGCGTTGATTCGGAACGTGTTGGCTACATGTATCAGAACCATCGAGTAAAATGGCGTCTGTTTCCCCCAAAATGGGAAGACTGCGAGGAGGCGGCTGTCTGAGCTCTGACCTCTGTCTGGCTGAGGTCGGCGTTTGGGTGCTTTGGAGACATTTGTAGTTGACAAACTGTAATTATCATTCCAATTCCAGGCTCCACGTCCCCGGGCACATTTGAAGTCAGGAGGCTGGAAACAGCACGTTCTTCCTTGGGCTCCTCTTATTAAACTGTATTCGGAGAGATTCCGCCAGGAAGAATTCACCTTAAATCCTTGGGTGCCCTCTGTCCCACCAGTTCGGGGAGGTTGGGGTCCGGTTTTGCCAGCGTCTGTGGAGGAAGACACCTACGGGAGAATGGGGCCAGAAATGCTGTGACCACGAGTTCGGCCACAGACTGGTTAATAGAAACTGCAGAGACTTACATGGCTATCTAGAAGTTTCCAGGACTTCCAGAGAACTGCATAACTTCTGGTAAACTCCTGCTTCATTGGTATTCACAGAGGCTACCTACTCTGTGGCAGGTGCTGAATTATGCACTAAGATGATAAAATCAAAAAGCTGAGTGCGTGTCCTGAAGTAGAGTGTATGGTCTCACGAAAGTCTAAGACCCCAGTGGTTCCGGAAGGGTGCCAACTAGGAATTCGAACGGTGCCCTGTCCTCCCCTCCACCCAACCACGCCACCCCGGGGAGGATAACCTTTGGAGGTTTTCATTATAGGGCTTTGTCATGCACACAGGCAACTCCAACCTCCTCTCACACAAGACATGTGGGCTCAGACCCAGCCACCGCCCTAATTCAGTTTCCTACAACATCTCTCCTGTGCTACCAGTGGCCCCAAATGCCTCGCTGTTGGTCTTCAGTTAAAATTCCGTCTCTCCTCCTTGCCGGTAGGGCATTCCTGAAGTGCAGAGGTGTTGGCTCCCATGCACATTAACTGTGCATCTCTGACTTTGCTCTTGCTTGGGGTGAAAGCCCATGTGTGTGTTTGATTGGGTTGGGGTGGTGGTGGTGGTGCATGAAAGACAGAGATTTCAAGGGTTTAAGAAGAGATCTGGGGGTGCCTGGGTGGCTCAGTAGGTTGAACGTCCAACTCTCGGTTTCGGCTCAGGTCATGATCTCCTGGTTCATGGGTTCAGGCCCCGAGTCAGGCTCTGTGCTGATAGAATGGAACCTACTTGGGATTCTCTCTCTCCATCTCTCTGCCCCTCCCCTGCTTGCATGTGCATATCCTCTCTTTCTGTGTCTCAAAATAAATAAGTAAACATTTGAAGGGGAAAAAAAAAAGAGATCCGAAAGGGGGAAATAATGGCATTCGGTCAAGCCCATCTGGATTTAATAATTCTTTTTGATGTAAATAGTGAGGAAAACAAGAGGAACGTAGTGGTCTACAGTAGAGAAAGAATTTTCTGAAGGTGTGTCCATCTACCCCAGAATTTTCCGTTGAAGAGATGAGGTGTCAATACAGAAGACAAGCGTATATATTTGAAGGCAACTCAGTGAAGAACCACAGGAAGAATGGGGTATGTCAACTACATCGAGACTCTGGGGAAGCTGACGTTCATCCAAGTGCACCAGGTGGGTGGAGACACACACAGTTCGAGCAGAGAAGTCCCCGTGCTAGTGTCCCCGTATGTCCAGCCAACTAGAGCTTCAGAGCAGGTCCACGAGATGGGTCCCAGCGGGAGCCTAAAATGAAGTTGGCATCCCCATGCATTATTATTTGGTGACTCGGGGATTGTTACATCTTACTTCCTATTGATTAAGTTTCTGCTTGGACAGTTTTGTGGTAAGAGTCCTGGCAGGAATTTAACAGATGTACTTTAGCCACATCTCTGTGTTCCCAAAGCATCCAGAAGAATCCGCCAACAGAGATAAACAGCAATATACTCTTTCGCCCGAGAAACTTGTACCTCAGTGCAGCTGAGCAAGTGACACCCCGGCACAAGATTATTTAATCGTTTCTCACAATATCACGGGCATGCCAAAATGCTTCGTTGACTTCTTCTTAATCTTAAAAACAGTGCCTGATTTTCGGAGTGTTTGGGAAAAGAGAGGACTATCTAAAGACGACTATAACAACCCTGTCGACACTCAAGCTTGGATAGTATATCTTGGCTTTTTACTTGACCATAACATGAATATTTCTCATGTCGCAGTTTTTGAAGAGTTTCAAACTTTTTTCGTACGGGTGTGTGATAGTTCAGTTCACCATTCCACAACTTTCGAACACCTGTAACTTTCGGGCTTCCATTTTTTGGATGTGCCACTAATTTCCCTGCGAGAAATTCCAAGCAGTGGAATTTATGGTCGACAAGTATGAATATTTTTATCATGTAAATATTCATCATGCTTGATATATATTGGAATTTATCTGTAGAGAGTGTTTATCTATTTCACCATATTTTTTCCAAAAGTAGACATTATCGTTTTTTAATTTCTTCTTATGATTTATTTATTATTATTAATTTTAATCATTTGAATATTAATGAATTTGGATTTTATATTTATTATTCACTTTTTTAAAGTCTATTTATTCATTTCGAGAGAGAGAGCACGAGCAGGGGAGGGGTGGAGAGAGAAGAAGAGGGAGAATCCCAACCATGCCATCAGCATGGAACCTGATGCGGGGCTCGAACTCACAAACCATGAGATCATGGCCTGAGCCAAAATCAGGAGTCAGATACTTAACTGACTGAGCCACCCAGGCATCCTACTCACTTTCATTTGTTATCTTACATCTTACCTTTTGATATATGCGACTTTGTCTGAGTTATACCTTTTACTTACTGATATCACCCTTGCTGTATTTATTAATCTAATGTTTCAGGAAGTTTCAGCAGTGGGTAACCATGGTGGTGGAGATCCAGCAGTCAGACCCTGACAGAGGATGCAGAAATACCGACATTATTCGTGCAAAACCCGCTCTGCATCCCAGGCTTGGAGTTACTGTTGCCAAGACTCACTTCTTCCCTTCTCCATATATTTCCATCACTAAGGGAATTCTGAATATGTCTCATTTAAAACCTTGATGGGTCCAGTACAGGGTCCAGGCCGTGGGGAAAGGAAGGGCCCCCACAGGTAGGATTGCATGAAAGGTTTACAGTGACCTGGGGGAGCTCCCAGCAAGAGCAGAGGACACTGGACATTGTCGATGACACTACTTTCCCAGGATAGGCAACGGTGCTTTGTGTTACAGAAAGAATGATCTTCTTCAACTAACGAGAACAATGTTGACTTACCAGAAGTTAATTAAGATATTAGAAAACACTTTGGGATACATCTGGGTTTTTTTAAATTTATTTATTATTTTGAAAGAGAGAGTGAGAAAGCACAAGCAGGGAAGGGGCAGAGAGAAGGAGAGACAGAATCCCAAGTAGGCTCCGCATCATCAGTACACAGCCCAGTGCGGGACTGGAACTCGTGACCATGAGATCGTGACCTGAGCCAAGATCAAGAGTCTGATGCTTAAATGATGGTGTCATCCAGGTGCTCCTACATCTGAGTTTATCTCCAACCAAATGCCAAGGACCCATGAGGTTCTTCCTCCTCTCCACTTAGCACTAACACAAGTACCCTGTGTGGTTCTCCTGTTGTGCGGGTGCTTGTACTGAGAGCACTCCAGTCTAAGGATGTAGAGATTCACCATCTCCGGCCTCAACTTTGAAAGGCGAGGAGGGCACATCTTCCCTGCCTGGTTCCCAGGGCCAGCTTGTCTCTGAGGACCCTGAAAGGGCCTTCCGGGATGGGCTAGACCCTGGTGTGAATGCAGTGAGCCTAAAAGCAGGAGGAGGAGTGGCAAAGAAGTCTCCAGATCTGTAGCAAATGGATATAGACTAGTAAGAATCTGGCCTAAGGCCAAGGAGATCATGGTTGACCATAAATAAGACTCTGTTCTTTTTGGTGGTGAGTTCTAGTGCACATTAACACACGCAAGGAGGCGGTGGTTAGACGGCATGGTGGGCATTCCTTTCCCTGACCAGCACTCGGTCCCTTATAAATTCTGACCCATTGACACTTCTCCATCTGCCCACTTACTCCTTATCGAAGTAGACCTACAACTTGCTTTGGAAATAAGGTTTTTTGGAGACGTAATTAGTTAAAATGAGGTCATACTGGGGTTATTTGTTACTGCAAGACCACACATCTTCCTGTTTTATGCAGAGATACGGAAATTCCCGTGTAACTCTGTATTGTGTGGGGGGCCAGAAAGGAAGTTCTGCACTAAAGTGTGTTATGAACCAAGAGCCTCCATGTTGGCTTCAAGACGGGCTCCATGCTTGGTCTACACACCCTCAAGGTTCCTGCAGCCTCTTTCATCTGCTTGTGGGGTGTATGCCCAAGGGAAAGATGGGGAGAAGAGCTCTGGCGTGGTTACAGGGTAAGAATTTCTATACATAATTTACCTTGAAAAGCTAGGGTTCAAGCGTCTCAGGACCTGAGCCTGAATCCTCGACTCCTACATGGTGGAGCTGAGATTGAACAAGACTTGAGACTCCAGTTTGTCAAGATGAAAAATGTTATGTAGCCTGAATTTTCATTAGCTGATCACAAGTCTTATTACAGTGAAAAAAGTAGATCAAAAAATACAATTTCTTCCAAGGTTGACATCCCTGTGGTAACCTAAAAATATCTCGAAGAAAATTAGGTTATCTTTGAACATAAGAATAGCTGTCACACTGTACTTTTCTTATGAATTCTTAGGACTATTCTCATTAATCTTTTCAAAGTCCTCAGTGGATTGCTGGGGAATCTGGCGCTTTGTAGCGGAGATTCCTACTTGACCGTGGGGTTTCACAGCATCTGAGAACGAGGAGTAGACCCTGTGTCTCCAGGACCTTGACCCTGAGTTTCAAAATCTTATACCCAATTCAATATGAGGGAGCTCGATGCTTCACACAGAGGGCATCTTGCCCAAAAGATCGTCAAGTGGAAAGAGATTACCTTGGCTCCTTGGGAAGCTCAACCTGGCCAAGAGGAAGACTGAGGAAATCTTTCCAGGGGCGTTCCTTAGAAGACTGTTCTCTTCACATAATGTTCAGATACTTTTGCCATATATTATAAAGAAGAATTCACCTTGGACCTTCAGACTGGCATGCTCTCACTTATTATGATGCTCAGACATTTAAAAAAAAAACCTGTAAATATAGGAAATGACACCATAGAATGACCCAAAACTCTTAGAAAGCAGGTTATGTGGCTGTGTGTGTGGCTGTGTGTGTGTGTGTGTGTGTGTGTGTGTGTGTGTGCACGCGCGCTACTAATAATATAGTTTTAGGTTCCCCCTTGGATTGAAATCATTTTAATAATAATGTCATTTACGAGTAAGGAAGTGCCCCTTGCCCAATGCCAGGTCAACATTTCTTATTTTATTACTTTTATTCATTCAAAGAGATACTAGTTGCTAAAATCAATAGACTTTTTAATCCCTTCTTGACTACAGTTTTTAAACAACTATTCTTTCTCGGAGCTCTCATTTTCCTTGATCTTTAAGGCAAAACATACTTTTGATTTTTTTTATAACGTTTGGCTACCATTTCTCAGCATCCTTTGTAGATTTCTTTTGCTTTTTCTAAATAATGCATAAGTGTCAACGTCTCCTGACTCACACGTTTCTTTTTATCATAACCACCGTTCTTCGTTGTTTTCATTTACTCCCGTGTATGGACTACTATCTTTAATGATAATCGTTTCTAAATATTAGCTCTTGACCAGACCTCACCTCCGAACTTCATGGCATCTCGTCAACTTTCTCCTGGGAAGCTCCTGCTGGGTGTTTAGAGGCACCTCAAATCCTTAAAGTGGAACTTACTTCATTTTCTTCAGAGAGCCTTCTCCATCGTCATTGTGAGATGACAGAGAATATATATTGGTCTCTTCCCCTTGTTTCTGACACAGTGTTCCTAACACCCTTCTAATTTCTTAGGCGATAAGAACACTCAGAGCATCTTTTAATCCAATGAGGTGATTCTGAGTGGGCTCCTGGCTATCTCCAGATGGGGACTGCCTATCAGAAAGACCAAGAACCAAGACATGATTAGAAGCTTGGCATTTTCAGCCCGGTCCCCCATCCTCCAGACAGGGGAGAGGAACTGGACATGCAGTTCAGAGTGGATTGTATCTAATAAGGAAGTCTCCATAAAGCCCCAAGAGGAGGGGATTCAGAGATCTTCCAGGTTGGTCAGCATATCCATGTGCTGGGGGAGTAACATACCCCAGCTCTATGCAGACAGAGGGTCCCGTGCTCCAGACCCATCCAGACCTACAAATGTAAGTAAGTGTGTACCTGAGTTTATAAGCCGCTGGAGCAAATTAATCAAATCTGAAGTGGGGAATGTGGGAGTCCCCAATTTATATCCAAATCAGACAGAAATTGTGGGTGACCTGGGGATCTACTACTTGGGGTCAGTATCCGAAGAGTGGGGGGGGTGGGGTGGGGGTAATCTTGTGGGACTAAGCACTTAACCTACCAGGGACCTGACAGTCTCCAGGTAGACAGAGTCAGAATTGAGTTAACTTGGGGGAACACCTAGCTGGTGTTCTAGAGAATTGCTTGGTGTGGAGAAAAAAATCCACACATCTGGTGTCCAGAAATGTCAGACTGAAGTGTTCCGTGTGAAGGTAAAGGAGACCCACAGGAGAGAAATACAGGACCGAACAGGCTTTTCCCAGTAAACCACACATCCAGGATCCTAAGACAGAGACCCCTACCCTTACCCCCAAACTAGTTACTTAACTGCGTCAATTTCTTTCCTTCTAATTTCCCTGATTCTGTTCTCATTACAAGTGTCCATGGTATAGAACATCGGCATTCTCCATAGCCTACCATCAAGCTATTAACTTAGCTGCTTGTCTCCATAATTATCTCATTTCCAGAAATTATACACAGTAAGCCCAGATTACTTTTCTAAAACCAGATCCTAATATGCCATCATCCCTGTTTTAAATGCCTTGTTAAATTCCTGTTGACTGGAAGACCACATGCAAACCTCGTACTATGCCCTGTGAGGGTCTTCATGACCTGACTCCAGACCAGCTTCCCACCCCCATCTCTCCTTCCCTTTATGCCTCAAACTCTTCCAAGTCTGCGGATGCGCCATCACTCCCCTCTTCCCCGGGCATTGGCATAAGACACTTGGAGTCATTGCCTGGAAGTTCCGACTCCATCTTCAGAGATCAACTTAAGTATCATCGGAAGGTCTTTCTTGGCTGCTACACAGGGTTAGTACTTGTCCTTTGCTTATAATCAAATAAATGCACGTCCCACGCTACTGCAGTGACTAGTTTAATTGACGTCTTTCCTGTCACCACTCAAGCTCTTTGAGGGCACAAATCATCTTAATTTCACCTCTTACTTTCACATAGTAGAATGGCACACACCTAACACATTTTTTGTCCAAGGAATAAATGAGTGAATCTCCTAAATCCTCGATTTATGTGATAAGTTAAGTTGTCAAGGAGAAAGAAGGTGAATTTACTGTAGAATTTATCTATTCGCTGCCTAGTGAATCACCCCAAGGCTTTGTTCCTTAAAGCAAGTGCTTATGACCTCCCAGTTTCTGTGGGAATCCAGGAGATTTGTGTCTCAAGGTCACTTACAAGGCTGCAGTCACGGGTAGACGGGGGCTGCAGTCTCATCTGAAGGCTCTCACGGGGAAGATCGGCTTCTGAGCTCACACAGCGATCGTCAGCAGCGCTCAGTTCCTTGACAGTTGTGGGCCAGAGCGTTCCAGTTTCTTGCCATCTGGGCCTCCCCAGGGAAGCCCACATGGTGACAGCAGGTGTCCATCAACTGAGCACACAGCAGAGAGGTCTCCCAAGACAGAAGCCACAGTCTCTTTGTACCTAATTGGAAAAGCGGAAGCTCATCTCTTCTACTGTATTTTTACTCATTTGAGGCGAGTGACTAAATTTGGCCCAGATCCAAGGGGTGGACATTCCACAAGGCATCAACCTCAGAAGGTGGGGATCAAAACGAACCTTCTGCTCACCATATGTGCTGTTGCATCGTGTTGGGTATTTTATTATACAGATATTTTCACACATAAATTTTAAGTATGAATAATCTAGCTTTTGTTTTTGTACTTTCGTGTCCAGTTTTTGCTATCGGGATTTTTGCTGTTACTATAAAACCGTTGAATTATCTCCTTCTCTCTCTACTCCTCCCTCCTCTCTCTCTCTCTCTCTCTCTCTCTCAATACCACTTTCTTTTTCAGGATTCATATTTTTATTATTATAAGAAATAATTGGTGATTTAAAAATGAAAGTAAAGGAGTGTAAAGTAAATTCAACTCTTGATTTTTGGTTCAAGTCATGATCTCACAGTTTCTGAGATCGAGCCCCACATGGGGCTGACAGCATGGAACCGGCTTGGGACTCTCTGTCTCGCTCTTTCTCTGTCCCAACCCACTTGCTCTCTCTCTCTCACTCTCTCTCAATTGAATAAATAAACTTTAAAAAATTAAAATGAAAGTCTATAATTGTGTTTTTCTTATTTCTATAGCCCTTTTGGACCTGGTTATATGCAAGTTTTCCAGACTTCAGAGGTTTCTAGAGCGGTAGATGAGGGTCTCCTGTCCAAACTGTCCAAAGGTTAGTTAGGGCCATTTCTGTTAGTCTGACAGAGTCATGTCACTCCAAAGGGATCCTGGACTTTGGAAACAGCAAAGAAGCAGGAGAGTATCTCCATCCACATAAGACTGGGAGACAGGCGCTCAGGTGGGCTCAGTCCCCAGGCTGCCCAGGCTAGGGGGCTGTGCGATGGGGTGAGGCAAGACGGGTGTCTCGGCACTGGGTGTCTGGGGAATCCCTTCTGTGGTCCCATTCCAATGAGAAATACATCATGTGTCCTATCCGCATGTAGTCACAGGGCACTGCCTGGAGCTGTCACTAGAGCTCAGAATTCTCAGATTAGAAAGCCTATAGGTACGGGGTGCCTGGGTGGCTCAGTCTGTTAAGTGTCTGACTTCGGTTCGCGGTTCGTAGATTCGATCCCCACATCGGGCTCTCTGCTGACAGCTCGGAGCCTGGAGCCCGCTTTGGATGGCGCTCTCTCTCTGCCCCTCTCCCACTCAAGTTCTGTCTCTCTCTTTCCCCAAAATAAATAAACATTAAAAAAAAAAAAAAAAGAAAGCCTATAGGTACAAATAAACAGAGAGAATTAACTTAAGTAGCTAGCACTCTGCAGAGGCTGTTTTGTGCAACCAAACACCTCCAGATACGAACAGATAAAGACGCTAACTAAGATGAACATTGGATGCGTCCTCACGTGGGCTCTAAAATACACACGCACACATACGCACACACACGCAAATGCACACACATACCTACACACACCAACACAGATACACACACAGAGCCCAAGCACACACACCCATCCAGGCACACACCCATCACGCACACACAGACAGGTGCACACGCAGTGCCAGACTCATGGACCCGAGGACAACGTGGGCCACTGAGGCGAGACGCTGAGAGAGTGACACGTCTTGTTGCTGAGTCCCCAGCGGGCCAGCCCCCTCCCAGAGCATCCCCGAGAGACCCTCTCACCAGCCCCAAAGGATGAACCGCATCCGAGAAACAAAATGACTCTGTGTTCTCTGTGGTTGGTGTGGATTACGCTCGAGGTGACAGTTTCCTAGAACGAATGTGGCTGCCACCGGGTGTGAGCTCCCTGGCAACCAAGTCCCCAGATGTGAATGAATATCTCCCTCACGTGCCAGGGACCCCGTGGGACCCCGTTTCCCACAGACGGGTGAGCAAGCACACCCCGGCCCCGCGGTCAGAGCGCTCTGTTCCGGGAGGGTCAGATGGACTGAGCGAGCTTTCCAGAGAAGCCTCCGTCCCCGGCGCCCTGTGCCCTGTGCCTGCCACCCCCCGCAGGTGCACCCCCATCTCCCGCCACCTGCCGGCTGCACGGCCGGCCCATCTTGAGATGCGATTTCATGCGCAGCCCTTACTTAAAATTGCTCCGCCGCATTCTCAGCATTAACGAGGAACAGTTGCATTTTAAATAAACGCGACGAAGGTGGCGTGGTTACAGATAATTTCATTTCCAGTTGCCTCGCCAATGTGCAACATGACACAGCAAGACAGGAGATGAAACGTGATTGCTCAGAAACTGGCGTGGCCTCCCGGTTCGAGAGATTAGCGGGACTACAGTCTGCTGGTTTCATTTCAGCTCCCTGGTGTAATTTCAATTCAAATACCACGCCGTGGAAATGTTCATTTTCGTGGAAGAGAAACACAGCGCTCTGGAAGTCTTTCTGTGGCAGCCTTGCTTCTTATTTGGTTAAAGATTTTTGCATCCGGCTCCTCTGCTTTAACTTCTGGCGGCGTTATCCTTCTAAGAGCCATTAGCATCATTTACAACAGGGAAGTATTGAATTTTTTTCACTGGTCTTTCTCCGTCAAAGAAATTTCAGAGCTTTTGCGATGCCATTCTTTCTCTCTCTCTCTTTTTTTTTTTTAAGTGAGGAGATGAGCCCCGCCACACAGGATGCTAGGGTCTTGCTGGCACTAGAAGGGGGGCCCATGGACAGTGCCCTCCAGCATTTATCTATTCTGACAGCAAAACGATATTCCTTCCCCCGCAATGCAGCGCCTGGGGGCCTCGGTCGGTTAAGCGTCCAGCTCTTGACTTCGGCTCGGTCATGATCTCACGGCTCCTGGGTTCAAGCCCCACATCAGGCTCTGCGCTGGGAGCGTGGATCCTGCTTGGGAATTCTCTCTCCCTCTCTTTCTATGCCCTTCCCCTGCATGTGCGCTCTCTCCCTCCCTCTCTCTCTCTCTCTCTCTCTCTCTCTAAACTCTCTCTCAAAATAAATACATAAAATTTAAAAAAAGATCTCTTTCCCCTGCCCCATTATTTCCCTTGCTGTGCACATGCTTCGGTGATAAGTCCTCATGAAGCAGAGATAAATCCCTTTCGCTTGCAAACAGGGCGATTCGGGTGACAGGCAATGTCGTACAGAGACTACGTCTAATGTGGGGAGCTCAGTTGGGGGCACGCTGTCAGAACACTCGGAAGCGATCCTGACCCGGGCGATGCTGTGCACTGTGCAAGTCTAGCAGGAACAGAGCGCGCAGAATATTCTAGAAGCGGGTGTTGGGCTACAGGGCTGAGGAGCTTGTGCTGTTTCTGGAGTGTCGGAGAAGGGAGAGGAGGGAGGAAGGCAGTCTGGGGCTCAGCCCTCCTGCTCACTCCACCTTCCTTCCTTTATTCTCTTCCATCCTTTCCAGGCTTTGCCCGTCGGGGGGCCAAACTTCCTTCTTGGCGTTCTGTTACGCCAAGTGTTCAGACTGGCTTGAAATCTCCACTCCCGTGAAGCCCCGTAGCTTAAACAGCCACGTCTCACAGAATCTCCGGGATCAGCTTCTCTTGAATTTTCATTCAAATTCGAATTTTCATTCGAAGGCCCCAGCACTTTCCACCCACATGGGTTCCTTCCAACATTTCACTGCCACCAGTTCCCCGGAGCCTCTCTCCGTCACACCGCAGATGCCCGGGACGGCTCGGCGGAAAGGCCGTCTCCCCGCCAAGAAAATTGTCTTCCCCCCGAGTCTCGTCCAGCCCAAGGATTTATGTCCTTCCCAGCTCCCGCACGGTGATTGCTAAACAGTCTCCATTCCGCTCTGCTTTTCCCCGTAAACCATTTTCATGGTTTCTGTCCACGGAGGCACTGCGGATGCCTCACTTCTTGCCTTTCCCCTTTTCCCCTCTGGTGGATTTCCATGCGATACCATCAAGGTGTTCATTTTTATTTATTTCTAATAGTTTTTCATTTTAAGTCACCCCCATCCCCCCACGAACGCATCCCAGAGCCTTCTGTCTCCAGCCTGCCTGTGCGTCTCATCTCCCAGGGGCTCTACGATTCCTCTACTTGGCCACCGGGCCATATGCATTATTCATTGACGGGCACTCGTGCAACAAGAGAAATATCAGTATGCCTACAGCCTGACACGGAAGTCTCTGATGCGTCTTAAGACTGAGACTCCTATTCCTGACTCGGTAATCTCACAGCAAAGAACCGGTCTCAAGTGATCAGGGGCACAACCAAATATGTACACGACAGCTCGACACTGCCTGTGGAAACCGGCGAGAGATCTGTAATAATTTGAAAGTCCCAGGGTACTGTTTAGAAGCCTGCTGCTTCTAACAAGTCTTTTCATGGATAACTGTGAAATTTCTTGGAAGAGACAATGAAGTTCAAATGCAGACTTCAGAATCATGAACGATCACGGGGTAGAAATGCCACGAGTAGGAAAAAGTACAATAACTTTGCGGTGGTATTGGCCATCGTAATATTTATTTTTTAATTATGGAAATGCATTGTTTCTTGGTTAACATGTTCAAATCGCTGGAACTTGCAGGTCGGAAGGTTACGAAGACACAAGATATCCTCGAAAAATCGCTGCTCGTTTTCCTGAAAATCAAAATTGAAACATCTATCCATCTTTATGGAAAATCTTGGGGGAAAAACGGAATGAGCGTAAAACCCACATCTGGAACTATGCTTGCCCAAAACATCAGCAGGTAATAAGCACCCAAAACTGGCTTTGTTCCGAAGCAAGAACTGTAGCTGTATGCAAAACGCTGAGGCTTCCAAGCCCTCACAGTAAGTGAGGAAAACACTGTGTGGAGTATGACGTATTCGTGTAAACAAACAAGCAAAGTATATGTATGTATGTATGTGTATACACGTCTATACATTTGTTTATATGTATTTCATTGGATATATATTGAATATTTCCATATAGTCAATATTTCTGTATACATTCAGCAAATACCTACGCATATCAAAGTGGATCTGTAGTCAATCTACGTAACGACAATCTGTGGCCAGTGCTTTGGAGACAAGACTTGGATGTGGGGTGGGGGAAAGAATCTCACATTCATTATTTATCTTTCTATATTCTTTGCATTTCCTTATTTTAATTGTTCATTTCGTTTACTATTTTTTATATGCTTATTTATTTATTTTGAGAGAGAGAGAGTGAGCACGAGTGGAGCAGGGGCAGAGAGAGATGGAGAGAGAATCTCAAGCAGGCTCTACACTGTCAGTGCAGAACCCAGCACGGATGGAGCTTGATCTCACAAACCATGAGATTGTGACTTGAGCTGAAAACAAGAGTTGGACGCTAAATGGACTGAGCCACCCAGGCTCCCCCCTTTCTCTTACTTTAAATATGTGTGCCATCGAGGGCTGTTTGGAAGTGAGATTAAGGACTGTACTTTGTGTTAATGTCCCTGTGCGTGTCTTCTGTAACAAAAAGACCGATCGAATAATATAATTGAAGAAATCCTCTTCCTCTGTGCTAACCTGGAAACTGGCTTGCTGTCAATGATTTCTTGAGATGATAAGTTTGATAGCAGCACATTAAGGATAAATCACGGAAGGGGGTTTGGATAGTACTGCAGCAGGCTGGCGTTGGCAGATTCCTATTTGGCTGCCATATTTAGTTCGGTAAGAGTATTCTTGGCCCTAACCTGACCACATCATTTAATAGATTCCACGGTTGGGTGGGAATATGGATTTCAGATCTGAATCGTTCTCTGTGATTCTATGTCCTCATCTGAAGAGTGAGATCATCTCTATGACTCTTTCCAGCTCGAACATCCAAAGATTTTGGAAAGTATAAGCGAGCCATCAATTCATTTTGTCCTTGTAAGGATGCTGTAACAATTATGTCAACCTCATAAAATGAGCTCGATAACACTTAGTTAGCCTCCAGAATAGATTTTTATCTTTGGTGGGTGGCTGATTGTGAGTTTAATTTCTTTAATCGGTATAGATTAGAAGCTTCAAATTTTCCATTTTTCTGTCCATTTGGCTAACCGTGTTTTTCTAGGACTCCGTGCATACCATCTAAACGTTCAGGTTTGCTGGTACAGATATGTGCGAAGCTATCCTCTTGTGTTTTGAATGTGTATCACAGCCAAGTGATGGACCTTTTATCATTCATGGTATTGATTATCTAAGTCTTCTCATGCACACTCTCTCTTCTTTCTATTCTAGGTTTCTTTTTTGTGTCTTTATTTCCTTTCTACTATATAATGGCCTTTCTTTGGCTACCTTTGTGTTCATTAGCTGTCCTTTTGTTTCTTTAGATGGATCTTTGGAAAATAGATCTTTAACCTTTGTCTTTTCCAAGATACATGCTTTTGGCTGCCACAGTCCCCCTGACCATGGCTTAGCTGTAGCGCACATGCTTAATTGTGAGCATTTTTGCCATTACTCAAACATTGTCTAATTGCTAATGATTTCTTCTTTGACATATGGGTTATTACAAGTGAATTTGCTAATTTCTTATAACGTGGGCATCGTCCAATGTTATTTTAACCTGGAATTTCTTGCTTACTACTGCTGTCACCATAGAATATTCTGTGTGTTTTGAAAAGAATAGCTAGAACTTATTTAGTATAATATTCTATATACATAAATAATATCAAATTTTTTAATGTTTTATTTTTTTAATGTTTATTTATTTTGAGACAGAGAGAGACAGAGCATGAGTGGGGGTGGGGCAGAGAGAGAAGGAGACACAGAATCCGAAGCAGGCTCCAGGCTCTGAGCTGTCAGCACAGAGCCCGACGCGGGGCTCGAACCCGCGGACCGTGAGATCATGACCTGAGCTGAAGTCGGACCCTCAACCGACTGAGCCACCCAGGCGCCCCTAAATCTGTTAATGTTTTAAAAAATCTATGCCCTTGATCTGTTAGTATTAAAAAATCAGTTGCTTTAAGTGGGAATTTTTGTTCTTTTTTGTTTAAGTCACTTCATTTTCATGTATTTTATAAAAACATTATTAGGATAAAATTTAACTATTAGATTTATTTGTGCTAGTAAAATACTTAAAGTTTTTTTGCAGAACATTAAGTAGCTACTGTAGCTTTTTCTTTAGAGTTTACATCATATATCTTCTTTCAGCCTTTTTCTTTCTGCCCCTCCAAACACGTCTCTTATAAGAAATATATAGATTTTGTTATAATTTTTTTTCTATCTGAAAAGATTTGTCTTTGAGTATTGAATCCATTCATATTTAAAACAACTTCTGCTAGATTTGCGTTTTAGTCTCTTATCTTATTATTTGCTTCAACATGCCCTGAGTTTTCAATATTCTTTTTGATCTACATTCTTGTGTTTGATTTTTTTTTCAGTTGTGTACATTTTCACATTACTTGCTGTATATTTGCTTGATAGGTATATGTTCCTTTACAAATTTTTGTGGTTTTCTTGAAGAATACAGCATCCAACCACAACTTATTATAGTATGCATGTGTGCGCACGCACACACACACACATGAGAGGGACACCCCAAAGACTTTAGAATACAGTAAATCTATGTACTGTCTTTCAAATCCATACTATTGTTACCTTGTACAATAGTTTTATTGATTTTAATCACAGTAAAGACTATATAAATGCATATTACTGTGGACCCTTGAGCAATATGGGCTTAAACCTGTGCAGATTCACCCAGAGGGAGATATTTTTGGATAAATACAGCATAGAACTGTAAATGGATTTCTCTTCCTTATGATTTTCTTAATGCCATTTTGTCTCCTTTGGCTGACTTTACTATACGAATACAGGACAAGATACATTTAACACTTAAAATATGTGTTAATCGACTCTTTATGTTGTCGGTAAGGCTTCTGGTCAACAGTGGATTATTAAGTTAAGTTTGGGGGGAGTCAAAAGTTAGGGGCGAATTTATGACCGCACAGGGGTCAGTACCCTAACCCCATGTTGTTCAAAGGCCAACTGTATACATAAACGTATAAACAGTCGGTTCTGTCAGTGACATTTATAAAGCATAACATGAACAGTAATTTAGTCACAGACGTAACACCCGATTATTAATGAATTTCTGTTTTAATCTGAGACCATTTCCTTCCGAACGAAAGGTACTTTTATTCTTCCTGCTGAAGATCTGTTGGTGGCAAATTTTGTCAGGTTTTGTTTGTCTAAAGTGTATGTATTTCCATTGGATCGTTTGTAGATGCATTTTCTCGGAGACTGGTGCTTCTGCGTGATGTTTTCTTCCTCTTACCAGAATTTTTCAGCATCTTCACACTGTCTCCTACTTCCATTGACCTTCACAGTAGTCCACTACAACTCTCTCTGAGACTCCTTCGACCTTGACTTTGTTTTCTCTCTCTTCCTTGAAGTTGTTCTTCTAGTCTTTGCTTCTCGACTTTCTTAAATCATATTTCCAGGCGTATTTTCAGAAGGCACCCTTAAGCCTCTCGGTGCTTCTGAAATCTGTGACTTGACCACTTTAACCATTTTTGGAAAATTTGCAACCATTATCTCTTCAACGACCATTTCTGTCATTGTTACTCCCCTTCTGGGATCCAAGTTACAGGTGATCATTTTTCCTGCATCTGGCGTATCTCAAGGCTTTTTCTTCTGAGTGTTTCATCCTGTGTCTCTTGAAGCCTGGGTCTTGTCTTCTGATTCATCTGGTTCACTAACTTTTTGGTCAACTAATCATAACCTGGTCCCATAGATCCATGATGTGAGTCTCCATGTGTATGTTTCATTGAATGTAGTTGCTCTGGTTTGTTGCCTCAGAGTCTTGTCTTTTCCAATTACTGATTATTTCCGTTGAGTGTTCAATATTGTGTATACATGTGGCTGGCACAGGTGACCTGAGGCTTACTGGATACCGCCTTCCTCCAGGACGAGTTGGGATTTCAGATCAATTTAATCCGATCAGATATCAAAATGGTTCCCAGCTAAGCCTCAGTCCCTGTGAGGCACAGTCTATTTGGTGTTAACCTTTACTCTTAGGTTGTGGCTTTGTGGAGTCCAACACAAAGCTGAGGACTGACTATCCAGGGCCCCTCCTGACCCCTGATCCCTGAACTTGGTTTTTGTCTGCTTGTTTTCCTGACTCTCGGACAGCTCTGTTCTCTTCTTGGCGCCTGGTCAAACTGATGAAATCCACAAAGACTTCTTGGTCGAAAGAGGCCTGGAATGGTACACTTAACCCTTGGCGTACTTCTCCCTGATTTTGGTTCACAAATTCTGTGTGCCTCGAAGGTTCTTGAATGCCTTTATTTATCTGTTAATTTTGTGTTACGTGGCCTGACTTTTTGATTTGATCTCAGCGTTAGTATTTATCGGAACGTCCTTATTCAAAATTGACATTAGCAGAATTCCCACAATTACATCTTATGCTCTCATTCAGATTCAGAAGTATGAGTCAGACGTTAGCTTTTCTGAAGTACCTAGAATTCGCATATGTTAAAAGAGCTCCTCCTGGAATTTTAGGTCACTCGTGATGAAATACTGACGGGGCAACAATTAAAATGGTGCACAGTTAAAATTCCACTTAAAATTATCTTACAAAGATCAAAATTATTTTAAAATGCAGCTGGCAGGAAATGTAAATCACAAGCGGAGAAATCACAAGAAAGGGCATTTAAATATTTGGTATTTCTTCCCTCCAAGGTAAATTTTACATCTTTACATCTCCGGTGGCCACAATACAGGATGAAAGTATGTTTCTATCTGCTTTTCTGGAATAGCATGGGGGTGATTTTTCTGGGGGGGGAAAGAACAGAACATCGACTATCATGTCAAATGAGATTGTGTGAGGAATTTATTACATGAGACAATGGATAAGAAAGCAGTATTAATTTTATTTTTAAAATTTTTTTATATTTATTTATTTTTGAGAGACAGAGTGAGAGAGCACTGGGGAGGGGCAGAGAGAGAGGGAGACACAGAATCCGAAGCAGGATCCAGTCTCTGAGCTGTCAGCACAGAGCCCGACTCGGGGCTCGAACCCACAAACCGTGAGATCGTGACCTTAGCCAAAGTCAGATGCTCAATCGACATCTGGAATTTTCCATGTGTCTTCACGAAGTTTATAAATGCAGGATGATCCCACAGAACTGTTTTAGCACCAGCTTTTGCACAGGAGAAGGCTGGGGGCTCTAAGGTTGATGTGGGAGGAGAAGGAACGTGCCTCTGACCCAGCACCATTCAGTCCAAGGGGCGCCAAATTGTGTCCGTAATCCTCTAAGGAAGTTACCATTTTCTGATTTATTTTTTTTTAAATAGAAGGACTGCAGGGCTCAGAGAGTTTGTGCGAGTTGTCCAAGGGACCCCACGTAAATATGGCGGAATTGGAACTAGCCCAGTTGCCTCCCTGGTACATAGCACATCCTCTTGCAATTCCAGCTCTTTTCCACCACAGACCGTGGCTCTCCCTCCCCTCCTGCCCCCACAGTATTTGGGGCACCGTGTGGAACGCCCAGGAGGTCCACGTGCTCCCATGCTGGTTCCATTGCACAACCAGGGTCTTCTGCAGTCCTCCATGATGCCAACTTATCAAGAATGATTGGCGTCATTGTATTGCAGCGCCGTGTTGTCAAACTCTTGCTTGCCTCTATCAGGATGAAGAGTCTGATGGCCTATGGAAGAATGGAAACCAACAGGGCAATTCCTGCTTGGAATTAGGTTATATTCCCTGAAGGAAAGACGTGCTTTCTCCCGTGGTTTTCCAAGTTCACTGCATTTATGTTGGGGAACTCCTTTCCTTAAACCTGCATACTTTTTCTTACCTCAAAGAGAACAGTCTTTTAAGCTCTAATGTCTTTCTGAAACTTCACAGGGGATCGTGAGTCATTGCTCTTACTGTGGTTGGGGCATTCCTAGAGGGCATCCATAGATTTCTATTCTGTTTAATGGTTAGGGGCTATTGATGGGAGAATGATCGAAGTCACAAATGTTTTGCTGAGTGTTTAGGACCCTGTCGGGTGCATTTTGTTAAGAAGGCTACAGGCTTCACTGAAGAGTTCCATGTAACCCCCCAAGGCCTTGTGGTACCAAGTGCTGCGATAACACTCTCCCTCCAAAGTTCCAATCCCCCCCACCCCCTGCAAGTAAGCCATGCCAGACTGACGAGTAATATTCATTATTTGATAAATAAACCCACAGTCCACAGTCGCAACCCCCCCTCCAGAACCACTCTGACGTGACGCTGGTATTTGTATGGACACGGGGAAGGGTTCATTCTTCACAGAGGCGTAACATCGCTGCAGAATGTATTCAGCAAACCAGCAGAATCGCTCAGCGGAGCCCGGGAGAAAAGGTCAAGGCGATAAAATAAATTTGAGGGGAATATGGAAGTACTCATCAAATCGCACTTGGGATGTCTTGTTGACCTTTACGTGCAGGGAAGCATTGTTTCTAACATTTCAAAGCGGTGCTATTTTTTTTTTCATTTTACATTCATTTAAAATAAATAAAAAGCAGGAGTGCGACCTGATGTGTGCAGCGTCCAGTGTACGGTCGAGAAGTCTGGAATGTTACCTGAGTGCTGCCAATTTCTCTATCCCCTTCTGCCTTTTTCAATAGTAGGAACCGTCCACGGGCATTTCCATCACGTGCCAGGCTGTCTCTGTGACCCTTCATGGAGACACGCATCCCCCCCTCTAACCTGCCCCCACAGAGTAGGGTGTATTGTCCGCCATCCCCATCTGACAGATGAGGAAACGCAGTAAAGGAAACTCGATTGTAATAAACTTTATGGATCACTGGATATAATGGAATTATCATAAATTGAAGTGTAAAGAGCATTTTAAAACTTACAACAGACCTGGGGCGCCTGGCTCCATCAGTTGAGCCTCCAACTCTTGCTTTCAGCTCAGGTCGTGATCTCATGGTTCTTGAGATCAAGCCCCGCATTGGGCTCTGTGCGGACAGCGTGGAGCCTGCTTGGGGTTCTCTCTCTCCTGCCCTCTCTGCCCCTCTCTTGCTCTCTCTCACTCTTTCTCAAAATAAATAATTTTTTCATCCCAAAAGGATATCTAAAGCGATTTTAACACATTTCTCCCCCACAAGCACTGTATAGGAGTTTCTCTTGCTTTACATGTTGCCAACATCTAAATGTAGCCTTTATTAATTTCTCCCAGACACACGTGTGTGTGTGTGTGTGTGTGTGTGTGTGTGTGTGTGTGAAATGCTGTCCCATGGCTTCAATTTGCAATTCCAAAACAACTGTAAATGCAAACACTATATTTGTAATTATGGAGGAGAAAAGCTATTTCCTCTGCTACTTGTTGTGGCGGCTTCAACTACGACCAGCTCTGTGTCCACGCTTCGATGGTTCCCAGCAGGGAGAACCCTGAGAGCAGGCTGGAGGGCGGGAAGAGGAACAGGGCACTTGGGCCATCCAGAACCTTCATTTCTCATCTGCGGTCAGAGGACGCATAAGACACCATCAAAAACATCACATGTCATAAAAAAAAATTGAGAGTGAAAGGCAAAGCATCGCTTTTCTGTCCTGGATAAAACTTCTTCAGGAACATAAATCACAGCTGGAGGCAGGACGGGAGCGGTAACAGTAAGTAACACCTTGGATTGCGAAGAACCTGTTCTGCAAGACGGGTAAACGTTTCTAATAAATTTTAACTTGATAAAAGAGCGATGTCTTGCAATACGAGTCGTGCTTGACGCCGAACGTCACGTGATCACAACTGAGCCAATGGTTCTTGAAATTCCCTTTGAGATACGAGCGCTTTGAATGACAAGATGTTTCTGGAATGAATCATACTCGCAAACCAAGGTTTCGCTGGACTTACCGCAAGTACAAAAGGGGAAGGGAGATGGGTTTTAGGTTCATTTAGCTCCCAGATTGACTATTCTGTAACTTCAGTTAGCAGATTTCTTAATATCTCCATTGGGGTAGCTGAGCAATGACGCCCAGGCAGGAAGCAGGAGGGTCAACTGGGTATGCTATGAAAATGTTCGCGGTTGTGATGACGTGACAGAAAGTAGGTAACAAACAGGAGGTACCAAATAACCCCAACTCTGTGAGAAGGTACTCGCATGAAGGAAAACACATTAACAGATTTCTAGAAGTAAACACTGCAGCAGTTTTGAGAGAAAGATGCCATTTCGAATCGTGGAATTATGTATGATTTTTCTTTGCTTATTTATGTTTTTATGTCTTTACAGCTCCCCAGAAGGGACACATATGACTCTACTAACATAAATTGCCTAAAAAGACCCACAAATGACCGAGTCCAGCCAAGGAGCTGCTGTCCTCTGCTAGCTGCCCAGTTCCCTCCAGCTCCCAGACTGCATTTAGGGGGTCGGGGAGGGTTCTAGGGCACGGCGAAAATGCACAAGAACGTGAACAAAACAGAGCACTTGCAGTGACATAGGGCTGCATGTGTGCGCATTCTTGCATGTTTGTGCACGTGTGCACACATGTGTGTTTGTGCGCATGTGTGCACATGAGTGGGTTTGCACACGTGTGTGCATGTGTTTACGTGCAGGTGTGCTGCACATGTTGGTGTGTGTACGTGTGTGTGCGTGTTTGTGTGCTCACACGTGCATATGTGTTTGTGTGCGCATGTGCATGCGTGTGTGCACACGTGTGCACTTGTGTGCATATATGTGTCTGTGTGTGCATGTACACATGTGTGTGCTGCCGGTTTGCATGCACACATGTGCAAGCGTGTGCGCATGTGTGTGCATGTGAGTGTTTATGTGTATGTGTGCATGCGCGTGTTTTTGTGTATGACTGTGTGTGCATGTGTGTGCTTGTGTCTGCGTGTGTGTGCACGTGCAAGTGTGCACCCATGTGTGTTTGTGCGCGTGTACACGTGTTTGTGCATGTACACGTGTGCGCATGTGTGCTTGTGTGTGTCCATTCAAGTGTGTGTGTTTGCCTGTATGTGTGTATGTGCACGTGTGTGTGCACACGTGTTCACGCACGTGTGTAAAAGGGTGTTGGTTATTGAAGGAGATGAGTTTATGGGTGACTGGGGTCTTGCACTGATTTCTCGTGTCTTAAGAGTTCCCTTCCACCGATCCAGTCCCCATGCACACATGCGAGCATACTTTTTGTTGCCGTTAATATTTAGTCTTGGAAATGATCTATGCAGAAGCAGTTCAAAACCCCTCAATTCCGACCATAGCCGATGCACCCGGTCAATCATTAAAATCACCAGGGTTGTTTAATCAGCCATGCAGGAATCCGTTTGTTTCATTTACAGGTTAAAAGGGGCAAGGAGCTTTCTGCTATTCAAGAAGGTAGGTTCGAAGCCTATTATAAATGATAATGAATTAAAATATGTTAGATGTGTAGCAGGCAAAAAGACAAATATATAAAGATTCTTAACTAGTGTGTTTGTTTGTTTAACAGATGATGAATATTTCATATATGCCAGGCACACTTCTAGGTTTTGTTGATACAGCGAAAACCCTGTGAGCAAAAATCCCGCCTTCTGAAAATTGCAGTTTAGTAGATCCAGGGAAACAAAACATACAGGTAAATTATATAGTGTGACAGAAGTTAGTAAGTGCTGTCGAGAAATAAAAGCCCGGAAAGAGAAACAGAAAAGGGGACGGGAGTTTGCAATTTTGAGCGGCGTAATCAGGTAAGGCCTTATCGAGAAAGTGGTATTTGGGCAAATAGCTGAGGGAGGAAAAGAATGAACTAGACGGATTCTTGGAAGAGAACAGTGAAGTTAGAGGGAAGGGCACGTACAAAGGCCCTGAGGCAGGAAAGAACATGGCTGACATACAGCTAGGGGCAAGGGGAATTGGTAGCAGTGCACTGTGGAGCGTTCTGTAGGTTCTGCTAGATCGTTGGTAAGACTTCAGATCTTGAATAATATGGGAAGACATTTTGCATAGATTTCCAAACAATTGGGAAGAAAAACACAAAACAGGCTATATTATTATGTGCTCCATATTTTGCTCAAAACATACACAAAATGTTGGAGTTCTTCTTCTCATACGGGACATCTGGGGCTTTGAGATGTCACTCTTATGTCACTCCATCATAGTAATGGCCAGCTTCAGTGTCCACACGACCACTTCAACAAATGTCAGTCTTGGAAGACTCCTGGAGTTTGCAAATGAAGTAACCTTCACCCCTAAATTAGTTCAAGCTTCCTCCGTTAGGTCACGACCTGTTTCTTTTCACACACTACCCCGAACCGTCCCAGCTCTGACATTAACCCTCATTATGGTGTGTTCATAGGTTAACCACAGAGACACGGTGGAGTGCGGACGTGGCGTGGTCTCTGAAGAGGGTGAAGATGAGACTGTCTACATAGCGAGCAGAAGTGAGTAGACTGTGTGTGTCAGGACACAGCATAGAGAACTTTGCTGGCCAGAGCAGTGAGGAAGGCAGTGAGCCGGCCTTTGGGGTCAGGAACTCGGTCACACATCCTCCAGGGACCATGGAAACACAACACGATTGGTCTCTGTGGATGCCTGATTTTCAAAAGATTCAGGCTTGTTTGAAAAACGTGCGGGAACAGGAGAACCAGGATAACGCTGCTTTTCCCACATTGGGGCGGAGAGCCAGGGGAGGAAGGACAGAAGGATCCATGAGAAGGAACGGAAGAAGCACAAATATCAAAGCTTCTGTAGTTTCTTGAAAGAATCAGCAACCAGCGTTGATACAGCCTGCAAAGCCCTTAGCACAGGGCGTGGCGCATTCTAACAATGAAATCCCTGTAAGTCGGCCCTGTGCCAAGGTTGGGGAGGCGCTAACAGCCCCCCAAAGACCAAAGATTCAGATTTTGTCTTGGTATCGGCTCCCCCACGAACTAGATTATGACTCCTGTCAAAACTCTGCCATCCCATCCGTAAAACTGAGACCCCACTGCATTCACGCTCTGGGAAATGCGTACACTCAGTGAGGTCACGCACATAAAATACTTTTGCCGAGCACGGAGCAGGCTATGAGTATTTGATGGCCGTGAGCTATTAGTATTTGTCTAATCCATAGCAGCCAAACATGAAAGAAGTCAACTCGCAGACCTCTGTGGGTGATCTTGAACACACACTTGCAATGAGAGGGATATACATGGGCGACGGCAAATGTAGAAACATTTCGACAGTAACCTTGACTTCAGGAAAGCGATCCTTAACAGACTCGGTACCAGTGAGGTACTGAGCAAGTAAGATGTCTCCCTGGCTTTGAACACTTGAATGAAAGCATTGTCACATATTGGCAGTGTCAGATTCTTCTCTAGAGTGCAAAGCGGAGGTGATTCCTGCCCCTGAAAACACAGTTCGGGGCTAAGAAACCAGTGTATTTATTATGCATCCCATCAGATATTAACTTGGATGACCTTGCCCTCCCCTGTGGTGACTCTCTTTGGAAGGGGAATCAGAGTGTCACCGGCTTCGTAGAAAAGGGGAAACTTTGGATAAATGTGGGCAAGTGGTTTCCACTTCAAAGTACTCGCCCTCTGCGGCCGAGGTCTGCCCGGCATGGATCGATACCGCGACTCGCTGTTTCCGCACCTGGTTTTTGTGTTATTTTTAGGGTATGAAGTTCTAACTTCATACTTTACAAAGTGAACAAAGAGAAGCCCTTAAATTTGAATAGATTTCCTCAAGATCACAAAGGGGAAAAAAAAAAATTTATTTTTAGCGTTTGACTCCTGCCGGGACAGATGGAAGGTCCTTCCAAGGTGTCGCTACGTGTCCAGCCTCGAAGTCAGGTGTGCTCTGGGCTGGCAAATATTCGCCCCGTGAGCAAACTCAAGAGCTCCTTGAGACCCTGGTGTTTCTCCTCGGGATGTGGTCAATGTTGGCTTGGAGGGAAGGGATCCCATGAGGAAGTCCCACAGGCCCAGGGGCCATCAGAGGCTGGGCTCTGGAGGCTCAAGCAGGTTGGATATGAAAAGTGAGGAAAAGTTAAGCCCTAGAAGATAAGAGAGAGAAAAAATTAAAACTATGGCGTTGCAAATTTTACAGAAACATGTATTTACGCAGATTGCTGGAAGCATTCCAAGGCCTCGGAAGAGACCTACCCCGTTGAAGCCAGCCTTCATTAGCTTCTCAGGAGATCCTGTTTGGGTTAAAAAATATCTGTTGACTGGGGCACCTGGGGGGCTGAGTCGGTTAAGTGTCCAACTTGGGCTCAGGTCACCATCTCACGGTTCCTGAGTTCTGGCCCCGCATGGGACTTTGTGCCGACAGCTTAGAGCCTGTTTGAAGTTCTGTGTCTCCCTCTCTCTCTGCCCTTCCCCTGCTCACGCACGCTCCCTCTCTCTCTCTCAAAAATAAACATTAAAAGCATTTTTTAAATATCTGTTGACTAACTCTCTGCATCCACACTGACTATGTGGTATAGTTTCTCAAATAATGTTTGTTTTTATTCTCAAATGGTTAAGCAGGTTCTACCTAACAGAAGGGTACAACCACACTGTTTCAACCTTGCATTCCAGCACTTTCCTCTCTCGTATGCCCAAAGCAGGCACACTGACTGGGCCCGAGCGGGACACTGAGACTGCTTAGGCCTCCTCTCCGAGATGGTCATGCACGGTCGCGGATTCTTCCTTCTCTGGTGCCTGGCTGTCGATATTCAGGTCTCGTCTGATTCCAGATGGAGGTACAGATAATGATTCAGCAGTCAGTTTAAAACTGTGTCACCTTTCACAGTTTTAGTGGATGAGCTTCTTAAGTCATGGAATTAAGACACCGAGGGAGCTGAGCGAGGGTATTGATCCACTTGGAAAATACTCAGCGGGTATTAGGTACATTCGACTGTGCTGGGTGCCAGACACACACAGCTAGGTAAGAAAAATATGGTTTCTGGGCCAATACACAGAGCAGAAAATGAGTCAACGATTCACTCTATCAATTAATGGTGTGAAATCAAAGAAGGCAGGGCTTTGTGTAAAGAAGGTGGTCAGAGATACAGAATTCACACTTGTTGAATTCCTACTATCATTCCGGTGAGCTATATGCATTTAAATATTCTACCCAAAGTGTAGTCATCGCTTGTATGCAAGCATGCATACGTGTGTGTGCACACAAGCATGGTCGTGGGCATGTGTGTGCAATGTGACTGTATGCGTGTGTGTGCACATTTGCCTGCCAATATGTAGTGATCGCTAGTCCCATTTTATTTATTTATTTTGAGAGAAAGAGATAGAGCGTGAGTGGAGAAGGGGCAGAGAGAGAGGGAGACACAGAATCCAAAGCAGCTCCAGGCTCCAAGCTGTCAGCGCAGAGCCCGATGTGGGGCTCGAACTCAGGAACCATGAGATCATGACCTGAGCTGAAGACACATGCTTAACTCACTGAGCCACCCAGATGCCCTTCATTTTATTAATTTACTTATTTTTTTTGACAGAGAGAGGGAGCACAAGCAAGCATGGGAGGGGAGAGAGGGAAACAGAGGATCTGAAGCAGGCTCTGCACTGACAGCAGAAAGCCCAACACAGGGCTCGAACTCACAAACCATGAGATCATGATCCACGCCAAAGTCGGATGCTTAACCGACTGAGCCACCCAGGCGCCCTGGTTCCATTTTGTATGAAGAAACAAGCTTATGTATTTTGCCCAAACTTAAAAAAATAAAATAAGGCTACTTCTAAAAGCCCTACTGGGCATGTGATCCGAGAGATGCTTGTTTGGTTCGTGGCCACCGTCAGACTATTTGACAGTCATACAGTGTGGCCTCTCCGGCCGACGGAAGCAACGCCACGGTTCCTAAGTGAGAAGTGAAGGACCTGAGTTACTGGGTGACGGCTTTCTATCCTCTGTCCTGGGCCCTTTCTCAGTGACCCGATGGCTACGCTTCTCGGGACGCCGAGAGCGAGACCTGGCTTAAAGGACAGGCACAGAGCCCAGCCCAAAGGCTGTGAGCCCACCAAACACACAAGACCTCGAGGTCAGGAGTTCTCTGGCAAAACACAAGGTCATTCACCCCGAAAACACCGTTTTTCCACCAGAAGACATGAAGTTGTTACCTTATAAAAGTTGGCATCGAGTATCAACCTACGGATGCATAGGGTCCCAGGGCGTCACCCCAAACCCACATCAAGTCCCACACCTTAGGTCTTAACCTCTCGGACTGAGCTCCAGCTAACCGGGGCTAAATTCTGAGTCCTAACACACGTGTGGCCCCAAGATTTGGGTGAGGAAACGGGGATCGGAATTGCAGGCTCTGGAAGACCCACACTGTTCCTGAAGTAGGAAAATGCCAGGGTTTAAAATATCCCCAGTGTCGGTCACAGAGGGAAGAGCAGAGCACGTCAAAACAGAAACTTATTATTGTCTGAATTTGCTCCTGTGGGTTCGCCTTATGAACTCTTCCTTCTTCTTCTTAGACACTAAAATAGTCATTCTGACCACAAAACGGTCTATTTTTTTTTAATGTTTATTTCTTTATTTTGAGAGAGAGAGCCAGAGAATGAGCAAGGAAGGGGCAGAGAAAGAGGAGAGAGAGAATCCCAAGCAGGCTCCACACTGTCAGCACAGAGCCCAACACGGGGCTCGAACTCACAAACCATGAGATCATGACCTGAGCTGAAATCAAGAGTCAGATGCTTAACTGACCGAGCCACCAGGTGCCCCCCAAAAAGTTTATTTTTTTAACTGCATGAATGTAGGAGACAGAAAAATGACCCCCTTCCTGACGATGTCTCTGTCCTACTCTTTGGGCCTTGTGAGTGGGTTGCCAGACAGGGGACAGGAGATGCCATCTCCCTGGCTTTGCAGGTGGAGAACGGAACCATGAGCCAAAGAACACCAGCAGCCTCTAGAAGAGAGAAAACACGATGGAATGGACACCGCCCCCACCCCCCCATCCCCAGGCTCCAGAAAGGAGCCCAGCCTCGCTCTCACCTTGCGTGCAAGACGCTGGGACTCACCCTGGACTTCTGAACTACAGAACCACAAGAGGACAAATTGGAGTGCCTACGTCACTGAGGTTGTGGCAATCTCTTGGAGCGGTAACAAGAAATTCACACCATGACAGGATTTCTCTTTTGTGACTAGCCACGACCTCATTTCTGTGTGACTTCCTCATCGGTATAAAGTAAATCCTGGCTTTTTTTCCAAAAAAAGAAAAAAAGATAAGTCCACTAATAAAATCTTTCAATGAAGAAAATTTGGTACTTGTCAGAGGTTCTCATCTCGCTGTAATCTGTGGAAGAATACACCAGCTGTAACAGACATCGTGTTAGAAGATAACTATTTTTCTCCTGAGGAGCCGGCATCCGACGACTAAGGGACAGAACGCAGCAGGAAGAACACGGCAGTGGATTCTGGAAGGGCTGCCTGATGGGGTCCGTTCCGGGTAGATTCGTAAGTAAAACTATGTGAGGAGCACGGACAGCAAGATTCAAGATGCGAGAGCTGCTTTAATGCAAAAAATAAGAAATAAAAAAAAATAATAAATTTATGAACATTGAAGGCTTAGGGGATTGGGTTTGGAAATTAGTGTATTAGCACATAAATTTTCCGAGGTAATGCCAAAAGCTAACATGAAAAGATGTTCAGCCACATTAATAATATGTTAGGGAAATATTTTTATTAGGAAAACTTACGTTGCAAATTAATGATCCCCGGGATTCCGATGCGAATCGGGGAATCTAATGTACTCCTGCCGGGAGTATAAATTGATAACGTTTCCCCGCAAAGCCTTCAAGCCATATTTTAAAACCATATCCAAACTAATAAGAAGCAAATTTTAAGGTGACACTTCCAAGAATGTATCTCGAAGAAATAAACAAAGCTCACAGAGATATATCCACAGACATCCACTATAGTCATTTTTAGTAGACTTCGGTGTTTAGTTTTTTGAAGATTTTTTTAATGTTTATTTTTGAGAAAGAGAGAGAGAGAGAGAGCCTGAGCAGGGCAGGGGCAGAGAGAGAGAGAGGGAGACACCGAGTCCGAAGCAGGCTCCAGGCTCCGAGATGTCAGCACAGAGCCCGACAAGGGGCTCGAACTCACAAACTGCAAGATCATGACTTGAGTTGAAGTCGGACACTTAATTGACTGAGCCCCCCAGGCGCCCCTAGACGTTATGTTTTAGAGTGTTAGGTTTATGGAAAAAATAGAGAAAATGGTACGGAGTTCCCATGCATCTCACACTGTTTCCTCTGTTGTTCCCACATTAACTTAGTGTCATAAATGTTTTGCAATTAATGAATTTTTTTTTTGCAAGTAACGAAATTGAACTAATGAAAGTCCATAGTTTACTTAGATTTTCCGAGGTTTGACCTAATGCCCGTTTCCTGCTCCAGGACCCCATCTCGGATCCCACACTCCATTTGGTTGTCCTCAGAGCCCTCTTGGCTTGCGGCATTTTCCCGGACTTCCCTTGTTTTTAGGTTTTTAATTCTTCTTCTAATGACCTTGACCCATTTTGAGGAGTCAAATATGTCTGATAATCCGCTCACGATGAGACCAGGCGAGGGGCTGTTAGGGAGAAGACCACAGGGCGCCATTTCTGTCACGCCATATTGGGCACACGGTGTCACCGTGACTCATGCTCCCTTGGGCACCTGGCACACGGTTGTCGGGTTTCTCCCCTGAAAAGTTACATTTTAGATCTGTGTTTTCCCCATTTTTCCTGCCAGCGCACTTTGGGGGGAGTCCTTCTGTGCAGGTCTGCCTTCGGGGCAGGTGACCGCGCTCCCCAGCTCAAGGGCGGAGGGTCTATGCGAGGATTTGGAATTCTTCATGGGAGCGTTGTCTGTTTGCCTCGTTTTATGAATTTGTCCAATCATTTATTTATATTATCATGGACTCAAATATGTTTATTTTATGCTGGGAGTTATAACCCCAAATTATTTTATGTATTCCGGTGCCAAAATGGTGCCAGTTGGGGACGTTGAGGGCACTAGCAGCTAGTTGATGTGTCCGTTTGACACACCCCCAACAATGTGTGAGGGTAGGTGCACGTGTGAGGGTGGGTGCGTGTGTGCATAGCATGCATGCCTGCGTGGTGTGCATGCAGGGTGTGTGTGTGTGTGTATACGCAAGCATGCATACGTGTGTGCACACAAGCGTGGCCGTGGGCATGTGTGTGCAATGTGAGTGTATGGGTGTATGTGCACGTTTGCCTACCAATATGTGTGCTTGCGTGCATATCGACATGTGTGGCGGATGTGTGAATGGGTGTCCATGTGTGTGTCCATGTGTGTGGATATGCGTGCTCTGTGTACGTGTGCGTGCGCATCTGGAGGCTCCCTTGCTATCCAGCACCACAAGACACTGCAGGCTCATCTGACCATTTCCTTCACAAACCAGTCACCTCTCCAAGGAGCTCTGATTCCTTTTATTGGCCGGTGATGCTAGAAACCAAGATTCAAATCCTAGGTGCTTTTGCTTTTACACCCCCTCAACGGCCAGAGCAAAAAATAGCCCTATGTATGTGGGCTCCTCTAAACACCGCACACCTACAAATGTTCGGCTATGCAACCATCCGTACCGACGTGAAGGTAAGCGGTTCTCACACAGACTTTCCCGAACTTGAAACCGTTACCACCCTACCCGCGAGAGCTCTGATTCCACCGCGGCCACCCATGTACTGGATTGTTCCATTTCAGCACGTGTGAGGCAGCCTGCGAGTGGCTAGCCCTGCACGCCCGGGAGAGCCATGCTATCAGGTGCAGTGAGTACCACGAAGACCCACGCTTCCTTCTGCCTCTGGTGTCATGGACTCCATTCATGTCCAAGGTCACTTACAACAGCACCCGCTCCCCACGCCCTTCCCTGAGACCCCCTCTCATGCATTTGTAACTGGATGAGCCCCACGCCTGCCAGGCTGTGTTCCTCCAGGGCTCCCGGCCTCCTACCTTTTTTTTTTTTAATGTTTATACATTCAGGTTCGTGCCGTATGCCATAACATCTAGAGTTTTTGCCAATGCCCAGCATCTTTACGGTTTCACGTAGAATAGTTTTGCTTCCCCAAGTTCCCCGATGTTCCCCCACCCTCCTCCCGGACCCTCAAGATCAGTAAGCATTTTAGTGCTTCCACAGTTCTGCCGTTCCCAGAATATCGTATTCCTGGAATCGTGCAGTGTGCAACCCTTACGCTGGCATCCTTCACTTAGCAATAGACACTGTTTCCTCCATGGTTTTTCGTGGCTTCGTAGCACATTTCTTCTCATCGCTGAATAATAATACCCCGCTGTATACTTGTACCAGCGTTGTTTATCCAGGCCTGTCCTGAAGGGCACTGGGGAGGTTCTGGTTTGGGGCACTCATGGCTAAAGCGGCTATAAACATGTGTACAGGTTTCTGTGTCAACACCAATTTCCAAATAATTCATCAGCACTGACCAGTCAGTCACTCAACTGCTGAATCATACCGTGAGACTAGGCGTGGCTTTGCAGGACTTTCCCAGACTGCCTTGCACAGGGGTTACGGCATCTTACAACCCCCACCAGGGATGACCGAGGGTCCCTGTTGTTCCATGTCCTGGCCAGCATTGGGTGCTGCCGGTGTTCCGGATTTCAAGAGGACAGAGAGGTGTCTCGTCTACAATTCCTCGACAGCAAATGATATGGAGGACATTTACCTATGCTAATTTGTCACACGTATATCTGCTTCCGTGAGGTCCCTGGGTTTTGCCCATTTATCAGTTGGGTGGGTTTTCTTTCTCCTTATTGTCAAGTTTCCATAGTTCCTTGTATATCTTGGAAACATGGTCTTTGCAGACATGTATGCTGTAAATATTTTCTCGCCTGTGTCTTGATCTATCGACAGTGTCTTGCAAAGAGCAGGCTTTTTAATTTCAACACAGTCTATTTGATTAGTGCCTTCTTTGTCTCTCGTGCTTTTGGGATCGTATGTAAAAACTCATTGCCCAAACCAAGGTCATGGAGAATTTCTGCTTTTGTCTTTAAAGTTTTACAGTATTGCTTTTTTTTTTTTTATTGAGGCGTACAACCCTTCTGAGTTAACTCTGGTGAGGTATAAAGTCTGACTATAAAGATTATTTCTTCATACGGACTTCCGATTCTGCCAACGCCACCTGTTGAAAACACTGTCTTTTCACCATTGAGTTGCCTTGTTCCTTTATCAAGGATGAGTTGAAGATATTTCTAGGTTCTCTCTGGATTCATTGATTTACGTGTCTTTAGATTCCACCAGTACCGAGCTGTCTTGATTACTGTAGCTCTATACTAACTCTTGACCCAGGATATTGCCACTCCTCCAATTGGGTTCTGGCTTAATGTTGTGTTGGCTCTTCTGGGGCTTTCGCCATCTAGACATTAGAATTAATTTGTCAATATCTACCTAATAGCTTGCTGAGATTTCGACTGGGATTGAGTTCGACCTCCAGATAACGTTGAGAAGAACGGACATCTTGTCAGCTTCGGAATTCCCAATCCACGGACTCCCCGTGTCTCCTCATCTATTCCCATCTTCCTTGATTGCTTTCCTCAGAGTTTTAAAACTTCCCTTATAGAAACCCTGTCCATTTTTATCAAAGTTTTTTAAAGGGTCTGTGTGACAATTCCAAATTGTGTGTCATATCAGAGCCTGGCTGCTTTCTCTCTTCAGGCTGGGTTTTATCTTGTCTTTTAGTATGCCTTGCAGTTTCGACAGTCGGGGGCGACGGAGCAGGGGGGAAGTGAGGCAAATGGGTCTTCCGTGTGAGGTTTACATTCATCTGGCCATGAGTCGAGCTGTGTTTACTCTCTGTGGCAGCTGTAAGGGACAGAGGCATCGATTTCCGTGCGTATCCTTCTTTCTACACCCCTGTTATCTTTGGGCTTCCTTAAAAATTCCTTCTGAAGTGGGTCTGAGCCCTGCGGTTTCCCAGCCCTGACGGCACTTACTCTCTTGGGCTTGCGGGTGAGGCGGCAGGGAGTCGGGGAGGGGGCATTCTACTCCCTGACGATTACATCTCAGGCTTTATGATCTTTGGAAAGGTTTCTCTCACCTTTCTCGCACACATTAGTTGAGATAGGGAGGCTAGAGAGGGCAGGAGTTGGGAAATCTCCCCTCCCCAGGGTCAGGAGAAGGCTCAGGAGGAAGCCTCCCCCGGGAGAGGAGGGTGCAGGGGTGTGGCTTTCTTTACGGAGAAGGCTCTGGGAATATTCCACAGTGGTTACGTGCACCCTTTCACCCCTCTCCACCGGAAAGAGGAGGGTTTTTCTCACTTCTTAACTGTGAGAACTTGTGGGATTCCCGAGGTAGAAACAGGGCAAGTGTGGGGCCTCCCGGAGACGCAGGCTCAGGAATGCCTCCAGCCCCCATCGGTCTGTCCTCCGCCTCAAGCAAGCGGTCAGAGGCATCTTTCGAGGGCTCCTGCCGATTCGCACGTCGGCACCTGCTCGTGAAGATCACCGCATGTGCGATTCTCCGAACTGGGCTGTCCTTCCGGCTTACGGATGACAGTTTGCCCTGGCACCTCACTTCCCCAGTGGCAATTTTTATTGCTTATCTTTTTAAGTTGATGTATTTATTTGAAGAGAGAGAGAGAGAAAGAGCATGCGTGGAGGAGGGGCAGAGAGAGAGGGAGAGAATCCCAAGCAGGCTCCGCACTGTCAGCACAGAGCCCGACGTGGGGCTCGAACCTGCAAACCGCGACACCATGACCTGACCTGTAGTCGGATGCTTAACCAACTGAGCCACTCAGGCGCCCCCTTTTTTTAAATTTTTTTTAATCTTTATTTACTTATGAGAGAGAGAGAGATTCATACTTTCATTTAACTAATATTTATGTTGTGGGGGGTGGGGGCAAAACCCAAACAAAACAACAACAACAAAAAATCAGATATTTGCTAACTCCCCAAATCCTCAAATTGTGGTGTGGTTTCCAATGACCCACAGTGCTTCAGACCCCAAACATTCAGCCGAAACTCCACCACATGCGCACGGTAGTAAGAAACACACTCAGCCCAGTGTCTGTGACTCAGGTCGATATATGTTACCCCTCTGTCTTCAGTTCTGTTCACAGTGGATTTTCACTCCTACTGGAAAGTAGCACCGAATCCTTTGGGGGGTAAAGAAAAGTACAGAGGTAAAAAGAGGCACATCACCTCTCCAGCTCTCTCTCCCCGTGGATATGAAGAGGACCTGTGGGGTGTGTTTTGTTACGGGTGTGACCGTTTTCCTGTGCTTGGGACTGCAGCCACTCGACTGTTGCTTCTCGATTCCAGGCACCCTGTCTTCCTGCGTTGCGGCCTCTATTCAGTTCTGCCAAGAGGAGACACTGGAAGAGACGGCGGGTCGGAGGAGAAGCGACAGACTCCTTCCTGTACTGTCCCCTCGACATCCCGCACCCTCAGGACAATACACCTGTCCCCCAGCTCCGGCCGCTCCGGAGGGCAGGGTTGTAGGCTCAGGGCACCTTCCTGGGCTCGGAGCCAAAGCACCAGCTGGCCGGCCCTCCATCCTCAGAGGACGGGCTCTGTCTCTAGCACCCCCCCCCCCCCCGCCGCCTTGCCTTCTCGTAGGCACCACGTCCCGGATAACGAAGCGCCCGCTCTCCACCTGCCCATGGTGAATATTTTATAACTTAACGGTTCTTGATATTCAGTTCTATCTGCGCGAGTAACCGGAAGGGTTTTTGCCTGTTGACCGATAGCTCGATAAATGAGTAAATGTATTTGATTGTACAAAATGATCGAACATTTATATAATTAAGAGAGTATCTGAAACAGAGGCAAAGGATCGCTAGAACGGCTTGTTTGTAATGGTGTGAAGAGCCCCAGGGAACAGGGGCGCCCGTGTGGCTCACGGGTTAAGTGTCCGACTTCGGTCATGTCATGTCATGCCCCAAGAAGTAAAGGTGACAAGGCAACACATCAACTATCTACTTCACACCATTACTATTGCCAATAGGAGCAATAATGACTGTATCAAAAGATACCTTATAAAACAGAAAAAAAATGTTTAAAGCCTGAAGTATTAAAATGCAGCAGCAAAAAAGTTTTTATTTTACTTTAAAAAAAATTTAATGTTTATTTTTGAGAGAGACAGAGCACAAGTAGGGGAGGGGCATCGAGAGAGGCAGACACAGAATCGGAAGCAGGCCCCAGCTCCGAGCTGTCAGCACGGAGCCCGACGTGGGGCTCGAACTCACCAGCCATGAGATCATGACCTGAGCCAAAGTGGGACATCCAACCAACTGAGTCCCCCAGGCACCCGCAAAATTTTCAGTAATGATAACTGATGATGGCTTAACAACACACATTCTAATACAGAATTTGGGTCTGTAAATTGAGATATCTGTCTCTCGAAAGCAGTGTGGCTTAGATTTCAAGAGCCCAAGAACGCCTTCAGACCCAGTAATATCACTCCTGGGGATTTATGAGAATAGTATTCCCCCCCCAGAAAAAAAATTAAAATAAATAAATAAACAAAATAGAAGCAAAGAAAAGAAAGCCTATAAAAGTGAAAATAATTATTTTTAGTGTCACCTGGGGGGCTCAGTTTCAGCTCAGGTCATGATCTCACGGTTCTGACATTGAGGGCCATGTCAGGTGGGCTCTGTGCTGACAGCACAGAACCTGCTGGGGATTCTCTCTCTCTCTATCCCTCCCCGACCTGTGCCTTCTCTCTCAAAAGAAATAAATAAACCTTTAAAAGCTAATTATTATATCTGGTATTATGTATTCATGAAGAATTGGAAATCAGGCACGTCTCTGAAACTCGGATACGATTTAATTATACAAAGTGAACTGTGGTTTACTGGTCCGATAGAAGAGAATGTAGCTGTTAATGATTTTCAAGACTAAGTATTAGCAGGAGAAAATAATTATGTTAATATAAAGTAACCAAAGGAAGGTACAAAATGGTAACTTTGCTATCAATATGTAAAACTCATGCATGCACGCAGAAAAAAAAAAAGAGAGAGAAGAAAGCAAAAACACCAACAGAGATAAGGGGATTATGAAGAGCCTTGGGTCTTAAAAGCTGGAATTATATTGTTTTTAACATCGACGAAACAAATTAAATATTTCAGGACCTCAGTATAATTGTTAAAGCTTTATTTTCCTCGAGGGACTTTGCAAATGCCCATCTTAATGAGCGATACCATCTGAATTTGAAAGATTCCAAACGACATGGACAGTTAACCTCAATATTGTAGAAGCTAAAGGTCGGATTTCTGTTTGTTGGAAAGACGCGTGGAAATGCTTTACTAAGAGTCACCAAATAAATGGTGGCTTTCAGCACATGTGGTTACCGAGAAATTTAGCCTTGATGGTTCATCAAATACATAACATTTTTGGAAAGTGCCAGTGTAGCCCCGAAAATATTAGATCACCGTCAATTTTATATAATTTTTTGTGTAGCCTTTTTCCCAGGGACTAAAAATTAACTTAAAAACTATGTTTTTAAAAGATTCACTAAAATAGTGATGCCACCAAATAACGAATGTTGTTCTGTGCTGTGGAGCAGGAAAGCAAGAACTAATCCCTGAGAGGAAGTTGGACACAAATACGTCACCCGGCTCCAGCTCTTGCGACAACCATTGTTCTCCTGAGTCCTGTCCAGTCCTGGAGGAAGTCGTGGTATTCACGAAGTGCCAGTGTCTGGCACGGCTCACCAGGGACCTTTAATATTAAAGATTATATGATTGGGGGGCCTGGGGGGCTCAGAGGGTTGAGCGTCCGACTTCGGCTCAAGTCATGATCTCACGGTTTGCGGGTTCGAGCCCCGCGTCGGCTCTGTGCTGACAGCTCCGATTCTGTGTCTCCCTCTCTCTTTGCCTCTCCCCTGCTCACACTCTGTCTCTCTGTCTCTCAGAAATGAACAAACGTTAAAATAATTAATAATATTAAAGATGAAATGATGACATAGTTTATCCAAGCTTTTCAGCTAAGGAAGCTGAGATGCGGGGAAGGAAAGAAGATGATTAGAAGAGATTATACCAAAAACATTATAGCTGGGCATCAAATGCTACCGTAAAATACAACAGGTTATATCTCAAAGCAGTGGGAAATCGGAGGGTTGTACGAGATTGCATGACTGTTCACATGACTCACTTCTTCTCTTGGGGTCGACGTGACTTTGGGAGCTTGGCCCTCCGGATTGGTCTGTCCAGCGAAACGGTTAGAGTAGTTATGTGAACGAACTCCAGATAGAACCTCGAAGCCACACTGAGTGGTTTGAAGACACCCCTCTTCTACTCTCTGTGTGGGACAAGGCGGGGCTGCCTGGTCACTTAGGGTCCCAGAAATGGAGCTGGGGGAGCTACAGCTGACCCCTAGCTTTACGTAAAACAGAAAAGTAACAGCCAGACACAATCTTTTTTTTTTATTTGGTATTTAATTTTTTAATGTTTATTTATTTTTAAGAGAGAGACACAGAGCGCGAGCAGGGGAGGGGCAGAGAGAGAAAGAGAGACCCAGAATCCGAAGCAGGCTCCAGGCTCCGAGCCGACAGCACAGAGCCCGACGCGGGCCTCGAACCCGCGTGCCGTGAGATCGTGACCTGAGCCGAAGTCGGACGCCCAACCGGCCGAGCCCCCCGGACACCCCAAAAACTGGACACAATCTCAACACTCATAAAACATTTACACAAGTCATGATATGGTGACTCATTACGATCATTTTAAGACCGACACAGGAAGACCTATACTTACAGAGCACTGTGCAACAAAATGAAACAGAAAATCAAATAGCCTAAAAGCGCTGTTACACGAAACGGTCCCAGTTGAATCTGGTTGGGGAGAAGAGCTAAGAGCACAGGAACTTGGACACGCTTTCCTCTTGGTTTTTTTCCTAGTTATTTTTAAGTGAAGCAAGAAATGGTGCATTAAAGCCGATCGCATCGGCACACAAACGTTTTCTAGTGATAGCGGATTCTGGCTACACACTCACACACACTGACAGGGCTCTGTGGGTTGGTTTTCTGGAGACCTGGCAAGTGGAGGAATAAACTCTGGTGTCTCCATACCTACCTGGTTACCAAGGGCACCTGGGCAGACACCGTAGGGACTCGTATCGTCTGGAAGCATGGAAGAGCAGCGGGGAACAAAACGGATTCCTGTAACTGTAAATCAGAGACACCGCACGTTTCCCAGCCTCCCAGACGGCTCGCAGTGACACTGCCCGGCGCCTCGGAGCACCAGGGACGCGCCGCTCTCGGGCTCCAAGGCTGCGGCTTCGGAGAAAGGCCTGGATGCTGCCACCTGTGAAGCGTCCGATCGAAAGGCCTGTTCCACGCCCTCCACGTGCCGGCCCCTCGGATGTTTTCTGAGCGCTTCCAGACCTTTGTCTGCGAACCGTGACGCTGGATCTGCGGGAAAGGGACTCTGTTATAACCAGAGATCCGTCTGGGGCACTGGCAGCTGTAAGCACCTCGCATGCGCTGTGATGCCCTCGAATAAGACAGCAAGCCCCACGCGCCTCTGGGTGTGACCGGAGGCACGGCCGGCAGTCCCTGCAGTTAAGGGGGTGCAGGATAAAGCACCCAGTTAAAGGACGGCGTTTTTAGGGGCCCGGAGATCGCTTTGCTTGAAAACGGCTTTTAGCTTGCTATTTAGAAGAACAGAAAGCCAGACATCTTTCTATGACACCGTGCCCCCTGCACGAGGCCACCTGGCAGAAACGTCTCCATTTCAGGGAACCCGGGCTTCTAGACACCCCGTCGGTGCGTTCTCGTCGACACCGGACTCCAGCAACTACGCGTGTCTTTCCTCTGACATCGGGGACTAGGGCTCAGCCACAGACTCACGGTGATTTCTGGACGTGCTCCGGGACTCCAGGCTCTGCGTTTATGCAGCGTCTTGAGGCTGCCGCAATTTTTATTGCGATTTGATCATCAGGTGATTTCTTCCCCTTCTGCCCTGATTCCATATTGTCTGCGTATTTCTCTAAATTCCCTCAAATGGAAGGAAGTAAAGGAACATAGGATGGAGACCTGAACTGCTTTTCTTAAAAAATAAACAGTGTGGCGGGCGCCTGGGGGGCTCAGTCGGTTGAGCGTCCGACTTCGGCTCAGGTCATGATCTCACGGTTCGTGGGTTCGAGCCCCGCGTCGGGCTCTGTGCTGATGGCTCGGAGCCCGGAGCCCGCTTCGGATTCTGTGTCTCCCTCTCTCTCTCTCTGTCCCTTCCAAGCTTGTGTGTGTCTCTCTCTCTCAAAAATAAATAAATCTTCCAAATAAACCAACAAACAGTAGCTTAGATGAGGTTTTTGGACGTGGTGACAGATCTTCGCTGGACCGGGCCCAGATCCAAACCCCTTCCAAGTGTGAGCTCTGCAGACTCTGCTAGGACTTTGTCCCTGACTCCCAGAGGCTGCAGGAAACTGACCCCGTGTGGGTGGCCTGCCCGGCGTGCCAGGGGCAAAATTAACCTTCCCTGGCCCTGCTCCCAGGCTAACCAGCTTGGTTACGGACTTATCTTCTCAAATCTCGTCCTGTTATGAGGGCTTAAGCAATTAACTGTTTCCTTTTCTTTTCTTTTTTAATATAGGCTCCACACTGAGCGTGGGACTCAAGACCCTGAGATCGTGACCCGAGCTGAGATCAAGAGCCGGTCGCTTAACTGATGGAGCCACCCAGGCGTGCACTAACCTTTTCCTTCTTAGCAAGCAAAACTCTCTGTCAGAGAAAGTGATATACTTGTTGGCATCTTATGAGGGTGATTCTCATAATTAAAATTTAATTACTCGAGGTGCCTGGGGGGCTCAGTTGGTTGAGCATCTGACTCTTGGTTTTGGCTCAGGTCATGATCTCACGGTTCATGAGTTCAAGTCCCATATCAGGCTTCACAATTGACAGCACGGAGCCTGCTTGGGATCCTCTCTCTCCCTCTGTCTCTGCCCCTCCCCTGCTCGCGCTCTCTCCGTCTCTCTCAAAATAAATGAATAAACTTAAAAAAAAATTAGTCAACAATGCAGTTCCTTAGAACGAACAAAGTCAACCATGGAAAACAGGGGCTGTGAAGGGTGTGTCCCCAGAGCCGCGTCCCCCATCCTCGATCCTCTGACCCTGAGCTGGCCCCCTGGGCTGGGCTGTGGGTCACCAGATCCCCATGCTTTTCTCGGGTCAGGAAGCTCGGCTCTGTATGGCATAAAGCCAGGTCTCCAATGTGCAGACTTAATTGCCTTTTATTGTGTCTCTTCAGGAGAGAGAAAGCTGGAAGTTTCTGCCAAATTGGCCCGTGGGCAGGACGCTCTTTGCTCTCTCTCTTCCGTTCTCTGCCAGGATCCCAGACAAAGGCAACATGCTGCCACACCAGCAGGGGACATGTGGACCCGGGACTTCTGCCCCTCCCACCCTCCCCCTACATCTCAGAAACAGGTTTTGACCACCCAGCAAGACTAGTGAGGCTTGAGTTCCCCAGACCTGAGCCCTGGGCAAAAACATAGGGTCACTTTTCTCTTAGTCCCCAGATTGCCACAACTCCCAGCCCCCGCCTACCACATTCCGTCTGTTCCTCGGGTCTGTGCCTCGAATAAGCCTGAGAATCGCTTCCCAGGTGGTGTCACTCGGTCAATGTCCCAGAGCTCCCGGCCGGTGAATTACTTGTTCTGGGTTCCACACCTACACAAACGCGAACAGGCAGACAAAGCTTGTAGAATAATTGCACGGACCAATATTATAGGCATTGATTAATAAATCATAAGGGCTTATAAAATGATTTTGTTTGTTTTTAAAATTGTTTCTAGGGTTTCATCTTTATTCTCCTGTTTTAAAAGTGTTGATCTCATGGGGCGCCTGGGGGGCTCAGTCGGTGAAGTGTCCAACTTCCGCTTAGGTCATGGTGTCACAGTTCGTGAGTTTAAGCCCCCAGCACGGCTCTGTGCTGACAGCTCAGAGCCTGGAGCCTGCTTCGGTTTCTGGGTCTCCCTCTCTCTCTGCCCCTCCCCTGCTCACGCTCTGTCTCTCAAAAAATAAATAGGTGTTAAAAATTTAAAAAAAAAAATAATAAAAGTGTTGTTCTATCATAGGCCTAGGAAGAAAACAAGGGAACAGGGTGCTTCCCCGCAGAGCGCTGGAGAAGCCCCTCGCTGGGCCGGCCGTCCCCTGCTGTGAAAGCAGTCCTTACAAGCCGGGTCTCCACGGTCTCCACGGGAAAGCAGACACGGCACGGTGCCCGGAAGCCCGTCATCACACAGCGCCTTCCGAACGGTCCTGCTCTAGGCTAAATGTGTAACTGTGGAAACGCCACGTTTAACCTGTAGCACTCAATGAACGATGCACACAGGAGCACCGCCACCGATGACACCACCCCACACTCCCACCTTCATCAGAACAAACGTTCTTAGGTACATGTCGCTGGCATTTGCACGGCCTTGGTATCTTCTTATGCCGAAATACACATCCCGGGGGGGTGCCTGGGCGGCTCAGTCGGTTAAGCATCCAACCCTCGACGTCGGCTCGGGTCATGATCTTGCAGTTGATAAGTTCCAGCCCTGTATCAGGCTCTGCACAGAGCCCTCTTAGGATTCTGTCTCTCCCTCTCTCTCTCTGCCCCTCCCCTGTTTGTGCTTCCTCTCTCTAAATAAATAAATAATTTTAAAAACCACACGCATTGGCAACGCTGTCTCAACACTACTCTGCAGCATAGATCTTACTTTCATCTCAAACTTGCAAAAAAGAATCGGGATCCACAGGGCTGAGCAACCTGTTCGGATTGTGGGGACGGCAAAGCCAAGGTCCGAACCCGGGACACCGGATGTACAATTCCGTGCTCTCCCCAAAGCCCCGGGGATGCCTCTCCCTGTAAGTATCCTTCATGCGATATCTTCATCTCAAGAAGGAACGGTGGGCATTTCAACTCAATGTGTCTGGCGCAAATTTGTAATCCTTCCCCAACCCCCGAAAGCTCCTACTGCCGCCCAGCAACCCCCACTCATCCCTGCCCACCCCGCCAACCCACGCCCACCCCCACTGATGGGGACCCACCCCCACCACCCCTCAGTCATCCCACACACCTCCACCCACCCCTATGCACCCCCATCCACTGCCACTGTCTCAACTGTTATCAGGGGATTACGTCATTGCCTTCTCTTCTGCTCATGCTCAAATGTGCGAACAAGCTTGCTTTCGATATCTCAGCAACATCTGTGGTTCTCATCCCCAGTCTCTTCAATAGATCATCTTTCTCTGCAGGACCGAAACCGTTCGTATCAGCCAGGCGACGGAACCGGTGGTGTGGGCAGGAGCGGGAGTGCACGTGCGTGTAGAGAAACACAGTCAAAGGCTGGTGTGATTGCGGGGCCAAGCCCACACCTGCGGGCACAGCAGCAGGCGGGGAGTCAGGAAGGAGCTAATGTCGCAGCCTGAGTCGGGAGGCAGAGCGCCCCCGAGGAAGACCTCAATCTTTTCTCCACCTGATTGGACGAGACCCACCCATGTTGCGGGGGGTTATCTGCTTTACTCCGAGCCCTCTGATTGAAATGTTAACCTCCTCTGAAAAAGAAAACATCTAGAGTAACGCCTGCCCGAATCCCTGGGTGCCCTGGTCTAGCCGGGGTGACGTGTGAAATTACCCATCGCCCCAGTCAGCGCAGCCCAGACCACCACGGACACTCACCCGCGCCGCTGCCGTAACCCCACTAGTGTCCCCCTACAAAACCTCGTCCCCGCAGAGGGACCTTTTAAAATGCAAAGAGGCCCCCAGATTTTAACGTGTATTTATTTTTGAGAGACATAGAGACAGAGCATGAGCAGGAGAAGGGCAGAGAGAGAGGGAGACACAGAACCCGAAGCAGGCTCCAGGCTCTGATGAGCCATCAGCACAGAGCCTGACGTGGGGCTCGAACTCACAGACCGTGAGATCATGACCTGAGCCGAAGTCGGCCGCTCAACCAACTGAGCCACCCAGGCGCCCCGGCCCCCAGATTTTAAAAGTTCTTCATCTCCCATTTCTCTCAGACCCTCTTTCCCCAGGCTTGCCTCAGCGGCCGTCCTTCCTCATGGTGTTCAGGCCACACAGTATCCGTCCCTCGAAGCACTGGCCTCGCTGCGAAAACCGTCCTCTGCCTCCGACGCCCCGGTGTTCCCGCGGCTGCCTCCAGTTTATCACATAGCCAAGCTCCGACATCACCTGCTCAGAGAAGCTTCCATCTTTTCCACGGGCGGAGAAGGCATTTCCCGCTTCCCCGTTACACAAACGAGGGATTGAGTGTGTTGCCACGTTTGTCGCCGTGCCGTCTGGCACGGGCCCGTGTTCCCAGCACACGGCGCAGCCGTGTGAGGAAACAGTTAAATTCTTTCCTCCTCTGCCTCGAACATTCGGAGGCTGTAGTTTTTCACACGCGCCTGGCAGAGTTATAGCCCCGGAGCCTGACGGCCAGGAGTGAGTTAGGTACCAAATGGGGACTTGAAATGTAGAAACCTATCAGTCAGAGTGTGCTGGAGGCATCTCTCGATTCCAGAAAATGAAAAGTTTATGAGCGTCGTGTCATAGAATCTTTAAAGACCTTAGGGTGTTTTTTGAATTATGGTTTTAAAAGAGCAGAACCATTTTCTCTCCCTGATTAAGTCAGGGATGTTGCAAATATCACCATGTTACCTGTACCCTATGTATTGATTAAACACAAACCCGAACCTTCTTTCAGCTCCTCAAACTGTAAACTTTTAACTGCTATTGCGTATCGAGTGAACTTTCCTTTGCCACAGGGTACTGCGAACACTCCTGAGTTTTGAAGGGGGAATGACACCGCAAAATAGAAGAAGTAAATCAGGAAAGACTTATCATGAGCAAGAAGGTTTAACACCTGCGAAACGAACAGGGGGAAAATTATGATACTTTAGCGGATAAAGGAGTCAGGTGCTTTTCCTTTTCAGGGACCTCCATCTAATTTTCACACCCGCGCCGCAAAGCAAGACCGTTTTCTCAATAATATCGACACACTTAACTCTATTCTTAAAGGCTTGCAAAAATACTATTAACATCTCCCAAGTGCAGAATTATGTGCAAATGAAAGGAGTTCTCAGGTTTCGGACACTTGTCTTCTTCACAGGACTAATTATAGATGTGGAATAAATCTCAAACCGTCGACTCTTCACTCATGACAAGTAAGCTGTGAGGATCAGAGTCATTTCAAAAGATGGACGTGTCGATAGCGACAGCCCTGTGCTCCACGGCGAGGAAGAACCTACTTCTGGCAGAGTTACACCGGAATGACCCAGAGAAAGGAATTACAGGCACTTCGAACGGTTGTAGGAACGATTTCTTGTGGACCTCCTGGGAAAAGTCTGATGACTTTTCTCTCCTTTCTCCTTCGTTTCTTGGCATTGCTTTCTGTACACATTTGTGGAATGCCCACCAAGTCCCAGGAATCATGCTTGATCCCGGAAGCACGCACGAATAGGAGGACATGGTGTCTGTGACAGACCACACACTCAGTGGGCCGGTAGATGAATAAACACATCGTTTAGACTTGCATGTGCTTCAGGGTAATGGTAGACCGGGTTATTTGGATCTGCTGCTCTGATGGAGACTTTCGAAACTACCAGCAAAACTATGTCTCAACAAATTTATCAAAAGCACTGGAATACTGAGAAGTCACGGAAGTGCAGGAGAAGGAGGAACTCGGGCTTCTTGGCCCTGCCTTTGGAGTTGGTTTTCCCCTGTACCTTCCGGAAGTCCGAGAGCGGCTTGTGGAGATTTCACAATCACGAACGCCCAGGAGGAAAGCGTGAGGGGTTGAGGATCCCCAGAGGAGTGCCCCTGAGAACCTCTTACTCTCTGAATGGGACCCACATCCTCCAAAGGTGAGAAACTAGCTCTGAATTGTCTCGCTTCCATGAAAATAGGCCACAGTGGCTCCAGATCACCATTTTGTCAGCTACCCGGCAGAAGCAAAGCAAATTCTCCTCAAAGAAAGATACCATCTTCCTACATTTGGAATTATATTTTACAAACAATTTTTCAAATACACAATTTATGGAACAAAGTTAAAAGTAACCAAAAATTCAAGTAAGACTCAAAGGAAACAAACTAAAGAAAGGTTCATATAGGAACTCATAAATAAGAGTTATTGAAAATAGTCGAGAGCGACTGAATTAACAGATTAAATGAACACAAAGGGAAAATCAGCACATTACTTGATAGATCAAAATAAAATGTTCAGAATGAAGCATAGAAAGACAAAAGTAGGGAAAATGCAGAAAAGAGAATAAGAGAGCTACAGAATTCCTTGAGTAAGACTATGAGCATTTGAAGAGATAAAGAATAAGAACTTTCTAGAATTTATGAACCTTATTAAGCCAAAGCTCAAAAATCTGTAAGAAAGTATAATGAAGGGTGTGTGTGTGGGAGAGGGGGGTTGGCAGTAATCTAGGTTGATCATAAAAACACTGAAAAACAAAGGCAAGTATAAATTATAGAAGTCAGAAAGCAAAAGTAAAAATTGAGCTGACAATTGATTTTCTCGGGAACATTGGAATCCTGAAGAAAAAAATGATGGAATCATATCTTAACAGTGCTGAGAAAAATGTAACTACCAGTTTAGAATTCTATACCTAGTGAAAATCAGTTTTAAAGAGGAAGATGAAGTAAAACATCTTTAGCCACAAATTGAGAGAACTTGTCACCAGATCAGCAGGAAAACAATTCGTAAAGTGCAGAATATTTTAAATTTTTTAATTAACATTTCTTTATTTTTGAGAGACAGAGAGAGGCAGAGCATGAGCAGGGGAAGGGGAGAGAGAGAAGGAGATACAGAATCTGAAGCAGGCTGCAGGCTTTGAGCTGTTTGTTAGCACATATCCCAACGCGGGGCTCGAACTCACAAACTGTGAGACCATTACCTGAGCTGAAGTCAGATGCTCAACACACTGAGCCACCCAAGCACCCCAAGGGCAGATATTTTAAACGCAAAATGGAAATGCTGAGTTTGAATAAGTAAATTGAGTAAAGCAAACAGCCCTCCTCCGTGTAGGTGGGCCTCACCCGATCAGTTGAAGATGTGAACAGAACAAAATTGCTGCATAAGAGTGAAATCCCCCTGGCTGACTGACCGAGCTGAGACTTCTCTCTCTTTACTGTCTCAGACTCAAACTGAAACACAGGAGGCTACTGGGTCTTGATGTTTCCTGACTTTCAGACTGGAATTATCCATCAGTTTCCCGCATTGCTATAGATCTATCCTATCGGTTCTGTTTCACCGGAAAACCCTAACTAACACAGACTTAGACTACTGGGTGAATTCTAATGGCCTTGTTACCGGAGAAACTATTTTTCGCTTTGAAGAAAACAGAAAAACAAATCTTTTAGCATAGTGTAGTCTGTCCTTACTTCTGGAAATAAATTTTGAGGAGATAGAATGACTTGCAAGTATGTATTGCTTATAGTGAGAACAAATTAGCATGTCAGACACCTCTGATGTCAGGGAGCTGACCCGGCACTGTCATTAGTGATTTTCTTTTTTTTAATGTTTATTTATTTATTTTGAGAGACAGAAAGAGAACACAAGCAGGGGAGGGACAGAGGGAAAGAGAGAGAGAATCCCAAGCAGGCTCCACGCTGTCAGCACAGAGCCTGATGCAGGGCTCAACTTCATGACCTTGAGATCGTGACCTGAGTGGGAATCAAAAGTTGGATGCTTACCAGACGGAGCCCCCCAGGCGCCCCTCCAATGTGTAGATTTCACTGGCTTTTTTCAGGCCCTTAAAGAGCGTCACAAGATGGAAGACGGCACCGTGTTCTACCGTCCTGGGAAACAAAGAGGGTTTGGCCCGTCGGAAGTAGATTCTTCAGTTTCCTTCTGTTCTTGGCCGGACTTCCGAGCAGAAGTGACATGGTAACGTGGTGACATGCTATAGCAGGAGCAAAGTGCAGCCACAGGACGCCTGTCTCTGCCCACCTTCACCCTGCTTCTCAGGCAAATGCTTTGATTACCCAACAAGCCTAATAAGACCCCAGGTTTCTAGAGCCCACTGCCGCCCAGAAAGAAATAAATGCATAAAAATGGAGTCATATCTCTGAGTCTTATCATAAATTCTCTCTGTTCCCTGGGTCTCCACCTTCAAGATTTCTGAGAAGATTTTCTAGGTGACGTAGCTCAAGTTACAGTCAAGACCTCAGAGTCTGGGAAGGACTTGTTACAGGTCCATGCCTACACAAACGCAAAGACGGAGACAGACTCTGCAAAGATTCGATTCAAGATCATGGCCAACGTGGCTGTACCGTGCCCTTGGAACATGACCCGATTTTCTGACAGTCATCTTTGGGAATCACCCCACAACCTAACACATGAAGCTAGCTCTTCATCTCCGTTTCCTGTATCGGCACTGACAGAAATGTCGTTGGTTCGACAGCAATCCCTAGATTTTATTTATTCATTAAAAATGGGGTTTCTCCTAGATACGTGAAAAATGTCAGATCTCGGCAGGTCATCATTCAGTCCGCAATTACCTTTCACACAGCAGGAGAACGTGATCCGAGCTACGCAGGGACCCCACCTGAACAAGAGAGCAGAGTACTTCCAAGCTAGTTGGCTAGGACGGTGCTTCTCAGAGCGTGCTCCCTGAGCCAGAAGCCTGGGAACTTGTAGAAATGCAAATTCTTATGCCTCGTCTAAAATCGACTAAATCGGATATTTTTTCATGCTTATAGACGGAGAGAGAAGTATAGTTGGCACACATACAACATAGTGATTCAACAACTGTATGCATTACACCGTGCTCAGCACAAGAGCGGCTTCCATCTGTCACCACACAAGACTACTACTGACTCTATTCCCTACGCTGTATCTCTCATCCCTGTGACTTCTTCATTCCAGAAATGGAAGCCTGTGGTCCCCTCTCCCCTTCACCCATTTCGCCCATCCCCACTGCCCTCTGATAGCCAGCATGTTGCTCTCTGTATTTATAGGTCTGGTTCTACTTTTGGTTTGTTTATTGATTTTGTCTCTTTAGATTCCACATTTAACATAAATCACATGGTACTTGCTTTTCTCTCTCTGACTAATCTCACTTAGCATAGGAACCCCCGGGACCATCCACGTTGCCACAAAAGGCAAGATCGCATCCTTTTTCGTGGCTGAGTAATGTATATGTGTATATACACCACGTCTTCTTTATCCACACACCATGGGCACTTGGGCTGCTCCCACATCTTGGGTATTACAAATAGTTCTTCTAGAAACATCAGGGTGTGTATAGCCCTTTAAATTGGTGTGTTTTTCTGCTCTTTGGGTTAACACCCAGTAGGCCAGTGGATCACGTGACCTATTCCCAAGCACCACGTGTTAAGTCAACTAAGGAATTCCACATCGATGACACAAGTGTGATCCCTTGGCTTTTGCGTTCCCATCTCTCAAGTCAATGGCTTGATAAAATAAACATCAGTGAAAAGCTTAACATAGGACCCTGGGGAAGGATTAAAATTCAAACAGGAAAGCGGTCTCTGATTTTAAGATGTAAATGCAGGGACCCAGCGCGTTAATAATTGGGACGAAAGCCCTTGTACTCTGTACTTGTACGAAGTACTTGTACTCTGCGGTCGGTGAACGGGCTACACTAATCCCCTTCGGACGATGTCTTAGAAAAGAGACCGTGCTGCTAGCGCAGAGCCTACTTGGGATTCTCTGCCCCGCTCTTTCTTTCTTTCAAAATAAATAAGTAAATTTTTAAAAAGAAAATAAAAGCCATCAAGTGCTGGGATACGGGAGGCTGCAGTTTTCGGTCGCCCAGGGGAGTCTGCCACCGTCGCCGCGCCCAGGAGGGAGGTGATGAAAGAATGAGCTGGAAGATAATTCAAGCGAGCATGTGGCAGAGAGGCGGGGACTAAAGCGTTGTTCTAGAGATCAGGCAAGGCGTACTGAGACGGGGAGGCAGAAGATGACCGCGCAGACGGGAGGGAAGGCCGCAACAGCAAGTTCGAGCGGGTGCTTGGGGGGTGGTTCCCATGGCGACGGAGGGCCGCGGGGCGGCTCATTCCCAGCGCCCAGAGTGCACAGAGCAGTCTGGGAAAGGGGTGGGGAGGGGAGAGTTGCTGGTGGCGAGGACGAAGAGCGCCCTAGGGAGACCTCAGGGTGACTTATCGCAAGAGCATTTTGAGGGGGGATCAGCACCATCCCATTGCCCAGATGAGGAAAGCTGAGGTTTAGAGAGCATGTTTTTTCCCTGCTCGGTGGCCAGAGTCCTGTTAAACGTGACCCCTGAGTGCATGGGTTCAGTAGACAGGGAGCTGGTGGAGTTGGGGGGGGGCGCTGACTGCATCGTCAGGATACGACCCCAGAAACGTGGGCTGCTTTTTACGGCGATTTGTGGGTGTCGGGGAATGCGAGGAAGTCAGGCGGCCGGGGGCTCGCAGCGTGTTTTGGATGCGAAAGCTCTGAGCGTGTCAGCCGCTGAGGGAAGGGCCGTCTGAAGAGGGGGTCGGAGGGGCAGAAAGCGTGCTTCCGCTCCGGACTGGGGGGGTGGGAGAGTCCCCAGGTTCTCAGGAAGACGCACACCCTAAACTCGCAGTAGAAGGACAGATGCGCTTTCTCCGCAAGCTCCCTTGGGTACAGAGGAAATCAGGGACGGTCCGCGCAGACAGGGACGCCCGAGGGTGGGCAGGGCGTTCGCATCTACTTATCCCCCGAGGGAAGCCTGCTGGGCTCAGGGCCCCAGGCACGAGGGACCACGTCCAAGCCACTCGGGGGGCTGGGCAGAGGCAGGGGGGAGGCGACCCCGCGTTGGGGATCCCGTGGGACGCAGGGGCCCTGCACGGCCGCCTCCAGGTTGTCTCCACCCGGGTCGGGGTGCGAGTCCACCTGATCCATTGGCTGCAGACCCGAAATCGGGTCCTGCTCGGAGCCGGAGAGGATAGAGTCTCAGGGTCTGGGCCTTCCTCGCACCCTCGTGGGCGGGCCCCAGGATCACTGGAGGAGATGGCCAAGGCCACCTGAGCCCAAGGCCAAGCTCAGGGAGCTGGGGGTGGGGGACGGGGTGAGGAGGGGCGCCATCCCCTCTTCCTGACTCGCTGGGCTGCTAGCAACTCACCGATTTTCGAGAACTTCGGGGAAACTTGACGAGCCCACCGTGACATTTGCTGTAACCAGCTCGCGGTGATTCTCATATAACCTTTGAGAAAATTCAATCTGATGCCAGCGACTTGAAAGCTCTCATTTTGTCAAATTGCTCAACGTTTCTGGAAATCAGGCAGCAGACTGCACACAGAAGGGGCCGGGCCGCGGGAAGTCCGAGGAGGTGGGTTCATTCCGGGCGACTTGATTCCGCCCCCCACGGCTCCGCCACCTTCCCCAGCGCCACCTGCCCCCCCCACCCGCAATGCACCTGTTGTTCCAATTTCTTACCCCCCCACCGGGGTCTCCTCCGCTGACCGGAGAAACACAGCATGGGCTTCTGTGCCTAAAGCTGCACTTCCAATCCTTCTTTGCTCCACAGAACAGTCTCTCCCTTTCCCAGCGTCTCTCATGTCACTTTCAATCTCTGTTTCGTCCTTGGAATTAAAACCCTTCTCTTTACGAAGAGCCAGGAAGCGGAACTTGGCCATTTAATTTTATGTTATCTTCTATCATATTTTATGTGATATGAATTATATGGTATAAAATTATATCATGTAAAAAAATTCATAGATTTCCTTTAAATAAATGTCAACTTGGATAAGGTACTTAACCTCTCTGAGCCCCGGTTGTGCAGTCGATCAAGTAGCAGACTCATATCAGCTGGTCCAAATGTCGTGAGGATTATGTCATGATAACAGGTAAATCTCCATCTGTGTTCCCGGTGACAGAAAACAACGTCACCCTCCTCCATTTCCGTTCCTCTGTGGGCTCCCAACGCGAGGACTAGTTTTTTTTTTTCTTTTAGAAGCAATTGGTAATTTTATTTCTTTTAATTTTTTAAGTTTATTGATATATTTTGAGAGAGACAGCGATAGCGTGACTGGAGGACAGGAGAGAGGGAATTTCAATCAGAAATTCCAGCACAGAACCCACAGAAACCTCGATATCCTGACCTGAGCTGACACCAAGAGTCGGATGCTGACCCGGCTGAGCCCCCCAGGCGCCCCTGAGAGGATCGAGTTCCACGCCATCATACGTAGCATACACAGCCGGCTCAGGAGACTTAAGGTCTACAAGGCCAAGAAGTGACAAATAAGACTCGGAGCCCAACCCCAGGCTCTGGCACACGAGTGTCTGTGCGTGTCTCCCGTTCCAAATCGTGCCTTTGTGTTCCCACCCCAGATGCAGAGCCTGTAAGGGTTGTGCTTATTCAGTGTCTACTGGTGAAGGAAGGAAGGAAGGAAGGAAGAAGGGGGGAGAAAAGGAAGGAGGGGAAGGAGGAGGGAGGGAAGGAGGGAAGGAAAGAAAGAAGGAAGAAAGCTCTCCCCACGGGCTGTAAGGAAGGGGACAAAAGTGTCTATGTTGGTGTTGCTTTAATGCTCAATGGCGTGTGGAGGGCTCAGTGGGTTAAGCATTCGACTCTTGGCTTCGGCTCAGGTCATGATCTCACGGTTTGTGAGTTTGAACCCCATGAATAGCTCTGTACTGACAGAGTGGAGCCTGCTTGAGATTCTTTCTCTCTCCCTCTGCCCCCACCTAAAAAAAATAAGTAAATAAGGGTAGATAATAAGGCCACGAAATGATTAAGAGTGGAGGTGAAGGTCCCGATTCCTCAGCTCTCCTTGGCGTGGCCCGAGGACCCACCAGGATTTGGGGTGGGCAGCCCTCGCTGAGAGGTTTCGTCCACTCCAGGGAACAAGAAGCATTCCCCGATTCCCCCAGAGTTGACTCTCAGGATATCAGCTGGGTTTGCGGTTCAAAGACCTAACGGGAGACAAACACTCATTCTAATATCAGCTTTACCACTATGTTTCATGGTGACATTGGTGACACGGTGACAGCAGCAACAACCACCGAGGTGGCCTGGCACTCCGCACCTTGCGCCCGTCCCTCCAGCTACGAGGTGAGGTGGCCCTCGCGACTGTCATCTCTTAGGTGGCAAACAGCTCGAGATCCCACCGGTGCCAACGGGACATCCAGGACCTCAGTCCGAAGGGGGCTGAATCCAAAGCGGTGTGGCTCTGCTCTCGTTGCGTTCTTGACAACACCTCTGTCCCGTCTTCGAGCAGTCTTAAATGCTTATCTTTTAAAATAAATCATCTCTGTCTGCCTGCTGGTCCTAATGCCTCCGGCCATAACCATTCTAAGACTGTCACCTTAGCAGAAATCTTTCAGGTTTTGCCGGCGGCAGCTTCTTTCCAGTATCTGCACCTCTGGTCTTCGGTGCGCTGTTGGCTCCAACGCCAACACCTACCTACTCACGGGAGCCAGCCTGACCCGGGAGCCGTTTGGTCCCCTCAGGCCACACCCACATCCAGGCTATGGCGTTTGCTCAAAAAAGGAGCCGGAACCACGAAGGGCAGAATAATCAGTTCCTCCCGGGAGAACATTGCAAACTGCTTTAGGACATTAGTCACCAGGTCAAGGAATTCACCTTCCTATCTATAAAAAAAGAAAGAAAGGAAGAAAGAAAAAAAGGAAGGAAGGGAGGGAGGAAGGGAGGGAGGGAGGGAGGGAGGGAGGAAGAAAAGAAAAGAAAGGAAAAGGAAAGGAAAGGAAAGGAAAGGAAGGAAAGGAAAGAACCAGAAAATGATGACTGCTGAAATCCAGAGTCCATGCCTGTAGCTGCGGGGTGATTGTGGCCACGTGACACGCTGCAATTGGAAGCCGAGAGAAGGATAAAAGCTGCAATTAGGTGAACTCTCTCCTGCCAATTTTAGCAAAAACATCTCGGTGATAGCTATAAATTTTCCGGTTAATATATGTAACTGTCGCGGTGGAATCGCCTGTGCTCCCTGCGGAAAACTCGGCGCACAGACAGCGCTCGCTAGATGAACTTGACGCTCGCCTTAACTGGGCAACCCGGCGTTTCCTTAATTCCAAAGTAGCACTAATTTTCCAATATGGATACTTAGGGTACACAAATATTGCCACCTTTATCGTCGCTATGTACCATTTGTGAGCCGCAGACCCCTAGAAATTACCATGAAAATAAAGAATTGAAGCGAGACTCATGATACCTTACGTTATAATAATAATGAGACCCGCGTGCGAAGTGTCTTGTGCAATAAAGCAGTCCGACATAGCTTTTCTCCGTTACATGTCACAGCACCCCTGTACGAAGTGACAGGGCGAGTATAGTGTCACCGCTTTATAATAAAGACGCGGAATTAGAATTTTTGTTTACAAAAAGTCAGTGGAATCACCCTGACCTGAACTTCTTGTTTTTCACCTGTAGTTGGTATCATATCATGTTTTTATTCTAGTTGAGGAATCTCTTGTTGTATTTCACGACGGTGTTCAAATTCTTGGCAGGAAAGCAATGCATTCTGAGCCTCCCTGGAGGTTCCTTGCGGCACCTCGGTGGGAACCTGCGGCGGAGAGCCCCAGAGAAGAACGCCCGGACGGAGGCACTGAGCACGTGGCCCGGGTGCCCCGGCTTCACATCGATATCGGCGATGCGCTGGCTTTCTGAAACTTCGCTCCTCCTTATTGACACGTGGGATAGTTATTCTGGCTTCCGCGTTTGTGGCAAGGTAAATGAAATAAACTCATAAGACCCCCTGGGCGAGAACGGATGCATGGCAGGCCTCCCCCACCACCGAGAGCATCGCAGCTACAGGGACGGGATCTGTCCCAACGAAATCGGCTCACGGGGCCATAAACCTTTTCTCCAAGTGACGTGATAGTTTCTCATCACAGCAGTCACGGGTTTCGCAGACACAAGACAAATGTATTCTCTTACAGATGTGAGAGGTAGAAATCCGAGATGTGTTTTGCTGGGCTAAAAGGAAGATGTTGGCCGGGCTGAGATGATCCTGGAGGTTGCAGGAGAGAGTCTGTGTCCTTGTCTTTTCCCACTTCTAGAAGCCACCTCCCTCTTTGACTTATAAGAACCTCAGACCCTCCCAGATACTCAAAATGGCCTCTCCGTCTCAAGATCCTTATTCAATCACACCTGCAATGTTCCTTTCACCATCTGAGGAGCCATGTTCATGAGTTCCAGGGATCAGGAGGTGGGCACCTTTGAGGACCACTCTTCTTTTGTAGCAACTAAAAGCCGGCCTTAAATGTACTGGTCCATCAATTTGTATCCTTAGAAAGAGGTATCTTGGTAAAGATCACAAATCGCTCGGCTGTGGATTGCCATGTGTGAACTCAGAATATGAAATGACAGCCGGCTCTTGACTGGGGCAAGGGCGGACAGGGCTTAGTTGCAACAGTCACAGGACCCACCTATATCTTTGACTTTGTCCAACATTTGCCTCATCATTTTGGATAGAGCCACAGAAGACCGTCATCGGTTTGTTAGTGATTGTGAAGTCTGGAAGGAGCACAAATCCCTGCTCAGAGGAGGATTGGGGAAGTCCTTCAAAGGCTTAAGTAACAGGATTAACCTAGTGGGATAGAATTCAATATACATTAATGCGAAACCTCACGCCTGGATCCAGAAGAGAACGAAATATCCACGGGGCGATGCTTCCGCAGAAATGATAGCTAAATACAGCACTCAGACAAACATATCCCCTCAGGGTGCTCGCTCTCCCTCTCTCTCCCTTTCTCTCTAACAAGAATCTCAATGTGATTCGAGACCGGAAACAGTTTGTGTTTTACAGCTGGGCATATACCTCTCCTAGATTTTACAAATTAATTTTACTTCATTCTCACAGAAACATTGTGTGTTTAACTCCATTCTTTCCATTTTGCAGGTCATAAATTTGGGACTCAGAAATGTCGACTAAGTTGGCATGTCACGTACCTATCAATTCCTGAACGTAACTTGAACTCCGACTTTTCCGACTCCAATGCCCTTTGCCTTCCAAACACGTTTGTTCGCAACAGTGACTGCTGAAATATTTGTTGCAGATTTATAGCACAGAATCAGAAGTATTCGGGTTATAAATAGGAAGGCATTCCATTACAGGTCAGAAAGTTACCTTTTGGGAATTCAATAGAAGAGTTTCTAGCACACAGTATCTGGTAGAATTTTCCACGGTGACAGAAATATGCTCTACCGTTGCTACTCAATATAGCACCCACTTGAAATGTATCTAGAGTGAGATATAAAGTTGATTTTGAAGATTCCATTCGTCTATTCTATAGTTCTGTAAGTTCAGGCAGCTGGAGGGTGATGGTTGAGGGCAGAAGTATGTTAAATTTCCCTTTCACCGAAAGGAAATCTAGTAAAAATTGGAGGCTAGTGGAAGATAGTTATTCTTTTAAATTGTGACAGCAGAAGACTGTCTCCATCGCTGAGTAAAAAGAGAGTAGCGGAAATAGATAATGGGACCAGAAAATGGAGCTCATGGGCTAACAGAGAGTTCCTCTTTTGTTCTTGGTGGTGGTGTTGTTGGTGTTGGTGGTGGTGGTGGTGGTGGTGTTGGCATTGGTGGTGGTGGTGGTGGGGTGGTGACAGTGGTGGTGGTGATAGTGGTGGTGGTGGTGGTGGTGGTGGTGGTGGTGGTGGTGCTGGTGCTGGTGCTGGTGTTGGTGGTGGTGGTGGTGGGCTGGTGACAGTAGTGGTGGTGATACTGTTGGTGGTGATGGTGATGGTGGTGATAGTGTTGGTAGTGGTGGTGGTGGTGGTGGTGGTGTTGGGGTGGTGACAATGGTGGTGGTGGTGGTGGGGACAGTGATGGTGTTGGTGGTGGTGGGTGGTCAATCTCCCACACTAATCATTCAAGTGGAGCGATTCACCTGCAAGTTAACTATCGAAAGGAACTGACTCCAAATCATGACAAATCCCAGGCAATTGGAACTCTCTGTGCAATGACAGTTTGGCCAGATACAAGTACCTTACATCTGATTTTTATTACTATCATTTAGATTAAAAGTAAAACAACATTGTCAGGTTTGGCCAAGATGCAATAAAGACTCTTCTCCCGACCTCTTGCACTAGTTATAACGAAGAACTCTGGACAGAACACATAAGGTAACTAGGAAAAGACTATAAGAGATGGAGAACAGGACTCAGAGGGACCCCAGGACTCAAGAAACAGCTGGAACCAAGCTCCCCAGGGTCCTTTGACTGTTCATGCTTCTCATTTGCTTGTTCGTTTGTTTATTAGCATCCATACATCCCAGCCTGGGTGCTACAGCAGTCCACAACCCAAACCTGCCAACAAACAGAGAATAAAAAGCCCAAGAAAGGACTATTCTTGTCAGTATATCAGGACGAGGGTGGCCCTGCAGGATGGGACCCTTTTGACTGTACCCACCACACGTGAGCATGATGCAAGAAGAGCTCCCCCCACCCCACTGACTCAGCTTGTGAAGGACAAGTAATTATCCCCATTCTGCTCTTAGGAAAGATACCAGCTCCCACCGCACTGTAGCTGGAACACCGTGGGTTCGAATCTTGTCTGATATTCCTGCTCTGCATGAGAAAAATCCCGTAAAGCAGTAGTGTCCTTTGCTCACCCAAGTAAAGAGTACAGGATGACAAAAAGGAGAGGAAGTCAGCGAAAAAGAATTCCTTAAATTTGGGTACGAAGCCCCCTTGAACACACCAAATCAACACACCAAACCTAAAGAACCAAACCACAGTATGGAATAGAACCCAGGCTTGTGTTTCAAAAGTACATAAGCGGGTATAATGGAATAAACAACATGGCAGAAAATTAAACGGACATTCAAACATAGCCTGGAAACGTGGGCCCAGACTTATGTGCTAAACCCACATGGGTTAAGTTCTTGATTAAAAAGAAAAAGAAGGGGCACCTAGGTGGCCCAGTTGGTTAAGCATCCAGCTCTGGCTCGGGCTGATCCAGAAAACACGCTACGATAACAAGACCATACTGATAATCCATGCTCAGTGGTGGTTGAGTAAAGTCAAGTTGAGGTGTTCACAGTGTCCGGAAAGAGGAGGTCCGAAGGCTCTGGAGACAAAAATAATTTTCCAGGATTATGGACCTGAGAAGTCAGACATTCCCCGTAGACTGTATCTACAATTTTGCAGAAGTCTCCCCGCCGATGTCTATTCATAATTGGAGGCATCTTATTTGCACCACAGTGGGTGAAGGAACGTAAAACACAAAAAGTGGGGTTTGCCAGGGAGCCAGGAAGAACCAAGTGAGGCGGCCATCTTCGAGTTCCCAGAGCCCTGATAATTCATTTAATTTAGAGCCATCGTCTTCCCCCCTTAATTTCTCTGACTCAGGAGCAGACTGTTGCCATGTCGCAAGGGCATCGGGATGGCAAAAGTGGGGCGACGAGGGGCTGGAAGCAAATGGACTTCTTCCACAGCTGCTACAATCTTTATAGATTCTGTCACCATGGTCTTTGTGTCAAGGATTCCTGATGCTCGGGTTGTCTTTCTAGTGTGAGCCTCAGTTTTGATAACGGCAACTTCAGAAGGTAAGGGATCGCAGTAAGAAGACTGTTTACTTGGAGTGCATTTTCGATTGGGTCAGAGAGGATGCTAGAAAAACCCATGATTCCATAACATCGCCAAGTCACAGATGATCCCAAAGGCATACTGGCTGTCAGATAAATGTTAACAGTTTGTCCTGATAACTGGCATGTCCTGGTAGGGCCTGAAGCTCCTCTTGTTGAACTAATTTAGCTTATGGGCGATTTCTTTTCTGAGGTCGTTCCTATTAGGTGTAATAACAGCACTGCCAGCTTGGAAGTTCCTTTTCACTTTTACTGTATAACCCATCAACGAACGGAATTAGATCAGGGTTAGTCAAAGGGGCGTCTTGCAAATCAGGACACGGCATCCTGAAACGGGCATTATTACCTCACGGTCATGGGGCTCGCCTTCGTCAGGTAGGATGATGTAACAAGATCCGGAACATTGCAACATTTAAGACGAAGATTACAAAGATTACGTGGGGAAGGCAGAAGGATCTCATAGGAGCCTCGTCTGCTTCCGGAGAAATGTCGAGCGCATTCAGAGTTAAGGCTTCGGACAGAGTATAAAGTCTGTGATTAAGTGTCGCGTCCTAGGGTCCAAGCTGCTGAGGCTTCCGTGACTCTGCCGCTGGGGCCGTGACCTTAAGGCAGTCGGGGTAGGCGTGAGCCACAGAGGCCGCAGGCAGGAGCAGGCACTAAGCCAAGGCCGACTGCCGTGTTCCTGACCGAGCTGGCACCCCCAGGGCTTGGTGATCTCTTTCACGCACAAGCAAGGCGAAAGGCTTCGAATAGTTAGGTGGCTCTTGTAGCGCTTGCTTTGTTCTTGCTTATTCATGTCTGTCTTCCCAAGGAAAGGATTTGGGAACTAAAATTTTAATAAGTTCATGGAGGGAAATTAGGAACCCGTAGTCCACCGTCTCCAGCCGGTCCTAGGAATCCATGAGGCTGTTGCTTAGTTGTGGGCCCAGGGAATTCTTAGAGGAGCCTAATTCTTTTTGGCGATAGCTGGATTCCTTCAGAGCGTAGACTCTGACCCAGCTCATGAACGGTGTCGGCAGATAATTGTAATTTTTCTTTAGAGACCTCATGTTCTTCTTCAGCTGACTGTTGCGGCAAATAAACAGATTATTTTATGGATGCCTCTGGAGTCACAGAGCACAGCGAGAGGTCATTTATACAGCCGAGAGGGTCGATTTCCTGGAGCGTTAGATAGAGGTGCTTTGCCTTTGGTAGAGCACTTGGGAGACACGAGAATGAGTGTCAGTGAACCCCCGAGGCGTGACTGTCCAGGGCACTGGTGACGGATCCAAGCCAAACAAACAGAGATTGGCTGCTGGGGTCCCCAGGGATGCTGGAGACGGCTGCACATAGATCCCCAACAGTGACAGTGATTCTGGAAAAACTTGCAATGAAAGGATGTGCAGATTCAGAACAACTGGGAAACAGGGAAGACTTGGGTGGTGTCCTTAGTGGTTCTCAATCCCGGACAAACCTCAGACCCGCCCATTAGCTTTCCAGCCCGCAAGACGGGCCTGTTCCAGGGCCTGGTACAGGCAGGGCTTAGCCCCTGGGCGGAGCGACCTTCTGCCGGGGCAGAAGGTCAGGTGTGGCCTCGGGCTAATGTACATGGAGGTGATCGAGGCAGAGGCTTACTTGTGTCCGCTTGCATTTTTATAGGTGTTGTACTTTGTATTCTCTCAACTTCAGTTTTGGAGCTAGCCCACCATTGTCGGGCACCTCGATGAAATCAGGGGACTTTGGTCGAACTTCTTCCTAATCTACGTCTAGGACAGATTATAAGGCACTTAAAAGATCAGGTGCAGAAATTTCACGGTCAGGTCTGCAATGGAAGCAAACCAGGCTAGCTCTTTTTTTTTTTTTTTTTAATTTATTTATTTTTTTTTAATTCAAGCTAGGGGGCGCCTGGGTGCCTCAGTTGGTTAAGCGGCCGACTTCGGCTCAGGTCATGATCTTAAGGTCTGTGGGTTTGAGCCCCGCGTCGGGCTCTGTGCTGACGGCTCAGAGCCTGGAGCCTGCTTCGGATTCTGTGTCTGTCTCTCTCTCCGCCCATCCCCTGCTCATGCTCTGCCTCTCTGTCTCTCAAAAATAAATACATGTTAAGAAAAATTAAAAAATAAATAAATAAATTCAAGCTAGTTAACATACCATACAGTATTGGTTTCAGGAGTAGAACCCAGTGATTCATCATTTACATATCATAGCCAGTGCTCATCCCAACTAGTGCCCTCCTTAAGCCCATCACCCATCTGGCCCATCCCCCCACCCACCTCCCCTCCAGCAACCCTCAGTTTGTTCCCTGTGTTTAAGAATCTCTTAGGTCGGGGCACCTCGGTGGCTCGATTGGTTGGGTGTCAGACTTTTGATTTAGGCTCAGGTCATGATCTCATGGTCTCGTGAGTTCAAGCCCTATGTCGGGCTCTGTGCTGACAGTGTAGAGCCTGCTCGGGATTCTCTCTGTCTCTCTCTGCCCCTTCCTCACCCATGTTCTCTCTCTCAAAAATAAATAAATAAACTTTTTTTAAAAAAAAGTCCCTTATGGTTTGCCTCCCTCTCTGTTTTTATTAGCGTTTTTTTAATTTAGGAAGGAGCTCTCTGCCAGACAGACTAAGACTGTATCGCCCAGCAAAAAGGGATGTTTTTCAGCAAAGCATCCCAGAGTCCTCACGCTGGTTGTGATAAAAATGATCTCTGAACTTCATCAGATGTACCCAGTGTGGAAACCTGTTTCCTTTGACAAGTTCATTGTTCCACGAGAGTGGGGTTTAAAGGAGAAAGCATGGCTCCGGTATCAACTGGAGTTTGGTGAGGTTTTCCAACGCTATTAATTTTGGTCTCTCTTTGGCTGAGGGGAATTACTGGAAACAGTTAGGCAGAGATCGTCTCCGATCCCCGTCAGCAGTGGGAAGGGCTCTCATGGGGACCCCTCCTGGAGGTAAATGTGAGGACTTCCAGAAGAATCCGCGTAGGAGCTTTGAGGGCAGCCTCCTTTCCACGCCGCAGTGGATTGGAGCTGTGACATTGATCTTCGGACCAGGATATTTTTGCAGGCGGCCCCCCTGGCGATTCCCAGGCGGAAGGCCTAGATGTTATTTTGGGTCTCCGGCCTGGGGCCCACGCAGCTCCAACACTATCGGCTTGGCCGCTGCGTTTGCAATTTTGCTCCAGGATCCTTTCAAAATGCTCAGCTCTGGTCCCAGATTCAGGCAGGCTGCGGCCTCCCATCCTATTTTCTTCTGCCTTTTGTTCAAGCCACTGATCTCAGGAGCTAATCCGTTTACAAAGAGGGCGGCCGGAGCAGGCTGGGCGACCTTATTTATTGTTAGCACCCTGAACGCTGTGAAAAGAGAGCTTCCGAGCCGGCTCTGAAGTCGGCCAGGGGTTCATCTTTCTTCTGTCGCTGCGTCCAGATAATAGACCAGGTAGTCTGAGGAAGACTCGAGCGACGGCTTGGGAAAGGTCGACTGCATCTTCCAGCCTTTCTGGGTCGAGGATCTTGCATTTTATTTTGGGACTTTGCCACTCTGCTTCCTGCACAGGCTCCCCCTCGTCCTACCAACTTGTGTCCAAGGAGACGGAGACCCTGCAGCCCAGGGGCAGAGGCCCCAACAACTCTTCAGAATCACTCCTGCGTTCCTTCCTTGGTTTAGGAAATTCTTTAGAACTATTTTTAGGCCAAGGGGCGAAGGATACCTGAGGGGGTTCGTGTGCAACCTCAGGAGGTTTCATTTTACACCGTGATTGTCTAACGGCCTCTTCAGAGTGAAAAGGCAGTTCAGACAGAAAATTAGCGGGACCGTGAGCGGTCGGGCGGTAAGGGACGGGGGGGGGGGGGGGGGGGGGAGGGGGGTTGGGGAGGAAGAGTCACGTCCCTCCAACCGTCTCTTGTTTTAGGTTCATTTTGTGTCTTTAATTTTTCATTAGCATTTGTAATGAGTCTTTTAATGAAGCTATTTTAGAATCTGGAAGACTTCTGGAAGCTTCCGTATGCCAATTAGCGTCAGCATTCCATTCTGTCCGTCCAGTTTGGGATCGCTGGCTCTCTAGCATTTCTAACGCGAACCGTCTTGTGTAATTGGAAGGTTCCCCACAGCGGTCACTGTAATCGAGGTTATTCTTAGTTAAACCTTGCAGTCTTGTTAAATATCCACAACTTCCGGGACTACGGGTGTTAAATGTAAAATACGCAGGTGTGCCGGAAGGTGGCGCACTCACCTCCCTCGACATAAAAGACCCCATTTCTTCTAGGAGGCCTTTGGGTTTCTGGGAGCCACATTAATAATCTGGGGGGCGGAGAAGGGCCCAAACCTGCAAGCACCAAGGTACGGGGACGGCAGGCAGATTCCAAACACGAGGGAGCCCTGCCCCTGACCTGTCAGCAGTCCTGAGGGTGGAGCCCAGGATCAGAGCTAAGGGCAGGGGCTCCGTACCGCACGAATCACGGTCCAAAAGGCGAGGGGGTCAGCTCTGGGCAGAACAGCCTGCCAGCTCAGGCTGCAGCTTGTAAAGGAAAGGCAGCTAGACCCAGGGCTCGCACTCGAAGCAGAGCAGAGGGGTCCAGAGGAACTCTGCACGGGCCCTTACGCACAGGGATACCGTCAGCTCCGAGCACTGGCCGGAAACCAGCCTGCGCGTCTCATCGTCTCCAAGCGCCCACTTTGATCCCACTGGTACCACCAATATGTTAAAAACCCAAATTCAAGTGAAAATTCCAAACTCCAAGTTTGGAAGATCTCTTTGGCTTGAGGAAATGATTCATGGACCAGGCAGCACCTCATCCGGCAGGAGGAGAGCTACTCCGAGGACCCACGTAAAATAGAGGACGTTTGTGTACAGGAGGGTGGGGCGAGGAAGTCATTGGCAAAGGAAACAAGAAAGATCCTGGAGGAAAGAGTTCAGGTCTATATGGAGGGTGGGGGTGCTTCCCATTGGCTGGGCTTGTTGCCAGGCAACAAGAAATTCTTCCTTCCTCCTGCCCTCCTATATGCAAGGTGCCTTTCTTTCCTTTTAGGATAATCCAAGGCCAGTGAGAGGTCCCTCTATAGGCCTTCCTGGTTCCAATTTTACTTGGGGCACCCCTTACCAATTTTCACAAAATAAAATGAAACACAATGACCTGTTGATACACACACAAAACTGGATGGATGTGAAGGACGCCATGTGTATGAAATTCTCAAAATGACAAAATTATAGTCATGGCAAACTGGTTAGTGGTCACCGGGGCTTGGAAGGAAACAGAGGATGGCTGCCCCACTTTTACGCTCCCACTAACATTTACGGAAGACAGCATAGGAGATGGGTTTAGGGGTGATGGGCCTGTTCTGGGCCCTGATTGTGTTGATAGCTACACATATCAATACTATGGTTAAATTGATGGAAGTATATACCAAACTGGAGGAAAATGATGGAATTTAAACACAGGTAAAATCTGAATAAGATCTACAGTTTAGTTAGCAGTCCTGCGATAATGTCAGTGTCCTGGTTTTAATTATTATACTACAATTATAGAAAATATTAACATCAGGGGAAGCTGAGTGAATAGTATCTGGGAACTTGCTGTACTATGTTGGACACTTTTTTTTTTTTGAGTCTAAAAAGTACTTTCAAATGCAAGGAAAAACTTTTAAATTATACTAGCTGTTTAATGTTTAGGCAAAATCTTGATATAACAATCAAAGAAGTGAGAAATCCCTCATACCAATAAAAACATTCAAATAAGATTTGAACATTTCTATTTACTGATTACCACCTGGTGTCTATGGAAATAACTGTAATCAAAATAAGCCATCACCTGTGAATTTTTCTCGGCATATAACCTGTTCTAAGGTGGACACACCATTCAGTGTAAATTGATTATTTTTTAAAGAATTTTGTCATGAAGATCTGAAAATGTACCAAAAAAAATGGAGACAGTCAAAGAACTCTCAGACACACAGCACCTAGATTCTATAATTAATAATTGCATGATTTTGTTTTAATATAACTGCCCATCCATTCACCCCTTATCCATTACTATGTCATTTTAAACTATTGTCAACATAACTTCCAGTCAACAGTATACTTTACCCCTGGAAACTTCAACATGCATATCATTAACTAGCCTTCAATGTTTGTTTATTAGTTGTGGAGTCTCTTCGAGGTAAATTTAGAAACTGTGGAATGCAGAGTTCCTGGGTGGCTTAGTCGGTTAAGCATCCAACTCTATATTTTGGCTCAGGTCATGATCTTACGGCTGGTGAGTTTGAGCCCCACATTGGGCTCCGTGCTGTCAGTGTGGAACCTGCTTGGGATTCTCTTTCTCTACCTGTCCCCACCTTACTCTCTCTCTCTCCCAAAGGGAACTTAAAATATAGAAGAATCAGTGATATGCAAAAAAAACGAAGTATTTCATCCACAAGTTTTAACAAAATGTATTTACCATGGAGCTCATATCTTTATCAAGGTGAAGAATATTGCCCTCCCCTCGAACAGTTTCTATGAATATCTGGGACAAGTCTGTGTGGATAGATGCTTTCATTTCTTATAAACACCCAAGGATAGAATTGCTGGGTCATAATAAGAATCTGCTAGAATTTTTCAATGGCTTCATTTTTATGCTACTACAACGTCTAGGAGATTTCCAGTGATGCCTTGTCCATGCCAATGTTGGCTACTTTCTTTATTTCATTTCATTTCATTTCATCTCATTTCCTTTTATTTTATTATTTTATTGTGGCAAGCACATTTGCCATGAGATTTGCCCCCCTTAAATGTGCACATACAATTCATTACTGTTGCCCATAAGTATGAAGATCTCCGGAACTTTTCACCTTACTTCACTGAAATTTATGCTTGTTGATTAGTAACTCCCCAATTTCTCCCCCCCCACCCACGGTCTTGGCAACATCATTCCACTCTTTGATTTTATGAACTTCACCGTTTTCGATTCCTCGTAAAAGTAGAATCATGCAGTAATAGTTCTTCTAAGACTAGCTTTTTTCACGTCCACTAATGTCCTCAATATTCATTCAGATTGTCACATGCTACAGAATTTCCTTCCTTTTTAGAGCTGATAGTGTTCTAATGCATGCAAGATACATGTTTCTTTTTCTACTCATCTGTAGATCAATATGTAGATTGTTTCTACATGTTGGTTATTGCGAAGAGTACCGCACGAACACGCAAAGGCGGATGCCTCCTCAAGATCCTGTTTTCACTTCTTTTGGAGAAATACCCAGAAATGCAATGGCTGGATCTCCTGGTAGTTCTCTTTAACATTTTTTGAGGCCCCTCCAAACTGTCTTCCACGGCAGCTGCGCCATTTTGTATTTCCAACAGTGTTCAAGCGTTCCAATTTCTCCTCCTCAACCGCACGTAACTTTTGGATTTTTGGTAATAGCCATCCTGGCCGGTGCGAGATGACACCTCACTGTGGTTTGTGATTTGCATTTCCCTGATGAGTGACACTGAACGTTTTTTGCATATGGCCACGGACCATTAGATGTTTTCTTTGGAATGATATTTTTAACATCAGCTATTCTAGGAGCTATGTAATGAAATCTGGAAACACATATGCAGCGTTCTGTGCTATTTGCTGTGATAACTCCATCTTACGAAAGAGAAAACTGAAGCATTGAGAGGCCCAGTGACTCCCCCAAATTTGAATAATGAAGAAGTGGCCAAGTCAGGATTTGGTCCCTGGCTTGTTTCCAGTTCCATGCCCTTACCACCAACCTTGAGTACATATCCTTGGTTTTCCCAGTAGGTGTTCTGTTTTTCTGGCAACAACACTGAAGATTTCCTCTAAGGAATGATCTTTGTCCCTACTTCCAAGAAAGTGTCCTGCTGGGGGCCCAGAGGAACTGAGAGCCTGGCCTGACTTCCAAGAACACTTGTCTTCCTCACCACATCGGCTTATTCTGCTGTGATTGCATCACACAGACTAGCAAAACGGGCCAGTGACACACTACGGGCATCTGTTGTATTCACTGAAGCGGAAGCTCGCATCTTTCATTGGGATTGTAGCTGTGACAATTCAATTCTCAAGCTGCTGGGACCCCACGGAGGAGAAGAGAGAGCGTAAAAATGAAGCCAACATGAAGAATAGAAGAAATACACAGTGAATGCATTTTCTACGTACCTTGACCCGTGTGGGTCTGAAGCCATTACCCCTGGCCTTTTCAGTACCTGTTTTGTTTAAAATGGTTTGAATTGATTTTCTCTCACTTTCTGCCACCAATACTGCGTATTCCAAACCTATGACACCAAAACTGTTCGTATTAGTCGCAAACTTTGATAACCTCATATTTTCTCATTACACGTGAAGGTGTGTCTTTTGGCTTAGTCTAATGGGAGTTTGATCACAGGTGAAGTTTTGTTTGTCCTCATGCTAATCTCTTTTTTCATACGTAATTTCATTTAATTTTCTCAACAGCCCTTTGAGTAGATTTGCATGTTGCCAGTGACCTAATTAAAGCTTAAATAATTTTCCGAGATGGTGCTGTGACCAGTTCCTCAGTCCCGAAGTGGCTCTCTTTTACATGCTTCGTACCGGTCACCACCCTACAACACATTCCTCATCCTTGAACTGCCTACTAGATTTGTCTGCTAAGGATGTTTCCCCAGAAGCACATGAAGACACAAGAAGGTGTGTGGAAGTGGCCCCAGGAAACAAATATAAGGGAACGGGAATGTGAGACAATAAAATGAAGGAAGCCCATAACCAATGCAAGCTTGAAGTTCAATGTCGTAGAGAACACTGCCCAGCATTCCTGAGAGTCGTCCCAGCCAATGGAGAATGCATTATGTCTCAGGTCCAAATTCACTCGATATCCATGCTGCAGTTGTGGGCAGAGTCCCTTTGAGTCTTTCTTCTTCGCAAAGAGCAGCACAGACCTGAGGGCCCTCAGCAGAGGGCTCTGTAGGAACACTGCAGGAGGAAGGGGCTCATCTCGTGTCGCCAGAGCTATATGGCTGCTCGGTGGCATCGCTGTGAGGACATCCACCAGTTCTCTGCTCTGGGCACACATGAGGATCGTGTGGTCCTTCAGCAACTGTGTAGCTCCAACCCAGCCATGTAGTCACCTACCTGTGGCCCGTCCACACGGACACCATGCTCCAGCCCTCCTGCCTGCAAGAGTGTCCCGTGCCCTCTGCACACACAGACACACACACACAGATACACACACACGCCTGCCTTTGTGTCTCAGGCATGCTCCCTGTTTTCTCAGTGACAGCAGATCAAGTCCAACCCCAGAAAATCAGTACGGGCTGCCATGCAGCAGGTGCAACTGTAACTTTTCCAGGGAGCTCAGCATCCCAGCCTTGGGGCAGGGGCCTCTGTCAAGTCTGTCCATGTGCGTGCACTCCTTCAACCCTAAAGTGCCTTAGAGAGTTTCCTTACATCTTACAGTTAGTTTTTGGTTGTATTTTAATAATTAAACTTCAACGATTTGAGTCACAGTGTGCTTCCCGTCTCTTGATGGTAACAGGACTGCCATGGGGGGCAGACGACTGGCTGAGGGCTGCTCTCAGTGTGGTGAGGGGCTCCCGGCCGTCATTCAAACTGTGTTTAGGTCTTTTCCCTCAGGAGTCATTGCTTGAGACGGTGACTGCCATGGTGTGTGGGAGGGACAGCTGCAGAAATCTGCTCCATCCTGCCTTAAGTCTGGGCTGTTTCCAGGGACAAAGGAGGGTTGGGATACTGTTGGTCGGGAAAACAATGTTAACAAGTTCATTCATCACCGCTTTGCTCTCCTGTCCTCAGGGCCAAATGAGGAGCACGCACACCAGGACGAGGGTCCTAGAGTGGGGTGACGAAGGGCATCTTCTAGAACCCAGGGCTTCTGATTCTCCTGTGCCTCTGAGGGGAGTGAAGAGGGGAAAGCAAGCCAGGGGCCAGTCTGGGCTTCAACTGTGGCCCACCACTTGCGAGCTCAGTGTAGTGAGCCAGCCTTTCCTGACATCCGTGTTCTGTAAGATAGAAGTGGGCATCTCAGAGCTGTGAATCAGCTCCTCATCGAGGGAGGATGAGCGGAACCCAGAGGAGGGGCCAGACGAAGACAAAATGCCTCTCTGTCACCACGGTTGTCTTAACTCCCTAAGAAGGGGCTGGATGTGGAAGGGAACCTTGCCTGGAAACACCCGTAGTTGTCCGGAGCCCAGCCTCCAGGTAATGCATACAGAATGCTATTTGAGATTCCGATTTCAGTCACGTAGGAAACTATTTTTGTCCTTTTTGTAAAGACGCAGGTTAGAGAATCCGGCCATGCTACTTACATTGTGACTCGGGCAGATTATTCCAGACACTTAGCATCTAGATCTTAATATGAGAATGGAAAAGCAAAGAAAGCACCCCCTCTTTCCCAAAACGCTCTGTTAGAGAAGGCTATTTCTATTCAGGGGCTGTATCTATTACTATTGGAATGCATTATGCACCGTAGTAGGGCCGTGCCGGTTTGCATGCAGCAAATGGCGACCACACACGTGTCTTGTGCCTTACACTGTGTGAGGCCCTGGGAGGCAGAAGTGAATAAGGCTCCTCGTCTGGCCTGAATATCATTTCTTCCAGTCGGAGAGGTACACAGCGTGCATTGAGACCATTCCAGATATCATTAAGAGAACGCAAAGGGTACAGGGAAGGCAGAGTTGTGAATTCTATTCCTAGAGCAACAGATTGGTAGAAAAAGAAAATTTCAAGTAAGCATTTAAAAAATACAAACTTCTGGGGTGCTGGGGTGGCTCGGTCAGTGAAGTATCCAACTTCGACCCAGGTCACGATCTCACAGTTCATGGGTTCAAACCCTGCATTGGGTCCTGGGTTGACAGCACAGAACCTGCCTCAGATTCTGTCTCCCTCTCTCTCTCCCCAAAATAAATAAACATTTAAAAATAAAAAATAAAAATTTCTGCAACTCAACATCAAAAAACAAATAACCCAGAGGGGCTGAAACGACATTTTTCCAAAAAAGACACACAGATGGCCGACAGACACACGAGAAGAAGCTCTCCATCGCTAATTATCAGGGAAATGGAAATCGGAACCACGACGAGATGTCACCTCATGCCTGTCAGGATGGCTAGTATCAAAAACACAGGAAATAGCAAATGCCGGGGAAGATGTGGGGAGAAAAGAACTCTCATCGCACTGCTGGTGGGAATGCAAACTGGTGCAGCCACTGTGGAGAACAAAACGGACGCTCCTCAAAAAGTCAAAGATAGAACTAGCCTATAATCCAGCAATACCACTACTGGGTATTTACCCAAAGAAAACAAAAACACTAATTTGAAACAGTATATGCACCCATGTTTATTGCAGCATTATTTACAGAAGCCAACATATGGAAACGACTCAAGTGTGCATCAATAGATAAATGGATAAAGAAGAAAGGGCGCGCGCGCGCGCGCGCGCACACACACACACACACACACACACACACACACACACACTGGAATATTACTCAGCCATAGAAAAGAATGAGATCTTTCCATTTGCAATTGGAAATTCCGTTTCCATCGTTCCCGGAATACATTGTGCTAAATGAAATAAGTCAGACATACAAAGACAAATACCAGCTGATTTCACTTACGCGTGGAATCTAAAACAAACAAACAAAGGAACAAACAAATAAAAAGCAGAAACAGAGGCATCTGGTAGCTCAGTCGGTTAAGTGTCCAGCTCTTGATTTTGGGCTCAGGTCATGAACTCATGGTTCGTGAGTTCGAGCCCCACCTTAGGCTCTGCACGGACACACGGAGCTTGCTTGGGATTTTCTCTCTCCCTCTCTCTCTTTACCCCTCCCTTCTCACTTGTATGTGTTTTCTCTCTGTGTGTGTCTCAAAATAAATAAATAAACTTTAAAAACAAATAGACCCATAAATACAGAGAGCAAACTGATGGATGCCGGAAGGGATTGGGGGATGGGCAAAATGGGTCAAAGGGAGCGGGAGACACAGGCTTCCAGTTACGAGATGAATAAGCCCCAGGGATGAAAAGCACAGCACCGGGAATGTCGTCAATGGTATTTGAACAGCGGTGTAAGGTGACAGAGCAGCCACAGCTGTGGTGAGCACAGAATAACACAGAGACTCGTCGAATCACTGTGTCACACAACCGAAACGAATGTTATGTTGTGTGTCAACTGTCCTTCGATAAAAAAGTATGAATTTCTGCTACTGCTCATCGTGATGGTTAATTTTATGTGGCCACTTAGCGCATGTTTTTGGATGCTATTAACATTTGACTCCGCGGACTCGGAGTAAACAGTCACCTCCATGATGTGGGTGGGCCTTACCAATCAGGTGAAAGTCAGGACAGAATAAAAAAACTGACCTCTCTCAAGAAACAGGGAATTCTTTTTTTAATTTTTTTCAGTTATTTTATTTATTCCGAGAGAGAGAGAATGCATGAGCAGGGGAGGGGCGGAGAGAGGGGGAGAGAGACATCCCAAGCAGGCTCTGCGCTGTCAGCACAGAGCCCGACTTGGGGCTCAAACCCACGAGCCGAGAGATCACGACCTGAGCCAAACTCCAGAGTCGAATGCTTAACTGACTGAGCCGCCCAGTGCCCCAGAGAAAGAGGGAATTTTGCCAGCATACGACCTGCACACTCGTCTGCATGATTAGCTATCCTGGGTCTTGAGCCAAAATACAGAGACTTGCCGGCCTCCATAATCACAGGAGCAAGTTCCTCAGAATCAATCTCCTATGATATCCGAGTAGGCGCACGCCCTCTCCCTCTCTGTTGGCTCTGTGTCCCCGGAGAACTTCGACGAAGGCTCAGCAAGAGGTGAGCAGAAGTGTCTAACTTCCGTCGGCATGCTGTGAAGTGCGGTGCTGGTCGCCTAGGGCACAGGCCGGTGATACATAACTTCAAAAGCAAGAGGGCTTAAATTCACCCAGGTTTCCAGAAATCGAAGTTTCCTGTGCCATTGGCACTCTGTCGAAGGCTGTTATTCAGCCAGGCACAAACGGATTGTCCGTTTAGTTGTAAGTGGGCGATCCCACTACAAATCGATTTTTAGATTATTTGCTTCTAGGGCGAATTGTGTGCATAACACGTGTGGAGAAGCATTTCGCATAACACACACAGTAGGGTTCCTTTGGAAGAAGCCCAAACCCTGCTAAAGCCAAGAAACACACTGCTTAGAGACGCATGGATTGCAGGAAGGGGAAGGAGAACAACGAAAAGCAGGGAGGCAATTAAGATAAAATGTGTGATCGCGGTTCTCTCCGTGGGGGAGACGGACAGATGTGAACAGGGGACCTCCAGCAGCTTGGTAACGTCCTGCGTCTGCGGCTCGGTTCAATATAGTTCCTGAGTGTGTGTGTGTGCACGTATGTATGTGTGTACACGTATGTGTGTACGCGTATGCATGTGTGTGTGCACGTGTGCACATATGTGTGTGTCTCTGTGTGTGCACTTATGTATGTGTGTGTGCATCTGGGTATGTATCTGTGTGTGTGTATGTACACATGTGTGCACGTATGCGTGTGTGTGTGCATGTGTGTGTGCATCTGGGTCTGCATCTGTGTGTGTGCATATATGCATGTGTGTACATGTGTGTATCTCTGTGTGCACATGTGTGTGTGCATCTCGGTGTGTGTCTGTGTGTGCGCACGTGTGTGCATGTGTGTGTGGTGCACATACGTGTGTGCATCTAGGTGTGTGCAAATATGTGTGCATGTGCACATATGTATATGTGTGCATCTGGGTATGTGTCTGTGTGTGCACGTATGCATGTGTGTACATGTATGCATTTGTGTGTTCAAGTGTGTGCACATATGTGTATCTCTGTGTGCACTTAGGTATGTGTGTGCATCTGGGTCTGCATCTGTGTGTATGTATGTGTGCACATGTGTATGCATGTATGCATGTGTGTACGTGTGTGTGTCTGTGTGTGCACGTGTGTGCACATATGTATGTCTGTGCACATGTGTGTGCGTCTCGGTTGTGTCTATGTGCGTGCATGTGCATGTGTACGTGTGCGTGCACATACGTGTGTGCATCTAGGTGTGTATCTGTGTGCGCAAGTATGTGTGTGCATGTGCACATATATGTGTGTGTGCATCTGGATATGTGTCTGTGTGTGCACGTGTGTGTGCACATCTGGGTTTGTATCTGTGTGTGTGCATCTGGGTGTGTATCTGGGTGTGTGTATGTATATAATCTCCAGCCCAACTCTGCACGCGAACAGAGAGAAACAAGAGGTCTTCGCCCTTATCCGTGGTTCCGCTTTCGTGGTTTTAGTTACCCGAGCTCCTTCTGGCTCCCCTCAGGAGGTCACTAGGAGCCTAAGGCTACACCACAACGCCTACGTCACTCGTCCTACTTCATCTCATGACGCGGGCATTGCATCATCTCACGTCATCACAAGGAGAGTGTGCACGGCACCTTAAGATGTTTCGGGAGAGAGAGGGAGACCATATTCACATAGCCTGATTACAGTGTTTTGCTACGATTGTTCTATATTGTTATTAGTTACTGTTAATCTCTTAGTGTGCCTGACGCATAAATTAAACTTTATCAGAGGTGTGTGTGCACAGAAAACAATCGCAGGACGAGTAGGACGTATACGGTTTGGTACCATCCATGGTTTCAGGCATCCCTTGCAGACAAGGGGAGCCTGTTTGTACACGATATGAAATGTACTTTGTGCCTCCTGGTCTAAAACAATCCTGGTACAAAACAAGTCTAACACAGAAATCTGGGAACGAAAAAAATAATAATAAACGGGTACGCGTGACTCACAGTGCATTCACACAGTGGCTGCCTGCATGCGTTACTGTCATGTTCCATTTGTTAAAGGCAATCTCCAGCCTCCGAATGAAAATATAAATTACCCAAATTTAGTCCTTTGCAACATATCGTGAAAAAATGGTGAGCAACGGGTAGAAAGCCGGGAGATAAAAAGGCACACTTTAAAATGCAGTTTATTCTAATGCCATACGTCTTACAAGGAGGCTCTTCGATAGGAAGTTTCGAACGATTACATTCGGGATGTCCTTTTAAGATCGGAAACATTGCAGCGCCCGGGAGGGAAAGCACCCAGCCGCCTTCGCATCGCTACCGCCTTGCTGATCACATTTTCATTGACCACAAACGGCAGAGAGCTGTGCGCTACAGGTCCTGGTCTGGAATCGCGGCATCGGGTCTCGGCTCACCCGCATACCAGCTCTGCATGTGGCCCAGGGTCCTGTCTTCGTTTCCTTTACCCACGATTTTCCCTGATCGGTGCATAAAGGCAATAACAGGTATTTTGTTACATGAGGTCTTCAAAGGATTCGACGTGAGCACGACTTACAAAAATACGACGGAAAGAAAAAAAAGCATGCAAATTTTAATCGTTATTGTTACGAGGTATCTTCAAAGGTCCAACGGTTAGCGTTTGGAAGATAGACAGGGCTATGGTAGAAAGTACCAGAGTAGATGTACTTTTCTACTTTGTACAATAAAATCGAATGAAGGATTCGTTCATGGGAATGAATGATCATGCGGAATGGATGGCAGAGGCTGAGAAGTCCACCTCTACAGGCAGCAGGCTGGAGATGCAACAAGGGTGACGGACACTCCAGCCCAAATCAGAGACAAAGGCAGGATAGCCTCAGATCAAACCCAGTCAGGCAGAGACTCCAGCTTAGTCTATCCGTGCCTTCAACTGATTAGATGAGGCCCACCCCATGGGAGTGGGAATTGCTTTACTCAGTCTATTTCAGACATTAACCTCATCCAGAAACATCCTTACAGATACATCCTGGATCATGTTTCTCAACATCTGGGCATCGCGTGACCCGATCAAAGTGACATGTAAAGTTAACCATCCCAGTGGGTTGGTGCTCTGAGACAGACTCCCAGGGGTGTCTTGAAGGCAATGTATCTGCAGAGATAGTTACGCTCTGTCTTCCTTGACCTGTAGTAGATGCCCTGTCTGTCCTTCCTCCACTGCCCCATCACTCTCTGTTCCTCGGCCCTTCTAAGTACCCAGGTCCCAGTCGAGGCTCTGCTATGTGTCGGTCACAGAAACCCACACAAGTCCCTGAATCCTGTTTTCTCCTCGGAGGGACACGTCTGCGCCAAAAGGTCATTTTGAAAGCCAAGGAGGATTTGTAAAATAAGAAGTATGTTTAAAACTATAAAATAGGGGCGCCTGGGAGGCTCAGCTGGTTAAGCATCCAGCTTCAGCTCAGGTCATGATCTCTGAGTTCGTGAGTTCGAGCCCTGCGTCCAGCTCTGTGCTGAAAGCTTAGGGCCTGGAGCCTGCTTTGGATTCTGTGTCTCCCTCTTTCTCTGCTCCTCTCTGTCTCTCAACAATAAAAGCATTAAAATTTTAATAAAAAAATAAAAGTCTACAATAGAGCAAAAGGAATGATAATAAGGGATACTTCAAAAAATAACTAAAATTTTAGCATGTTAAAAAGAAAAACCTTGAAAGCTCCGATCCCAGTGAAAATCCCAGCAAGTTATTTTATAGATATTGGCAAACTGATTCTGAAGTATACATGCAGGCAAAAGACCCAGGAGAGCAGCACAATATTGACGAAGAAGAGTGAAGTGGGAAGGCTGGCATTACCTGACCTCGAGACTTACTGCAAAATCACAATAATCAAGACAGCACGGTATTGGTGAAAGAACAGGGAAATAGATCAGCAGCCCAGAATGGACAGCCCGGAAATAGATGTCTCCCCACCTCAGGACTACAGTCAGCTGGGTTTTGAAAAAAGACAACACAACTTTGAAAAGACAACACAATGGAGCAACCATGGCCTTTTCAGTAAATTTCAAAGATCCTACCCCCTTCACAAGAAATGGGCATGGACCTAAGTGTAAAACACGACACTCAAACAGGCCCAGAAGTCGCCATAACAGAAGCCTAAACAGCCTTGGGTAGGGCAATGGTTCTTCATCTAAAACATCAGAGATCCAATCCATGAAAGACACAGTTGGTAAGCTGGACCTTATTAAAACTTAAAAACTCTGCTCTGGGAAAGACAGTATCAAGAAAATTAGAAGACGGTCCGCAAATTAGGAGAAAATATTTGCAGAAGACACATTACAAAGGACTGTTATCCTACATATACAAAGAACTCTTACAATCAAACAAGAAAACAAATAAGAGTATTTTAAAAATGGACCGAAGACCTTAACGGAAACCTCACCAAAGAAGGTATACAGATGGCAAACACAGATATGGGAAGAGGTTCGACATCACTTGTCAGGAGGGAAATGTAAGTTAAAACCACAATGAGATACAACTCCACACCTATTAGAATGTCTGAAATCCAGAACACTCACGACTCCCAATGCTGGTGAGGACAAGGAGCAACAGAACTCTCATTGCTCGTGGGAATGCACAATGGCGCACCACTTTGGAAGACAGTTTGGTGGTCTCCAACAAAACTAAAAATACTCTTCTAGAAGCCAGCAATCAAACTCCCTGGTATTTGCTCCAAGGAATTAGAAAACTATGTCTACTAGAAAACCTGCACATGAATATTTATAGAAACTTTATTCATAACTGGCAAGACTTGGAAGCAACGAAAATGTTGGGTAAAGAAACTGGTACATCCAAACAGTGGAATGTCATTTACTGCTAAAAAGAGAGAGACAGACAGACAGACAGACAGCATATAAGCTATCAAGCCATGAAAAGATATGAAGGAAACTTAAGTGCATATTACTAAGTAAAAGAAGCCAATTCGAAAAGGCTGCATACTGTGTGACTTCAACTCTATGACATTCTGGAAAACGGCAAAATTATGGAGGCAGTAGAAAGCCCGGTGGTTACTGCCGGGGTGGGATGGGAAGAAGCGAATAGGCAGAGAGGCTTTTGGGGCAGTAAAATACCCTGTTTGATACTGTGCTGACGGGTACATGTTACTCATTAAACAGTTGTCCAAACTCCTAGAATGTACACCCCAAAGACTGAACTCTGAGACAAACTGTGGACCATGGGTGATCACCGTGTGTCAGTGCAGGTTCAACAATCGTAACAAATACACCCCTCCCACGAGGATGCTCACAGTGGGGGAGGCTGTGCCTGCGTGGGGTCAAGGACTGTACGGGGAATCTCTGTCCTTTCCCCTCAGTTTTGCTCTAAAATATAAAATAAATAAATAAAACTGCTCTAAAAATAAAATATTTTTAAAAAATACCAAAAATCTAAAAGCTCCATAGAAAATAGCAGATAAGTAAAGCTTAATGCATATTTTTTAAACTTTTGAAATTGTCTATCATTCCCAAGATGTGTGTCCCTAATAAGTCAACACCATGACTTTACCACAATGAGCCAACTATAGCTACACACGGCACAGCTAACAGATTTGTCATTGAGCTCATCAATCCATTCAATGGAGGAAATTACCATTTTGCTTCATGTCACTAATTTTCATGTTGTAGCTCTGAATTAGTCCATAATGCCAGCAATAAAGAGGAAACTTTGCCTTAGAATGTTGTTAGACCTAGAAGAATCTATTTCAGCCTCCTAAGGAAGAGTCTCAGTCCCAGGCAAATTATTTAAATATTCACAGCAGTTATGGTGAGGACCACAGCACACACCGTGGCCACTGTGCCACCCCTGCCTCCCTCACTACTGAACATACCAAGAATGCTTGGGGATAATCTAGCTATCTAGATTCTCAAACCATGTCTCTCTTCTTGCAAATTAGAAGCGTCTCTGATTAAAGATGACTTGTCTGAACTGGTGTTCTGTCCTTGCCTTCTCCAAGCACTTGGTCTTTTCAGGGTCCCTTAAGTCACCTTGAAGACATCTGTGGCTCCAGAATCGAAGTGTGAATCCCTTGTTCAAGGCCAGCGAAGGTGTCTACAGAGACATAGATGGAAGGATGGAGGACACAAAGATGGAGGATAGAATGACAATAAGATGGATGGATGGATGGATGGATGGATGGATGGATGGACAGGTGGATGGATGGATCGGTAGCAGGGTGGAAGGATGGATGAATGGATGGGTGATTGGATAGATACATGGATGGATGGATGGATGGACAGGTGATGGATGGACGGGTAGCAGGGTGGGAGGATGGATGAATGGATGGATGGATAGATGGATGGATGGATGGATGGATAGGTGGGTGGATGGATGGTAAATGAAACTATGGTTTGTGAGACTGTAGTTTTTTGAGAGCCATGGTACCTGCTGCAAGTGTAGTGCTTGTAAGCACCAATTGCATACTGGGTAATTGTGCTAAGGAGCTTATATTTATTATCTTAAGGAACCTTCACAGGAATCCTATAAAAGAGTTACAATTATTTTCCCTAAACTTGAAAAAAGCACAGCCTTTTGGTTATTAAGTAGAGGATCTCGAACTTGTATCCTTGTCTGTCTAGCCAGAAAGCCTGTGTTCTTGACCTCAACTCTCTACAGTCACACAGGATAGATAGAGCCCGTTGGTTACAAGGCAGTGTCTGTCTAAGGGCATAAAGCTTCTCTCGTCTCTGATTAGCCTATTACTGCCTGGCAAAGGGAGGTTTTGTTTTCTTCCCACGCTCGCCCTACAAAGTCCTTCTTTAAACAACGTTTTCACTCAATCTCTTGCTGAGACTACTTCCCTGGGCTCTGGTGCCAGAGGCTCGGTGGTTTTTAAGTAGTTCTCACTTACGATGAGCCAGATTCTGGGGTTTATAAACACTAGGCTCATTCGATCCTTCCACCACCCAGTTTAGGTCACCATTACTACCCCCTCTGTTTACTGGGTGAACAAACAGGCTCACGTGAGGCTTCTGCCCACAGCACGCACAACTGACGTATCCAAGATTTGATCCCGGGTTTTGTCTTTCCCTAGAGATTATGCCATCAGCCCCTGTGCTTGGAAAGAGAGTGACAGTCTGGCTGAGGAGTAAATAAATCTTGCCCCCTGCCAGGAACTGGTCAATTTGTCTCCAGCGCTAGCACATGGAGACAACCCATCCCGTTTCTAGTGTACAGTAAACTGTCAAAGTCACTAACACAAGCCATGAGAACCATCCAGTGCATGCTTATTCTCCCCAGGCCAGGCTCATGGGACCATCTTTGTTTCCAGTTGGAATGCCATTTTGATGTTCCCACAGGAGAAGAATATGTGGCCCGGAGAGAATGGGACACGAATGTTCCAGAAAGGTCCTAAATTAAAGACCGTGATAGGAATATCAGGAGAAGAAAAAAAATCAGTTTTCTCCACGGGCTCTGGTGTTCCTTCCACTACACATTCTGGAAACTATTGCCTCATAAATAGCCAAGTATGACTTTGTCTTTCTCCTGAAAACCATGGGCAATAGGACCTCTCCAATCTCTCGAGCCCATCATATCCTGCCAATCTTGTGACGATCACGCTCTGGACATATGTCTGTCCTGTCTGTGTCCTCTACACGGAGCGCGTATTGAATAAAGGTTCCAAGAATTTCAAACCTTACATTTTCATTTCTTACCGTTCCTGCGGTTTCTCTGTCAGGGACAGACAGAGATATAATGACACTGGATGATAAAATGCCAGAGGTAAACGATAAAGCAAATAGGCTTTTAATTTGCATTTCTGGAAGATCACGCACAACACACTCAGAGTCCGTGCATCCCCAAGTCATCCCGGATGGTCTGAATGTGCCAATAATTTATCACCTGCACGACTCTGCTGCAAAATCTATAAGAGAAATGGGAAATGTATTTTTCTGCTCTGGTAGCAAGAAAATGAATCTATGGCTGCTCGACAGATACCGAGCTTATGATTTAGGTGTCCTTAATCGGAGAAGGCTCATGAGGGGAGACCAAAGTGCACTGGAATAATAGGGAAGAAACCTGGAGACACAGAAAAGTTGCTCCAAGCAACGTTGCCCAGCGCCAGCGCTCACAGCCACCGGGGTGGAAAAAGAGCAGCTACCTTCAACCCTGAGAACCCCAGGCACCTACGTCATCAGTGGGTGACTGGGAGTGCATTCGTCACAGGCGACTTCCATGTCCTCCTCTATGGACTCTTGATACTGATTCTCACCTCATCGGGCTTTCCAAGGGTGACACAAAGCCTCATAAATGATGCAGCAATATAACACATACGAGTTTGTGAACACATCACAATTAGTAGACAGCAACCACGACATTCTCTCCACACATCAAGGCTTTTTCAGCAACGATGTCTTCCAAAGCAAGCTGCTTCCCTTTGCTTAAGAACACATTTATGCTCACCTGGAAACATGGGAGCCGGTCACCTTCTCTGGAGGTATTTGCCCCATTTCTCCTCTGTCTGTGGGCTCCTTCTTCCAATTCTGTCTAAGCTGTGGGGAGTGCTTAAGCCATAAACATGGGAGGAAGTGAGAAACTTAGTTTCTATAACACTTTTTTATTTAAATTCAAGTTCGGTAACACACGGGGTAGTCTTGGCTGCAGGAGTAGAACCTAGTGATTCATCACTTACACAGAACACCCAGTGTTCATCCCGAAAAGTCCTCTCCTTAATGCTCACCCCCCATCCAACCCATCCCCCCACCCATCTCCCCTCCAGCAGCCCTCGGTTTGCCCTCTGTATTTACAAGTCCCCTATGGTTCTGTACTCTTGTCGCACATTGTGATGGGCATAGAAATCCAGTCACGGTGTTGCAGAGAAAACCAGGACTCCCCGTCAGGCACCCAGGCCACACCAAACACAGACCTTTGCCCATTCACCTCATGTCTGACCTGTCTTGTGCAGCCTGAGAGCGATAGTGTATTACATCATTCATCAAGTTATTTATAAAATAAGAATGAGATAAAACAGTTGAGCTTGCTTTACGAACTGCACACCGCTATGCAAATATTAACAAATGAGCTTCCTGAATCTAACTCAACACAGAAATTATAATGTTCATTCTTGAACAAGGGAGAATGAGAGATGCCCTTAACTAGCCTCTTCCCCCATCCCAAGATGTGGGGAAAGCACTTTGATGAAGAAGATATTTGCAGAATCTGTCCACACTGAGGGGAAGCTGTGACTTTCAGAACTGCACGATGACTTGGCTATTTGCAAACAGGGATGAAAAACAGATGAAGATGGAGAAGTATTTTTTCCACTTTAAAGAGAAACTTTCTTCGGCAGCTGAAGACAATGACAAGAAGGACCCTTCAATCTGTGTGGTAGCTCTGCCGAGAACATATCAAGCACCTATCAGAATCGACCAAAAAATATATATATCCAACCAGGTTCTCTTTGCCTTCAGGGACTGGGAAGAAAGCTGGAATTCAGGAAAGAAGCTGCGGTTGGAAAGTAAGGTCTGTGGCAGACACTAGCGGCACAGCCCCACCCAACGGGCCCCTTCAGATGCGGGTCCAGGGGCGACCAAAGCTGCCTGTCCCTTTGCGGGGCAAGGCAGAAACTTTGGTGAATAATATTTCATGGCTGGTTTGAACTTAAGCACACAAACAATATATTTAAATGTCAATGTAAACTTTAAAAAATAAGACATGAGAGCAAAACCAGTGCATCCGAGGGCCATGTTTATTCCTTGTCTAAACCCTAATGAAGACAGAGCACTCGAGGACTCCCGACTTGGACCTCTACCATTGCCTAAACAAGAGAGCAGTAATGACTGACTGAAGAACAGTCAGCTAATGCAACTCGTATGTGTCTACGAATGTACCTACACTTAGATTAATCACTCAGTTAATAGCTATCCCACTGTGCACCAAGTTCTTTCCGATGGGTCATTTTGTTGGCAATCCTCTTAACTATGAGTTATTCGGCTTTTTCGGTGTGAGGAAAGGGAAGCTTACCACCGTCCCTTGGAATTAAGAATGGCGTGCCCTGTTTGAACAACCAAGGAGACGACGGCACAAATGAATGCCTAAACTGTGTGAATCAGAACTCCCCAACCACAGAGTGTGTCCGTACCACCTACCACGTTCTGAATCAGGCCGGGCGTGTCCTGTTGCTACAAGGAGCAGAGCCGACATTACTGCAAATCCTCCCTTTACCCTAGCAGTGTTTCCCACATCACGGACGTAGTGGCCAAAGTGGGCTCCAGGCCTGTTCTTCACCCAAACGTTTTAAGAGGCTCTGAGTGAAGTTATCATGCCTGGCTTCCATCAGTCATTTGGCGTGAAATAGATTTCAGGATGTCAAACACCCTTTCGCCACTGAGAAACTAAGCAAATGGACCACGTGGTAAATGACCACCACGTTCTACCATGACCAGGAGCGCCGTGGACAGGGCAAGACGCAGGACAGGGACGAGACACTGAAACCAAGGAGCACAGACATTATGTAAGCTTCCCGGATTCTGTCTGAGATCATAGAAGTACAACTTGTCGCTGAAATTTAATCCTACACAACATGACCCCAGAGCCATTCATTCTGGGTGGCTACAAAAGAGTTTGTACATAGGATGAGGGTATGTGGGCACGAGCGTGTTTATGCCCTTGTAGACATCTACAGAAAAAACTTTGCCAATGATACATTCTGAAAACCGATGGTTTGTCTTCATCAGCCTTTCCTAGGGGTCCTATTTTAAAATATATCACTTGCTTTCATTTCACAAAAACTACACTTGATGTTGACAATTTGAGTGTTTGATATCATACACAGGAATCACAATCATACATATATACATATATATATGCATATATATATAATGTCTTATATTATATTTTAAAACACATTTGTATACATACTTGTGTTTGAAACTAATTTTACTCTTCCTCATTTCTGGTTGCTTCTGATACCGTAATTCTGGTTAATCTTCAGCTGTGAAGATTTCACATTTAAAACTGACTTTTTTTCCTATATAATTTATGTAGGTGGTGAAGATATGTACTAGGTATTCTATTTTTTATAATAGACAGCTAATCTTTTGCACCCAGAATTTCCTGAATTTTCATATTAAAAGATGACAAAACATTTCAACTAGGATTTTTAAAAAACAATGGAAGTAAATTTTCAGAAACTAAAAGGAAAGGGGTGTCTGGATGTCTCAGCTGGTTAAGGGTTCAACTCCTGATTTTGGCTCAGGTCGTGATCTCATGGTTTGTGAGTTCAAGCCCCACATTGGGCTCTGTGCTGACAGTCCTGCTTGAGATTCTCTCTCTCCCTCTCCCCCTTCTTGTGCTCATGTTCTGGCTCTCTCTCTCTCTCTCTCTCTCTCTCTCTCTCTCTCTTTCTCAAAGATACATAAATTAATAAACATTTAGAAAAAACTAAAATGATGTTCAAAAATCTGTAACGATAAACTTTCTATAAAAAGAGGATGCAGCCAAAGTCAACTGCCAAAGCTTCCTCAAAAGCTATGCTTAATTAACCTCTGTCACGAAGACTGTAAGAAACAGAATCTCATCACATTTATTCATTGAGAGGCCAGAATTGACTGGCTGCCCACATTATTTCACTTTCATGAGTGGGATTCACATCAGGAGTGCCCAGGGGGCATAAGTTCCCGACAGAATCGTCAGAGTTTTCTAATCGGAGACCGGATCCTGTCTCAATACATACACGCTATTTTTTTTAACTGGGAGTCAATAAAGGCTCCAAGCAACGCTAAATGTAATTAGCAAAAGTCCGACAGAATAGCACCTAGATGATACGTATGTAAAACTCAACACCATCCTGATGAACGCAAAATAACCAGCTGGACTCTCGTTCGTAATAACAACGAAACCTCAGGTCTCCAGAATGAACTACGGAAAAGGTCTGTGAACTGCAAGAAAACACTATGAAAAGGTCCAGATGGACATACACAGGGATTTGAATCACTAGAGAGAAAGAGCCTTTTCCTGAGTGAAGGCAACAAGCATCAACGTATACCTAAGACAACGCATAGATGCTAATGAAACACCAGTCTGAAATCCAAAGGAACAGCTTAGGTGACTGAGCAAACTGGTGGGCAAATTCACCCGGAAGAATAAATAACGACGTCATCGAAGATGCTCCCATTAAGGACCCGCGAAGTGACCAGTCCCGCTACATCCTTAGGCGCACGCGCGTGGAGCGGAAACCGTGGTAGGCCATCAGATGCTAATGACATGTTGAGTCTCTTGCGCGTTCGTATCTTTGGTGGTGAACACAATTGACGATCGCGTGTGGCTGAGCTATATCGGCGAACGAATCCAGCGGGGAAATCGAGAGAGATCAATGAACGTTTGGCCGACATTAATTACAGCCAGCGACTTGGACTCCCGAGAGAAGCCGCGTGGCCTTTCATGTCTGATCCGAGTAGCGATGGCTTCCCACCTATCTCCCGTCATCAGCTGTAAAAATGGTGAGGTCTCAAACAGACTTAGTTTAAGTCTTTCCATTGTGACCCTGTTTAGAGCAAGCATTCCGTTCTAAAACGTGTAACTCCCGTCTCTATCAGAGGCTGAAGCCCACCTTACCCCATCTGGCCTGTCTTATGCTCTTTCCCAGGGTGGCGGGTGCTGGCTGTCCTCTCTTGTCACATATAGCGAGCCCAGCTGAGGACGTGTCCATGTCAAGCGTGCCGTGAATTCTGTGCACTTTGCCCTTCCCGACTTCGGTGTCCCCCAGTGCCCTCCATGCACGTGATGTGTGCCCGCCTCACATTCCCTTCCATGTTAGAGCATCTTCCTCCTGCACTGGTGGTGATACCGGTGATTACCGAGTCTGTGCCCAAACTCCAGGAGTGTAGACGTGTTCATTCCTTATCCATTTGTTAAGGGAAAAAAAAAATCCAATAGGAAACACAGACAATTCCATTAATGCTTTTAGTGTCTGCATGACTTTTATTTTTTATGTTTATTTATTTATTTTTGAGAGAGAGAGAGGGAGAGGGGCAGAGAGAGAGAGGGAGAGAGAGAATCCCAAGCAGGCTCCACACTGTCAGCACAGAGCCAAATGCAGGGCTCGAACTCAGAAACCGTGAGATTCTGACCTGAGCCGAAACCAAGAGCTAATGTTGCCGTGGGGAGATATTCTCAGGCACGCAAGCCCCGGAAACCTTATCACCTGCGCCTTCTCCCTAGAAGAGCGTTCTCAAGAAACCACTCCCCCTCGTGCTCCAGAAGGTGGTCTGGGGATGAGACCACCTTAGGAGACGCACCGCCTCAGAGCTTGTGACAAGTGTGTCATCTCGGACCCACGCTAGGCCCGTGAAGTCGGTGTCAGGGGCTCACAAGACCCCCAGGGGCTCCGTGCGCACGGTAAAGTCTGTGTGTTCTGCTCTCCGTCACCGAGATGTGGCTGAAAGATGGGAGACGGCCTCGTTTAAATAATGAATACGGAACTGCAGGGCTCATTTTAAATTTTACATTCAATTTACACGATTAGGAAGGGACAAAGTGCCTATCAGAACAAAAATTCAGTACACGTACAAACTTCCAGGTGCAAAATAAGTAGGTCACGGAGATGAAGAGTACAGTGCAGGGAATACGGTCAATGATGTGGCCATCACGGTGACAGACGGTGCCCACGCTATCCGGATGAGCCTCAAGTCCCACACAGAATCGTCCACTCGCTACACTGTGCCTGAAACTAACATAACATCGTATGTCAACTACACTTCAGTAAGGAACGTTTAAAAAAATAACTGGAGGGGGCACCTGGGGGGCTCGGTTGGTTAAACATCCGACTCTTGATTTCAGCTCTGGTCATGAGCTCACGGTTCGTGACCTCGAGATCAGAGTTGGGTTCTGTGCTGACGGTGCAGAACCTGCTTGGGATTCTCTCTCTTTCTGCCCCTAGCATTCTCTAAATAAGTAAATAGAGAGATAAATAAATAAATAAGCATAAAAAAAACCAGGAACCATCTTATTCAAAAATGTATTAGTAAAAATAAAAAAATAAGGCCACATATTTAGAGAGAAACAGGTAGAAAGAAAAAGAGCGATAAAATTAGATGTTCGCCTTACTGAGGGAAATATCGTGTTGCCTGAGATATCTTTATCTCACTCTAGTTAAAGACGTAAAGCATCAAGTATGTCGTGAAGCCGTCAGAGGGTGAATACTGGAATTGTCAAACCAGCAGGGAGAGTCATGATGATTCGAGCCAGATGGTGTGAAACAGGAAATACAGACGGTGAGGATACACACAAAATCACATGGGAAAGGGCGTACTCTTCTGTGCTGTTTATAGGTTACATATTTATAAAGCCAAACGACATAAAATGGTGACAAATTAAAAGACGGCCAAAGGGTGCCTGGGTGACTCAGTCGGTTGAGTGTCCGTTTTCGGGCTCAGGTCGTGATCTCACAGTTGGTGAGTTCAAGTCCCACATCGGACTCTGTGCTGACAGCTCAGAGCCTGGAGCCTGCTTCGGATTCTGTGTCTCCCTCTCTCTCTCTGCCCCTCCCCTGCTCATGCTCTGTCTCTCAAAAATGAATAATTAAATTAAATAATAATTAATAATAAACAAAAAATAAATTTAATAATAAATAATTAAACATTTTAAAAAATAAACAAATCAAAGGGATTTCTTTAAAAAGCATTTATTGATATGATCAAGATACAAAAAGCTGCATGTATTTAATGCGTACAACTTGATGAGTTTAGAGAAAAATACAGGTAACCTTGCAAACACAGGTTTCGACTATGTAGATCTACTTATATGTGGATAGTCTTTAATAAATACAGTACAGAATTATAAATGCATTTTCTCTTCCTTATGGTTTTCTTAACAACATTTCCTTTTCTCTGGTTTACTTCCTCGCCCGAGTACAGCATACATGAGGTGTAAGACACAAGACGTGTGTTCGTCGACTGTTTATGTCACTGATGAGGCTTCCAGTCAACGGCAGGCTATTAGTAAGTTGCGGGGGGAGCTGAAAGTCATATACAGGTTTTGCACTGCACAGGAGTCGGCGCCCCTAACCCCCACATTGTTTAGGTGCCAACTGTATACACACAAAAGACTATCACAATCCAAAGGCATTTCTTCACGTCTATGAAATTTATTAAACATCTCTGTGAAAAATTAAATAACAATAGCACCAGAAAAGATAGCATCTGCGAGAATAACTCACTGAGTCCTCTGTAGAAAAATCATAAAGTACTGAGTGATGTTTAAAAAGACATAAATGAGAGCACCAGGGTGGCTCAGCTGGTTGAGCGTCCAATCAGCTCGGGTCATTATCTTGGGGTTTGTGAGTTCGAGACCCACGTCGGGCTCTGTGCTGACAGCGCAGAGTCTGGAGCCTGCTTCCAATCCTCTGTCTCCCTCTCTCTCTGCTCCTCCCTGCTAATCCTCTCTCTCCCTCTCTCTGAAAAATAAATAAGCAATAAAAAAAAATAAAAATAAAAGACATAAATCGTTGGGAGAGAAAAGCCACCCTTATGAATTTCAGAACCGTGTGTAAAACTGTCAAGTTTCTTCAGACTGGTCTGGCTTCAGCGCCTCGCCGGTCAGAGGGAGAACACGCACGAACGAGCAGGTGGCAGGCGCGGCCGGGACACACGCGGGGGACGTCGAAGTGACAGTCTTTGCCACGGTGGCACTTGCCGGAAGCTACTGGGAAAACTGCTGGCTTGCACATCTCAGCATCCTCATGGGGACACTGGGGAGGGACAACGCCAGGGCGTGCTTCGAGGATTAAACCAGTTAATGCACGTAAAACCTTTAATGATAGGAAATAGAATAAAATCTAAAAGCATTTGAAGTGAGTGGACAAAATCGAATGAAAGGCGACTTCTCCCCAAACAAGCTAACGCTTCGGAGAGGGTTCAAAATGCCTAAGTCCATTGGATGGAGTGTCCAAGGTGGGCTGCCGAGGGAGAGACTTCTTCTTTGCCCAACATGAAGCACAGAAGCGAATCTGGGTCGGGACAGCCCTGAGAGCAAGTTGACTGGTGCGGGGTCTGCGTGCCGGAGGGGTGGCCGTGACGCTCGGAGGCTTCTGCCTGCTTGAAGCTAGAAGTAGGGGAGACCAGGGCGCCTGACAGGGCAGCGCTAGTGGGAAAATTTTGGGAGATTAAAAAAAAAAAAGAAAGAAAGAAAGAAACTGCGTCCCGAGTGCCCCCAAACCCAGTGCTGTGTCCCCTTTGCTGTGACTGCAAGTGGCGTCAGCACGCGGCTGTGACTTTACCTCCTCTGACAGCTGGGCTCACCTCCAGAGTGGCTCTTTTTTTTTTTATGTTTATTTTTGAGAGAGAGAGAGAGAGACAGAGCTTGAGCAGGGGAGGGGCAGAGAGAGGAGACAGAGGATCCGAAGCAGGTCCTGCACTGAGTGGAGAGACATACGTGGGGCTCGAACTCACGAACATGAGATCATGACCTGAGCCGAAGTCGGATGCTTCACCGACTGAGCCCCCCAGGCGCCCCCAGAGCAGCTCTCAAACCGAGGAGCAGTGCCGTTCCCCCGGGTCGGGACATCTCAGCTCAACCTGGACGGCACTGATCTTGGCACCCGCGAGCCTCACGATGGGGAGATGGGCGCTCCTGCCCGCGAGGCCTCGACTGCTGGACGGCCAGTTCCCGGTCACGTCCCCCGGGCCATCCAGACATGCCGCACGGCCCCTCGCAGGGGGCCTGACGGTCAGGTGCGGCCTCCCTTGGAGGCCATTCTGCTTTTGCCCTGTCGTTTCATCTGAACTTCACAGTGGTCCACGAGGGCAAGGGCACCGCCGCCCGGCTGGCCCGTCAGGGTCCACGTCACGGTCAGACGGCGGTGCTGTTACCCTGCGTCCCAGCGCCCGGCACTCAGAGGGGCCGCCAGCGTCTCCCGCACACGCGGCTCTACGAGCTGCAGAAGACACACCGAGCCCTGCCCGCCAAGGTCACGGACACGGCCTCGGAGATGCAGCCGGCTGTCTGAAGCCAGACCCCTGCCCTGCCATCCGGGCGGGAGCTCCTGGAAACAGGTCGTCGGGGCGGGTCTCACGCTCGCTCTCAGCAGCGGGCTCTCAGGCAGTGAGGTCGGGAGCCCGGCCGCCTCCGTGCCCAGCAACATCTCAACGCGGGCGCTGAAGCAAGGAACAAACACAGCGGATCGTCCCCACGCTGCCGCCCTAACGAGCGTGCTCTCAGACACCGGGCGACTGGGACGCCGGTCTGTCCCTGCTCCCCCTCACTTCCGCTGCCCCATCCTGCCCGCCCCCCCCCCCCCCGGGACTCCCCCGACCTCCCCTCGGGGGAAGGACCTGAGGCCTTGTCTTTGACTCTTTTCAGAGCAAGAGCGTGTGTTCCGCGCCCCCGGGACCTCCGGCACACAGAAGACGCTCGGTTAACGCTCGGTTAACGTTGTCTGAAAGAGTAAGGAAGGAGGAGGAGCTGCCGCACACGTCGGGGAGGGCGTCTGAGCCGAGGGCGCTGACCTGGTCTGTGGTCCCATTGCGGCGCTCAGGAAAAGCGAACGGGTCACTGCAGACGTGACCACATTTCTCGGAGGAAATTTAAATGGAAACATACAGAAGTACGCGCAAATTTATTCGTCGCAGAATTTTTCTGCTATAAAAGGCTTGGGTAATATGTCAACATCCCACGATGGTTACATGAGGACCCAGCTAATACGTTCCGCAGCTCTTACACGAAAACAGGGGATATGTAAAATACCTTAAATGAAAAGAAACGCTGAAGGGGCCTTAAAGGAAACTCACGGTTCCGTTTTCAGAAAATAAAGGCGATCTTCATTTGGAATAAAATGTCAGCTAAACTCTCAGGCCTAAAAGAACAGGAAACAAAGAGTCTAAAAATATGTACATTCAGAGAGTCCAAAGAAAACATGCATACGCCAGAGAACAGAAGCGTTAAAACAATACATCTAAGAGCTGGTACTTTTAGAAGTATACCAACGAGTAAGATTTTAAATATGAAATATAAACAAGAAAAAGAGAGAATCCACCATTGGAAACATGGGCCAGGAGGAAATCTGAAAAAAGGAAACCAGTCCGCACCCTGTACAAGGACGACTTCCTGTACAGTGAAATCGCCCCGTACAACAATATCACCCTGTACAAGGACAGCACTCTGTATAAAGAACTACCCTCTGTATACGGTGGCAAAATCCCCAAACTGATATATACATTCCATGAGGTCCTCCTGAAATCTTTGTTAATTTTAGAAAAATGACACTCTGCTTTCATCATGTGTTTGGGAATGGAAATGACCTAACAATCTTTAAAAGAAAAAGGATAAACTTGGATAGTTTACACTAGGTGATATTGAGAATTATTACAAAATATTTTAAGAAGCAGCTTTCAGGAGTTGTCTACTTATTTTGCTTTTCTAGGTAATTTTTTAAGTTTATTTATTTATTTTGAGAGAGACAGAGACAGCGTGAGCAGGGGAAGGGGCAGAGAGAGAACCCCAAGCAGGCTCTGTGCTGCCAGCACTGAGCCCAACGCAGGGCTCGATCCCCGGAACCGTGAGATCATGATCTGAGCCGAAATCAAGAGTCAGATGCTTAACCAACCAAGCCAAACAGACACCCCAGGAATTTTTTTTAATAGCTTCCAAAAATGATCATTTTCCTGCCATATAAAAAGTTTTAGACGGAAGAAAAGAAAGCCGTCTTCTCAACAGATGCTCTTATCCTAACATCAGTATTAGAGAAACATTCGCAAAAAAGGTTAGTCACGTGGTGGGTCCGTCTGGCTTCCGGCTGTTACTGCTGTGGCAGAAAGAAAAATAATCCCCTCCAAAATTTCCGCTTCTGATTCCCAGGGCCTGTGAATGACGCCACCTTCAGACAAGGGGTACTTGCGCGTGCGCTTCAGATGGGGACCCTGAGCTACCCGGGTCATCCTAGGCCATCCGGGTGGGTCGTTCGTCAGCGTCCTCAGGAGGGAAGCGGAGGGCAGGAGACGCGTGATGGCAGAGGCTGCAGGCACCGACGCAGCCGGAAAAGGCCAGAAGCCAGTCCTCCCCCAGAGCCTCCGGGTGGAGCTTGGCATGGGGCCCCGGGTAAGGAGGACGGTAAGAGAAAACTCTGCCTGCTCTCGTCCACGAAGGAATTCGTTCCGGCAACGGCAGGAACTAACACGCGAGCTAAAAGCACAATACAACGTGAGCCAATCGAACCTCCTAGACTCCTTATTTAAGGTCAGCTCCCCGGAAGCAGACGGGGCGACACACGGCAGCTTCGGGGGCAGCTGATCTCTTGGAGGGGGTGAGGAAGTTCGCGGGGGGGGCGGGGGGGGCGGGGAGGGAACAGGGGAGAGAGGAGACAGAGCTGGGGGAGGGGTGTGACGCAGACGGTCCCGGGGGGCGGGGCTGCCTCTGATCCCGAAGAGATACCCCAGTCCTCTTGGCCTCTCGGGGTGCGCCCCGACCCCGGGCCAGGAGCTGGTGTCTGCACTTCGGGCGCGGGCGCCGGCCGCTCCGGGGAACGTCCCATTGCAGGCGTTCTGTTCTCCGCGGGTCCGCAAGGGGGCTCCGGGAGGTGCAAGCCGCCCAAAGTCAGTTCCGGGTGTAGGCTGTTCGGAAGCCGGAGGGGGAGTGAACGGGGCCGCGAGGGCCACCTCCCAGGGGATCCGGACAGAGCACGGGCCGGGGCGTCCAAGTGCGTGTGACATACGGCACACTTGATCATTGAGGGCGGAACTCTGGCATTCACCGATCGCTTTGGATTAAGAAATCTAGTGATATAATCCTGCAAATCAAGAGGCAAAGAGAAGGAAAGAGCTTGAGCAACTCTTGGAGGCTGGAAGGGCGCGCGTTCCTTCCTGTTGAAGCTTCTTACTGAAGCGCATCTATTTCCAAACTCACTTGCAAGTTTAATGCTGAGGCTTTCTGCCCCGGTCCTGCGCGCCCCTCCCCCAGGCTGCAAGTGCACGCATCCCCGCAGTCACGTATTTTTAGAAGGGCGGGGTAGGTACACCAAAGGGAATTTGGAATGTTAATAACAGCGCTTCCTTGGATGGTCAGGATTGGTTTTTTTACACTGAAATGAATGACAGAAATTCTTTTAGGCAAACTTTAAGTAAATACATTGATTTTTACTCCACTGACACGGCACACTACTTTTAAGACCAAAATGAGGGGCGCCTGGGTGGCTCAGTGGGTTAAGCATCTGACTTTGACTCAGGTCATGATCTTGTGGTGCATGAGTTCGAGCCCCACCTCTCAGCGTGGGGCCGGCGTCGGATCCTCTGTCCCCCACTTCTCTCTGCCTTTCCCACGTGCACACTCTCTTGCTCTCTCTCTCTCTGTGCAAAATAAATAAACTTAAAAAAAATTGCAATAAATAGCTGCACTCTTTGAAGATAGTGACCAGAGCGCTCCGGAATAAACGTTGGGTGTAAAGTCAGAAGGCCTGAACGCAGCGGTCTCTGCGTCACGGTTGTGTGGCATTGAGGACATTGTTTAATCTTCCTGGACCTTCGTTTGTTCTTTGGCAAAGTCATTGTGTAGGTTTATTTGTTGAACAAACGTATTATCAGACGTCTACCTGCCGTAAGCCCGGTCCTAAAAGAGGTGAGAGGGTCCGCAGACGCGTGAACTGCCCGTGCATGACCTTGAACCTCTTGGAGGTCTGAGACCATCCCTGTCGTGAGACTCGCTGCTTCTGAGCGCCTCGCTGTTGTCTTTTGTAGGATGCCACTGACTCCGTTTCTCCTTCCCAGGGCTGACCCTTTTCTAGATCGAGGTGACCGAGGAAGAATTCCGCAGCCGTGTGCAGAGAGCACTGCCGTGATGGTCACGGAGGCAGCTGGAATTCTCTGTGTGTGTGTGTGTGTGTGTGTGTGTGTGTGTGTGTGAGTGTGTGTGTGACCTGAGGCTCCAGGTTGAGAAGCAGATCTTGGGAAGGATCCCTAGAACTTTGCCACACCGTTACATGCAAAGCAGAAAGCTTGTAAAATACAATTTTCGTCCTCTGTCGTGGATTGTGATTTAGGCTAGCAATATTTCTTTCAAAGCCAAATTGAGAAAAGACGTCCCATTTTATTCCCAGTATTGGAGAAAATACCTCCCAGAGTAACTGCCCATCCCCATGCCGTATCGTCTCAGAAAAGCCTCTCTACTGTGCTTTTTTTTCTTTTTTTTAGTTTTTTTTTAATTTATTTTGAGAGAGAGACAGTGTGAGTGGGGGAGGGCCAGGGAGAGGAAGAGAGAGGCAGGCTCCGTGCCCTTCGTGCAGAACCTGATGTGGGGCTCAAACTCACGAAACCGTGAGATCACGACCTGAGCGGAAGCCAAGAATCAGATGCCAAACCAGCCGAGCCCCCTCTTCGCTGTGATCTGTGAGCACGGTTTTGAGTTTAAGGGTCGTCTCCCTGTGCGCAGAAGGGAGGGAGGGAGCTGACGTTGTGGGGTTGGTTCCGGGGTTGTTTTCTGCTCTCAGCCGGTCTGCAGTTTGGCCAAACTCTGAAAAACCTAGAATCTCTTCGTTGATTGAAAAGCAAACTGCCCTCCGTCGGCTATGCAATGGAAAACAAGATTTTCTTGCTGTAGTTTGAAATTGTTTGACTATATGGACCACTTGAAACCGGGCGGTCAACACAGGCTTTCGACTCCCTCGGAAGTTGTCTTAGTTCACTGTGTATCCGCCTCCTCCTCGGTAAAGTGGAGATTATAATAGCAAGGACCCCGGGGGACGGGGGGGCCACTGTGAGAATTAAATCAAACTAACTCGTACCTGTAAAGGGCTCGGAACGGCGCCAGGCCCGTGGCACATTCCACAGATGTGTGTGTTTAATTAAAAAGTGATAAAGATCCTAACAAGTAAATTAAATAACCATAAATTAATACTTAGTTTTAAAAGTTTATTTAAAAGTAATACATATCCCTTTTTCTATCATTTCTATCTTACAGTTTGCCTCCCTCTCTGCTTTTATCTTCTTTTTCCTTCCCTTCTCTTACGTTCATCTGCTGTGTTCTCAAATTCAACACATGAGTGAAATCGTCTGGTATTTGTCTTTCTCCGCCTGACTTATTTCACTCAGCTTAATACCCTCCAGTTCCATCCACGTCGTTGCAAATGGCAGGATTTCATTCTTTCTCATTGCCGCATAGTATCCCATTGTACATATACACCACGTCTTCTTTATCCATTCGTCGGTCGATGGACATTTGGGCTCTTTCCACAATTTGGCTATTGTCGATAGCACTGCTGTAAACATTGGGGGTACATGTGCCCCTGTGAACCAGCATTTTTGTATCCTTTGAATAAGTTCATAGTAGTGCATTTGCTTATTTTTTAAAGTTCTCTATTACTGAAGACATATGGTTTACTGGTCGGAGGAGAAATGCCTTCACGTTGCAACTGGCATGATTGAATTCAGGGTAAATACTAACATCCCCTTTAGTTAGTCGCTTTAGCCAATACCAATACAATAAGGTCCCTGCTTCAAGGAGACTGTGGTCACCCAGAAGGATGGCACCCCAGAACCGGCAGTGGTCTCTGGTTGTACAAGCGACATTAAATAGAGAGCATGGCTTTGCCCTCGGAGGAGGGAGAAGTCGGGGATATTCCACAGATTCCTGGATTCTCCAGGCTTTAGTATTACGGGAGAAAGAATCTGTCAGATCAAGAAGCTGAGAACTGATGTTTGAGTCAGAATCAGAGAGGAGGTGACAGAGAAGAGAATTATAAAATGAAGTGGGGCTGGAGCGGGCGAGACCAGGGAAGGCTGCAAAGCCGAGCTCAGGTTTCTGCTTTCTCAACATGAAGCCAAGAAGGGCCGTTTGTGTTACAACCTAGTCAGCGGGGCTCTTTGGCTCTGTGTTCTTTGTGTTTCTGTCTTATTCTCAGCTGACAATACTCCATCGACTCGAAATTCCTTCTCTTCAAAACAAAAACTAAGGATTCTGAATTCGAAGTCACCCCACGGTGTTTCTCTGACACTTTTTGAGACACGTAGGATGTTGGCGCTTCAGACTCTGGAATGAGTTCACTCACTAAGTAAACAGTTGACCCCAGGAGATGAAGGAAATTGGTCCACCCAAGTCCACCCAGCCACACACGGCAGGGCCGGAGCCAGACATATGCCCTTTAATAACATCCATTACACTACACGACCTCCCCAATCAGGGATCCCCACGATCCCTTCCCCGGGCTGGTGTATGCGTGATTCGAGGGATGATTGCAACCCCCCATCAGTTCTCTGAAGACTCCCCATAGTCACATCTCATTTTGCTGACCTCACTCACTAATCACAGGGAGCCAGGGTGGTACCCTCCCGAGACAGATTTCTTAGAGTCTGGCCAGTCCATTCATCGCTGAGGAATTTAGAATACATTAGCTCAGCACGTATGGGCCCTGCTCGTGGGCTCCGAGCCCCGGAGCTGGAAGTCGCCATTGGCCAGGAAAGACATTCGGGGCCAACAGTCTTCGAGGCATTGCTTATAGAGAGAGGAAAAAGATAAAGATTACACAAAGGATACCTGTGGTCAGTAGAATTCTAAAACAGTCCCCAAGTTTCCTGCCCTCCGTCTCTGCACACTCTTTATAATCTCCTCATCTTGAGTGTGGGCAAGACCTTCAAATATGGTGGAATTCAGGTTCATTATATGGCAAAGCTGAAGAGAGTTTGCAGATGTAATTAAGGTCCCAAGTCTGTTGAGGAGTGGGAGACCACTCTGGATGGATCTGACACGCTCAGATGAAAGTCCCTAAAAGAGATACCGCATTCTTCCTGAAAATCCCTAAAAGAGATACCACATTCTTCCTGAAGGCACCTTCCCCCGCTGGCCTTGAAGAAGCAAGATACCAGGGGTTCGGCAGCTGCAAGAACGTGAATCCTACCAATCGCTCGGTAAAGCTCGGGAGGGGATCTGTCCCCAGTCGAGCTCCTGATGAGAACACGGCCCAGCCCACCTCGACTGCCGCTTTGTTGGATGCTGATGGAAGACCCAGCTCCATCTGGCCTGGATTCCTGCCCCGCCACAACCGTGATACAGCGACTGCATGTACTTTCAAGCCCTTGGCTTGTGGCGCAGCTGTACAAAATGAACGCGGTGCCCATGAAGGCACATACTGGGGCGGACGATGGCCTGGAGCTGACAGCATCGGTCCCTTCTCTACACTCTGTGAGTTTAGTGGGGACAACGTGAAATGTGGTGGTCATTTGCTCGTACAATTTAGATCCACGCCCTCCATTTCTACCTTTCTCACTTTGCAATTTAAGGACTTGAGCCTTAAAAGTATGTTTCCCAGACTCCGTTTCTCACTGGATTTCAGGCAGGTTTCATTAGTGGAGACTGGGATGAGAGTCCAGGAGCAGAGCAGTAGGGAGTAGAGGCTGTTGCTACCCTCCCTTGGCTTTGCCTGGCTCCCCCAGGTACCTCGGCAGCTCCTCTGTGGTTTAATCTCTTACTGGGATGTCTCTCCTGTCACTGTTTCCCTTCCTCCTAGATAGGCTTCCTTGAACCCCAACTCCCACAAAGCATCCCTACCACCCCCCACAAGCTTCCCTCCATTGGCCCCAGCCCCCGGAGTCTTGTACAGCCACTTCTTCACACGTCCCTCCAGCCCCAGGGGTGGTCGAAGTTCTGTGTTCTTGTTTGCAAATGGTTAATCTGTTCAACTGTTCATCTCTGGGCTGCCTTGCTTCCTATTTTTATCTTTATAACATGGTAGGCAGCTCCTCATATTAGGTGCCCTCTCTTAGACCTCCCTCGTATGAATCTACGGTCCTCGCTAGCCCTTGGCCAACATAGTCTGGACACTGGGAATCATTTCAGGAAAGAGACCTTTAAACTGAGATTTTGAGATTTGGTGGCTTCGCAGTTTTAACTAGTGATGACCTCATCGCTGGAAAATGAGATGCTAGAGGTCAGCGGTATCACAATTATTCCGACAGTTAGCCTTGCAAGCTCGAGACAAAGTAGCAGTCAGTGCCAAGGCCTTGGGAATCGGGTGGCTACTTCATTTCACTAACAAGGTAGCTGTAATGACACCACAAGCACTCAGGGTGTAGACCGATTTCTTCCCACTGCGCCGGAGAGGGTTCATTGAAAAAGAAATAATAAGCTCAGGATTTTAAACTCTTAGTTCTAATCACCGTCGGAAAAGCAAGCTCTCCCACGGTGGCCTTAAAAGAATCTCAGTATTTTCCAAGTCTCAGAATAAACTGAGACATTTGGGAGGAAAGAGTGGTACCATGAGAAATGGAGGGGCGATTGGGATGGCATTGGATGGGTCGGAGAGCCCCGAACCCCCAAATGTCCCTGGAGCACCTTGCCGGTGCGAGAAGCCTCACCTCCTTTGTCCAGAGACTGGTTTGCTTTTGCTTATAATGTTCAGGCAACAACATCCCCTGAGGAGGTTGCCTCCCAAGGAGATTCTTATTCCCCTCCTCACTTACCCTCACCATGTCTCATACCCCCAACCGTATCTATGACAGTGCTGCGGGGACCTCCTCCAGGACGACCGGTCTCCACATGAATCAAGGAGCTCCGGGTTTGGAAACTGACTCGGGTCCGTGAGTTGGAAAAGATGGTGAGTTCAGTTTCCACTGTGGAGACGGAGGCACTCGTAGGGTGGTCATTGCGCATCGAACGGAGAGTGATTCTCGTTTCCTCCCAAAATTCATAGGTTAAAATCCTGACCCCCAAGGTAACGGTATGAGAAGCTGGGGCCTTTGGGGTGGTTATCAGGTCATGAGGGTGGGGTCCCTCACGGGATGAGCGCCCTTGTAAGGAGAGACATGAGAGCCTGGCTTCTCTCTGGACGGGGCTCTCGGCCGTGTGAGGACACGGGGCAAGATGGCCGCCTGCACGCCACGGAGCAGGGCCCACCAGCACCGGCGCTGTAGGAGCTCTGACCTGGGACTTCCCTGTCCCCTCAGCTGTGGGAAATACGTTCCTGTTAAGTCACACAGTCAATGATATTCTGCTCTCATGCCTGAAACAAACACAATATAAACAATAATACACAGCATAAATATATATAATAATATTTCTAATATAGTCAACGTAATATGAATATTATATATAAACGAACAAGTTCACAATGAGATGAGGAAGAAACATTGGTGGTCTCTTCTAGCAGGTGTAGAGAAAACACATTCACAAGATCAGTAGCAGGAGGCGAGGTACCAGAGGTCTACTCTCTCGCTAACATAACCAGACCCCACCTGGAAGAGCTGTTGGGGTTGCCACCTGACCGAGTCGCTCCCCGAGATCCACCTGTCGTCGGCGCGTGCAGATTAAGTTGGTGGTGGCTGTGGCAGCAATCACCAGCCCTGCATTTTTGAAAACCTTGATGGCACCACTATATACCTGCAGTCCTTCCAGGAATGCGGGGTTGGTAGTGGTTTACAATTTTGTAGGCGGAGGCAAGTGGGAGCCACTAGAGGTATACACAGGTTACCGAGAAAATGCATGGCATCGTTCCAGATGGTGATAGGTGTTATGGAAACTTTAACACGTTAGCAGAAATAGGACTCAGAGGGAAAAGCAGGGCCCTAATTACTTCTCCATTAAACTTAAAGTTTTAAAATGCTGCTTTTGCTGACTATTTCAAATGGACGTCAATTATGGATTTTTTTTCTTTTTTTAAATTTTAATTCAAGTTAGCTAACCTACAGTGTAATCTTGGCTTAGGAGCAGAACCCAGGGATTCATATGTAAATACGACACCCAGTGCTCATCGCAAAACATGCCCTCCTTTATACCCATCCCCTACCCGCCTCCCCTCCATCAACCCTCAGTGTGTTCCCTGTATTTAAGAGTCTCTTATGGTTTGCCTCCCTCTCTGTTTGTATCTCATTTTTTCCTTCTCTTCTCCTATGTTCATCTGTCGGGTTTCTCAGATTCCACATAGGAGTGAAGCCATACGATATTTGTCTTTCTCTGACTTTTTCCGCTTAGACAGCCAACTGGCTAACAGACATGTGAAAAGATGCTCAACATCACTCATCGTCCGGGAAATGCGAGTATGGATTTAAAAGCTACCATTAATCACAATGTTTTTGGCCTTTGAGGCAGATTTACCATTTGTGTAGAATCATAATATCATTACCAAGGCTAATTAAAAAATACTTCTCAGGGCACCTGGGTGGCTCAGCTGGTTAAGCGTCTGACTTCAGCTCAGGTCATGATCTCATGGTTCATGAGTTCTGTGCTGACGGCTCAGAGCCTGGAGCCTGCTTCGGATTCTGGGTCTTCCTCTCTCTCTCTGCCCCTCCCCCACTCATGTTCTGTCTTTCTCTCTCAAAAAATGAATAAACGTTTAAAAAACTTTTTTTAATCCATTAAAAAAATCATTCTCTAACGTTCAGTCCACATGCAAATCTCTCCAGTTCAACAGAATCTCTGAGGTAGAATCCAGGCACCAGCATTTTCTCAGGGTGTGAGGTGATCTCAATGCACGGCCAAGGTTGAGAAATACTGCTCTTTCCCTACCTTTCCTGACTGGAATTTAGGAAGATTTAGTTAGATTGGATGAATGACAAATTTAAGATCTAGTTAGATTAGATGAAACATTTGCGGCAAGAGTAACGTTTAGTGATCTTGTGTCTTTCCTGGGATGCCGCCAGCCAGCACATATTATCCAAGATACTGCCATGCTCAGAACGTTCGTATCTTCAGGGGAAGGTACGTTTTCTCGTAATGCACGAGTTCTTTGGGGTGATAGTCTGCTTTTCGTACTGCAAGAATTCTCTTCACCCGTGACCTCCATGATTCAGCCACTGCTAACAATTTCTGACTTGACTGAGTATTTCAAGGGTTGGAAAGTGGTGATTTTTCTAATTCTATCCTTCTTTCTACATTTCTGAGTTAGAATTATTCTTTAAAGAAAAACACGAGCTTACCCTCATCAAAAGAGTTTTTATTTATTTTTTTAATTTTTAAAAGTTTGTTTATATATTGTGAGAGAGACAGAGAGAGACAGAGAGAGACAGAGAGAGACAGAGAATCCCAAGCAGGCTCTGAGCCACCAGCACAGAGCCCAGTGTGAGGCTCGAACCCATGAACCGTGATGAGATCATGACCTGAGCCAAAAATCAAGAGTCTAATTCTCAACCAACTAAGCCACCCAAGTGCCTCAAAAGAGTTTTTAAATGATCAAAACTACTACTTACAATAATATAATTAACAAAATTAAAAAATAAAATTCCTTGTGGTTTTTTTTAAACCCATAGAGTAGAATCAACTAAGGGACGCATAGTCAGATTACAACATTTGAAATGCTGTAGCGATAATTTCATTTTTGTGATTATATTAACGTACGTGTTTCTTTGTTTCTGTTTGCTTTCAGCTTCAGGGTGTGCTTGTTAATTAAATTTTATGCCCATCAGTTGGGGGGATAAGCATAGCCCGGTCTACTTACACCATCGGATGCCATACAGTGAAGACAGCACTAAGCTGTGGAGCTATGCAGCAGCGTGAGAAATTTCACAGTCATGTTAAGGAAAAAAGATAAAAACAAGAAAAGACAATCCAGATGCAGAAAAGTACACTGCATCACTCAACGTATAGTAAATGCAAAAACAGAAAAAAGCTAATTTGCAGTGAGAGATAGCAAAACGATAATTATCTTAAAAAAAAGAAAAGAAAAGAGTGGACTTTAGATAACAATGTAATGGATCATCCAGAATGGATCTGGAAAAGCTGTCTTCGTCAGGACAATATGGGAAATCATGCCCATCTTCAAATAATAATTTGGTACCTGGAAAAAATAATTATCTTTGGGGACGTAACGAGAGGTCATGAGGGGTTCTGGGGTGCGATGATTCTCCACACTTTGGTCTGGGTCATAGTTCATGGATATGTTCCATTGAGAAAGTGAATTAATGAGGTATACAATCAAGATTTGCTAACTCGGTCGTTTACCTGTTAACGAACTTTAAAAAGAAAAGGGAAGACAGCTCGCTCTTGGCATATCCAGGACAAGGAACTGCCTTGGCTCCTGAACATAGCAGAGGAAGAGTTAGCTTGATGAAATCCGAGCTTAAGGGAACCCCAAGATATTGCTAAGGAAAAGGACAAATCTGTACCAAAAGTGGGAATTCTCCTTCTTGGATACCAGTCATTCTGAAGACATTATTTTATTTGCTTTTTGTGGTAATTCTAGGAGATACTTATACTGATTCCTGTAACACATGGGAGATAACAGAGTCTGAAATAAATAAATAGCCTCTCCACGCATATTCAGCTAGTCAGAAATAAATGTGAATTTGACATGCTTTATTCCAACGCCTGTGCCATCACACAGTAACGTATTCTGTCTAATAATTGCCCCAAACTGATGCGTATTCCATCCTGTGGAGAAAGCCTGGCATTCAGAGCATAGGACACACTCCCTGACAAGAGGTAGAGCTGGGGTCGCCAGAGAAAGTGAGAAGTATCCAGTTACATCTGAATTTCAGATAAACAGGGAGTAATTTTTAGCACAAGTATGCCCTCATGCTGTATCCGGGACCTATTCGGTGCGTAACCGTCCCATGCAAGTGGACGTGCGTGTGCTAAAACTATTTGTGTTGTTTATCTGAAATTCAAATGGAACAGGGCACCCTGTATTTTTATTTGCTAAATCTGAGGACGCTAGTGAGGGCGGCGTTTCTCCAGGGTGGCAATACTGACGTTACGGACTGGATAATTCTTTGTGTCGTGGGCTGGGGGTGCTGTCCTGTGCTTTGCAGCACAGTCGTGACAACCAAAAGTACCCACAGGCATTGCCAGCGGTCCCTTGATTGGGGGAGGAAACTCTCCTACTAAACTTGAGAGCCGCTGGATTAGGAAAAGCCAGGGTTCGGTCCACTGGCCCTGACGTCACTGATTGGAGGAGTCACACCAGAACCGGGTACAGCAGACGCAAAGATGATGCCAAAAGTCTGTTACAAATGAGGCCCCACGAATTCCTGCTACGGCGGGGTGCCACCTTCACTTTGGAGCGTACCTTCGAGGCATTCCGAACTTTCGCATTTCCCAAACTTTCCCGGGTTGGTAAAGTGATTCATGCGACATCGAATCTGAGTGGGACGTTGATGACTACGGTGTTCAAGATCCTGGTTCTGGAAGCAGGAGGAGTAAGAAACAGTGGCTCCCCTAGACCTGTGCCCTCGCCAGCGCCCCAGAGATTTGACACACTCACTCAGCACAGTTTTTTGAGTATCTATTACATAGCCCCAACAAATTTTAGTCGGGTCGCCGTATCCAAAAATCAAGTCAGAGTTCGTTGGTTCAGTGTTCAATTTCATCTCAGGTCATGATCTCATGGTCCCTGAGTTCGAGCCCCATGTCGGACTCTAGGCTGACAGCTCAGAGCCCGGAGGCTCCTCCCGATTCTGTGTCTCCCTCTCACTCTGCTCCTCCCCTGCTCGCACTCTGTCTCTTTCTCACTCTCAAAAATTAATAAGGGTTAAGCCAGAGTCAGTATAACCCAAACCAATCAGTAATTCTTACAAACATTGAGGGAAAAGACATAGAGACCCCCGAGTGTGTCTAAGTATCCAAGGTGTACTTAGGACCCAGCAGTCCACACACTACTCAGACCTCCTGGATCCTGGATTCCTCCACAGTCGGCCAGAGTTCGTATTCTGTGGAAGTGCTGTAGAGAGGCTCTCCCTGAGGCTTCCTGGAAGCGGCAGCCCCATTCTCCCCGAAAACACCGGGCGCCTCATTCCTCTGGGCAGCTCTCGGCCCCCACATTTGTCCCAAGGAGCTCCAGACATTCAGCGACCAATCTCTGCAGGTGGCTGACAGACGAATCAACGTTTGCAGGCAGATCAATTGAATATCAGGTGTTCTATTTCCGGAGCCGTGTGCTCACTAGAACTATTTCCCATGCTGTCAAAATGAGAGAGGACTAGCTTCTTTCCTCACTCGCGGCAGGCTGGAAGAGCGAGGCGCACTAACACAACGCACTTGCGAGAAATCCTCTTTCGGCCCCGAACTTCTCCTCACCTCCGAAGAGGGCCGAGAGTCAACACTCCCTGTGTGTGAGACAGAAGCCACGGGGGGCGCTGAGAAATTGGTGTCCAGATTTGGGAAAGCCGCTAATGACTTTGTCCGACGATGGCTGGTTTTTGTACCTCGAGGACAATCCCAGGGGAGTGTGACCGGGCACAAGACAGCCTGGCCGAGCGCTCAGTGCCACGGCCAGGGGGTGGGGGGGGGGAGCTGATGGGCTTCCCAATCGTCAGCAAGGCCACGTCCTTGATCATTCTGGGCCCCCCGCTCCGCTTCTGTGGTAGGATCGGGCAGCCGGGCACGCCCGATGGTATACCAGGTGGCCGAAGACGGCCTCGTGTATTCGGGCTCACCTGCATGAAGAACCACCCGGTGTCACCAGCACCGCAGCCGACAGCCTGAACCTCAGACTTCAAGTCGGTCTTAGCCAGGGTCCCAGTGGTTTCAGATTCTAAGGTGTGCTGCTGAATCCTTGGTACCCAGATCACCCGGCGGGGGGGGGGCGGCCCACATCCGCCATCGAAGACTTGCCTTCACCTTGGTTTGGTGGCATAGCGCGGCATAACGACAAAGGCTTTGTGGGGACACTCCTCCGAAACACCCCCCCTTGCTGTTTTCTAGGCACATGACTCTGGGCAAAGTTCCTCGCCGCTACAAACTCCCTCTGTGTTCTCGTACAACGTGGCATGATGACTGCGACCTCTGAGGGGTTTAGAGATGGGTCGAGGTCACCTAACTGCCTTTTTGCGACTCTTCCCCCGCCCCCCTAGAGCTCGCAGTCCCCTGGGCAGCCGGCCTCTGCACAGAACTCTCTTCTGCTGGGCCTCTGACCACCCGTCTCTGTGGGGGCTGAATGTGTCGCCTGCACCCTCAGCTTCTGGCTCAAGTCTGTCTTTACCCCCATGACCCTCATGGCCGGAGGGTCAACAGGAGCATGCTCGAGTCTCTGAGAGTCTCAGGGCCAGAAACCCAGCTGCTGGAAGACTCTCCCGCTGCTGCCCCACTGAGTTCATGACCACGATCCCAGTGCTGACTTCTGATCTGGCCGAGGAGGGCCCAAACAGAAAGCTTCTCTGGACCTTGGGGCCCAGCCCTGGGACTGGGCTGGTTCCCCTCCCCATGACATACTTATCCCATGCTTCATTTTTGGGCCCTGGTTCCCGTCCTTAAAAGAGACCCTTTCTGCAACGAGAGCCACTTTGACCAAAGTTTAAGACCCAGGGAGCATATGCGTGGATATGTCGGCCGCCAGGGTCCTTTGCAGGGGGCTCTGCCCTGGAAGACAAGTCTTTGGGGGACCCCTTGGAGCACAGAGCATGACCTCAGCCCAGGGGCTGTCTGCTACGTAAGAGAGTCCAAGCGGATGGAAGTGCAGGACTAGCTTTTGCGGGCACTTACACGCCAGCCGGGGAGACGGACAAGGGGGGCGATATTTGAATGACCGCACAATGGGGGAGACACCTGCACCCACATGTGCTGGTTATCTACCCTCGTTTGAAAACGAACGTGGTGACAGAGCATCTGAAGTTACATAACACACCAGGAGGCTTCGCCGCGAAGGGGGCAACTGAGAACAGCCAACAAATGGCAAAGGCAGAGAACTGTTTTCAAGAAAATGCACGAATCACGGATTTTGAAAAATTCAATAAATAGCTCTCTCCCCTTCTAATTTTGAGAGTTGGGCTCTTCATCTCCCCGCCACCCCCCGCCCCGGCCCTTTCATTAGCCTTAGCCAGCACATGCTGAGCGCGCCTCAGTTCTTGTCCTAAGTGCTATTCAGCGAACATCTGTGCGGAGCGGTTCTTTCTGTTTCCAGGCGCTCGCCGAAGGGGGGCTGCGGTGCGCCCCGCATCGCGGTCTCCGGGTTGCCACCTTCCGACGTGGAAAGCGCACGTTTTCTGTGCAAAGCAGATCCTCACATCCTTTAAGTCTAAATTACCCTGAGAGGTTGAGCCAAGGGTCTTCGGATGAGCCGACGCAGGAAGCTTCGCTGTAGGTTCCCAATGCTGCTGAGACCTGCCATCTGCCTGCGGGAGACCGAAAGATGATAAATGCCATTAAATTGCAACCAAAGCCAAAGGCAGGTGCGGGGAGAAAGAGCCCCCGACTGGTTTTCTGTTGAAGGGCGCTGCGTGATTGAGCTCGCGTGGCCGGCTAGGCTCTGGCCACTCTCCAGGGTCTGTCTAAAGGGGGAGAAGCCAGGAGGCCGAACCCGCGGGCGAGGGCTCCGCACTCACTACCTGACCCGGCTGCGGGCCGGACGTGCAGGCGGCCCAGGCCTCGGGCTGAAATTGAACGTGGTCCTCACCCAGCTCGTTGTGGTGCGCAGGTTCCATTCGCTGCTTATTGTTATCACTGATAATAGTATTTGTATTATTTGAAAGCTGGCTAGACTGTCAGAGGATGTCCTGGGTATGCAATGAAGCCTGATGGACGGCCCAGGGTCTGGTTCCTGTCCACAAAGGCCTTACCGCTTGCACCCAAATGAAATAAGGACACGGTGGTTGAGAGCATACTGCAAAGCACCCCATCCGAGTCAGGTGCTCAGAAAGAGTGTCTGCGTGATTATTCTTGGTTTTATGGTTTCCTGTGAAACTTTGGGGATCGCCACTTTAGCCACACCCACGCCCAGCGATATGCCCCTCCTTTTAGACCTTCTTAAATTGTTCCCCGACAGTATCCCCCAAGGGAGAGTAAACTCCTTTTATTTTCTTAAAGTTTATTTCTTTATTTTGAGAGAGAGAGAGAGAGAGACAGAGCAGGCGAGGGGCAGACAAATGGAAGAGAGAAAATCCCAAGCAAGCTCGGCCCTGTCAGCGCGGAGCCCAACACGAGGCTCGAACTTAGGAACCGCGAGATTGATAAGATTCAGGAGCCTGAGCCAAAATCAAGAGTCGGACACTTCCACTGAGCCACCCAGGCCCCCCTGTAAACTCCTTTTAAAGCCAGAGATATTCTCTATGACTAATCTACTCGCCACCCCGCGGGGACTAAAAACGTGCATTAGGCCAGCGTTCATTAAAAAAAATGTCAAATAGGGGCGCCTGGGCAGTTCAGCCGGCTGAGCGTCCGACTTCAGCTCAGGTCATGATGTCACAGTTCGTGAGTTCGAGCCCCGCATCGGGCTCTGTGCTGACAGCTCAGAGTCTGGAGCCTGCTTCGGATTCTGTGTCTCCCTCTCTCTCTGCCCCTCCCCCATTCTCTCTCTCTCTCAAAATAAACATTAAAACAATTTTTAAACATCAACTAGATGATTGGTAGATAGAGAGACACACAGATACAGATGGAGATCGTGTTTGTTAGAGGGAATTAAGTCAGTGGCGCCGGGGGCACTACGGAGTACTTCTGCTCCAAGGTTCCAGGCTTACGCTCTTACTTCCTTCCCTACGTGGTGTCCAGGGGCACCCACCCGCCTCTGTCCCTCAGCCTCTCTGTGCAGATGCCACCGAGCCTGGTCTGTAGCACTCTCCGGGCCGTGCTGTGTGTCCCTTTCTTCACGAAGCCCCTCCTCACCGCGTGGGGTGCAGCCAGATGGGCATATAAGCGGGCGCCTTCTAGAATCCTCTTATCTCAATTAAACACCTGCACTTCGGAACCCCGGCCTGGTGAACTTCCTCTCAGTAGGCAGAGAGAGCGTCCTCGTGACTATGACACTATGAGAGAGAACGTGCCTGCACCCACTGAGCTGATCAACCCATCGTGAAGACGACACTGCCACCTCACACTCCTTCAGGCTCTCCTCCGGCCTGCCCTCCAGTGCAAACATTTCCCACCGAGATTCAGAGTCCACACTGTCCTTCCCCTTCTCGGATAGCGATCGACCAAATAATCGCGACATCGCTTCCTCCAGCGACTATTTCCACTGGTTCCCAAACATGGCCACAGCCCGCGGTGCCTGTCTGCTGTCACTCAGGCCGGTGTGCTGGCCCTTCACTGCTCACCTGCTCGGTAGAGCCGCGATCACGAAGTCCCCGTCCAGCCACCCACCGCGGAGACCAACGATGGTTCCCCAGTTCGGTTCCCAGCGAAATACTCGATTACGCGGTGACTTATACGCACAAGATTTCATCTTCGCACATGCACATTAGAAACAAAACTAAAATGGAAACTCGTGAACTCATCACCCACCTAAGAACGAAAGTAACTAGAAATGTTTTCACCGAGACTCATTCTAACTGTGTATCTCCACCCCACGACATCTGTTATCTTCCTTTTCTGATATATAGTTTTACGACACACACACGCGTCCCTAAAGAGCGCATGGGTCCATTTGACTTACCTGGAGCTTCACAAAAATTATTTCCTTCTGTAGAACTGCACACACGCGTGCGCCCGGGAGAGCATGTGCAAACGGTAACAAGTGAACAAAGTCTGAAATCGAGCTGGTGTGTACCCAATGTCGGTCTCCTTGTTTGATAGTGACGAGAGTCACGTAGGACGTCATCAGGGTCTCCAGGGGAATGTTTCATCTCAATGGCTGAGTTTTCTTTAATGATGTAGACAAAAAACTGGGACCAAACACTGGCTTATAGATTGAAGGAAGCTGATGTTATTCGACCGAAAGTAACTGGGTTGTTTGAAATAAGTTTTAAAATGTACTAAATAACTTCTCTCTGTATAGTTGTGTTTCTTTATGCTCCCAAGTGTGTATATTTGTGATTTATTTTCTTGTGGCTTATTAATCCTCCCGGATATTTATCTAGTCCATTAGTTTTATTTTTTTTCCTAGCAATAAACGTTTCGCGACCTCGGCCTTTCTAAAATGTTTTCTGTTTCATAACTTTCTGCTCTCGTCTCGATAATTATTTCCCTCCCTCTCTTTTCTTCGAGGTTATGTTACCGGCCCTTTACTACTGTGTAATGTAGTTACTTAGCTCCTCGTTTTGGTAAATGTCCCTCTAAATCTTCCTTTAAATCTTCCCTTCCCTGCATCTCCTAAATTTCTATACATAATATTTTCATTATCTCTTACCTCTCAGTATTTTTTAAATCTTTATGTGGTTTCATCTTTGATGCACAGTTATTTAGAACTACATATATATATATATGTAGTATATATATATACTCAAACTTCTAATGTATGTGGATTTTAGCAACTCTCTTTGTTATTATAAGCTAATCGTGTTGCATCTGAGATTATAAATGGCACGGCACAGCTTCCTTAAATGCGCTGGAGTTTACTTTATTGGTTAGAAGATAGTCGTGGCAAATGTTGCTGCTGGCCCAGCCTTATACACCCCTCCTTACTGCCCCAGGGATGGTGCCCTCTTCCCAGCTGCTAACCCCTGGGTTTCTTCATGCTTGCTTCTAAGGTCATGGCCCGTGCTATCACCTAGCTGTGCCATGACCCCCTGGGGCAATGGGTGGGCCAGAATGAAACCGGGCAGCCCTCCACCAGTGTCTGACGGTCTACAACACCCTGGCTCCCGTGTCCCACATGGGAGAACTCGGATGCGCCTTTTCGATACTGGTTCCGACGCTTTCTCAGCAGGACGAAGCTCCATTTGCCCTTGGTTTTGCCTGTCTCACTTCGCATTTCTCTACTAGGGTTTCCTGCCCTTATAAGGAAGTGCCTCGCACGCAAACATCTGTCTCAAGTTCTGTTCCTGAAGAAATGCAAGGTCCGGGCCATGATGACTGGAAGTTGCACGCATTCTTCGAGAAGAGCCCACGTTCTCTGTTTGTCTGGTGGGAAAAGAGGTCGGAGCGACTTATGTTGTGTAAATTGTTTATTTAAATGTTAGGCTATTTAGGGGCACCTGGGCGGTTCAGTCGGTTAAGGGTCCAACTTTGGCTCAGGTCATGATCTCACGGTTCACAGGTTCGAGCCCATGTGATTGAGGGAATTCCTATATTTCTCTAAGTAAATTTACAGACCCAAGCTATGTGAATTTTAATGACTTTTCTCCTCAAGATTTGCTAAAAAATAAGGAATCCTATAGAAATTTTATAAATGATCGCCATTGTTACTTGTCCAAATACGAGAAGGTCTCTGTTACCCAGAAAGTTTAAAGCAGCCCCCAGGGGCACCTCTGTGGCTTGGTAGGTTGAGCATCTGACTCTTGATTTCTGCTCAGGTCATGATCCCAGGGTCGTGGGATCGAGCCCCGTGTCTGGCTCTGCGCCGAGCACGGAGCCTGCTTGAGATTCTCTCTCCCTCTCCTCTGCCCCTTCCCTACCTTCTCTCTCAGAAAAAATAAAAAATAAAAATAAAAATAAAGCAGGCCCCCATGACTGATTTCTTGCATTTTGTTTATCTGGGGAGGGAATTTCTAATCTGCGGCACTGGCGGGTGCACTGGTGTCCAGCCGGGGCCTCCTCGGCGTAACTGAGGCCAACACTGCTCTTGAGATTTAACATCATTCTGGGGAAAGGAAAATTCAGACCAGACTGCTTCTCTAGCCTGTCCCGCTGGCTCGCGGGGCGCTGGATATTCAAACCTGCTCTACTACCTGCGGTGAACTTCCGTTCAGGAAAATAAACTGCCCATCCCCCATGTGTCGGAGAGTCTGCTAGAAACAAGATGAAGGAAGCACTTCTTGTCTTGTCACTCACAGCAGAGCGATAAGCAGACCGTTCAAATGCAAAATGCTTGTGGTGTGGCCAAATGGACACAGAGCCGTGGCCGTGATTCCTCCCTTCACACGCTCTCCACGCAAGCTCCCACCTGCCCGAGTCACTGCTCTGGCCGGGACCGAGGGTATCAGCTGTTGAATGCATGGATGGCATTTTTGCACAACACTGTAAACCTAGGACGCATTTCGAGTGTCTTCAGTTAAAGACAGATGCTCAACAGATCACAGTCGATCCAAACTGGTTCAAAAACAGACCAGAAATGTTAAATGCGGCCCTGTTTACCGCATCTTCCGTGAGCGTAAGTTTTATTTAAAAAGTTCAAAGCTAAGTGCTTTGGATAGCTTTTTGCTCCTGTGCAATTTATAGAGATGCTGCACGGATCCATAATCTTTTTTTTTTCTTTAACATTTATTTATTTTTGAGAGACAGAGAGCGAGTGGGGGAGGGGCAGAGAGAGGGAGACACAGAACCCAAAGTAGGTTCCAGGCTCTGAGGGGTCAGCACACAGCCTGACACAGGGGTCGAACCCACCCACCTTGAGATCATGACCTGAGCTGAAGTCAGACACTTAACCGACAGAGCCACCCAGGTGCCCTAGATCCATATTCTTTTCTTATGCGCTGAGTATATTCGGGGTGATATCTGAGCACGTGATTAAAATGCCCTTGTTATAACGTGTGGAGGGATGTGTCGTGGACCATGACATAATACACTCCTAGCCCAACACTTTCCTATTAAACATAATTGGGAACCTTTTGCAATTCGAAGTCAGGTGAGTATCTTCGTGGGGCTTTGTGACAGCTCCAATGCATGGGGACACAGAGAGAGAGTGACGGATGGTGATGTTTGCTTCCACATGTGTACCTGCTCTTGTGATTTCCAAGACGGCATCAAGAACAAAGGAGTCAGTTCACAGCACCGGCATTGTTGTTTCATCAAACACTATTGTATTTCTAGAATATGAAATAATGCATGATGTCTTTCTCAGAGAAATGTTGGGATCTGTTCTTTTTAATGTTTTCGTGGTCGTTCCGGATTCTACTCCCTGATCTACAAGCATATGAATACGTGTTACTTGACATTCTTTGTGTAAATTAGTAGAAAAGAAATATAAGCAAGCAGCAAGCAAAACAACCAAACAGAGCCGTAACTCTACATGACATATGAATGTGGTAGATTTCCTTTATCACAGAAATGTCTTCTAACAGGGAGCCTGGGTGGCTCAGTCGGTTACGTTCCAGCTCTTGATTTTGGCTCAGGTCATGATCTCACAGTTCATGGGTTTGAGTCCTGTGTCGGGCTCTGGGCTGACAGTGAGGAGCTGGCTTGGGATTCTGTCTCTCTCTCTCTCTCTTTCAAAATAAATAATTAAACATTAAAAAAAAACAGAAAGAAATGTCTTTTTACCTAAGAATATTATTTTGCCATTTTCCTATGTTATCAGATTTCAGAATGATCAACGGCAGTCATTTCATTTGATTTTTGTTACCTAATGAGTTCGACTTCCTCGAGCACAACATATTATCAGGGGATGTGAAGGGTCCCTGGAAGCCATCCGGTAGTGGTCATCTCATGTGTTGCTCTTGTTCTCAATGAGGCTGGGGCAGGAGGGGAGACCTTGAGATCAGAGAGCTGAATTAATTTGCTGAAGATCCTAACCCAGGGAAGTTACCGTCCAAAGTGTCAACACTTCACTGCGTCTGACTCCTTCTGTCGTCCTGGCCTGAAATACAGCACCTAGCACTTCTCTAGATCTTAGGGGAAAAACAAAACGAAACGAAAGTTGACAGTGTCACTCATGATCTTCATGTAAGGTCTCCAATGAGCCATGAACCCAACAACTATGAACAACATAATTTCGTTCTAGACCAGGCTGCCTTGGGAACGCCGTGACACGCAGGACAAGGTTCGGGGGCAGAGAGAACTCAGGTCACATTCTTTTCTGGCGATGGGCATGAGCTCCAGAAATTCACTAGGTACTCTGAAGTTCAGTGTCGCTGTAGTGGTTTATGGCTTCTGCTTATTATTACACTGAATCATTAAAGGAAAAAAACACAGAATTTGAAGATAAATATTCAGCATAAAAAAGGACACCATAATGTCTGCCTAAAAGTAAAGCAAAATGGCACAGAAGTTAGGAGAATGAAATTAGGAAACCCACCGCCATGTTCACATTTACACGGCGAGCTCCCAGCTGTGTGATCCTTGAAACGCCTTCTCTCTCAGTTTTCATATTGGTCAAATGGATACATTCTTGTCTGCCCAGCAGGCACAGTATAACATGGAAGGAAATAATATATGGACAGCACAGCACACACCTGGCTCATAGCAAGTGTTCACAAAATGATAGCAATTATGTAAAACATTCTTTTGCAGTATTTTGTAATAAGTCTTGCTCCCAAAGAAAGGAATCTCTTTCTTTTTTTTTAAGTTTTTTATCTATTTATTTTGAGAGAAAGAGACAGAGAGACAGAGACAGAGAGAGAATGAGCAGGGGAGAGGCAGAGAGAGGGAGAGAAAATCCCAGGCAAGTTCCCTGCTGTCAGCACAAAGCCCGACTCAGGGCTTGAATTCATCGACTGTGAGATCATGACCTGAGCCAAAACCAAGAGTCAGATGCTTAACCAATTGAGCCCCCAGGTGCCCTGGGAATCTCTTTCTAACGCATATCGGCATCTCAACTTCTGCACCCTAAATTTTATATATGTATCTATTTTTTTTTAAATCAGGTGAAGGTGCTGTCTTTTTTTTTAATGTTTTTTTTTTAATTTATTTTTGAGAGAGAGAGGGGACAGAGCACAAGCAGGGGAGAGGCAGAGAGAGAGAGAGGGAGACACAGCATCCGAAGCAGGCTCCAGGCTCTGAGCTGTCAGCACAGAGCCTGACGCGGGGCTTGAACTCATGAACTGCGAGATCATGACCTGAGCTGAAGTCAGACACCTAACCGACTGAGTCACCCAGGTGCCCCTCTATTTTTTTTATCATACAGTAGAGAAAGGAGCCACCACCCTCTGAAGTTTGGGGCGCTCCCTCTGCCTCTCATCCCACCCTGCACCCCTGCGGGATTGCCTATGCACCTGTTGCTGGTCATATCAGGTCAGACCCGTCCGCTGCCCACCGCAGGGTTCCCCGCCTCATCGCACAACCGAGTCCAGCCTGCCTCTGGACGGCTCGGGCCTGGGAGCAGAAATAAGGTGTGCAGAGGCTCCCACAACAGTGAGCGTTAGTTTAGAATTCAGGAAGAGGGTGAGAGGTCAGCATTTTCTGAGCTTCGGGCTCCACTCCCTCCCCTGCCAAACAGCAAGACAGAAAAGAAAATGGTTCCTCTTTACAAACAGGTGGGCTCTTTAAATCGGAAAGCGCGGCATCCCAGGCTGACAACGGTGCCAGACAGAGGCACCACAAACCCAACATCAAACATCCCAGGAGGACCAAGCAGATCAAAACCCAGCACACACCAACAAAACCCACAATGTTCTTTCCTGCCGCCTTCGCAGAAAAGGGTGACCAGATGGACAGAAAAATGAATGCCGCTGATCTTGCTACGCAGGAATCATCACTTTTCTGGTAAAACTACGCAAAACACACATACACACACACACACACACACACACACACACACACACACAACCACGGACCTCTTGTAGACAAACTCCTACATGTGTACACATTGATAATCTGTTAGTTGCGATAGAGTTGAATGTATTAAATGTCTACTCCAAACATTTCTTGTTCGTTAAGAGCTGATCTTTAAGCCACTGTATCCCAAAGACCCAGGGGAGCTGACTCTTTGGTGGTGATCTTGCCAGGCTCAGACCCCTCCGGTAGCAACATGCCCGCAGCGGGGCCATCCCCCAGATGGGCAGGAGACTGCTTGAATCCCAAGCTTTTCAGGAAGTCTGGCCTCCTCTCTTGACTCCATGAGGCAACTTTTCTCCCTGAAAAAAAAAATCTCATGAGGATGAACGTGCATCTTCTCCGACATTTTTCATCCCAGCAAGTGGATGGAGCCGCTTTTACTGCACGGTCACCAATCCGCAACTGAGTGGCATTCAAGTTTCAGCGAGGCATTTTGGCTTTTGTCTCTACAACAAAATCCCAGGAAAAGAGGACGCCTCTGAAAATTCATTTCACCAAAACTGGTAGCAGCTCGTGAACTCGCCATTTTTCTGACACTATCGATTATATTGGGCTTTTGGCAGACACGATTTTTGTCTGCGAGGACATTTTCCTACCTAAAAGCAGCGTTGAAAGTTCTCTATGATGAGATTTGAATGAGCTCTTGCAAGTTTTAGAGAAAGCAATTATCCCTGAAATTATTTCAAAAGCAATCACCGGAGCCTCCCCCCCTCCCCGAGCTGAATGAAGGCACATATACGCAGAACTGCCGGCCATCTGATGACAGCAATGTAAATTTCCTCTTTTGTGTATGACAGTCCCCTTGGCAGGAAAGTGAATCTGTTTCAAAATCACTCAAAGCAAAGGAATCTCAAAATGGTAATTCTATCAAAATCTTCATCTTAGAAATTACGTGTAGTGCATGCACGAATCAGGATAATTAAGCCTTAGATGGGTCATATACCTTAAATTAGATGTCTCTACTTGGTAGACTTTGGTAAAATTAAAAGAAGATTAATTACTGAATCAGTAGGATGGAGATATAGATATAGTTGTATATAGAGACAGGGACATATATTCTCAATAAAGTATGATAATCCCAGGGAGCCTGGGGGGCTCGGTCAGTTAAGTGTTCAGCTCTCGATCTCAGCTCAGGTCATGATCTCATGGTCGTGAGATTGAGCCCCAGGTCAGGCTCTGTGCTGAGAGCATGGAGCCTGCTTGGGATTCTCTCCACCCCCCCCCGCCCCTCCCTCCCCTGCTCTCTCTCTCTCTTTCTCTCTCTCCCTCAAAATAAATAATAAAATAATCTTTAAAAAATCATAAGTAAATAAAGTACAATAATCCTCCAAGGTTCACAGGGATGCGTGTCCTCCCGAAGACATTCAGACGAGGGTCACGTGAAGGCAACACACAAGCCTTAAAGCACCAGCACTTGCAGGCTTGCCCCCATTTGCAAATGCGTCTCTGACTGAAACGAGCTACGTAGCCATGCCCAGAATTAAAGGCATGGACACCAACGAGGTCGGAACAAATTGGACTTGTTTCTTCGATCAAGGGGCCGTGGTCAGAGCTTCGTGAACCATGATACCCTTGAACGAAGAGCCCGAGATACACATGGCAGAGCCTTCACTGTCTTTCATGTGATTGGTACACGTCTGTCACACTGCAGTGGTTTGAACAAATGTCTCCCATCACATTTATGTCCCCCTGGGAGGACAAGTGTGCTTCTTTGGGAGTAGGGTCTTCACGCTTAATAGACGTAATTAGTTAAGATGAGGTTATACTGGATGAGCATGGGCCCTAAATCCAAGACTAATGTCTTTATAGGAACGGGAGAGGACACAAGGGCACAGACACACGGGGGAAATGCCATGCGATCACGAAGGCGGAGGTTGGACTGATGTAGCTACAAGCCAAGGAAGGGTGAAGGTTTCCAGGACCCACCAGAAGCCGGGAAGAGACAGGAAGACCCCTAGAACCTTCAGAGAGAGCATGGTGTTGCCTAACCTACACTCTGGACTCCCGTTAAGAGACTCAATACCTGTTGTTTTAAGCCATCCTGTCTGTGATGACTTTTTACAGCAGCCCTAGGAAGCAAATGCCCGTATGACACATGTGATTTTGACGTGCGGTCGTGGGGGAGCCCATCAAGGTGGCATTGAAACAATGACTTGTGGCATTTAAACCAGGGCAGTGGCTACAGGGGTGTCCCAGGAAGAGAAGGAAGGAATCAAAGGGCCTAAGGTAAGAACGCGCCTGGAGCGGTGAAGGAAGCCTGTGTGCCCAGGCGGGCAGGTGAGCAGGCTGGCATGGTACGCCCTATGAAAAGAGAGGCCAAGGAGAGCGGCTACGGCCCATTTTATCCCTACACGTTTTTGCACTTTGCTTTCTGCTTCAGGCAGTGTGAAGATACTAATTTAGGAGACAAATCTTGAGAAAGGAGGAAGAAGTCACCGTGTTAGAGTCAAATTGATTTCGATTTGAGCTGCGGCTCCGCTATTTCCTCGGTAACTTACTGAGCGCCATTTTCTTTCCCATTACGTCCTCGGTAAACCGGACACACTGACACCTCCTGGGCAGTGTTGCGGGGCAGACGAGACCAGGAAAGGCACATAAAAGGACCAGCCGTAGAGCAAGTGTGTAACAAAAGAGAACCTCCGTGGCGATCGTCACGATCAGTCGCGGCTCCCTAGGGAGACTTCCAGCAGGCGGAATTCGTGTCTGATTCACCTTCATGCTTCCTTCCCTTCAGTCCTCAGCGCTTCGCCCGGCACGTGCCAGCACGCTACAAATGTTTATGGATTTTGAGGAAGGAGTGATCGAGTGAGCGAACAAATCTGTGGCTGTCTCTTGGCCTCCAGGCTGATTGGGGTGCCCTGTCTCGTGCTCTCCTAGGAACTCCCGTTCACCTTCCACCTAGTTGTCTGTCTTATTCATCAGATTGTGAACACCTTGAGATGTTCTTGATACTCCATTGTTAATAGCGCCACTAACTGAATTTAATCCAATAGACGAAACAGGGAGCCCAAGCTTCGGTGTTTGGGCGCTCCCAGACTTATCTCGAACCCTCACGAACTCTCCTTTCCTCAGTTCATGAAATGCTATAATATTGCTAGACAATCTTTTCAAACTGGTTAAGGTCTAAAAAGGAAAGGAAGGAGTTGGTGTTAGCACAGTACAAATTGGGAGTTTCTTAAAAGCAGTCAGGTACATAATTGGAAACTAATTGAATGTTCTCATCCATATGCATGAAAAACAATTTGCATTGCTTCATTATTTAAAAGCAGCGTAAAGATGAGGCGGCAGTAGGAATCTACCTAAGGAACGTTCTTCCGAGACCCTTCCTGCAAAATGAAGCTTACCTCTTCAGAGCTTGGAAATACGTTTTGGAAATACCTCCACATTGCATATAACCTGTTTTGGTATTGATTTCAGATTCATAAAAACTATTGGAAATGTAGCTACATCCACATTCTGCTTCCTAACAGAATTGCGTTCTTGAGACCATTTCCTTTAGACAAAGAAAGGAAAAGACAATTCAGTGCTCAAACTAAGTCACACCGAAATCTCTGTGACCGCATGATTAGCAACTCAAGGACAACCGTGGGTTCAGAAGGCTACGTGGACTTCAATGAAGGAGATGCACAGACCTGTAGAACATCCCCCCTGCTCCCACCACAACGCCGTTCACCTGGGCCAAACCCTGGGCTGGACGCTTTGGCATTACATGTTGCTGCTTAATTTAGATGCGGCTCAAATCGTTGGTGCTTTCTCCAGATAGTCTTGCTTACTCTAAAACATCCCATTGGAGGGGCGCCTAGGTGACGTCCAATTCTTGGGTCTCGGCTCAGGTCACGCTCTCATAGTTCTTGGGTTTGAGACTTGCGTCGGGCTCCATGGTAAGAACGCAAAGCCTGCTTGGGATTCTCTCTTCCTCTCTCTCTGCCCCTCCCCCACTCATGCCCGCTCGCACGTGCACACGCACTCTCTCTCTCTTTCACTCAAAATAAATACATAAGCTTAAAAAAAACTAAAACATCCCATTGGAACTACAAAATGGGATTTACTACACGTTTTTGTTTGGAAAACCCTGGTGTTCCTACTCTCTGGTTTTCATTGTCCTCAGTCAGCATGATATTTACAGATAGACTTTTGTTTCCGGTAAGATGGAGTAAGCAGGAAGCAGATTTGCCCTCACTCTAAACAAACTAAAGGAAATGAAGGGGAAATGTATGAAACAATGGTTTCCAGGCATTAGAGCTCCCTGAGAGAGGGAAAAGTGTGCAGGACAGAGCCCCTGCGTCCTGCCCAGAAGGGGATTCTGGGTCACGGCAGCAGGAGGAGGGACGTAGGTGGAGCCCGATGACTGCCCTGCCATCAGCACAGGGAGCGGGAGCCTGGAGAGAACAAGAACCACAGAGTCCATCTCCAGGGACAGGAGAGTGGCATGGTGTGTGATCCCCACAGCCCGCAGGGGACCCCAGGAGCAGAATAACTGGCTGGTACATCTGTGTGCGGATACTACCTGGAGCATAGGAGAGAACCACCCAGAAAGAGCAGGTAGAACTGTCATCAGAGCTCACACAAGGCTGGGATGGTTTGCGTTTCTGCCAAACAAAGTGGAAAATTATCACAACACGGAGAGAATTGGGAAAGGTAAACCCATGGGAGGCTTTTGCTCCAATGACGGGGAAAATGCGTCCCATGCTAAATGCTGATTTGGTTCAGTCTGACACAGCTTAAAAGCAAGCCTAAAAATATTACTGCACTGTTTCAAAGTAATTTAATTGAATGAAAAGAAACACAAAGAGAAAAATCCATCAGAAGATGGTACTGACGACAGAATAATAGTGTAAGAGACATTCATATGCTTATGACACCTTCATCTGATAAATTCAAGGAAATAGATCACAGCCTAAGTATAAGACACAGAAGGTATAAAAAATACACCCCAAATCGAATTTCTAGAAATGAAAACTACCACGTCTGAGATGAAAAATAACTGGAGGGCCGTGGCAGCAGATGTGACACAGAGAGAAATAAACCAGGAAACACGAAGACGTGGCAACACAAATATCGAAAGCCAACCACGTCCGGAATGAAAGCAGCAGAGAGTCAGTGAGTGAGCAGACTCAGGCTCTCTGCGGAGTTTGGGTGTTTCCAATAGCATGACTGATGTTGGAGGGTATCAAGGTGCAAGTAACTTAAATCTCTCTGGTGGGAAAGACATGCATGTGCATAATTAGCATAATGAGCACAAATACAGAGGGGAAAGTATTTCTGGGAAGAGAGGAAAGATCAAAAAATTAGACTGATACCATATGGGACATAATAACGAGGCAACCATCATAGCGCTTTGGGCGGAATGTTAGTCTCAAAGCGAGGCACTATCAAAGTAAATTAAATGTGGGGGCCAGAATTCCTGTGTCGAAGCCCTACCCCTCAATGTGACTGTACTGGGAGACAGGGCCATTACAGAAGGAATTAAAGATCCGTGAGGCCATAAGGTAGGGCCCTGGTCTGGCGACTTGTGCCTTCATAAGAAGAGACACTAGCGAGACCATTCTCTCCCTGTCTCGGAGAAGGAACGGCCGTGTGAGCACACAGCAAGATGGCGGCGCCTGCAAGGGTCACCAGCAGCTGACTCGCACACTTCCTGCCTCCAGAACTGGGAGGATAACTGTTGCTTAAGCTTTGCAAGCTGCAGGATGTTGTTATGGCCGCCCAACCTAATACGAATAACAATAACACTTCATATCTATTAAGTGTTCCCCACTTGACACTTAAAAATTTTTTTAATGTTTATTTTATTTTTAAGAGACGGAGAGACAGAGCACGAGTGAGGGAGGGGCAGAGAGAGGGAGACCTGGAATCTGAAGCAGGCTCCAGGCTCTGAGCTGTCAGCACAGAGCCCGATGCAGAGCTCGAACTCATGAACCATGAGATCATGACCTGAGCTGAAGTCAGACGCTTAACAGACTGAGCCATCCAGGCGACCCCCACATGCCACTTTTTTACCTCATCTGACTCCCTTAAGAACCTTTATCGTCCTGACATTCTAGGTAAACACTGAATCCCAGAGTTTCAGTGGTCTTTGAGGTCATACCGCTGGTACGTACGGCAAAGCCCAGACTGTGAGCACAATCCAGGCTCCACACAACAGCCGTGACGATACAGCAGCTCGTATTCACTAAACATCAACTCCCTGCTGGACATTTGTGATAAGAGCTCGCCTTAATTGTCTAATTTGATCCTCAATACAAACCTCTGAGCTGGAGACACTGCCCGTGGGTATCCTGAAGATGAACACGCAGGCTAAGAGAGACAGAGGAGAAGAACCACCGAAAAATACTCCGATGTGTGAAAGCTCAAAGCCCGTCATAGGAGTGACCACCCAGGCAGGCTCAGGGAGTATGGGAAAAGGCAGCTTTGAGGGTGGGCAGGCCCCAAACCACGGGTGGCCTTCGATGCCCAGCCAAGTCGTCTTCACAAGTACCGTGGACACCACGAGGCCTCGCAGGCAGTACAGAGGATGTTTAGATATTTTGAAAGCATCTTGAATAGACCCAGGCCAAGTGTGGGGCCCCATTCCTCGTCCAGAGACTGTTTCTGAATCGCCCGGATGCAATAACGTACAGTCAGTAACTCGGGGCCTCTTTGTTATTGTCCTTGTTATCAGTTATAAGTCTGCAAGTGTTTAGTGTCGAGATGCTCACGTTTGTCTATCTCTCCTGTTCATCCACAAATCCGCGGCAGGTTTCATCCATGATACCGCACGGTAGGCGTTCTTTTTTTTTTTTTTTTTAAATATTTATTTAGTTTTGAGACAGAGAGAGACAGAGCATGAGCGGGGGGAGGGGGGCAGAGAGAGAGGGAGATACAGAATGTGAAGGAGGCTCCAGGCTCTGAGCCATCAGCACAGAGCCCGATGCAGGGCTCGAACTCACGGACTGTGAGATCATGACCTGAGCCGAAGTCAGACACTTAACTGACTGAGCCACCCAGGCGCCCCTGTAGGCATTCTTAAATCCGGGAACTCACAGGATGAACCCCAACCCGTGGCCCACTCGTGTACCATGAAAGGAAAGGACCTGTTTGCCCTGTCCAGTCCTCTGTCTCATACCTTCCTGTTCCTCCTAGCTCGTTGCTCTACGTCCTGGCAAACCACCTCACTTCTTCCGGGATCCAATGCAGAATTTCCCAGCATCCTCCAGTCTGGAAACCCGAACTCCCCACTGCAGCGTTTCCTTAGCCTCCCAGTGAGAGGAGTCCTACCCGTACCGGGTTCTCAGGACCTTAGTCATGGGGAACAACCCGCTCAGGCCAGTTTCGAGAGCCTGTATTCACTTGCTTCTACACATACTTGTGTGTCTCTCATAGCTCGCCTACCCCTTCCCGCTCACGTCTCAGCTGTCTCTTCCGGTCTGAAGACAGTTTGTCTTCCTTTTCGTCCTTCCCAAGGTTAAACCATGGGCACCTTCCAGGCAGCTCTACCTCCCGGTAGCTCACTCTGCAGAGAGTGCCGAGGACCCCTGGACCCTCACGTCCCCCCTGGCTCAGACACACAACGCTCACCTTCCCTCTGAACTTCGGGAAGCCAAAAAGCTATAAAATGATCTTCGTCTCATGGTGCCTCCATCGTATTGCTTTTATGCTCCAATACGATCATTGCATTTCCAATCTGTGGAGTTCTGGAAAGTTCAGTGATGGTTATTTCCTTCTCTTTGAACGTATGAAAATTTGAGACGACTCATTAAACTTCACAGGGGTCTGCACTGATTTAGTTAAAAATTTTTTTTCATCTTGAATCATTGCAAAATTCCATAAAATTTTCAAAAATGGTACAAATAATATTTTCCTGAACCGCCTCAGAATAACCCCTAAATATGTTTCTACACAACCGCAGGACAAGCCAGGAGAATCAGGGACTTACACTAACACGTCAGTACTGCCTGAACTCCAGATCCCCTTCAAATTCTACCAATTGTTCCAAAACACAGCAGGAGAAGAATCCAGAGCAGAGGCACACATGGCATCCGTACAGTCGGCTTCAGTTAGCCACTGTGCCTCAGAAGTTCCTGGTCTCCTATACTGTCAACCCTTTTGAAAGATAAAGGACACTTGCTTTGTGGGAAGTCCTTCAATTTGTGTGCTCCTAACATCTCCTAAGGATTCGATTCAGGCTCTGCATCTTTGGCAAGGATATCACAAAAGGAATGCTGTGTTCTCCTCATTGCATATTATCAGGTAACATATGGTGTCAATTTGTCCCTTCATTAGTGACAGTTGCTTTGATTGCTTGACTGAGATGGGGTCGGTCAGGCCTGTCCACTAGAAAGTCACGCTTGGGGCGCCTGAGTGGCTCAGTTGGTTAAGCGACCGACTTCAGCTCAGGTCATGAACTCCTGGTTCGTGGGTTCGAGTCCCACGTCAGGCTCTGTGCTAATAGCTCGGAGCCTGGAGCCTGCTGCAGATTCTGTGTCCCCCTCTCTCTCTGCCCCTCCCCCACTCATGCCCTGTCTCTATCTCTCAAAAGTAAAATAAATATTAAAAAAAAAAAAGTCACACTTCTCCACTGTGTAATTAATAAGTATTTTATTGGGAAATACTTTCAAACTATCTGAACATCTCTTTCCTCATTAAACGTTTAATTTATTCATTCTTTTTGAAATTTCTGTCAGTATGGACTCTTGGATTCTGATCGTATTTAGTGGATTGTCATCTCCTGTCATTATGAATGATGCTCAAATTGTCTCATATTTGGCCACAAGGAGCCCCCTGGACTGGTTATCATGTTTCTTTGTGCTTTTCCTTCTTTTTGGTGAAAAAAAGATTTGTCAGGCTCATCTTGTAATATCTCTGTTCCTGCTCAGGAATCTGTTGTTTCTTCAAAGAACTTTGGTTGCTTTTAGAGGTGTTAAAGATATTTATTCATTTATTTTAAGTTTATTTATTATTTTGAGAGAGAGAGAGAGAGAGCACAGGCAGAGAGAGAGGAAGAGAGAGGATCCCAAGCAGATGCTGCTCAGTCAGTGCAGAGCCCAACGTGGGGCTCAATCACACAAACTGTGAGATCGTGACCCTGAACCAAACTCAAGAGTTGGATGGCTTAACCGCCTGAGCCCCCCAGGTCCCCCTTAAGTGATATTTAAGTACAACAGCTGCATGTCCCTGATCCACAGTGGGCTTCACGAGGGAATATACGTGTACTTATATACAGGCACTTAATTATATTTATTTTATATCTAGTACAGATATTTTAAAAATTACTTCATACAGATATCTCCAATTCCAACCTAATGCAATCAGGGTTATTTGAATTCTTACCCTTTCAAAATACCTAACCCTTCTTGTTGGCAGTGAGAAGGCTGGCTGTGACTATCATGTGATTATCTACTTGATCTTTCCCCCTGTGTGACTTCTTGTCCTCACCACATACCCTCTCACCACTCCCCCAGATGTTTTCTTGCCCAACTATGATGGTGCTGTCTCCCCTCCCACACCCGACCCTTCTAGGTGTCTGGCATCCAAGCAAGACCTCTGTTTATTCTATGACTGCACAGAATCCAACCTTGCTCAGACCCACCTGGTGACTTAGGGTCTGAATTGTTCACGAAAAGAGGGAAGAGAAGAAGATGAAGACAAAGACAAAAACAAAGGAGGAGAAGGAAGGGGAGGGGGAGGAGGAAGAGAGAAGGAGGGGGGAAAGAAGAAGAGGAAGAAGAAGAAGAGGGGTTCCAATGTGGTTTTAAATCTGCAGCTGCACCAGTGATGCTAACACCGTTATTATCTTGAATACACATGGAGCCATATGCAGAGTATACACTTATTACTGACTTATTTCCTCCAAGGAATCAGCCACCAAAAGGCAACAGAAACCAGGGCAGTATCACAGACTGGAGGAAGTGCAAGGTTTCCTAGTTAGCTCAAGTCAAAGGGCACTTCTGAATGGGTTTCCTATAATATCCCAGCTAGAGATTAGCACCTGCTCAGAGAGCTCACCATCACTTATCACTCACACGGTGGATCATCCATCTTTGTCTCTGTACATAGAGGGATTGTCTTGGGACTGACAGTGGACACTGTGTATTATCTTTTAATGTTTTTATGATAGGAGAGTTCGCTTCTTCATTTCTTAGCAACTACCAGAAAATCTAGAATTTGATGCCCACCTAAACCTTAATAGAATTTGTTTATGCAGCCAAGAAGGGCAGAATCTCACTGGCTAAAGACTTTTCCAGCTGAGTCACTGACTGGCCCAGTATACCTTTCTGGGAAAATATCAGAATCTAATGCAAAGATGCTAACAATTACTTCTGGTGCATTTAGTTTTCTCTTTGATGGAGGACGTAGTGAGATTCCAGTACACAGGAAAACACTGGGTAACCCCCTGTTTGTCTCCCTGCCATGAACACAGTCAGAAATGATGAATTTGAAATATTTACTCCACTATTTCTGCAGCTATTCTCACTCTTTCTTCTTAAAATCTTGAAGACTTTTGTCTAAACCATCAATGAAATATCTGTACTTCAATATTCTTATATCCTACTATAAACATAATTTTGGAAACAAAGGATCCCAGTATTTTTTTTATTTAAGAGAAAAAGAGAGAGTATGAGCATGGGAGAGGGGCAGAGAGAGAGAGAGAGAGAATCTTATGCAGGCTCCATGCCCAATGCAGAGCCCAACGGGGGGCTTGGTCTCATGACAGTGAGATCATGACCTGAGCCAAAAATCAAGAGATGGACACTCAATCAACTGAGCCACCCAGGCGCCTCTCCTGGAAATTTTTAGAAGATATTCTATTCACATTGTTGTTGTTGTTGGTGGTGGTGGTGGTGACATAAATGCTGCCTTTGACTCTGACTTGAGTTCCAAGTTACCAGGCAAGTTGAAATTTCGGTCATGACCTTTCACTTTCATAAATCTCCTATTTTTTTAATTCCTTAACACGGGCTCAAATGGACTTTCTCAGATTCCTCAGGTGGCCTCCTCTCTCTCTGGGCACCGTAGTTCTCTGGATCAGGCATCATCATGGGGTGTTGTCATCCATCATCCATACGGTCTCCACTCTACTTCCCCAATAGACTAAGGGCACCTTGAGATCTACGACTTGGTCAACTCATTTCTGAGCACGAGCCTGGCACGGGGCAAGCACCCAGCAAATATCTGTTGAAAACGAAAGAAGCCTGGAAAAGAGCACCAGGCCAGTCACCGGAATCGGGCCGACGCCTTGCCCCCCTTAGCGATGCGTCAGCTGGACTTAGGCCTCCTGCTCGAGTTCCACCAGCAGCTTCAGATCCAAGCGATAGTGATATTCATTAGCTTTGAATGCAGAACATTTCCATGTCAGTGGCCAGGAGAAGTACGCCAGAAATAAGAGCCTCAGCAAAAGGACACCGTCTTCCTGCAGCGGCATGCTCCTCACATTGCGTGGGTAAGAATGTGGGTCTGGACTTGTGCCAAGCATCGTGCATTGCAAAGAACCTTCCCTGGCTTCGGTTTGCCGTGGACTGCATGCACACTCCGGTCCTGTACAGGGCCACCCCAGGCTTCTCTCTCGCAGGCGCTGCTGGAAATACGACCACGCCGTTTAAGCTTCTGACACCAGCCGCTGCTGGAAACAGTTTCCTCTCAGCTGCTGCTGATAAGTCCTCAGTCTTCCAGTCTCAGCATCCCTCCCTCCTCCAGGCAGCCCACTTCCTCACTTACTTAACCTACTTTAGTCCCGCCCCTCATGGTCCCTGCCACCTGTCTTTCAAAAGAGTCACGTGCCTACTCCTTAGGCAATAAATTGAGATGTAATTGAGAGGATGTCAATTACACCTCAATAAAACTGAAAGCAAAAATGGCCTATTTATTGCTTATATCCAAGATATGTCTTTTTAATAAATTACTGCTTTGGGTAAAATCAGAGAAAAAACATTATTACAAGAGGCTTGTTAATACCAGAATAATTTCTATTGGTTTCATAGAGTAAACCATAAAAAAGTCACATGCTCATAATTACTTTTAAAATTATCAGTTTATTTTTAGGTTTTTATTTATTTATTTTATGAGAGAGAGAGAGAGAAAGAGAGAGAGAGAGAGAGACTGAGCAGGGGAGAGGCAGAGAGAGAATGCCAAGCAGGCTCTGAGCTGTCAGCACAGGGCCTGATGTAGGGCTTGATCTCAAGAACCATGAGATCACGACCTGAGCCAAGATCAAGAGTCGGACATTAGCTACCGACTTAGCTACTCAGGTGCCTCATCAGTGTTTTTTATCTGTGTCTCTATCTGTGTTTCTCACTATTCTGTTTCAATCTCTAGTCCGTGTATCTATCTCATGCCCATTGTCAAGGGCGAAATCAGATTTTTATATCACATATCACATTGCCTAAGCTACAGCAGGATTCAAGAAATCCTGAATTCTTCAAATGACCCTCAAAACAGGCCATGGAGACCGTGATACAAAAGTCACTCATGAGGTTGTAGATTCAATTTCCATTTCCTGAAAAGAGAATCCGAGGCCCCATTAACTTGACTTTGATAGAGTCTTGCATCCAAATTGGAGACCCCGCCATGAGGTGTGGGTGACTGAAGACCAGGTGCCCACGAAGGTCCCATCCACGCAGGCTACGGGGAGGTGTGTGCACACCGTCAGCTAGGGGTGGGCACTGAGAGACCCCCTACCCAACCGCAGCTAGTCGTAACCATGGGCTCATAGCTGTAGTATAAGCATCAGTCAGTATTAGCGTGAGGTGATCGTTTTTTACAAGCACTGTGTCGATAACATCTAATTGCCCTGCGAACACTCCTAGGGGACAGACTGAGGACGTCTCTCCTTATTGAAGGCACGTTGTTCAGGAGAAGTTAAATACCTCACCTCGGGGGGATCACGACACAGGTTACTACTTGACGAAGGGTCCAAGCCAAGACCCGGCTGACGCCAAAGCCCCTGTTATTAACCTCGGCGCTCCGTGGCTTCGCCTGCTCGGAGGAAATCACAGAGCATCGCCAGAGGAACACTTCCCGAGTGATCGTGAGGACCTTCCGGCTCTTCTGCTTTTTAGACATTTTTGCTTTTGACGTAGAATCTTGGAAAGAAACACAGCATGATCGAAATGCAGATTAGAGTGGCCACGTAAAGCCCCATGGGCTCCCGCTGCTGACAGAAGGCAGACAGATCACAGGCGCCAGGGGCTTGGGTGTTCGGTTGGCCCCGCTCCTCCACCACACACCGGCTGCCTTGGCTCCACGCCTCTTCTGGCACAGAGCTTCCTTCTCTTCTCGCCCTTGGACACGCTTCCCCTTGAACGGAATGCCTTTTGCTACCATCACGGAACTTACCTGGGCTAACAAAGTAGGGATCATCCTTTTCAAACACGTATTGACAGGATGTGTATTGGGATAGTCCTACAAAATTTCTGCAAAACGAATCCTTTTCCTCCTCCTCCTCCTCCTCCTCCTTCGTCTTCGTCTTTGTCTTCTTCTCTTCCCTCTTTTCCTGAACATTTCAGACCCTAAGTCACCAATTCAGGCATGAAACGTGGGCGGTGGGCCGAGGGAGAATAGCAGACGGAGGTCGGGTGCATGTTCCCAATGCGTTTCCATCTGGCTTCAAACACTTGACCCAGGGTAGAAGTTCTTCTGGAGTTGCTCCTCTCCCGCAGCACGGGTGTATCTGGCGGTAGACGTGATATCCGTGACCACTGCCCCCCACTGCTGTGCACGCATCTAGTCCTTACTGGTTGAACCACTCTCTCCTAGTTATCTAGGCTGCCGGTATTTGGTAAGCCAGCGTTCTTCCGCATTTCCTCTCCTGATCCACTCTCCACTGTCCCCTGTCTCGGTCTGTGCCCTGGAGGCTGGCCCTGTAGACCACATCATCCAAACACGTCTGCCAGAGGGCTTCCTGTTGGGTTTGGCTAATGGGAAACCCAACAGAGAGCAGAGGATGGGACCAGAGGAAGGTTGGGGCGCGTCTTTGCTTCTGTTTCGTGTGGCACCGCACCCCTGCAAGTGTCTGTGCCCCCGCACCCTCCCTGACCACCGGTCTCAAGAAGCAGCTCCACTGTCCCTGTGTGTCAGGCTCTAGGGATCCCGACAGGTTTCTGTCGCCGCTCATCTTTGAGGGTGTTTGTTTCGAACCACGGCCTCCCCTCCCCTCCATTAAGTATTCTTACGGAAGGCCTTCTATTTGAATCCTATGGGCTGAATTCTCTTTTCTAGAACGAACCAGATAATAGAGCCAGAAACAGACCATTCGTTATTTTCCTCCAATTGTACGAAGCAGAAAAAATGTTCTCTAGTCCATTGTATATTTCACGGCAAACAGTTTCATTGTCTGAACCAAAATCATGGCAGTGTGACTTGTGCTTTCATTTTTTCCAGTATATCTATACACATCGAGAGAGAGATGAAAAATCTCTACTACGGTTTTTGGTGACAGCGCCATCTCAAGCAAAACAAAACACTGATGGATGACTGTCTTTCAGGATTCGGTGTATCGTACGGTATTTTCACTGCTCCCAGGCAGAGGTAGACAAACCCTTCATCCTTCCTTCGGGATTCCTCACATATTAACCAACTCAATTTGCAATTGCTTTCTTTGCAGTGTATTTATTTATTTTGAGACAGAGAGAGAGAGAGAGTAGGAGCAGAGGAAGGGCTGGGGGCAGCGAATCCCAAGCAGGCTGCACGCGATCAATGCACAGCCCAAGGTGGGACCCAAATTCACGCACCGCGAGATCATGACCTGAGCCAGAGTCAGCGGCTTAACTGCCTGAGCCGCCCAGGCGCCCCTGCAGTTGCTTTCCTGACTGCCCGCAGCGCGCGTCAATGGAAGGGCGCAGAGCTCAGTACCTGGGTCTCTCCCGTTGCCATGGCACCCGGGCTGTTGGCGTCACTTCTGTGCCGGCTCATACTGTCCCCGAATCACTGGGCCACGCACCTCACCCCCTCCTTTCACTGGCCTTAACAGCTTTGGCTGCCTATTCCAGCCGCTGCCAGTAATTGATCCTTCGGCGGTAAGCCCCGGGGATCCTAAGCAAGTAGGCATGGAGTGCTCCCAGCTGACGGAAGCATCCGGGCACTTATCTGTCATTTGGCACAGTATCCAGCCCATTCGCCCAAATTCCATTCTTCCACAATAATCTGCAAAACCCTCCGAGCCCGAGATTTTGTTTTACTCACGTTTGTGTCTTGGGTCCTCAGCACTCCGCAGTTAATATTGGTTAAATATTGATCCCCCCCAAAAAAATTATGCAATGAAAAACCAGTTGCAGGACCAAATGGTTCAAGAAAGAAGAGCTTCTAAACAGCCTAAAACTCGTCAACTTTATGGTCCCATCTCTTAATTCCATACGTTATGTTTAGAACACGCATGGAACCCTGCAGTCCCGTGTTTTCTGATCCATCTCCTCTGCTCTTCTTTTTAACACAGAGACAATCCCTTCGGCAACGGTTGGGAGCTCTTTGACAAAAATGGAGTGATAACCGATGTATATGATAGTAAACAAAGATCGTTTAAAGCCTTCTCTGGGGGCAGCTTCTGGAAAGTTCAAGACAAATGACAAAAGCAGACAAAGAAATTCTCCCAGACGAGCCGATATCCCTTAGTGGTGGACTCGGAATGGCGCCGTGTGCTAACGGGATGTGAACGGGGAGTTCTCTGAGAATCACCGAGGACACCCTGGATAAACGAACAGCAGAACGTAGTCTTTAAGGAGTCCGAGCAACAGCGAGAGTCCAGAGGATGTTCCGATTTCTTGCTTTATCGCCTGGCATTCCTCCTAAGGAATAAGGTAGAATGAAAACAAATGTGGAAGGGATGAGTTCCTATGGCCCCGCACTCGCAAATTCATTAACTCTCCGATCATTTCAAAGATACATGCAAATAACAGGGGGAGGGGACCCCTGAACTTTGAAGCTATCACCTGGAGGACAGGTCAAAGTGATCCAGGAGAAACAGAACATAATAGCTGCTGCCCAGACAAACTGACTGGAAAGACCACAAGACGGGATTGTGCAGGAAGGGTCGAGGGGAGAGGGGGTAAGAGGCACGTCTTTCTCTGCGTAACGCTGAGCTTTAAAGACTGACAACTTCGTTTAGGAAAGAGAGAAACGGTTCCGAAGAGAAAAAAGGGAGAGCAGAAAGTAGACGCTCGCTTTTTAGAGAAGTACAATCTGCGGATGCGGCCGTCCGCGCGTGTGTTTTAATCCTAAACTGGACGCTGCGCCCTTCCTCTCGATGCCCCTCGGTGAACTTCTGGACCTCCCACGGTCGTGGCCACAGCCCGTTCCCATGTCTCCCCAGTTCCAAAACACAAACCCAAGTCCCACGGCCAAGGATGCAGGCAGGTGGTCCTTCCTCCACAAGCATACCCCTGACCCGGAAACCATTTATCTTACTTCCTGGCTCTTAGAGGGCACCAACTCTACTTCTCTGGTCAAAACGACAACAACAAAATGACACACACACACACACACACACGCACCTGAATATAGAAAACCAGGTAACTCACCAGCTCTGAGAGCAGAGCCGACAGCCTTGAGCCAACCATCACACAAGGAACCCAGAAGGCGGTGAATTCTCATGTCGTGGGTGACAGAGGCATCGAAGCCTGGGAAGGCAGCCTGTGTCTAGAGTCCAGGGGCTGGGGGCTCAACTGGCGGAACAAAAGAATAAGTGATGTTTTTACCTCTCAGGCCAATTGCTTTCGAGAGCTTTCAGGATTTCTTTCTTTTTTTTTTTAAATACGTATTTTTGAGAGAGAGACAGAGCGCCCGCAAGTAGAGGAAGGGCAGAGAGAGAGGGAGACACAGAATCGAAGCAGGTTCCAGGCTCCGAGCCATCAGCACAGAGCCCGATGTGGGGCTCGAACTCACAAACCGTGAGATCACGCCCTGAGCTGAAGTCAGACGCTCAACCAGCTGAGCCCCCCCAGGCTCCCAGAGCTTTCGGGATTTCTGATTTCTCCCTAGAAACATAGGAAGGTGCAGCCTTCTGCTTTTCAACCACAGGGATCCACTCAGAGGGGGGACCTCTTCGAGAGTGTGACACAGGGGCTCCCGGGGGGAGGGGGACTCAGCCAGTTGGGCATCTGACTCTTGATTTCAGCTCAGGTCATGATCTCAGGGTTCGTGAGTTCCAGCCCCACACGGGGCTCTAAATTGACCACGTGGAGCCTGCTTGGGATTCTCTGTCTCCTGTTCCTCCCGCCCTGTACTCTTTCTCTCTCTCTCTCAAAATAAATAAATAAACTTAATTTAAAAAATAGTATTTTTAAAAAAGAAAGCATGACACGAACACTGGGCAACGCTGAGCTGTCATCCTACTGACTCCCGACAGCTCATGTTTTAGCTTCAGTGCCGGACTGTTCCCACTGTGACCTGCCCCTTAGAAGAACCGGCTTTGCGGGGCGCCTGGGTGGCTCAGGCAGTTGGGCGACCGACTTCGGCTCAGGTCAGATCTCACGGTTTGTGAGTTTGAGCCCCATGTCGGGCTGTGTGCTGACAGCTCGGAGCCTGGGGCCTGCTTCGAATTCTGTGTCTCCCCCTCTCTCTGTCCCTCCCCTGCTCATGTTCTGTCTCTCAAAAATAAATAAATGTTTAAAAAAAAAAAAAAAGAAGAAGAAGAGCCAGCTTTGGAAAGATCAAAGGCAGGGGACCTCGTGGGCCGTCCTGTTGGTCTCAAAGGAACTGACCCGGAAACCAGCGACTGGCTCGATCCCTGCACGCGCCATCCGTCCCCGGGGGGCGGGGGGGGGGGGAGGTACGCCTGAGAACACGCTGACGCTTCAGCCCATTTCCATCCCCAAGCGTGGGAGGGGCCGCGTCTAGACTCCTGCGCCGTCAATGCCAAGTCCAGACGTGACCAGGGGGACGTTTGCGGAGAAGCCTCACTCCTGCCTCTGCACCCAGAGCTGTGCGTTGCTCGGACACCCTCCTTCGTGCCGTGGGACGGTCCCTCCCAACTAACCCTTTTTTTGCTACCGTCACAAAATACTGGATTACCAGGCCCCCTGCAGGAGAAGTGCGGCCGAGCCTGGCTGGTCACCCTCGGCATAAAGTTGAGGACAGCACACGCCTCCTCTGGACGGCCCTTCCTCCAGGAAGCCCTCCGTCTCCATCACAGTGGCTGCTCTTTCTGGCGCCCCTTAAACCGATAGCTTGGCTCTAACTCTCCAGGGACAGCCTCCGTACTCCAACCAGCACCCCTGACACCGCCATGGGGCCCAGTAAAACCTGCCTCCTGGGGAGCCCACGTCCTGGAAGGCATCCCCGGAGCAGACCCTCCACCTCCGAGCTGCCTTCCCTACTCGGTCAGGGCTGAAGGGCGTCACGGGCCCGGGTTCCAGGAGGGAGCGCCTTCCCCGGGAAGGCCGAGCTGGGCTGCTTCTCCCGCGGGAGAGCTGCGGCCTCGCACAGGGATGGGAGCATCGCAGGAATTCTCGGGCCGTGAGCACGTTAAGCAATCTCCGGGTTTTGAGAAGAAAGATTGCTTCGACCCTCGTCTGTCATCGTCCCCGGTTGTTGATGCTCCATTTGTCCTCGGACCCAACACGGCGGGAAAGAATTGAAGGTGACTGTACGCTGTCGTTTCCATCTGATGAGAAACTCAGCCCCTTTTCCCGGAGCCTTCTGGCTTTCTTGGCCTGTATTAGTTCGCCTGCCCGAGTTGCGAAGGTTCGGTACGCGGCGTTGAGACGCACGCCGCAGACAGAAGCAGAGGGAAATCCCCCCTGGCTTCCCGACCCGAGTCGCCCAGGACTTCGCGTCCACGTCCACGCCGGGAGGGCGACAGTGAGTCTGGGGAAGAGGCGCCCAGCGGGCGGGCCTCGGGAGACAGTGCTCATCACGTGCTCATCGCGTGGAACCACTTCAGAGCGAGATGCCACCGAGCCACGGAAGCTGCCACACGACCCGAGCAGGCCGGGCACCACTGGAGTTCCGGGCGGCCGGCGGTTCGGACCGCAGGGCGACCCCAGGCACCGGTCCCCTGCCCTGCCCAGGACTCGGAGCTGAACACAGGCGGGCAGAGGGACCAGCGCCCTGATGACGCGCCCACCACCCCCAGCACGGCGGGCGGCTGTCTCCGTTCGCCTCCGAAAGTCTCCATCACCTCCTCTTTTTGGCGGTCTCGGCGGCCGGCGCTGCCGTCCAGCGGCCCACATCAGTCCTCCTGCTGCGCCGACGGTGACAGACCGGGGGTCCACGCCCAGCTCTCTGGACCCTGGGGGCGTGTCACCCTGAATGGCGAAAGGGCCTTGGTGGATGTGATAAACTGAGGACCCCGAGACGGGAGGCGGTCCTGGCTCACCCGGCCGGACTCAGCGCCCGAGGGAGAGGGGACAGGCGCACCCGGACGAGGAGTGTGACAGCCATAGAGGGGGCAGGACGGGCTTGGAGAGCGGGGGAAGGGGCCATGAGCCAGGGGATGCCGGTCACGTCCGGAGGCCGCGAGGAAGAGGACACGCGTCCCCCTGGTAGCCTCCCAGGGAGCAGCGCCCTGCCGACGGCTCCGGAGAGGCTCGGCAGGAAGCGTATGAGTCGGCGTTCGGTGACACTAAGACTGCAGACCTTGGGGCCGCTCGAAGGGGGACTGCACGCAGGTGCCGCACGGACAAATGCGGGGCTCGAAAGAAGTTTATTCACAAGGTAAGGGGTTTTTTAATTAAAAAAATGTTTTTAATGTTTATTTTTGAGAGAAGGGCAGAGAGAGGGAGACACAGAATCCGAAGCAGGCTCCAGGCTCTGAGCTGTCAGCACAGAGCCTGACGTGGGGCTCGAACCCATGAACTGTGAGATCGCGACCTGAGCAGAACTTGGACACTGAGCCAACCGAGCCACCCAGGCGCCCTGTAAGAGTTTTTTTTTTTTCTTTTTTTAAGGTTGTTTATTTTGAGAGAGAGAAAGAAAGAGCACCAGTGGGGGAGGGGCAGAAAGAGAGAGAAAGAGAGAGCAGGGGAGGGGCAGAGAGAGAGAGAGGATCCCAAGCAGGCTCCGAGCTGTCAGCCCAGAGCCCAGCCCGGGACTCAGTCCCACAGACCTCGAGATCATGACCTGAACTGAAACCTGAGTCGGAGAGTCAACCAGCAGAGCCACTCGGGTGCCCCGATTCACAGCGGAGGCCTGAGCTGCGGACGGTGCAGGCTGTGGCCCGCGGCCCCTGCGGCAGCATGGGGAGACTGCGCACCGACGTGCTCTGTGTGGGCAGATGGGAGACCCTGACAGAGCAGACGTGACCCACTAAGGGGAGGTCTTTAGGGTGGACGTCCCTACGGAAGAGGGGACACGGGGCACCTGGGTGGCTCGGCCGGTTAGGCGTAAATGTAAATATATATTCATATAATTTTTATATATTCTACTAGCCCGTTAGCTGATACTCCTTTGAAACCACCCTCTCCCATTGTGGAGGTTGCCTTCCAGTGTCGTCGATGGCGCCCCGGCCCCGCAGAAACCTTTTACTTGACAAAGTGCCAGTTATTCAATTACTTATTTAATTCTGTTTTCACATTTCTATGTGAAGTCTAATTAGTTACAGTGCAATGCGGCCCCAGGAGCAGAATGCAGTGACGCGCCGCTTACACGCGACACCCAGCGCCCCTCAGGGGTGCCCTCGGTAGTGCCCACCCCCACCTGCCCGTCCCCCGCCCACCTCCTTCCACCAACCCTGGTTTTACTCCACGTCATTAAGAGGCTCCTACGGTTTGTTGCCCTCTCTCTTTTTTTCCCCTTCCCGTATATTCATCTGTTTTGTTCCTTACATTCCACACAGGAGTGAAATCACAGGGGATTTGCCTCTCTCTGACTGACTGACCTCACTTCACGTAATATGCTCTAGTTCATCCGTGTCGTTACAAACGGCCAGACTGCATTCCTTTTGACGGGGGAGCACTACTGCCACGTGTACATAGATCGCACCTTCCATCCGTCAGTCCGTGGACATTTGGACTCTTGTTTCCCTGGCCTCGGGAGACCTATCTAGAAGTTGCTAAGGCCGACGTCCCAGAAATTACCGCCTGTGTTCTCTAGGGTTTTCATGGTTTCGGGTCTCACGGTTAGGTCCGTCATCCGTTCTGAGTTTATTTTTGTGCGTGGTCTGAGACAGCGGTCCGGGTTCACTGTTTTGCATGCGCGTGTCTGAAAACCCTGCTACCCGCCCGCCTTTCCCCTGCTGAGCCGGGCGGCCGCGTGCTGTGTCTCCGCACGCTGGGTTGGATGGCTCCTCCCAGGATGGGCATTGGGCCCTCCCGAAGGGCCTTTCCAACACCTGTGGACGGGGGACAAGGCACCCGGAGGCAGCCCCCCTCTGGCTCCCGACGGAACGGGGCGGCTGCGCAAACCACACCGAGGGTCGCGCATCGTTCCGGGGTCCGCCCGCAGCGCAAGCTGATGGGTGGCGGGGTCGCTCTTCGTGAGCTGTGCGTTCAACTCATGGGCCCCGTTTTTCCTGAAAACGCTCGAGTGTAAAGAAAAACGCGATGGATTCTCCAATAAGGTAGCGAAATGTCTCCTTTACACCGACGAGCAAGAGCAAAGGAGGAAAAAAATGTTTCCGACGTGTTTCGGCAATTTGAAACCCTTTCCAGCAGGGAAAAAAGAAAAAAAAAAGATCTAGTCAAACTCTTACAGGAATCCTCACTCTAAGCGACAAGACCATTTATCGAGTCCAAACAGAAAACATCCAGACACTTCTCTCTTCTCCTTATCCGCTGTACACCACCTGACAGTATCTTCACGTCTATAAACGGCACCTGACCTAGAGGGTCAACATGCCGCTTTCACTCTGAAAATGGCAATGACCTCAAGAACGCAGACTGCGCAAAGATGGCCACGTAACTGACATTACTTAGTTTACTTAACACGTCCAAAATGGATTCGTTCTGTTCTCACGCGAATGGCACACACTTGTTCTGTGTTCCCAGAGGAGGGATGCTGGCTGACTATCCCGTATCCATTTTCTTCTCACGTAGACTCAGAACCCTCACTTCCTTTTAGGGCCTCGGCTAAAACTGCGCCGTGAAGTCAGATAAGCCCGAGCCCGTGGGGTAGACTGCCGGGAGGTCTCTTTAAACGGTGTGCGCTTTTATTCCCCCTTAATCTGTTTTTCTGCTTTGGATGTTGTGACAGCTCGCGCTCCAGCAGCCATTTTGGGATATAAGGGAAAGTCTAAAGCCGGCAGAGCTGGGTTTTTGAGGTCTATGGAGCCGCTGTATTTGCCAGAATAACAGGCAAGCAGCCACTGCCCACTGAATACTGCTGACCTGCTCCGATGCTCCCCTCGCCCTCACAGACCTTACCCAGTTCTCCACCTGTGACGGCCCAGCCGGGCGGTAACTCGTCCATGAAGTTGGTTCCTGCACCCGCGGTTAGAAGGAAACACTCACTCCCCATGGCCCCGGAGCAGGAGTGCTCGCTGCCTACAGATCTCCCCTCGCCTTCCCGTGTAACCACGTGCTTCTCAAGGTCACACTATGCGGGTCTTTCACTTCTTGGTCTACCAACCTCACGTTTGCCGTACCTACCATCTATTTAGGGACACGGAACGGGCTCAATAGTTCGGATGGAAAGAATGAACGTGTGTGCAGGCGCGTGTACTCGCACGCGTGCGTGTGTTTGCACGTAAAGGGCTCTGAATTACTCCCGTTTGTGAAGCTGACTTGCAGTGGACCATCAGCATCCCACGGCAAAACCGCCCTGGGCTGAAATACGGCAACACGGCGAAGGAAAGTCAAAGACAAGGGGTGCTTGGGGGGCTCAGTCGGTTAAGCGGCCGACTTTGGCTCAGGTCATGATCTCACGGTCTGTGAGTTCGAGCCCCGCGTCGGGCTCTGTGCTGACGGCTCAGAGCCTGGAGCCTGCTTCGGATTCTGTGTCTCCCTCTCTCTCTGCCCTTCCCCTGCTCACGCTCTGTCTCTAGGTCTCTCAAAAATAAACATTAAAAAAAAAAAAAGACGAAAACACGTCCGAACCAGTCTGAAAATTTCAAGTGTCTCTATCCCCCGTTTAGGAGGGGGCAGTTGGGGATCACGCTGAGGGCTTCATGTCACACTCATGAGTTCCAAACAGCGGGGGAAGGTGCGTGCAGGCGGGGGGGGGGGGGCGGTATACAGCATGGAAGGTTTTAGGGTGATCACGTCACACTGTTTTCCTTCCGATGTCCTCTAAACCAAGCCAACTACGACCGTGAGCCCCGACTGTTTACTCTTCTAAAAATATACGTCTTGTTTGCCTTTTCCGATCCGGAGTTTGGACGGGGGCTTGTATCCATCCCTGTTCAAACAGCCGGGTAAAGATAAACCACGCGATAAAAGCTAGGCTGCTAGAACTGTGATAATCGCTGTGTTCTCTGCCTGACAAAGTCCTCTCCTCAGGATGCTTTCAAAAGGAGGCAGTCTGTCTAAAGGGCTCGCATCGTGTGACCGTAAGCCCAAGGATCTTAAGACAAATGTTTAACTGCAGAGGCACGAGATACATGACCACGCTGACATTTCCAGCACGAACAGAAGATCTGACCTTTCGTGTCCGCTCTCCTGGGAGGTGGCGCGCTCACACGCGGAGCTTCCTGTTGCTTCCTGCGGACCGTTCCAGGGCCGACCGGGCTGACCGGGCCACACCGCCTTCCGGAAAACAGCGGCTCGAAGGCTCCCTGAGAGTGGAACTTTGCAGACAGAAGCTCGATCAAATTTTAACCTCTTCAAGCTTTAAAAGATCTCGAGTGGATGCATTTCCTCCCGAGCTTTTCACACAGGGCCCCTGACGTGCAAAGAAACCCGCGGCTCCGCTCCAAGCGTCGGGTCACACGAAAGCACGTCTCATTCGCTCCCCGTGTTCCCATGCCCCGGGTTTCCTCGGTCGGCTCGACGACGACCACGACAAAGGCCTTCATCTTCCACTTTGACAACGAGACCGTGTTGGAACGAGGGGCAGGGGCAGCCACCCTAACGCCCTAAACGGGAACTTCTCTAGGAGAGCAGGATTCACGCGATTTGATCGAAATCATTCGATCAAAACTCTCTGATTGGCTGAATCCCGGCAAGGGAGAAAGTTCTCTAGTATCAAATGGTATCAGGAAAAGACAGATTTTAGGGCGATCCTGCTTCTGGGAAAAAAAAAGGGACAGGAACGTCACGAGCTTGGGCCCCAAGCTCCTATGACTCCAAACTCTAACTGGATAAGGTCTAACTTTAAAACGAAACGAATGCAGGCGGCCGTCCACGGAGAGTCGAGAAAAAGTGTTCTTCGAAGAACATTTGAGAAACATCTCAAAGCTCAGGGATGCCTGGAGAACTCAGGGAGGGACGCGCTCGCCTCGCGCGTGTCGCTCTCAGAGGCAGGGTGTCGACCCGCCACGGCCCTTCGGAGTCACGTCGCGGCCCTCTGTCTCCAGAGACGAGGGCAGTGACCCTGGCGACGGCAGAACCGTTAGAAAATCATCAAGGGTTTGAAAGGTAACACGTATTTACTACGCATCATACTAGTTTGCTGGTGACATCGGAAGGTAAGTGGACAGGGTACATCATTGACTTTGAAATGGAAGCGCGCCTCAGAATGCCAGGGGGCATTAAGAAAATTAAGAAATTAAGAAAAACGGAATACATCCACCTTATGTTTCTTTCTATGCCTACCTGTATTTAAACTCTGTGCCGTTCTGGTAAAACCGGTATAAAGGACATACAGTACCCAGTTCAATTCATTAGATTTTGCTAAAGGGTTCACTAAGGAGCTTCTGAATTCTGATTTCTTTAAGAAAAGCATCTTTTATATGAAAAGATGGCACTTTTAGGGGTGCCGGGGTGGCTTAGCTGGTTAAGTGTCTGACTTGGGCTCAGGTCATGATCTCGCGGTCTGTGGGTTTGAGCCCTGCGTCGGGCTCTGTGCTGCCGGCTTGGAGCCTGGAGCCTGATTCGGATTCCGCGTCCCCCTCTCTCTCTGCCCCTCCCTGGCTCGCACTTGGTGTTTCTCTCGAAAGTTAAAAAAAAAAAAATTAAAATTCTTTTGTAAATTTTTAGGAAAAAGCAGCAATTTTTACACGTCCTACCATACGACATCCAGTATTAAAAAAAACTGTTTAAATCCTTGAATTTTTATTTAGACAAGTGTAAGCGTATCTAGTACAAGAGCAAAATTGGAAATCAGCCTGAGCTACTATTTGCTAAACAAATCAGTTAGGAAAGGTACTGGCCCTGGCTGCCTCAGTTTCCTTAAAGGTACAGTGAACCGTTGGGAACAGACAGTCTCCGGCAGAGCCTGGACGGCTCCAGGATGTCTCGGCCGCACTCGGGCTCCTGTGAACTTCCAGGATGAACTATTAACAAAGACGAGGAACGATGCCTTGCAGAAACGTCTCCTCTCGTGCTCAGACAGGCAGGTGACCAGGCCGGCAAGAGCCGGCGGACGGAGCCAGGGGGGACCGGGAAGTCTTCTGTTGCTCGGTCGCAAGATTAATAAACACCTGAATGAAAGGACGGAAACCCTCGTTAGCGTGCAGGAACGCTAGGCCTTCTCTCTCAACTACTAGACGAAGGGACGTCTTCTCGAAGCCCCACTTTCCCCCCAAACCACAAACCACTCATTCACACCACCCGCCCAGAAACCACCACGCACGGCGCAGTCCTTTGAGGACGATTATTAGATCACCTGGAAATTCTGAAGGCCACAAGCTTGAGAATGAAACTGGGATTTAATTCTACATCCTGGCGCTCAGGAAAGCAAGCACTTTGCCTCCCGAAGCCCACTACGGCTCACTTACCGCGGAGTCCCCTGAGATGCCTGGGAGCATGGGCAAAGCCAAGAAGGGAAGGTTAACAGACGAGATTTCCCCGGTGAATGCCCACCGTACCTGTCCACAAACGGGAGACCTACTCCTCACGCACCTTCTTTTCTAAGTTCATTCATTTATTTTGAGAGACAAGACAGAGACGACACAAGTGGGGGAGGGGCAGAGAGAGAGGGAGAGAGAGGATCTCGAGCAGGCTCCGCGCTGTCAGGGCAGAGCCTGATGCGGGGCTGGAACCCAGGAAGCCGCGACAGCATGACCTGAGCTGCTTAACCAACTGAGCCACCCAGGTGGCCCCACCATCAGTTTTCAAAGATTTATTTATTTTTGAGAGAGAGAGAGAGAGAGAGAGAGAGAGAGAGAGAGAGAGAGCACAAGTGGGGGAGGGACAGACAGGGGGACAGAGGATTCAGAGCAGCTCTGTGCTGTGGCAGCGAGCCAGGTGTGGGGCTCGGACTCACAAACCCTGAGATCATGACTGAGCTTGGACGCTCAACCGACTGAGCCCCCCAGGTGCCCCCTAAATATGTACCTTAAGTAGAGAGCTGACAAGAAACAAACCTCTTAACACTCACCATCCTGAGTTGTAAACCCAGGGATCAGTTTAAAGAAAGAAGCGATCCGACTAGTTTTAGAGTCAGCTGCGGGGGCGCCTGCGGGGCTCAGTCAGCTGAGCATCCAACTTCGGCTCAGGTCATGATCTTGTGGTGCGTGAGTTCAAGCCCCGTGTCAGGCTCTTCTGTGCTGACAGCTCAGAGCCTAGAGTCTGCTTTGGATTCTGTGTCTCCCTCTCTCTCTGTCCCTCTCCTGCTTACCCTCTGCCTCTCTCTCTCGAAAATAAATAAACATTCAAAACATAAGCAATTAAAGTCAGCCGGGGCGGCCTCAAGCACACAGCGACACGCAGCCTGCCGCCGCGTCCGAGGTCCCATACCTGCTCCAGGGCGGTCTGGCTGATGGAGTAGTGCTGGATGTGCGGGAGGGCCTTGCTGCCTTCCAGGACCCTGAACAGGTCGGCGAGGCACTCCCACTGCCTCGGCACGTGGTATTCCAGCAGGTTCAGGCGCTGCCCCTAAGAGCCGAAAGCAAACTGTAAACTGTGTCACACGACGGGCCGCCGTCACGCAAAGTCGATCACAGGACATTTAACCGCTAAGTAAATGATCTGTTTTCCAAACCACGCACCCGAACGCCAGCTGGGGCGCGGGTCCGTTCTGAGTCTCCGGTGCGGGCGGACTGACGGCGACTGGGTCTGAGGCAGAGCGGGGGGAGGGTGAGGGGTCCTCAAGGCTGAGTCGCCGATTTGCTGCTCATACTCCCACTGACCCGCCACCAGCGGGGGGCCGCTCTCTGGGGCCAGGAGGGGCGGAGCGCTAGCCGAGAAGGAGGGCGTTACTGTCGAGGCACGGAGGACCAGAACTTGGCGGGGACGGGAGGAGGGCTCCCGGTCGTCCTCGCCGTGAGCTAGCAGAGCCGCCCTTGGTGAGCGAGGGAGCCCTCCGCCCCTCGTTGGCACCCGTGCAGCGTGGGATGACAGCACGCGCGTCCTGTATCGGGGCCGTACTTGGGCGCGAACCACCGCATTGTAAGAATGCTTATCAACGGATTTGCTCGGCGGCTCTCGTTGAAATAGACGGGTGACAGCTACTTTATAGGCCAGAACCTATTAGAATTTATGACAAACTGGATCACATAGTTACCCAAAACACTATACACGGTGCTTCTAAGATGCTAATGGACCCAGTCACCTCCTAAGATGCTCAGCTGGACTCGGTAGGCTGGGGCTGGGGATCCTGCAGAGGTCACCAGCTCCCAGGTGACAGGACTGCTGGTTCAGAGACTGCGCTTCGCAGCACGTTAGTAGGGGAGTATGACCCCAAGCACGGGCCACTCCTCGTGAAAATAATGCTGACACCAGCAAGCCTCTGAACCCCGCAGCCAACACCTGGACGAAATTCCCTCCCTCCCGCGAGCCTTCCTTCCCGAACGAAACGTGCCTGCGCCCGCGGTAACGGGGTACGTAACCACAGGCCCTCCGGGAGACCCAGCAAAGTGGTCGGATGGGCTCGTCACCCTTCACAGGGCCAAGCAGTACGCACTTGTCCTCTGCTACTTTCGGCGGGAAGGGGTGGCCCGTGCTTTGCAATGAGGCTACGACAATAGGCAAGATCTCATCACAGCACAGAATTACAACAGGGAAAAAGGCAGATGTGCTTATAAGATTCCTTTTTTTTTTTTAACGTTTATTTATTTTCCAGAGAGAGAGCGCGAGCAGGGGAGGGGCAGAGAGAAAGGGAGACACAGAATCCGAAGCAGGTTCCAGGCTCTGAGCTGTCAGCACAGAGCCCGATGTGGGGCTCAAACTCACGAACCGTGAGATCATGACCTGAGCCGAAGTCAGATGCTCACCCGACTGAGCCACCCAGGCGCCCCCACATCAGATTTCTTATGCTGAAAACAAGGACGTCGTGTAGAATATCAGCACTACCTTAAACTGGATCCCTGGAAAGTGGAGCTTCAAGCAGTCAGAAACCGCACTGTGCGGGTAGGTCTCCTTACAGAGCCAGATCTTGACGGTATAGCCATCGCCAAACCTGAAAGTTAAATGAAATTAAAATACGGTTACAACTACTTGGACATAAGATGGGCGACTCCCCAGTCCACTTCCGTAGAGCTACGGTAAAAGCATCTCACTATGCTGAGTCAATGGGAAATTTAGAATTCCGAAAACGCAGTATTCAGAAGTTATGCTGTTTTCTGTCATCCACTGACACAGACACGGATTAATCCTAAAAACAAAACCAGCAAATCTCGGAACTGTTGCCTATTCAGTAAAAGAGGGAAGCTGAACTGAAAGCAAAGTGCTGAGTTTGAGAAGTCGGAGCCGGGCCCGAGAGCAATCCAGAGAAACGCCGCTGTCCCCAGGTCTGCGGTGATTAAGTGTGGGACGGGAAAGGCGACAGGGAGCACCCAAGTGACCAGCCGGGCGTTTGCTTCTTCATCCCAGAAAACAACCCTCCCCAGTGTCCCCCGACCCAGCAGGTGCAGTGACCACAGGGTGCTGCTGCCCGGGAGGTACAGTTCTCAACGCTGCGGAGCTGTGGACAGGCCGCTCCTCCGTGTCCGGGCGACCACACGGGAGGTGGTGTCCAGGCCGCAGAGCGATCCCCGATGGCCACCTCCAAGAATTCGTGGGGCTTCCAGAAATAAGTTTGTGATTCTACCACCAATCCCAGGTGCCCAGTGTGGCTCCGGGCACATCACAGCACCGAATAAAGATGCATGGAATAAAAACAAAAACACGGATACATCGTGAGGATAGCAGTTGTCAATTTCGTTCACAAACATATCTATCCCGATACCCAGAACTAATAACTAGGAGTTGAATGAGTGAATGAATGAACCAATGAATGAATGAATGAATGAATGAATGAATGAACGAAAGAATGAGTAGAACTGACGGCATGCCCGGACCTTCATACGCACCTTCATTTACTTAAATGTAACACTGAATTCAAGCAAATTTGTCACAGTGAGGTTGACCCTAACATACAGGTGAATCAGCTTTCCGGTGCATCTGTCTGGTGCAGGAGGAGCCCCAGGACAAGGTGACTTTGCTCAGGGCCATGGAAGCGCCCTAGGTCCTAGTCCGGGCCCTGATTCCCTGCTCCTGCCCTGACTTCAACTTTCCCCCGAGAAGCGAGCATGGCCCCACGTCCCCCATCATTCAGTGCTGATGGTCTCGAGTCCACCCGCTCGTGGTTGAGCGGCTACCGAGGACTCTGATGAAACGGAGACAAAAGCAGGCAGAGTGGCACCGCCGGCCGTCTCTGAGCTGCCCCTGAGACTTCCTGAGGGCCCGCACCGGGTCCGTGCAAGAGCGTGGGTCCTGGCCCTCCTCTGTGCTTGGGAGCAGGGCTCCCCGCTGGGTCGCCCACCCACCCGGCCTGTCACGGCCTCCCAGGCTGGGGGGTGTTTCCGGGTCTCACGTGGGGAACCGTGTCCTCGCGTGAAGTCACGTCCTGGGGGCGCGGCGGAGGACGGGGCGTGTTTCTGGTCTGGTCGTTCTGAGTCTGACCGAGTGTGTGCGGCCGACGCTGAGCCCCGGCGGCCGGCCGGGCCAGAACGCACCCCCTCCTTCCACGTCCCAGACGTGGGACCCGGGCGTCACATCTTCGGTCAGGGAAGGGGCAACACCACCAGCCGCCTGTTAAGGGTGTCCGGGGACTGAACGATTTCCTTGGAAACCGGCCGGGACCGCGCCTGGCGCTGAGTCAGTAAATACTCACCCAGTGAAATCCAGTCTCTGCACGGGACAGGACCCGAATGGGAGAACGCCTACTTTGGCGGGAAGGAGCTCATGCGCACTGGGAGACACAGATGAGCCGATTAGAACGCGGGTCGGAAGCGCGAAGGCGGGAGGCGACAGTGCGCACAGACGAGCTCACTCTTGCACCGGCGCGGGGATCCACGCGCACCACTAGCGGATCATGGCCTCAGCTCCCGAACCAGGCGTCGCTCAGAGAGAAGCACACCACTGTCCCCGTACCCTGCCCTACAGCCGCGGCTCGGAGACTCGGCCTTGGAGGAGAAGCCGGCCATCAGGCGGCTGATTCCCAGTCTCTTCCCAAAGGAACCGACCATATTTGCAGCAGAGCAAAGACAGAAGTTCAAGGCTAAGGCCCTCATGAGAGTCAGCAGCGGTCTTGGAATGAGGCGAGGGGGACACAGGTACGTGCGGTACCCACACAGGCCACCTGGCTGGGGTGCGGGAGAGAACCGAGGAAAGAGCACCCTGGAAAAGCCCTCCTGGGGTCCCTGGCCGTGGGAAGCGTGCTTCCAAAGAAGCCCAAATTCCATTGGATTCTGCTGTGGAGCACTTTACATGCCAGGACACTGCTGAAATCAATGGCCATCAGGGAAGCTAACAGCGGGGTGTGGTCAAGGAGCAAGGTGGGGGCTCCATCACCCTCCGGGGTGACTGCGGCATGCCCTGGGCGCCTCCTCAGATGATTCACATGGCGGTGGGGGCAGAAACGGGTTTCGCTAAAACTACCCAAATGCTCACTACGCACGGACACAAGCGGAAAACCGTAACAAGCCCGAGGCGGGTGGCTGATGCCCAGAATTGCTGCGATGTGTCATCAAAATGCCCAGTTTCCAATAAAAAATTATGAGACAGACAGAAACAGGAAAGTATGACCCAGACCCTGGGGAAAGGAACGTACGCAACAGAAGCTGCTTCTGAAAGCAACCAGACGGTGGATTCAAGAAGACTTCCGAGTGGGGATTACAGACATGCCGAGAGAACGGAAAGAAACCCTAATTAAAGACGCAGAGGAAGGTCTGATAAGGGCGTTGCGTCAAATACAGACTGTCAGGGAAGAGACAGAAACTATGACGAAGACGCACATGGAAACTCCAGAGCCAAGTAATACGGATGCAGTAACGCACCCAAGAGGCTCGGAGTTTGACTCTGCAAAAGGAAGAATTCATGAGCTGGAAGACAGATCGGCAGGTCACGTAATCAGAACACAGACAGAAGTGAGTGGAGAAGAATGAGCAGAGCCTCACCCTGCGCGTGGGACGCCATGAACGAGATCGACGGGCGACTCCTCACCAGAAATAATGGGGACCAGAACCCACGGAAATGTTACCATTCAATATACAAATATACATACATATAAATGTTACCATTTAAATACTTCAAGTGCTCAAAAACAAGCAAACAAACAAGCAAAGAAACAAACTAAAAAACCGCAAAACCCCCATAAAAACTGCCAGCCAAGAATCCTATGGCACAAATGTTACCTTTCAAAACGAAGGCAAAATGAGAAGAGTTCCAGATAAAAACTGAGAGAATTTAACGGGCACACCCTCCATCCAAGAAATACTGAACTAAGAACTTAACTTCGGCCTGAATGTGGGTAGATTATAGACAATATTTCAAATCCACGTGAAAAGGGAACTGTATAATTATAACAGACAATAAAAACACCTATCCTCTCTCTTTTCTTCCCTCAACTGATTTGAAAAGCAATTATATGAACAATATGTAGTTGTATCATTGGGCCTATAACATAAAAATGCAGTCAACACGCCAGTAACAGCCCAAAGGAGACGAGAGGGGGCAAAGCTGTGTCTGCCTAGGCAAAGCTGTGTCTGCCTATGAAAAGCGCTTCCGATGATCCTTCGATCCACAGGAAAAGGGTAAGAGAACCAGGAATGTTCCATAAGGAAGGGAATATAACAAAAGCTATAAATATATGCTTGCTCTCCTTCTCTGTAACAGCTCCTTTAAAGAACAGAAATATGTACAAAATTATACGCAGTGATAATTATAGCTCCATTCTTGGGTTGGGAACACCAGTAAATGTTATGTGTATAACCATAATAACACAGAGGCAGGAATGCGATACGGAACATGTCCGTACTCACTGCATGAGCACTGAATGGAGCTAAGTTAGCTTAAATCTGAAGCTAATTCTGATGAGTTAGGAAGGATGTGGTAAGCTCCAGAGCATCCACTAAGGATATAACAAAAAATACAGGTATAGGGGAAAAATCACCAAGAAATCAAGATGCCGTGTTAGAAGATATAACAAAATAGGGGCACCTGGGGGGCTCAGCTGGTTAAGCGTCTGACTTTAGCTCAGGTCACGATTTCACGGCTCATGGGCTCAGGTCCCGCCTTGGGCTCTGTGCTGATAGCTCAGAGCCTGAAGCGTGCTTCATGTGCTGTGTCTCTGTCTCTCTCTGCCTCTTCCTAAGTGACTCTCGCTCTCTCTCTCTCTCAAAAATAAACAAACAGTAAAATATTTTTAAAAATGTTAGAAACTATTCACTTAATGCAAACAAAAAAAAAAAAGCAGTATAGGAGAAACGGCAAAACGAAAGTAATGTGAGGCCTAAAGAAAACAAAGATGAAGGGGCAAATCTAACTAATATCAGGGCACTGGGGTGGCTCAGTCAGTTAAGCATCCAACTCCTAATTTCAGTTCAGGTCAAGATCTCATGGTTTGCAAGTTCGAGCCCCATGTCAGGATCTGCAATGACCACACAGAGCCTGCTTGCAATTCTCTCTCTCCCTCTCTCTCTGTCCCTCCCCTGCTCACTTTGTCTCTCCCCCTCAAAATAAATAAATAAAACTTAAAAAAATCTAACTAATATCAGTAAATGTACTATAACAATAACCAAATTATATCAGTAATAATATTAAATGCGAATGGATTAAACAATCAAAAAAAAAAAATCAGAGCTTGTTAGACCAGAAAAAATGGAAAGTAGTCCATCTATAGGAGATGCACACTGAATTCAAAGATACAAACAGAAGGAAAGTAAAAGGATAGAAAAAGAGATAGGCAAGGATGAAGTCAAACTTTCACTTTTTGCAGACAACATGATACTTTACATGGAAAACCAAATGGAATCCACCAAAAGCCTACTAGAACTGATCCATGAATTTGGCAAAGGTGCAGGGTACAAAATCAACGTACAGAAATCGGTTGCTTTCCTTTACACCAACAATGAAGCAATAGAAAGAGAAATAAAGAAGCGAATCCCATTCACAATTGCACCAAAAACCATCAAATACCAAGGAATAAACCTAACCAAAGATGTAACAGACCTTTACGTGGAAAACTATAAAAAACTTATGAAGGAAATTGAGGAAGACACAAGGAAATGGAAAAACATCCCATGCTCATGGATCGGAAGAATAAATATTGTTAAAATGGCAATACTACCCAAAGCAATCTACATATTCAATGCAATCCCAATCAAAATTGCACCAGCATTCTTCTCAAAGCTAGAGCAAACAATCCTCAAACTTGTATGGAACCACAAAAGACACCGAATAGCCAACGTAATACTGAAGAATAAAACCAAGGCGGGAGGCATCACAATCCCAGACTTTAACCTCTACTACAAAGTGGTAGTTATCAAGACAGCATGGTATTGGCACAAGAACAGACACATAGACCAATGGAATAGAATAGAGAACCCAGAGATGGACCCACAAGCATATGGCCATCTAATCTTTGAGAAAACAGCAGAGTATCCACTGGAAAAAAGATAGCCTCTTTAACAAATGGTGCTGGGAGAACTGGACAGCAACATGCAGAAGAATGAAACTAGACCACTTTCTTACACCACTCACAAAAATAAACTCTAAATGGATGAAGGATCTGAATGTGAGACAGGAAACCGTCAAAATCCTAGAGGAGAAAGCAGGAAAAAACCTCTTTGACCTGAGCCGCAGCAATTTCCTATGCGACACATCTCCAAAGGCGAGGGAATTTAAAGCAAAAATGAACTATTGGGACCTCATCAAGATAAACAGCTTCTGCACAGCAAAGGAAACAACCAACAAAACTAATAGACAACCGACAGAATGGGAAAGGATAATTGCAAATGACATATCAGATAAAGGACTAGTATCTAAAATCTATAAAGAACTTACCAAACTCCACACCCGAAAAACAAATAATCCAGTGAAGAAACGGGCGGAAGATATGAATAGACACTTCTCCAAAGACGGCATTCAGATGGCCAACAGACACATGAAACGATGCTCAATGTCACTCATCATCAGGGAAACACAAATGAAAACCACACTGCGATATCACCTCACACCGGTCAGAGTGGCTAAAATGAACAAATCAGGAAACTATAGATGCTGGCGAGGATGTGGAGAAGTAGGCACCCTCCTACACTGTTGGTGGGAATGCAAACTGGTGCAGCCACTCTGGAAAACGGTGTGGAGATTCCTCGAAAAAATGAAAATAGAGCTACCCTATGACCCAGCAATAGCACTGCTAGGAATCTACCCAAGAGACACAGGAATGCTGATGCATAGGGGCACGTGTACCCCAATGTCCATAGCAGCACTTTCGACAAGAGCCAAATCATGGAAAGAGACTAACTGTTCATCAACTGACGAATGGATAAAGAAGATGTGGTACATATATACAATGGACTACTACGCGGCAATGAGAAAGAATGAAATCTGGCCATGTGTAGCAACATGGATGGAACTGGAGGGCATTATGCTGAGTGAAATAAGTCAGTCAGAAAAAAACTGTAAAGACTTGAGCCACTGAACCAGCACCCATAACCAGATACTTTTGGACTTTTATCACATATAAAAAAAATGAATGTGCTTAAGTCGACAGATATGCTTACATCGGTATGTCTGATGTTCCGTTACTGACAGACACAGCTCATGACTGACAAAGAAGAGCAAAGAGATCGAGAAGAAAAAAACAACCACTGGAGGAATGTCTCAGAAGGGAATGAGGTCACAGGACTGCCAAACAGGAAGACGGCAGAAAATGGATAGAGAGGCAAATTTCCTTCTCAGAAACAGAAACAAAGGAAGAAAAGGATGACGAATGAATGGTAGCCCCACTGAGGAGCTGATGGACAGGAGCTGACGACCAGGGGAAGTCCAGTGTAGACACGGGCACACAGCGCCCCTCCGTGTGGCCGGGGAGTGCTCCCGTCGGGGGAGGAGGGATGCGTGCCCACGGAGCCCGTGGCTCAGGACTCTCACTGGCGGCACTGGGACTCCAGCTCCAGGTACTGAAATGGGGGAGTGGGGGGAGGTGTCCTGAGAACACACGCATCACAGAACACAGGAAACCAGAACGCCCAAGTTCAAATCCCAGCTCCTCCGCTCACCAGCCAGGAAAACCCTCAATCTCTCTGAGCGCATTTTGTGCAGCTGCAAAAGGGGAGTCACCACGGTAGCCTGCGAAGGCCGCCGCCACAAGGAGCAAGCTGGTTACCGCGGCCGCGGCCCTGAGGACTGGCTCTGCGGCCGCCGTACCCGGGTGCGGGATGATCCACACCGGGCTGAGGCCTCCGCGGGAGCGAGCGGCCAAGGAGAAGCCGCGGCGCAGGCACGGGGAGGGGAGTGCGGGGCGCCGGCCAGGCCCAGGCATGGGGGCAGGAGGATGGGGTTCAGGGCGGGGCTGCCCCAGGAGCCAGGAGTCCCCGAGGCCCCGCCCCTTCACCCCCACTCCCACCCCGGCTCCTCCCGGCCTCAGCTCCCCCATTAGGCAGACACCTCCCGGCCCCAGCCGGGCCGACCCCCTGTGTCTCTACCGGGAAACCCCTAAGCTCCGGGTCCTAACCCACACTCTGGACCGCTCCCCCCTCCCCCAACCCCCAACCCGGCTGTCCCTAGTCCTCCTCACCCGTCTCCTTCACCCCTGCCCTGCCCTCATTCTCTCCACACTTTTCAGATGTCCTCAGCCTCAAATCACAAGCCGGCCCCAACTCCTGCCATCGGCCCGAACTCCTCCCATCGGCACAGACTCCTCCCATCGGCCCGGACTCCTGCCATCCGGTCCCCATGCACCTGTTGGGGCGGGGGCGGGGCACCTCTGCGGTGCTCTCACACTCACTGCGGGTAACACGCACCTCCGCGGGCTTAGTTCTGGGTTTCACGATCCCTCAGGACAACCTCCGCAGAAGGGCCTCCTCCCCCTCCGGCTCCCCCCGCCACTCCACCCACTGCCCCTGCACCAGCTTCTCCGCAGACCGCAGGTGGCCTGAGCTAGACTCCCCTCCACGTGCTGCACGCCCGCCTGGCCTCGCAGCGACCCAGTCCCAGCCCCGGATGCTCGGAAGGACAGACAGACTGCCTGAGGCTGCAGGTGCCCAGCGGCACCTCGCACGCAGCGCCGGGCTCTGAGGGAACTGGGCACAACTGGAATCTCTAATCCCGGGGCCTGGAGACCTCGGACACGCGGCAGAGATGGTGAAATCACGTGCTGAGTCAGGGCCCATCTGCACCAGGACCGCGTGCCCCTGGGCTGTGCGCAGGGCGGACGTGTCCACAGACTCAGCCACGGGGCCTGCGCGGGCACCGAGGCCGGGGAGTCCTGGGCCCGCAGCGTGATGAACCTTTTACTTTTGTCTCATATCATGGAAACACAGCTAACCAGTTCCCGTGCGGCAGGAAAACACTAACTTTAGTACTAAGGTTCGGCGTTTCGGTGAATCGCCCACGAGCCACTTCTTGCTGCGTGTCACCTACAGCCCACGTCACTAATGATCCGCCCTCAACACGAGCCGTGTCATCGGAACTGAAACCAGGAGTGAGGGCGTCTGGGGAGCACGGAGACCACCTGGCCGGAGGCTAACTCTCCCTCTGCGCGTCCTCGGGCCGGGCTCCTGCAGCCACCTCGAGAGAGAGGCGGGTCGCGAACGCAGACGTGAATGAGCCGACGATTGGGCACGGGCTATAAACCTTTATGGGCGCGTTCATAAAGGTGAGAGAGTGGGAAATACTGTTTTTCCTTCGATGACACTTATTAAACATGAGCAGAGCGCATACGGAGAAGAGTTTCCATCCTGCGGGTTGGGTCTGACGTGCGGCTGTCCCTGAGCCGACGGCGGCAGTGAGGTCGGCTGCCCCGAAGCCCCGACTCCCAGCCGGCGAACCAAGCGTTCGCTGATGTTTTCCCCACAAGATAAAAGTACTCAAAACTTAACACATAGGACTGTTTACTTAGCAAATCTCGGCTTGCAAATTCCGACATCAAAAAACAGCGACTAAATGAAAGTGGAAAGAGACTTCTCAGCACATTAATACATTCTCCTGTATCGGAAACACCAGCCTAACGAGTTAAACGGAAATTCAAAACTGTGAAAACAGCGTAGGGGACACCGAACGTAAAACCAGTGCGACCAGGACACGAAAACGCGCACAGGAACGGACAGCGAAACAGCCGAGATTCCGAAAAGTCCACGGAGAAGACGCGGAGAGGCGATCAGCAGGGGAAGAAATCTAAGGGACAAAGACACACGGAAACACTCTCTAGTCCTCCCCAGTCCACGCGAAAATCGGCCACAGCAGCCCCGCCTCCCCATCCCGCATCCAAGGAGATCTTTCCAGCAGCACAGCGGCTGGCGGGAAACACAGGCCCCCCCCCCCCGTCCACCCCAGCCGAGGGGCGCGGGGCTGGACGGCCTCTGCATGAGGCATCCTGTATCGGCGAGGACATTCTTCCTCCTCTTTTCATCTCGACTGTCACATCGAGAGTGCCCGTCCCCCCGAGGAAGCCGTGAACGTGGCGGGAGAGTCACGGCCGGGGCCCCGCGCAGCCCTCACCTCCTCGGTCCCCGTGTGTCCCTTCCTCGGCGTGACGGGCTGGACCACGCTGGCTCCAAAGCATCACCGGTCACGACCGCAGTAAACAGACGAGAAGAGAAACACACGTACACACACATAAGCAACGTACCTGTTTTTAATGTGCTGCGGGGAGCCGAGGCATCGGAAGCTGCCGTCCACCATGATGGCCAGTCTGGTGCAGAGTGCCTGGCATTCCTCCATGCTGGGGGGTGGACAAGAAGCGTGTGAGCAAGCCGCGTCCTCCAGACACCAAACCGTCCGAGCGACGGGCAGACGAAAACACTACGCTCGTTAGTGAAGTTTCTGTACACAGATGGAATTTTCCATATACCACCTCAAGAACCGCCCCCAGAAGCACTTTTAAAATGCATGTTTTGGGGCGCCTGGGTGGCCCAGTCGGTTAAGCGGCTGACTTCAGCTCAGGTCATGATCTCATGTCTGAGTTCGAGCCCCGCCTCGGGCTCCGTGCTGATGGCTAAGAGCCTGGAGCCTGCTTCGGATTCTGTGTTTCTCTTTCTGCTCCTCCCGCCTCAAAAATAAATAAATATTTAAAAAAATAAAATGGATGTTTTATTTAGATAGCCAAAGACACAATTAACCAAAACTTAGCAGTATCTCAATGTCCAAGGAACAATGGTTATTAAGAGAGAACCTGTCAGCAATAGTATGAAAATATTAACTAAATACGAGTGACCTTCGCAGAGAATGTGTAAGTTTTATGAAAGAAAAAAAAGCAGTAAGATCTACTAATGAACCTAAATGAAAACTTGAATCAATAAAAAGATGTGTCAAGAAAAAGAGTGAGTGTATTTTAGAAAAAGGAAATTATTATAAATGAATATTACTGTGATATAAAAATTATTGCAATATGAAATAGTATTAGTATACATCAGTATAAATATAACACATGATATGTATAGGGATATAAAATGCAATGAATGGATTTTGTATAAATATAAATGTGAATTCTATTTTACTATAATACAAAATATAAAATAAAATATAACAAATGATATAATAATTTGCGACGATAATTTGGTTTGCAATATTATATACTAGTATCTTGGTATAAGATACATAATAAAGATTCATAATTTGTAATAGGATTATTATAATTATATGGAAAATAACGTAGATTATAAAAGGTTATGGTATAATGCCAATCAAAATTAGAAAGCGTATCTTCAAAGTTATGTAGAAACACTGTAAACAAGAAGAATAATAAGACTGCTCCAGAAAGTATTTAACATTTGTCCTAAGGAATCAGATACTTTAAGTAGGAAGCAGGCTCAGGAGTTACAAGGCAGATATTGGAAGAAGATACGACTGTGCAGAACGAGACATTCATGTCTTAAACACATCGGTGACGGGAGGACAGGAACATTCCTTCTGAGCATAACAGCGATGGAAGAATCCATGAAAGAAAACGCTTGGTAGCTGACAATTCGACAATACAAACTTCTAATAAGTGTGTCAAAACGCAGCAAACAAACCTTAAAAAACTACAAGAAAATAAACCTAAAAAAATTTTTTTAAAGGGGAAACTGGGTGGCTCAGTAGGTTAAGCGTCCAACTCTTGGTTTCGGCTCAGGTCATGTGGTGAGCCTGCTTGGGATTCTCTTTCTCTCTCTCCCCCCACCCTGCCCCTCCCCTGCTCGCATTCTCTCTCTCTCAAAATAAATAAATAAACGCAAAAAATTTTTTAAAAAACGCAACAAATGCAATGCGTCAGGGTTGACACATTCAGTATATTTTGAGGTTCATTTATTTATTTTTGAGAGAGAGAGGGGGGACATGCGCACGCAGGGAAGGACAGAGGGAGGCACAGAATCTGAAGTCTCTGAGGTCTCAAGAGCGTGAGGCAGGGCTCAAACCCACGAACCCTGAGATCATGACCTGAGGCAAAGGCGGTCACGTAACTGAATGAGCCCCCCAGGCGCCCCAAGACATTCGGTATAAAGAACCGTTTCTGTTAGCGTAAAAACGAAACTATAAAAATGCAATCCGGGTGGAAGGGCAAAGATAGAGACTATTCCAGAACCATCCACAGGTAATACACATCCTGACAAATTAGAAAGCTGACCGTCAAATAATGAGCTTAAAATTCTCTTCTGGCCAGAGAGTCATTTGCCAAGTGCGCTTTTGTTCGTTGCACAGGACCACACGGTCTCCCCCATCTTCAGTGCAGATAAAAACAACGGATTCTCAGATCAAAAAAATACCTGAAAGGTTAAAAACACCGTCTCAACAATCCTGGTGGGAGTGAAAAATTGGCAGGACTTTCCAAAAACCCAATTTGGCACTAATCTCTTTCCTGGGAACTTAGGAAACACAGAAAATAGGAACGCATGTAACAAGTTATTTGTAAGAATAAAAATCCAGAAACCGCCTCCACGATAGGATGATAGGATACTCGAATAAATGAGAGTGCATCCGTGTGTTAAGCAGCCGTTCGAATGAGGCTTTTGAAACTCCACTAATTGCACGGGAAAAAAAGTAACGATATAGCGACGGTGAAACGGCGGCGCAGGTTAGGAAAACTGAACATGAATGCGGAAAGAAAAGGGAAGGAAAAACAAAAAGGTTGACTTTGACGCTACTTGAAAAATGAAATTAATGGTGGAATTCCTTTCCCTTTCCCACGATGTGCTCTCCAAACCCCCCGGAGGAATCGCGTATTATGTTTACTATTAGGGAACGGGCACGAGGCGGTCTGCTCATTAGGGCAGGGTGCGTTCTGGTCAGGGTTTATCGGTCAGCCTTCCGTGTAGCTAGGGGCAGACCTGCGACACTCAGGTCACTGTGAAGTACGATTTCGGGGTCCTGTCAAAATAAGGCAAGCCGACTGCCTTGAGTCTGGGTTCTTTCGACTTTCCATGAGCTGGACTAGAAAGTCCATTTCAACCACGAAGATGAGGCAAACTCACAAGTGAGTAAGTGAGATGGTGGGAAGACTCGGCGTCCTTGGATGACCTTGGGCTCCAGCACCGCCCACCAACATGAATCGTTACCGGAGGAGAGGAGAACACGGCTGGTCGGAGCCCCTGTAATTTGGGGTCTTTGTTATAGTAGTTTAACATGGAGTCTACGGAATACGTGCTGTTAACATTCCAAACATGCTTTACAAATCTTTTTTAATGTTTATTTTTGAGAAAGAGAGAGAGACAGAGCACAAGCACAGAATCCGAAGTGGGCTCCAGGCTCCGAGCTGTCAGCCCAGAGCCCGACGCGGGGCTCAAACTCATGAACCGTGAGATCATGACCTGAGCCCAAGTTGGATGCTTCAGCGACTGAGCCCCCCAGGTGCCCTGAAATATGCTTTATAAATCTTTTTGTGCACACATCTCTTTCTGTTTCTTTAATAAGTTCCAATTTAAAATTTACATGAGCGCATGGTAGGTGTCCTAATTATAGTGGGAGAACTTGAAGTTTCCTCTTAAGCAGCTCTGATGCGCCGAGATCCAAATAACCACTGATCTCAATTACGACCTTGGAGTAACGACTCAGAAACTGCAATCGAGTCGCTATTAGCTGTCGAATAAATAAAGTCTAAACAAAAGGTGGGTTACTCCAACATCTCTGCCCCGAGGGCAGAGACGGAGAGATCTTGAGGATTTTTCAGCAGCAAGAACACACAATGCCAGGTGGTCTATATTAGTGAAATAATCTCTGACTATTTACTCCGAACATGAAGACCGTGCTTCCTCCGGCTGGTCAGGCTGGCCAGAACAGAACTCTGGTCAGGAGGCACCAAGAGTTAAGGGCTCAGCATGGAACGCACAGTACAGGCCAGGGTCTGATGGGCGGGCGAAGGCACTCTGGTCATTCTCGGCTGGACTCACTGAACTCCTCTCGGTGGGTCCGAGAACAGCGTTCTTAACCTCGGTTCCTGCCCCATGTTTCCCCCATGGTCCTCGAGGTAAGGACTAAGAAGAGGAACAGAGACAGGACCTGAAAATGTAGAGGAACCTGTACAATTTGGAGCCTCGGCAGCTGCAGGCGGCTGGTTTAGAAGCCCAGAATCAGTCACCGGCCGCCACACTCTCCGCTGATCGGGAGGCATTTAGATCTTTGTATCGCATGGATACGGGCAGATTTACAGAAATAAAGACACATCGTTGCTGTGAAGCCACACGCTCAGGAGGAGAGAAGACAGAAATTAGAGTAAGTGCGGTCTTTCTGAGAACTGTCCGCAGTGGTCATAGGCTAGATGGAAATCAAAAGGGATTTTTAATGGGACCCCAGTTGATCTGCTCTCAGAACCTACATAAGAAAATGAGGACTTCACCAACGCCGGCATGATGAACACAGGAATGCAGAGAGCTTCCGGAATTGGCACAGACGGAGGACGGTTTGAAGCAAAAATGTATGTATGTTAGAAGATAGAGGACTGGCCACATTTATTTCATTTCAACGTAACATTCTGTTTTCTGAAGGGAGACAGAACCAAGCCAAAAGGCAAGGGCAGGACTCCTGGCGACGGCCAAGGGAGAAACTTGGCAAATCTTTTCCCCCCAAATCAACTAGAAAACTGGACGACATGAACACAAACAACCATTTCGGAATGCTGGAAATTGACTAAAGGGACGCAAGAATCTGAGAAACACCCAGCAAACTGCTGCGCTCGGGGCGGGAAGGGGGCTGGTCCGCGGCCGGCTCTGCAGCTACGAGCAGGGCAGGGCCACCCAGAGGAACGGGGGCTTCTCTGCGCTAACGGGGACCCGTTCCAGGCGAGGTCGTCGACATGGGTGACTTGCGTAGAGCCCAGCAGACAGAAGGACCGAGAGCTCCAGCATCGGCCGAGGGGCCTGCGCTGGCTGACGATGCGTGGCTAGGGCACGCGCCTAGCCCACGGAGGCTGCACGTACACGCGGCAGAGTCAGAGAGGGGCCACGGCAGCCACGCGCCCCACGTGAACCCAGAGGCTGTCCACATCCGGAGCCCCGCGGAACCCTGGAGGAAGCGACGCTGGGCCACGGGAAGAGGCCTGAGAGTGGAATGTTCTCCCCTGGGCACTCGCACACCCGGAGCCCAGCCTTGAAGGGGCCGCAGTGTCCTCTCCCCGCAAACTAGGGGGCTGGCTCGCTCATCAACCGCCTTCAAGAGGAGGGTCACCACGCAGGTGGCGTCCCTCCTCCTGACCTCGAGTGTGCAGACGTCGTCTGGGTAGCGGGGGCCCAGGAACCAGCAGGACCTTGCAGACAGTGAGCAACAAAACCTTTCACCTCTGACCCGGGAGGCTCGTGTCTTCTGGAAACACCCAGGAACCTGGCACCCCAACTCTGTCAGCTTGTGAGTGAGGCCGAGCCTCGGCTCCTTCTCAGCGCCTGACGTTTAACTCAGTGCGTGTGTGACTCGTGCACAGTCACAGCCGCGAAGCCTGGTCCTCACAACATCTCGGACAAATCGCACTGCTCACTGTCCACGGACGGGTTCTATGAAAATCTAAGACGCCAGGTGCTGTGTGGCCTAGCACGGAGTGACAGAAAGTAAAACAACAGGCCAAGGACTCTGTGATCTAATCAGGATGTTAATTCCGTGAGGAAGGAAACAGGAGACCCGACTCAGAAACTTGTGCCGTTGTTGTTTCAGCCGATTCTGCTGCTGGGGCAGAAGGTCCTGGGCAGAAAGGGACTGAATCCTGGCCTCGGGGGCGGGAGTCGGGCTCCGCAGGAGCGGCGGACGCCAAGGGTGGGCGCCCGCGACAGTCCGCTGGGCTCGCAGGCCAGCCGCACCCCCTGCCGGCTGTCGGCCTTGCTTAGGGCACCCGATCCGTCTCTGTTTCCGAGTCGGAACGGACACGGCGGGGCTCACGGCTCTAACCCCATCGCCACACAAGAAGGGTCGCCTTCCATAAGAAGGGTCGAGGGGGCAGCACGGGCCTGGCCCCCGCCGCTCCGCCGCCCCTGCTGGCCCCCCCACCCCCCGGCCACGCTCACCTGTGTGAGGTCAGCACCACCGCGCAGCCGCGCCGCGCCTCCTGCTTCACCGCCTCCCACAGGAACCGCTTCGAGCAGGGATCCATCCCGGAGCTGGGCTCATCCTGGGGGAGAGAGAGCGCACGGTGACGGCGCTGGGGGCGCACATTGGGGCGCGAGGGCCGCGTGGGGCCGGGCCCCGCGGGGAGGGCGGCCACGGGCACATCTGCGGGACGGCCGAGCCCCCACCCGTCGCCGAGGACGGCCCCCCTCACCGCATCATCCGCCGCCCGTCCGTGGAAAGACACGCGAGACCGCGCTCGGGCCTTACTCGCCCAGCCCCAGCAGCCGGCGGTCCCCCCGGTGGACACCGCAGCACGGACTCAACCGCGTCCGGGAGATATGGCTGCGGGCCGTCGGATGCGTTTCTGGGCTTTCTGTAGTCGGGAGCACCAAACGCATTTTTCTTAAGGGCTCAGGGCCGCCGACTCCCCCAGAGAAAGAATTGACGGAAAGCGGACAAAAAAACCGGCACCGAACAGGAAAACCAGCGCCTGGGTTTTCTGCAAACCGGACGACCTGTGAGAATCGTTCTGAACACGAGGACACGGCAGCCGTGACCGTGCCTCCCTCGGCCAGGAAGACGACGTGCGTTCTGCGTGTCCCGACCCCACGCCGGGATTGGACTCGGCAGCCGCTCGTCTTCTGCCCCGGGGGAGAGCTCTGAAGGCCCTCGGGCGTGTCTTTACCCAGATGCTCTGAATACTCCCGACATCAGTCACCAAAGCCTGCGGTGGCCACGCGTGTCACACGCACTACGTCACGGACAACTTTCACTGAGTCCAACAGACAGGACTGCCGCAGGACCGCGTGTGGACAGGACCGCGTCGGGACCACAGACAGGACCGCGTGGGGACAGGACCGCGTCGGGACCACGTGCAGTCGAGGAGGAGGCCTGCACTCATCGTGCCAGGCCGAGGGCGTGCAGGGACTTGCAGAAGCCGACTCCGGTCCCCAGCCGGACGGCCAGGCCAGACTCCAGGGTGACCACGGGAGCCGAGAGCAAGGCTGTGAGAAGCAGGTGGGGCTGCGGTGAGCCGGGGACACGAGTCCCCACCCCAAATCTGGATGCAGGCCTGGCCAGGCAGAGCCTGGGGCGACCCCGCAGAAGGCAGCAGACACCAAGCCTTGCGAACGCTCCCGTGCGGCAAGCCCAGTCCACACCCTGCGGGCCCGGGCGAGGGTCCGGACTCACTACCGCGTGCCAGAATACGGCATTCTGCAATGGTCCTTGATTTGAGACCTTGCAAAGGAGCAAACCGAGAGCAAAAGAAAGGAAAAAAGCCCGCTGAGAGTCCCGAAGAGACCCGGTAGCTAACGGAGGCCACTCTTCCAACGCCCGTCTCCATTTAATGAACAAGAACAGAAAGAAAAAAAGAATCTGTCCCCACACGTCCGGATGCCTCTCAGACTGCACGAGCCAGGGGTCTCGCGTCAGAGATTCGCACCCCGTCTAGGGCGCCCGAACAATGGCTGTCACATACTGTCCGAAGGATGCGACTTTCAGCTAATTCTGAAGCGCAAGACGGTTGGCTCCCGTTCTCCATCGGCCGCCGCGAATTCACACTTTCGCCCGGCCCGGCGGGACGAACTCCAGGTCCCAGACCACAGGCGGCCTTGCCTCCCAGCCTCTGGGCACAGGCTCCCCTGTCCCGCTGAGCGACCCGCTCTCCCGGCCACGTCCATCCCGCCCGACACCCACCATCAGGGCTCCCCGTGGATTCACGTCCCCGCAGCTGTGACAATCACACAACTGCAGGGAGGAAAACACTCAAAAACACCTCACCAGATGGCAAACATATACTGGCTTTCAGACTATAGGGGAATCCTCATAGTTTCCTAAAATATTGCTTTTAGGGGCACCTGGGGGGCTCAGTCGGTTGAACGTCTGACTTCGGTTCAGGTCATGATCTCACAGTTCGTGAGTTCGAGCCCCGCGTCGGGCTCTGTGCTGACAGCTCTGAGCCTGGAGCCTGCTTCCAATCTGTATCTCCCTCTCTGTCCCTCCCGTGCTCGTGCTCTGTCTCTCAAAAATAAATAAATGTTAAAAAAAATTCTAATATTTATTGAATCTTCAATTAGGTCAGTAACAGGGACGCTATCAAAAGACATTTTTTTAAAAAATTTCTGTAACAATCCAATGCTTTTTTAGATTCTGTTTGGGAAATGCTGCCTTAGGGCGCAAGAGTTTATTAGTGCAGACGATAAACCACTGGTTTGAATTCCTTCCCTGGAGGGGCTCCGAGGGGCTCAGAGCTCCTTACCTGAGGGTCCCCGCGCTCCACTGGGGTCCCCACTACTCACCAGTAAGAGCAGGTCGGGGCCGCCCAGCAAGGCCAAGGCCGCAGACAGCTTCCGCTTGGTCCCCCCGCTGTAGGTGGCCACCAGCTTGTCCACGTGGGCCTCCAGGTGCAGACGCCTCACGAGGTCCCCGGAAACCTGCAAGCGAGGCACTGTCTGTGAACGCACCCCCGGACCCAGTCACGATCCAGCGGCCACGCGACGGAGCCCGTCACCGGGCTGCGCACCGAGCGAGGAGCCTGCCTGGGATTCTCCCCGCGTCCACGCCCCACTGGCGTGTCTCTAGGTCTCTCTCAAAACAAATAAATAAACTTACATTTTTTTAATTTGAGAAATGTGTTACACGTGACTCTCGTGCCCACAGAGGCACGAACGCAGTGGCCCGTTTTCGCCTGCTTGTTTGCGTACCTTCGTAAAACCAACCTGACCGAGGCCGTGTCTTCATTCAGCTCTAGGAAAGGCGGGGAAACTCTGTGTCCTACCCGACTGATAAAATGTGGGATAAACTATCTGAAGTTTAAAAATAAAATAACTAAATAAAATATGCACTTGAATAAAATATATGAACTACTCTATGTACTTTTTTTGAATAAATGCATACAAATTGGGATAATATATCATTGTTATATTATATAACATATAATAATATTAATAATAATATTGCCAGTGATGAATATTGGGAATGTCTAAAAATACTGGCACAGGGGCGCCTGGGGGATTCAGTCGGCTAAGCATCTGACTTCGGCTCAGGTCACCATCTCATGGTTCGTGAGTTGGAGCCCCACGTCAGGCTCTGTGACGACGGCTCAGAGCCTGGAGCCTGACTGGATTCGGTGTCTCCCTCTCTCTGCTCCTGCTTCGCTCGCATTCTGTCTCTCCCTCTCTCTCAAAACTAAATAAACATTAAAAGAAGTTTTCTTTTTTAATATTGGCACAACATCGATGCCTCCCAAGAAAGACCCCCCACGTAAACCACTCCCTGGCTTTATCTGTGCAGCTGCAAAATAACCCCGAGAGAATGGAGAACGCCGAGGACTAGTCAACAGTGTAAGCCAAGGGGACACGGAGAGTTTCTGAACGAACTCGCCTAACTACGATGGCTTATGTTTCTGGAACCAGGAAACGTAGGTCCCGTTTTTCGAATCTCACAAGAGGTCCAACGCCACAGCTGACAGGTCCCGGATGGCAGAGCCAGGAAAGAGCCAGGAGACGCAGGAACAAGCACGTAGGTTGAACACAGGTTCAATCCCATGATGCCCTAGCAACTATGGGCAGCAAAATACCGTGTCAACCCCGAAGTGGTTCGAGCTTAAGGAATCTCTCTCTGCTATTATGTACGTCTCTCCCATAAAGTTCTTTTATCGAAAGTTTATTTATTTATTTGTAGGAGGGGTGGGGGGAGAAAGAACACAAGCAGGGGAGGGGCAGAGAGAGAGAGGGAGAGAGAAAATTCCAAGCAGCCTCCTCATTGTCAGCAGAGGGGCTCCATCTCACGAACCGTGAGCTCATGACCTGAGCCGAAATCGAGGCCAACGAACGAACCGACTGAGCCCCCCAGGCGCCACCTCCCGTAAAGCTCCAAGCTGTACTACATTTAAGGCCAGAGTGTGGGATTCTTTCATCCTTGGATGCCCGGTGCGTGATCACGACCCCCACTTAGCACGGCTTTGTAAGGATCATCTAAACCGAAATAAACCGTCCAGAGGTCCGCAGACGTATTAGTTTGCTTACTAGTGAACCTCTTTCCACTGGCACGCTGGCGGCCGAACCAAAGCTTCCTGTGAGATTAAAGATCGAAATGAGGGGGTGCCTGGGGGACTCAGTCGGTTGAGCATCCAACTTCGGCTCAGGTCATGATCTCGCGGTGTGTGAGTTCCAGCCCCGTGTTGGGCTCTGTGCTGACGGCTCAGAGCCTGGAGCTGCTTCAGGTTCTGTGTCTCTGTCTCTCTGCCCGCCCCATCTCGTGCTCTGTGTCTCTCTCTCTCAAAAAATAAATAAACATTAAAAATTTTTTTAAAAGATTCAAACTTTCCTTTAAAGAAAAAAAAAAGATCAAAATGAGAAGAAAAACGGGGCCCTGGATTTAAGACAGACTGCCTTTCTTCCAACCCCACTCCCCAACTTTCCTCCTAGTCCCCGTTCCTCCTGCCATAACTTCTAGCTCCCTCTAGGAAAACTGTCTGCACGTGGAAGAAGCTGCCAGGAGAAAAGGCGTGTGTCTAGAGCAAACGGTAAGTGCTGGGACACAGCAGGGGTCCCCGACAGGGTGTGCGGGTGGTGTCCCGGCACCCGGAGAAGGGCTCTCCGCCTCTTCCGTCCCAGGGAAAACCAAACTCCAGAAACCCCAGACCTCGTCCCACCATGGGCAGTATGACAGTAACCCTGAAATTACCGTACCCGTTTGTCTAGCAGGCCAGACCACATCACCCCTGTCTCCTGAATCATCCTGTTATAACTTGATGTAAGTATTTTTTAAAAGCCGGGTTCACTGAATTCAGGCTCAGATATGGACACCGCACAAAAAATGAAGGAGTGTGTGGACAACGGGGAGAAGCTGAAAACCATCCCACCAACCTGCCGAGCCTAAATTTGAGCCAAATGAAGACAGCCTCCCTTTCCCATCTAACCAAACTTCTGGAAGTTTGCGGGGAGAGGAAGGGGACTATACGCAGAAAATACAAAAGTGGGCTGTATGTGGGCTGGGAGCCTGGGGGGCAGACCAGCCTGGGCTGAGGGAGGGTGGGGGGCAGGAGGGGTACGGTGGGCTCTCAGGAGGGACTTCCCTCAGGCACGGGGGGCCCTCCCCTAGAATCACAGTGGACACAGCTGCGGCTGCCCAGGTTGCCACGAAGGCAGCTGTCGACTGGGGGAGAGAGTGGGGGTGAGCGGCAGACACGCCAGGAAGAGATCCGTGCCCGGGCTCCAAGTCCGGGAGGTGTGCGGGTGCGGGGCGCCCCCGGCGCAGCGCCAGCCCTGAGGGGCCACAGGGTCACTCCACACAGTTGCCACTTCCTTAGCCACCAAGGGGGCAGAGAAAGGAAGTGTTCGAGGCACGAGAAATTCCGTCTTCTTTGATAAGCAGTCTGCAGGGTACCCGGCGTCAGGATAGTGTCTTAATCAGGAACACTTACACTGGGGGCACCTGGGGGGCTCAGTCGGTTGAACATCTGACTCTTTTTTTTTTTTTAAGTTTTTATGTTTATTCATTTTTGAGAGACAAAACAGAACGTGAACAGGGGAGGGGCAGACAGAGATGGAGACAGGATCCAAAGCAGGCTCCAGGCTCTGGGCTGTCAGCACAGAGCCCAACATGGGGCTCGAACTCACAGACCGTGAGATCGTGACCCGAGCCAAAGCCAGATGCTCAACCGACTGAGCCCCCAGGCGCCGGTGCATCGGACTCTTGACTTTGGCTCAGGTCATGATCTCAAGGCTCAGGAGTTCCAGCCCTGCCTCAAGGCTCTGTGCTGACAGTGTGGCGCCTGCTTGGGATTCTCTCTCTCCTTCTGCCCCTTTCTCTCAAAATAAATAAACAAACAGACAAAATTAAAAACAAAAGAACTCTTACTCGGGAGCTGATTTCTCGGATCTGAAAACGCTGCCTCACTCTAGCCCTTCTGCAGGTGGGGCTCCCCGTCTACCCGCGTCTCGGCCTCCCCATTGGCAAGCCAGGGAGTCAGCACCTTCTCTGCCTCACACGGTGGCCGTAAAACACTTCAAATGAACACCGGAGTGCTGCACACAGCCTTGTGTCCTGTCACTCCACGAGAATCCCGTCGGGGCCCCCAGCGACAGCACGCTGGAACAGAGCCACCTGCTCTAGACCTCCCGCAGCTCTGAAGCCTCCAGCAGGGGGCGTGGGCCAAAAAGGGAGCCGCGACAGCCTGAGCTCTGATCAGTGAGGACGGGCGGCGGGGAGGGGCCCGGGCGCCCCCGGGAAGGCGAGGCCGCTCTCTGGTCCCCGCGCACCCCGAGGCGCTCCCCCTCCGGCGAGTCCGCGCCGCGCAGGCCGCTCGTCCCGCGCCTCGTTCAGAATCCGGGAGCGCGAGGAGCATCCCCGGACCCCGACAAGGGGCAGGAAAGGTAAAACCGCGCCGCGGGCACCGGCCGGTCCAGCGGCTTCGGCTGGGCACGTCCTCTGAGCTGTCGCGCGGCCGACTGCCTGCCGCACGTGACCGTGACCGACAGCTGCCGCCTCCCGCGTTCTCAGCGCCGCGCCCGCCCCTCCCCTTCCGCGGAGGCGGAGGAGGGGGGCAATCCGCAGTCTCTGGCACTTGTCCCTCCTCCTGAGCCCGCCCCCCAGGAAGTCCTCCTCCTGACGCGGAACCCCCCCCCCCAATTCCGTACAGTCTGCGCCCTTCTCTGGAGGCCCAGGAGGCAGGTCTATGAGGTCTGTTCTGGAATGAAATCAACAGTCCAGTAAACATGAAAGGCACTCGGAGAGGAGACAAAGTTGCGAATACTGTCGGCCTTAACCCAAGCGACTCCCTCCCGATTTTACCTACAAAACTGAAAACGACGCAAACATCTTGACTGCGCTCCCTTCCGCGGGTAACCTTCCCGGAAACACCTCTCGGGTACGGCGATCACGGATCTCCCGGACACCCCCGGCCCTTCTCAAGGGGTCAGAGAGCTGTGTCGGGCCCAGAGGTGTGAGCCGAGCATTCCTCAGCGGGACGCGTTTCTGGAAAGCCGCAGGGAGACTCACCTGACGGATGCGGGACCTGGGGACCCCGCGGAGGGTGCAGTAATAGCAGAGGTGCTCCCAGCCGGTCAGGAGCTCGTCCAGCGCGTCCTGCTGCGGACAGTAGCCGATGCGAACGCCTGCCGAGCCCGCCGCCGACAGATCCACGGCCTCTCTGCAAAGAGAAACGGCAGCACAGTCCAGAAAACTCAGCTCCCCCAACACATGGCGCCTGGTTCTGCACCCCGGCTCATCAAGGAGTAGTTCACCGCGGTCTGTATCATGCAACTAATGAACTGAGCAAAAATGGGTTCCCTGAAGGAGTAGCAACACCCCGTGTCCGGGCTTGGCTCTGAGGCCGCGATTGCTTTTTATGTTTAAACAAACAAAACAACATACTGAAAGCACAGAGCTTCGTAGGCGGCATAAAATGGCCATCCTAAGGATTATTTCCCCACCAAAACAATTTATGAGAGTTCCTAATGGATCAGGGGCGCCTGGGTGGCTCAGTTGGTTACGCCTCCGACTTGGGCTCAGGTCATGATCTCACAGTTTGTGGGTTCAAGCCCCACATCGGGCTCTGTGCTGACAGCTCAGAGCCTGGAGCCTGCTTCGGATTCCGTGTCTCCCTCTCCTTCTCTCTTGCCCCTCCCCCACTAGCACTCTGTGTTTCTCTCTCTCTCTCTCTCTCTCTCTCTCTCTCTCTCGAAAATAAACTTTTTAAAAAAATTAAAAAAGAATTCCTAATGAATCAATGGCTAAACTATCATTCAGATTAAGATTTTTGAAATGTAAATTTTTAGCATAGCATATACAATCTCTCACTGAACATACAAAAAAAATACTAAAACTAAAAACTCAAGGTCCCAGCGGAAACCCCATAGCCCCAAATTGGTTGCTCCTCATTTCACTATCCCCCAGCCCCTGGCGTCCACCATTCTGCTCGCGTTCCTGTGGACCTGCCTACTGTGGGTAGTTTATATAAATTGAACAATGCGATACATGACTTTTGCATGTGGCTTCTTTCATGGGGCATGTCTTCCAGGCTCATCCACGTGACAGCCCGAATCTGTACTGCATTCTGTTTCCTTTTACTGGTAGAGATGACACAGCAATTATTAGGGAAAAAAAAAAAAGCACCCCTGCCCTTTCACAGTTACCTAAATGGAAGCCCGCGTGTTACTGCGGGCCCGGAGGTAACGAAATAACTCTGCCTTACACTTGTAAGTCTACCATTTTTTTTCATTCTCTGGCCATTAGTAGAAAGATAGAAGAACGATTCAAAAAAGGAAGAGGAAAAAAAAAAAGATTAAAAAATAAGGAAGAGGGACTTTTTTTTTAATTAATAGAGTTCCAACTTTTATTATTTTTTTTGAATGTTTATTTTTTGAGAGAGAGACCAAGCACGAGCCGGGTAGGGGCAGAGAGAGACACAGAATCCGAAGCAGGCGCCAGGCTCTGAACTGTCAGCACAGAGCCCGACACGGGGCTCAATCCCACGAACTGTGAGATCACGACCTGAGCCGAAGCCAGAGGCTTAACCGACTGAGCGCCCCAGGCGCCTCTGGAGTTCCAACTTTTAGAGCAGCTTCAGATCTACAGGAAAGTTGAACAGAAAGCATGCGAAGTTCCCAGACGCTACCGTGCGTCTCATCCAGAACCTCCCCCCTCGCTAACGGCCACCGTGGCTGCGGCGCTTTTGTTTGGAATGACGAGCCCATGTTGCGACATCATTATTCACTGAGGTCCACACCAGACGTGGGGCTCGCTTCTGGGGGCTGTGCAGTTCTGTACGTTCTGTCACATCCAGAACGTCACACGTCAACAGCACCACACAGACTCTCTCACCACCTTACAAACCCTCTGTCTCCGCCCTTCTCGACTTCCTCCCTCCTCCCTGGCGACCCTGGCAATCTTTTCATCGCCGCCATATTTTTGCCTTTTCCAGAATATCCGATCGCTGGAGTCACACGGCACGTGGCCTTTGCAGATCAACTTCTTTCACTCGGTGACGTGCATTTAAGTCTCCTCCGTGTCCTCAGGGCTGGAGAGCTCGTGTGGTACTGAAGAATAAGATTCCACTGCTCAGACGCACCCCAGTTTATTGACTCACTCACTTCCTGAAGCGTGTCTCTGCTGCTTCCAAATTTTGACAATTATTAGTAACACTGCTGCAAGCATTAGCCTATAGGGATTTTGTTTGTTTTTGGTGGATGTGAGTTCTCAAATCATCTCAATAAATACCTAGGAGAAGGATTCCTTCAGGATGTCGTAAGACTAGGCTTTAGCTTTGCGAGAAACTCACAGCCCGTCCTCGGTACTGGCTATACCACGAGCCGTCTCCAATATACCTGCACGTCCTCGCCAGCTTCTGGCCCCGACGGCGTCTGGGATTTTTGGCCTTCTGACAGATGTGTGTGTATTGGTGACATCTGTGATTCCCCAGTGACGTGTGACACCGCACGTCTCTTCATGTGCCATCCGTATCTTTAGCGAGGCAGCCATTCAGGCCTTTTGACCACACTCCGACTGGGTTGTTTATTTTCTTATTGTTGGGTTCCTCGTATCTTTTGGATACAAGTCCTTTATCAGATCCGTGCTTGGCAAGTGTTCTCTGCCCATCCGGGGTTTGCGGGTTCACTCCCTGGGCAGTGTTCTTCACCGAGCAGATTTTGGTTTTATTTTAATGGAGTCCAACCTGTTCTTTGAGTCGCCCGTTAATTAGAAGTGAGTTGTTTAGCCCCTGAGTATCCGGGGGGTTGCCGGCTGCCATTCTGTTATTTCTGGCTTAACGCTAAAGTCACCCGAGAGCGTATTTGGCATGGCCGCTGCTTTAACATTTTTAAGGAGAACTTTACGGCCCGAATGTGGTCTATCTTGATGAATCTTCCGCGTGAGCTTAAGAAGACTGTGTACACTTCCGTTGTGGGCAAAATATTCTACAGACGTCATTCGGGTCCAGCTGACCAACGTGCCGTTTAGTTCAACTATATCCTGGCTCGCTTTCTGCCCGACGGGGCTGTCGGCCACTGAAAGGCGATTGTCCCCCGCTTCTCGGGATCCGCCGCCCCGTCCTCGAAGATTCTGACCCGCCGTGGTGGGGTTCACACACACCGGGGGCTGGAAAATCCGCTCGGAGAACTGACTCCCTTATCCTCATGTGACGACCCGCCTTATTCCAACAACTTCTTTTTGCTCTGAAATCCACTTCCTGAACGTCGGCACGGCGTGTCTTTTTCTCCCCGCTGCCTTTAATCTATCCGGGGCCTTACATTTAAGCGGGATTCATTCCGAAAACATAGACTTGGGTCTTGCCCCTTCGTCCACTCTAGTAGTTTCTCTCAGTTGGCGCGTTTCCACCGGTTATATTTACACCATTATATTTAAAGTGATGCTTGACCCAGTTGGAATGTAGAAACGATTTTCTGTCTGTTGTCCTTGGTTCTCGCTCTGTGTTTTTCTTCCTTGTCTGCTTTTACTTGACAATTTCATACGATTTCATTTTCTCTCCTTTCCTAGAATATATTTCTTTTTAAAAATTTGTATTGGTTGTTCTGTGGTTCACAATATACATTTATAACTATTCCAAGTCCACTTGCAAAAAAAAAAATGAACTGGAAGTACTTTTTTTTTTTTTTTTGAAAGGGAGAGAGGGGAGTGGAGGGGAAAAGGGCAGAGGGAGAAAGAGAGAGAATCCAAGCAGGCTCCACGCTCAGCACAGAGCCCAACGAGGGCTCGATCCCACACCCCTGGATCACGACTTGAGCCGAAATCAAGAGTCGAACACTCAACCCACTGAGCCGCCGGGGCCCCCAACTCGAAGTACCTTAGAGCACAGTATTCCCAGTTGCTCCTTCCTGTCCCACATAGTAATTCCACCATTCATGCCACTTAGCCATAGGCCACAATCACGAGATACAATGTCGCTGTTACTATTTTAAACAAACTATTCATAAGGTCAATTAAGAATACTACATATGAAAGAGATTTTATCTTCAATTACTCCTTCCCTAATGTTCGTCCTTTCTTTCTGTAAATCTGACTTTCCAACCAATATTATTTTCCTTCTTTCAACATTTTTTTTAATGTTTATTTTTGAGAAAGAGAGAGAGAGAGAGAAAGAGAGGGAGACCAAGAATCCAAAAGGAGCTCCAGGCTCTGAGCTGTCGGCACAGAGCCTGGTGTGGGGCTTGAACTCAGGAACAGCAAGATTATGACCTGAGCTGAAGACAGATGCTCAACAGACCAGCCATCCAGGCATCCCACTTCTTTCAACATTTCTTACAAGCCGGTTCTGCTGGCAACAAATTCCTACTGTGTTTATTTCTCTTTCACCTTTGAAAGGTAATTTCACTGGGATCAGAATTCTAGGGGATGGTAAATTTTCTCTGCTTTAAACATTCCACTCCCTGCCTTCTCCCTTTCATGGCTTCTGGTAAGACCGATGCTTGTCCCCGTGGCTCTGTAGGTAAGGTATCTGTCCCCCACACCAGCTTCCTTCGAGAATTTGACTTGGATTGTCTACAGCTTGACTATCACATGATCAGGTGTCCATTTTTTTGGTGACTGTGTATTTGGTGGTTCGTGGACTTTGGGCATCTGCCCTTTGTGATTTGCCACACATTTTGAAAACCAATGCCGTCATTATTGAACTATTTCGTCTGTCCCTTTCCCTTTCGGACTCCTTCTGGGGATACCATGGGCACACATGCCATGTGTCGTCACTGTCACAATCCCTGACAGTCTGTTCCATCTTTTCATTCTTGCTTTCTCTCTGCATTTCAGTTCTCAGAGTGTCTGCTAATCCGTGTGCAGGCTCAGTGCTTCTAACCTCAGCGGCACGCAGCTAACGCCGAGCCCACCGGAGGCACCGTTTCCGCCCTTACTTTTGTCCTCACCCTGCTTGCCTACGGTTTTCCTTTTCCCTTCGAGCACCTGTGTTCTCCCAGCGCCCACCTCCCTGCTGACGGTCCCTGTTCGTTCTCGCATATTGTCTGCTGTCCCCGTTAGAGTCCTTAGCACGTCAGTCAGAGTTTTTATAAACGCCCAATCTGATGCTTCAAGAGCTGCCATAACAGGTCTGGTTTTAATGTCGTTTTGTCTCTATGGAACGTGTTTTTTGTCTTTCAGCATGTCTTGTAATTTCTTTTTTTTCCTTTGTTAAATTTTTTTTTAACGTTTATTCATTTCTTAAGAGACAGAGAAAGACAGGGCACAAGCAGGGGAGGGGCAGAGAGAGAGGGAGACACAGAACCCGAAGCAGGCTCCAGGCTCTGAGCCGTCAGTGCAGAGCCCGACGCGGGGCTTGAAATCCTGAATCGTGAGATCATGACCTGAACTGAAGTTGGACGCTCAACCAACTGAGCCACCCAGGCGCCCCACTTGGGGTCGAGTTTTAAACACGACATTGGAGTGACTATGCTCAGAACAAACAAAATAGACTGTAATGGCATAAAACTCGCCGCTGGAAACACACAGTGACTTTCATAATGGTAAAGGCGTCGATTCCTGGGGGAGACGTCACCATTGCTACCCGGTTTTCATCTTGGGTCCCAGGCCCATTACACAGGAAGACAACCTGACAAAGCAAAGAAAGAAGTGGACAATTCAGCAGTAATAGTCGGAATCTTCGACAGGTCGCATTCAGTGATGGACAGAAAAATTCGGCGGAACACCAAGAAGGATGTAGGATGTTGGAACAACACTATAAACAGACTGCACCCAGCAGACATCTGCGGAACCCCCTCCCTCTTCCCCCTCCCCCCTCCCCACCACAACAGTGGCAGCACGCACAGGCTTCTCCATGGTACGCGGGACGCTTCCCAGGACTGAACATTTGTCAGTTCATGAGACAAGTCTCGATGCATTGTAAGGGGCTGAAATCGTATAAAATACGTTCTCGGACTACAGTGAGGTGATTGAGAAAGCAGGAACAGAAAGAAATTTGAGAGGACCAAGACTATGTGCAAATTAATAACATGCCCCAAATAACTAATAGGTCAAAGATGAAATGTTTTTAAGAACTTAGAAAACACTCTGAGATGAATACCACAAAAATGACAACATACCAAAAATTTTAGGATCCAGCTAAAGGAGTGCATGTAGGAAAGATGTAACTGTGATGTCCATATTAAATAAGAAACAAGATTTAAACAAGATTTCGAAGCGATAGTATAACCATTCCTCTTACGTAATTTTTTAAAGGCGTAGCGAAATAACCTAAAAGCATAGTAAACGAAACTCAAAGCAATTAAAAGGGAGGAAATAAAATTAGAAAAAAAAGCATGAAAAGTAGAAAAATAAAACAATAGAGAAAAATCAGTAAAATTTACAATCCTTTGGCTTGACTCGCCAAAAAAATAACTAATTATGATGACAGAAGTCACCACAGTGCTTATGTTTAGCATGGACGTTTCTTGACAGAGACAGTTCACGACGGGGACTTCTACATCCTGGCGACGGTCTGTGCCCTAGGGATGCTTCTACGGATGGGCTGTCGAAACAATAATTCACCAAACCTTCTACTTGTGGTTTTTAGCTACTACGCATCTCGGTTCAAAGTTTACATTTCAAAAACTGGTCATCTGTACATGCTAACGTATAAAACTCCCTGCACGATTTTTCGTGTTTTAGGATGTTCAGCCAGGTTCCGCCGCATGAGTGTTCCTGGCCTCCTAGCAGCCCTCCCGAAATCGACGAGCTCTGTGACCATTTAAATGTAGGAAACTTACATTCAAACAGCACAGGCCAGCGGAGGCTACGGCAGCTAGATTTAAATTAGCCTTCTTATCGTTCAGTGGCCCCAGGATACTCCTGCCTCTGCGATGCACGCACCCATGTATTCCTTCCCAGTTGGTATCTCCCTGCTTCCGAACGGGTGAAAAACTCAGAACAGGTTAATAAAGGCAGCCTGGGGGTGGAGGAATTTAGCAACAGAAAGAGCCCAGTATCTCGTCCTGTCTTCAGAGGTACTCATCCCCCTGTGCGCCGATGGCTGCCCAATTTCTAGTTACACACGAGTGACGTTTTTAAATGAAGGACAGGATTTCGCATCGGAGTGGAATGAAGGGCCTTTTCCTCTACTTGCAGAGTGGGCATCTGTTGTCGGCTCTGTGGGTAAAATGCTTGCATTTGCTCCTAGTCAGCAGAGACCACCCCGCTCACACCTTGCACAGAAGGGGTCTCTCGGTTCGCCCGTGTCTCTGACGCGCTGACCTCCGTGACTGCAGGTGTTTCAGCAGAGCGTCTGCAGAAAGGAGCCAGCGGCCACTGAGCCACGGCGGGGCTAAGTCTCCAAAGAGCACTAAAGACACGGTAAGTCAAAGCCGTCCCAGGGCCTCTCCAGCTCTGTTTTGTTAGCTTCAATACCTGCTGCTCCGTGGATCCATAAAATCCTTTATCAGAATTTAGAAGGAAAGAAGAGTCTGGAAAGATGGAGCAGAGACCTCAAAGTGCAGATGGACAGGACCCGTTTTCAGGGGTGTTTTGTTCTAATCCAGACAGAGACACCGAAAGCGGGCCCGGCCCCGTGGAGGTGTGCCCAGCCGAGGTCATCCGAGAAGGGCACTCTGGAGCTGGACCGGAGTCTAACACCTAAGCCAGGGCTCCTGCTCGCTGACCACGGTTATAAATCTCCAGCTACCTGCGAGCGATGCCAGCCAAACAGTTCCCACATCGAGACCACTGTCAATCGCGTCTACACGTTGTTCCGTCAATCACACTGACATGTTATTAGGGAACGCTCTCGTCGAGTTTATGGTTCCCACACGCTCGCAGGTCCGTCATCGCCACCTGATAAAGGAGGGCGCGAGATCCTGTCCGCTTCGTGCCTCGGCACCTCTCGGAAAGGGGAGGCATGTTTCGGTCATGGACCTGACGTAAAGATGAATGGCGGTTGGCTCTGACGGCCATGCGTGCCGGCCAGCTTTTTTTCTTCTTCTTCTTATTTAATGATGTAACAGATCAAGGAGTTCTGAAAACTAAAAGATGTCTGGAGCCCTCCGAGAGGCCCGTGCCAAGCACGGCTTCGACATTCGAAGAGATTTTACCTGGGTGCCACTCGCTTTCAGGTGTCTAGTCTCCTTTATGCTGTCCGCGGCCATTAAGCTGCCCGAGGGGTTAAAAAGAGCCGAGGATGAAGCGTTCAGCGGCCCCGGGGGCGACTCGCTTCCCAGTCGGAGTTTTAAACCTGTCCGCCTTCGAACCGCGGGACTCTCCATGCTTCACCGCAGGGTCCACCCTCAACGCGCCCCACGCCACAGCCTTCATCGGGGGACCGCAGAGCTGTGTTCACAACTGGTTTCTGAGTAACCGGGCGTCCATGAGCGGCTCTCATGGTCTCATGGACACGAGCCGGGTGTCGGGGGGAGCTTCTGAGCCCCTGAGCAAACCCAGCGGCTGGATCTGCGCCCTCCGAAATGGTGACGCGTGGTTTCAGAAAGACTAGCGTGCCACCAGGTTGTTTCGTTTCTTAAAAATGGATCGATAAGATGCTTTCACCCCCTTTTCTGAAGGCTAGAGTAAGTCTGTTCCTTGGGTTTAAACCTCCACACAGACACACACACTCACATGCACGTTCCCCACAAATTTTACCACCGATACCCTTAGAAATGATTCGTGAAATACAAGTGCATACAGCAAGCACATTGATAAGTATAATCCACATGAGAAGCCAAGTCTTTAAAACCAACATAAGAGATAAATCCTGACTTCTAAGTAGATTAGGGTTGTTCAGCCACGGATGTACCAGGTACCTGGCCTCCTCATTAATCTTAACACCCTCCCGTCAAACCCAGAACTGAGGGAGGCTGACCAGCAGCCCCTCCATACAGGAAACGAACAAGCGTTGGGAATCAGAGGACTTAGTCACCACTAACTTCAAACTATATGACCAAGGGGAGTCGTTCACCCGTCTGGTCTCAGGTTCTTACCCGAGAAATGAAGGGGGGCAGTCATTTATTGAGGAACTACTAGGCATATTTTCAGAGAGCTCGTGACCCAACAAACTGACCAACTCTGGACGCTACCACTGAACCCCAGCGGAGCTGTCTTAGGAACATCCGGTTGGTATCCAAACCGCAGTACACTTAAGATCTAAGAGTGTGAAGTCATTCATGGAAGGGGCACCGACGCTGCGATTTTTATTCACTTTGCCTCCCCCCCTGTGCCTAAGAGAGAAGCCACAAATCCGATGAAGGAATGTCCTTTTTCAAACAGGAAAACTATACCAAATTCAATTTTCATACTGCCAAACTTGGGCCTTCTTCCCCACAAGAAAATGCTATGAATTTCTGGCAAAAAATGGCTCCTCCAGGTACACATATGTGCCTCCAGGCACAGCACGAGCCAATCTTACGGCCCAATGGTTGATTCAAGGAGACCAGTTAAGACAACAAAGTCTTGTTTACAAAGAACAAATGGTGGCTTCTGCTTTTCACAGATTCCACTGTCACTCAGACCTTCCTTTGATACGTCGTCATGACGACTCGCACCAGGCCACGTTTGAGAACCATCCAGAAATCACGAGCATGATTGCGGATTGTCCGCTTCCCTTTATGAGGTTCGCCTCTGCCTCGGGGCACAGTTAAAGGTTAAGCAAAGTGTTCTGCAAGTTCGCAGACTCGGGATAATAAATATGAGCGTCACGAAATCACAGGATAATAATCTGTAATATATCTCACACATATCTGTACGTGAGTTCAAAATTTTTAGTGCGCTATTGATTCCATGGTAAGTATTGTCGGGAACAGTTTCTTTTTAATTATAAATAGTTCCAATTAGGGGCCCCTGGGTGGCTCATGCAATTAAGCATCTGACACTTAATTTTGGCTCAGGACATGATGTCACAGTTCGTGAAGCCGAGCCCCACATCTGGGGGCCTGGGATTCTCTCTCTCTCCCTCTCTCTCTGTTCCTCCCACGCTTGTGCTCTCTCTTTCAAAATAAATAAACAACAACAACAAAAAAAAACTAAACAGTTCCAATTACTCTAACATTGGGTATTACAGATTTTTAAAATTACATACGGAATCCTCATATAAAGAAATACCAAAACTATGCCATTTACAGGAAATTGACAAATACGAATGTTTGTACAACTAGTCTCTACCTACTTGACGTTTTTAATATTTAAGCAGGGGCAGGCAAACTCACTAGGATCCTTGTTTTCTCAAAGTGGGATTAAAAAAAATTCCTGTTAGAAGTATCAGTTAGTTTACTATGTCATGTCTCAAAATGCACCAAGAATCACGATCATAAAAAATAATACATTGCAAATAAAGCTGTCAGCAAGGTGGCTTCGATTTTCACTGTTAACAAGCTGTTGGTAAACAGTCACCATCAGATGATAATCCTTCAGTTCGACAGCATTATTTAAAGTTGTTAGTCTTTCAGAAATTATAATGGATTTTTCCTCAAAAAAAAAAAAATCAAACATGAAACTATGGAGAATTCAAAGCCGTTTTCCTTTTACTAATGGACTTCGCACCCATCTAGGAGAGTTACGCTGCCCGAAATACAGCATTTTTTCATTTAAAAAGAAGAGAGGGGGTGGTGTGTGGAATCGGGAATATATACAATTTGGTATCGTTTATGACCAGGAGTTAGAATGATCCCTATAAAGACACAGAACATTACCCGTTAGAGAGAGTTTATGTGTAGAGGAAATCAGAGAAGCTAGCCACAGGCTAAAAACCCTCCAGATTCTCAGGAGAAATGTGGGGCCATGCAGAAAACAGAAACGAGCAGTCAAAAACAATAAAAAACGAAAAGGATAAAAAAAAAACTAGACCACAAAGGAGATAAGGAAACAAAGAGAGTCCCAGCAATACACTAGATAAGCACAGTACAGGGGCGCCTGGGGGGCTCAGCCAGTCAAGCGTGTGACTCTTGGTTTCTGCTCAGGTCAGGATCTCACGGTTCGTGGGATCGAACCCCACATCAGGCTCTGCACTGACAGCACAGAGCCTGCTTGGGATTCTCTCTCTCTCTCTCTCTCTCTCCTCCTCTCTCTGTCCCTCCCCTCCTCTCTTTCTCTCTCTCTCTAAATAAATAAATAAACTTAAAAAAAAAGAAAGCAGAGTATAAAATGAGAGGACAGCAGGAACGTAAAATAACTTCTCTAGCAACACAATTAACAAGAACGGATGAGGTCGACTATTAAAGCAAAAGACTCCGAGGCTGACCCGCAGGCAAAAGCCGAAGTCAGCGCTGCGAGAGGAAGATCTCCAGTGCCAAGACGAGGAAAAGGCAGTGGCCAAACAGAAGGGATCGCGATGTTATTAGCAAATAATCTGGACCTTCACGATAAAAGCTCTTTCCGAAAAGAAAGATCAAATGACATTGTGAAATATCTGGAAAATAACGACAACAAAAAAAAACGAGGTCGTATGAGTTTCTCATACGATGGTCAGAGGAAAAATCAGGCTTTAAATTTTAATCGAGAAGAAATAACTGGCATTAATAATCACACTAAAAAAGTGAGAAAAGGGACATCGAAGGATAGCAGGGAGAAGAACAGTTAAAGGAGAAATTAAATAGTTAGAAGACAAGATTTTATACAACAATTAAATAAATAGTTGGTTTCATGCAAAAAAACAAACGATCACTTTCTCTAGGGAAAAAAGGTCAAATCACAAAGGTAAAAATCACAAAGCCAAAAATCTGAAACAAAAATGAGGGCATTGCAAACAAGTACGAAATTAAAACAATAAAAGCCATCGCTTCTCCCAAAGCAGTCTTCCAGGAAACGCCAAAGGCCTGTCCAGATCCACCGACCGACCGCCCATCCCAACGAGGACCAACAACCACCTTCAAAACTAAAAAGAAAATGTTGAAGAAATGACTCCCGCTCACTTCCCTCTCCCAGCCACGGTGATGTGTGCACAGAAGGTACACAAAGCTGAACAGGAAGCCTCTGGGGAGAACAACGGACCAGCGGGAAGCTGCTCCTCCACTTCCACAGCCTGTGAACAGTCTCATCTGTGCACACACTGCGTGATCAAAAATATTTCAGATGGATCAATCTGCATAAAATCCAAAGGTGTATCCCAAACAAGAAAAATGGAGGCTATATTACGATTTAAAGAAGAATATTCTAGAACATGCAGTAAGTGGAAAGTGAGACAAAAGTCCTCGACATGACAAAGAGTTTCACTGTTTTTCCAATTCTTTATATACATGGATGTTTCAGAACCGGAAATTTCTGGTAACTAACGATAAACGGACTTGCTGTGATAGTAAAACCTCTCATAAAACCAGAGTTTAAAAACAGAGGGTAGAATTTGTTCCAGAAGATGCAAACAGATTCAAAATTATAAGCACACAAACATATCAGGTGTAGATATGCATGTGTGATATTTTCTTAAATATTAAATTAAATCGATACAAATAAATTATAAAATAAATGAGTCGGTGTAGATATGCATGTGTGATATTTTCTTAAATATTAAATTAAATCGATACAAATAAATTATAAAATAAATGAGTCGGTGTAGATACGCATATGTGATATTTTATTAAATATTAAATTAAATCAACAGAAATAAATAATTATAAAATAAATGAGTCGTTGCAAATCCATAAAGCAAAGATAGACTTTTGATACATGGCTTTGGGATAAGCTTTTCTTTAATTCGAATTTAAATTCTATCTTACTCCCTATCCCTGAAGACATCTGTAAGGATTTGGGTCTAAACAAACAAATCAACAAGGAGCTAGAATTTTGATGCTGGGCGAATCCCCCTACTTAAGTGAGGAAGGTTTTCCTACGCGTCACCCGGGCCTCATAAACCGACAGCGCCAGGAAGAGATGAGGACATGTGAATCCCTAGAAATGAAAAACCCCCTGAAGTCACCGTAACCCCCTCCCCCCTCCCCCCTCCCCCATCATACGAGAGATCTCGGACTTGAGACTGTTGACGACAGGAATTGCTCCCATGGGCATGTTAAACAAAGCAGTGGCCTAAGTCTACGTGTTTGTTTTTGTCGTTCTTTGGAAGTATCTGTAATTCCACGCTCTGGGTTCTCGCCGAACGCCTGCCCCCCTTACTGGCTCAGAGGCTGCAGCCTGAACGGCATTCTGAAGGTCGTATCCTAAGCTCTGAGCTCGAAGGCCCACAGACCAAGTCCTCGCGCTCTGCCGAGCCCGGCGAGAGGCTTATGAGGAAGGGCAGGGCCAGAAGAGACAGGAAGCCTCTTCTGCAGTTGACAGGCCCCATGAGTCCCTTCTGTGACATGACCGTGGGATGTGACATCACCATCGGCGGTGACCGCTGATACAGCAGGGTGGCCACACGCCCTTGATGTCTCGGCCCCACACGGAAAATACGAAATCCTCCAACATGACGGCAGACCGTGTGGAGACGGGGCCTCCGGAGAGGACACTAGGTTAAGTGAGGCCAGGAGCGGAGCCCCGATCCAACAGGACCGGGCCCTCGCATGAGAGAGGGATGCCAGGGGTGCGTGCGCACACGGAGAGAAGGCCGCGTGAGGACGTGGCTGGAAGGCAGCCACGTGCCAGGCATGGAGCGAGGCCTTGGAGGAGCCCAAGCCTGCCCGCACCTTCATCTTGGACTTCTCGTCCGCAGAACCGAGAAAATAAATTTCTTTTTTTTTTTAGTTTATTTATTTATTTTGAGTGGAGGGGGGGAGGAGGGGCAGAGAGATAGGGAGAGAGAGAAAATCCCAAGCAGGCTCTGCGCCTTCAGCACAGAGCCTGACACGGGGCTTGACCCCACGAACCGTGAGATCATGACCTGAGCTGGAATCAAGAGTCACGTAACTGACTGAGCCCCCCAGGCGCCCCGAGAAAATAAATTCCTATTGCTGAAGCCGCCCCATCTGTGGTATTTTGGTATGGGAGCCCCAGCAAACTTTATGTCTCACACACACACACACACACACACACACACACACACACAGAGTTATTCACCGTGGGGTGTCACCCTCTGCAAAAAGAAAACCATGCACAAACAACCACAACCGCTGTAAGGGACTCGGTGTTCCAAGACAGGAGAAAAAAAAATCTACGAAGTGGCCGGCATTTTTAGAAGTACATGAAAAGCTGCATTTCCCATGAAAATAAGTACCGGGGCATTCCGCGGCAGGCAAGCAGGGCGCCGACATTGAGGGGCGCTCCATCTGCGTGTGCAGCTGAGCGGCAGGGAGACAGACAGCGAGCCTCCGGGGGGGGCAGGGTGCCGCAGAGCCGCCGGGCTGCAACGTGCTCCTCGTTCCCCGGATGCCTCAAGGCCGAACCTTCAAGGTGGCAATTAGAATAGCCGTCCTGGGGCGCCTGGGGGGCTCTGCCGGCTGAGCGGCCGACTCTTCATCTCCACTCGGCTCGTGATCTCACACACAGTTCACGAGTTCGAGACCCGCTGATGGGGCAGAGCCTGCTTGGGATTCTGTCTCTCCCTCTCTCTTCCCCTTCCCTACTTGCACTCTAAATAAATAAACTTAAAAAAAAATAATAGCTCCACTGAGCACTCCCTAGGGGCCAGACGTGGGTGATCTCATTTACCTACCTTACGAGATTACGGTCTCATTTTAAAAATTAGCGACAGGACGTTTAACAAACATAAATACTTTCCCGAGGCTGACGTGGCTAGAGAGCGGCAAAACCTAGATTTGGACCGGAAGGGCCTCGCTGTCCAATTCAGACCGAAACGTAACGCTATGTCATCCATCTTTGGCCCATGACCGATTCTCCGAGATGGAGATCACGGCTTACACGCGCCACGTGCATTGACGAGTGAAACAACCGTCTGTTTTACACAGTAAAGTACAAGGTCAAGTCTTTAGACAATTAAAGCACTATATAAGAGCTTCGGTTATTTTGCCAAATCTCAAAGGTCACAATTCTATTTCTCCTACGTGACTGGTTAGAGATGAACTTTAATCCAAAGGTCACATGACCTGGGTCCGTTCACGTGGTTGCATCCACACAGGTTGTAGGATCAATTCAACGATGGGAAACAGACCGGCTATTTTGAGTTTTAAGCCAACAAAAATGCTTTTTTAACTGTCTTCCCTCCACCAGGTCCTATTTAAGCGTGCTGCTTTGGTTAGAGCGTTTTTTCAGTTAGCGTTAGGCGTGCTAGCTGGAGGACGAGTGCCGAGGGCAAGCGTGTCGTCCGTGTGAGGAACCAAGTCCTTCGAGCCAGCGCGCGAGAGGAGGCCGACTTCTGTCCAGGTGAGGGCTGTGCGGCCACAGGTGTGCCGGGAAAACGACCACGCTCTCAACCAGTCTCTACGTCCTCCTCTCGAAGCCATAGCTGAGCAAGGCCGAGCATCGGCCCCAAGGCCCAGACCTCCCGTCCTACACGCGGGAACAGGCGCTGGGAATCTGGACACATCGGCACCGCTAACTTCAAACTCTATGGCTAGGTTGAGTCGTTCACCCGTCTGGCTTCAGGTCCTTTGCCTCTGAGTTGAGGGGGGGAGTCATTTACTGAGGAACCACTGCGCGCCTCCTCAGAGAGCTCGTGATCCAGGACACTGACCAGTGACAAATGAAACACAACGCGACGGGATATTTCAGCGGCGACGCGGTCAAGCGTCCCTGAAGACAGAGCTGAGAAGAACTCTCTCGTCCCTAGACTCGTTTGTGCTGGGCACTGACAGCCAGCTAGAGCGCCTCGGGAGAAAGGGGGCAGGTGGATTGTGGAAACGGGGCCAAAGAAGGAACACAAGGACCATCTCGGGCACCAGAGACCCCGCGCGGTGCTGGGGACGCCTTGGTCACCATGTGGGGTGGGCAGCAGACGTCAAGGGGGACGCCTTGTGGCGAGCTAATGAGCTTAGACAATTTACTGATTCTGACTCTCTGATTTTAACACTGACCGCTCACGCTTGAACTTCCATGCAGCTCGAGAAAACCTGGAAGTTTGAGGCTGCTTTGGACAATCTTCGGATAAAGGAACTCGAGTACGTCAAGCCGGTCTTCCCAGCACTCTGTACCCCCCACCAGCAGCCCGTTTTATTCATTAAGGAAACAGGGTTCTGGGGGTGCCTGGGGGGGGGGCTCAGTCGGTTAAATGTCCGATTTCGGCTCAGTTCGTGATCTCGCGATTCGTGAGTTCGGGCCCCGCACTGGGCTCGTAGGTGTACAGCCTGCTCGGTATTCTCTCTCCCGCTCTCTGCCCCTTCTGTGCGCTCGTGCTCTCGCGCTCTCCCTCTCTCAAAATCAATAACTAAACTTTAAGAGAAAATAAGGTTCTGGGTTAGAATAACCTTAGGAAAATCGCCTTCTAAATTTACAACGACCTCAACTTGGCTTTCGTATTTAAATGTCTTAGAAAGGAAACAATTGCCTCCGATATTCCTCTTCAGCGAACATTATCCTTTAATTAACAAAATGCCTTGGGACAGATCGCTTGCCAGGGAATTTTCAGAGTTTTTCTAATATCACTTTGTAATGAAGCAAATAGGGAACCCGAGCTGATTTCATTACACTGGCGCACGAGTACAGGAGCAGAGAAAGATGCGTGTTGGTGTAGGACGAAGCCCCAGTGAGAAACCCTAAATTACGCGACACGCGGTGCGAGGCCGGCAGTTCTTTACATAGAGGGAGTATTTTCCATTAAAAAAAAGTAACATTCTCAGCCCTAGGGGTGCATTAGCTCCGCTATTCTTGGGTTAGAAAGATATCCTGAATGGCAAAGACCACACCTAAGGTAAGACGTTAGCAGATGTCAAGTAAACACAGACAGGTAACATCTGAGCAGAACCAAGTTTCTACACTCTGAAAATGAAGAACATCTCTTCACATACTACGTGCGGGGTCTCCCCTGCCCCCAGGAAGCTCGAGGCAGAAGGCACCGAATACCTCCTGGAAACCATGAATTACAGAGACGATCTGGCCTGCACCTGCCAAAGTCAACGCTGACGGCTAAATACAGACGCCGGCTGCCGGCCTGTGTGCCCTCTGCCGTATCTCAACCGCACCGCAGAACAGACGCCTCTTTTTTTTATCCAGTACGACTCTGGATCCAGGAGACGCTCTGCTCCAAGCAAGGAAGATTCAGGCAAGAACATAATTATGTAACAGAGAAACGGCTCGGGCCATCGGGACGTAGAAACCCAGTGGACTTCCCATCGGTCATCGGTATGAAATCTGTGCAGCGGGACTGAACGATGCTCCCAATGTGACGTGAAAACTGGAAACTGGGGTGAAATGAATGAACGGTTACACTCTTAGGGCTACTATGTGTGTTTGTGCGTGTGTGTGTGTGTGTACACGTGCAGAAGACAGCGAAAGTCACAGGTGATAGAGCGATAAGGAGATGAGACATGAGAGATACACGTACACATAATACACACACGTATGATAGAGGGAGAGGTGCAGATTACTGATAGAAATGCATTCGTCCATGATAGAGAGACATGCATACGCACACGATAGACAGATAGATTCATTCACTGATTGGTGATAGAGAGATTGATGATAGATAGATAAATGATAGCGCGACAGATCAATGATAGATCGATGCTAGGCAGATAGATGATAGATAAATAGATATGCATGTACATGATAGACAGGTGATGACAGAACACAGATGGAGGATACACTGAAAGGTCAATGACAGATAGATGATAGATAGATATGCATATACACATGACGGATAAAAAGACAAATAGATGATAGATACATAGATAGATAGGGTTAGATACGGTTTTTTTCAAAACTGGGACTACAAGAACAAAAATCCCTTTCATGTAAGATTATAGAGGATGTCCCCTCACTGTTTTCCTAAATCTATCTTAGTAGTAAAAATTGCCATTTAATTTAAAATGGGAGAGAAACAAATTTTCAAGTAATTCCTAGTTGGTGAGGTTGTGATTTAAATTACTCTGATCGGAGATTCGTGTTAGTCTAGAGAAAGATAAGGCTTTTCCAGGCAATCAGCGAGTTCTGTGTCCTTTCTGTGATATTGGTACTGCAGTGGTTTAAACGAAGCAAAGGAATCTGTACATGAGCTCCTAAAGGTGATACCCAAGCCAGAGTACTTAGGAATCGGAGGGTGTTATCGTACCTAATAGGTACTGCTCACACGAATTCCTCGATAGCGATCACTTAAGACAGGACAAAACCAAGGGAGGGCGGAGGGGAGGAGAAAGGGCTGTCTCAAGTGCCTGCATTAAAATGAAACAGTCTCCAAAAATGTTGGTCTGAAATGTAAAGACAATGTCTGTGTCTTAAAAAGAGTTTTTCCTTTTTATAAAGATTTTCTTAACGGTTATTTATTCTAGAGAGAGAGAAAGCATGTGCGTGTGTGCGTGTGCAAACGTGTGCCCAAGCAGGAGAGGGGCAGAGAGAGGGGGAGACGGAGGATCTGAAGGGGGCTCTGCACTGTCAGCACAGAGCCCGACGTGGGGCTCGAACCCACAAACCTTGACATCAAGACCTGAGCCAAAGTCAGACAGAGCTTTACCGACTGAGCCACCCAGGTGCCCCTTGAAAGAGTTTTTCTATTATTCATTATTGAATTGCCTGACAATTTAACACGTGATCATAATACGAGATTTGGAAAGGAAGGGAAGGACTGAGGAAAAGGAACAAATAAAACCTATCCATATCCCCTACTGCGATGCAACTACTGTCGACCGTCCATGCCTGTCCCAGCTCGTTCGTGCATGCTGCTGTCGTGTTATTTCTGTGTACACCCTTGTTGCTGAGAATGCGGTCTTTGGCTTAATCCGGCACAGTCCAAGGTAACTTCCTGCGACCTCTCTTTCTGTCTGAAACCAGAGGACGCTGGTAAACTCATAAATGTTGCTAGGGCCACTGCATTAGATTTATAATTGAATGTATGTAAATTAAAGCTTAAAAGCCACAAGCGGTCAGGAGCATGTGTAACAAGCCTAACGTTCCTGCTTAATGGTCTTTTCTCTCTTCTTCTCTTAAGAACTTGTCTGTATATTTGGATTCCGCAGTTTCACTACAAAGCGTCCAGGTAGGAGTATGTTTTCATCGCTGTGCCTGAGAAGCACTAGTTTTCATTGTAAACATTCAGATCTCGGATAAATACCTGAAAATCCTTGGCCATCGTTTCTTCAGAGGGCACCTCTCCTACCCCCACCCCGTCATCGGAAACCTACTTAGAGCTACCTCGGACTCCCCCTGCTGCCCTCCAGGTCTCTCCATTTCTCTCTCGTGTATTTTCCGCAAGCGGTGCACTTCTTGTTTGTGACCGCTCAGTTAAGCGCTTTTTCTCATTCCGGGGACCATCTTTGTTCAATCTTGTCCGAATCCGTTCTTTTTCCTAACGTCATCTGCCGCGCTCACGTTGACACTCTGTAAGGTTACAGGTCTGTCACGGGACATTCTCGGTGGGCGGGCTCTCGTCTTTGTGACACCCATCCATTTATGTCCGCACCGGATAATTTCCTGGGTGTTTTGTGCTGCTTGATTGGAAACTCCGTCTCGGTGAGAATTCTGTTTTTCGAATTGAAAACCCCTTAATGGTCTGGGTTGCGGGGAGCCTCCTTCAAAGAAGTTTTGTTCTCTCTCGGAGGCCTGTGGGTGCCATCGGCCAGGAGCCATTCGTTACGTGATGTTCTTGGGGAGAGAAAAATGCAATTCTTTGGCCACAGGAAGTTAAATTTAGATACCTGTCCCAATCCACAGGGGATATAAGCCCAGAGTTACAAAATTCCGAGGAAGACCTCTTAAACTCTGAGCCTCGGGCACTGGGCGGCTCAGTCAGTGAGGTACCTGACTCTGGAGGCGGGCTCGGGTCATGGTCTCATGGTTTGTATCAGCGCAGAGCCTGCTTGGGACTCTCTCTCCCTCTTTCTCTGCCCCTCCCCCCACGGGCTTGCATACCCACTCCATCTGTCTCTCAAAAGAAATAAATAAATTTTTAAAAAATAAAAAATTAAACTCGGAGCCTCAAGAGAAAGAAGTTGTTTTTTTTTTTTTCATCTCCCTAGGCCGAGGTCAGGATGTTTCAAGAGCCCGCTGTGTCAGGAGGGATGCGACTCTTTGATGAGGCCGGATTTATCCAGGGTTTGGGTTCCGAGTGTCCCCTTGGGTAGGGCTGCATCGTAGCTCCCGTACCCACAGGGACCTTAAAACCGAAGTCTCCCCGTCACAAGCCCACGGCTGCCCTGCCCCTTCCGCCGGCGCCCGCGGCAGCGGCCCACGCAGGTACTCTGGCTTGCTATTACCTTTGTCTTCTACCATCCGCAGGGATTTCTTGCGGCCCAGACAGGCGCTTGCATAGTCCTTGTGGTTAACGTTATTCTAGCAATAAGAACGTTTCCAGGCTGTTGGAGTCCTTCACCTTCCCTGTCATTCAACGTTACTTTACGTGGCTCTATAACTACTTTACATATTATGTCTGTCGATGCTTCAGCTTTTTCCATCCTTGTTTTTACCTTCAAGTTTCCTGTTTTCACTTACAGGAAGTTTAAATTCCCCGTTTAAGTACATCTGTATTTTGGGGCGCCTGGGCGGCTCAGCTGAGCATCCAACTTCAGCTCGGGTCATGATCTCGAAGTTTGTGAGTTCGAGCCCCACGTCGGGCTCTGTGCAGACAGCTCAGAGCCTGGAGCCTGCTTCGGATTCTGTGCCTCCCTCTCTCTGCCCCTCCCCCCGGCACTCTGTCTCTCTTTCTCTCAAAAATAAGGAAACATTAAAAATAAATGAATATATCTGTATTTTGTGTAACAAATTTTATATTAATTTTTAAGCTTCAGAAATAACTCCCTGATTGAATTATAAGAGCTCATATTTACTTGGATGATTTCTGGTTTCTATAAGAAATATTAAGCATTGTCTCAAGAAAATTTGGTCACTTACTTTTCCTTTCTTCACTGAGAAGAAATGTGTATACGATCTTTTTTTTAACCTTTGCCTCTATTATGCCACGCTGATGAAGCTGTGCCATCAGAAAGGTACTGTTTTATTCCAAGTAAGCAGAGCGCATTGGAATAACCTATTAGAGCCACTAGCCCCCTTCTATCTACTCTCCCTCTTCAAACGTTTCGGAACTAGATTGGGCCACGAAAGCTCCAGAATATTCTGTGTCGCTACCTCCTACTTTCTGCAGCGTGCTGCAGATTTAAATGGAGTCTGCAGAACTCAGGGGAGGAGGAGGAGGAGAATACTGGGCCTGTCTGGTGTCTCCACGCGGCAGCACGGCGTGCCTCACTGCTTACCCGATCACGCCTCGTTTGCGGTTCTCCAAAAAAAGCCAACTAGGTTTTATCAAGTCCGGTCACCAGATCTCTTTCTCGGGTTATCTGTGGGCACTTAACATGCATTTCTGCTGCTGCAGGTAAGCGTGTTTCCTGTTATACACCTTAACCCATCACTGCTGCACGTAAGAAAGCCCTCGGTCCTTGTATATTTAATTTTTATCATCTGTCCACCTCAAGGGAAATGATCCATTTCCATGGGTGTCTCATGCATATCGTATCACAAATATATAAGATTAGTAGTTGTAGCACTTAAATACTCATATTATTTTTTAACTATGTCATATGGTGGAACTTAAACGCGAGAATAATGCTGGGGCACCCGGGTGGCTCAGTTGGTTAAGCGTCCGACTCTTGATTTCGGCTCAGGTCATGATCTCACGGTTCACTTGGGATTCTCTCTCTCCTTCTCTCTCTGCCCCTACCCTGCTGTTGCGTGTGTGCACTCTCTCTCTCTCTCTCTCTCTCTCTCTCATAATACATATATAAACTTAAAAAAAGAATAATGCTAAATAATAGTGTTATTCCTTGTTTCTTGTTTTAAAGGGAATTACTCTAGGGGCACTTGGGCGGCTCAGTTGTTTGAGCGACTGACTCTTAGTTTTGTCTCAGGTCACCGTCTCACCATTGGTGGGTTCGAGCCTCGAGTCAGGCTCCATGCTGAGCAGAGCTTGCTTGGGATTCTCTCTCCCTCTCTCTCTGCCACTTCTCCACTCATTCTCTCCCTCTCCCTTTCTCTTTCTCTCTCTCTCTCTCTCTCTCAAATAAGCTTTAAAGGAAATTACTCTAGTATTTACCACTTAAATATGAGATGTTTGATTTAGGGTCTTTGCATCACACGCAGTCTTACCTCTCGGGTGGTTGATGCTTTAACCATCAGATAAGGAGGGTAAGAGTGACGATCTCTTCCTGCGAATCCGTTCCTGTCATCTGCGTCCCCAGATGAGTCCCCAACAGAGTCTGCTCTACGCATCTGCCTGTTTTGTGCTTCACCCACAGGCTGCTGGACCGTGATGTCTTCGTGCAGGAGAGTATATTGTATTAATGCATAGTATTTTTGTCTTGAATATGCCTTTTCCGTAAACTCTATTTATGTGGTGTGAATGTACTTATGTGTTTGTTTTGTTTTTACTTGCCCAAGTGCCAGTCTTTGAGTTTTAATTTTCCCTGTAATTCTGCGCTGTGTGTCGTACGAAAGGCGTACTTCTTTAAAAGCCAGTTTCTATTTGATTTTGAAAGGAAAGAGAAAGCCGTCAGCATTGAAGGCACACGTGTATGCTTGCTCTGTCATCTGGCAGCTTGCTTTTTAAAAAATTATCTCTTGCTGCTCCCTTGTAACCTGTTTTATGCTCATCGCTATAGACGGTAGTTTCGTTCTTCAACTTCTCTCTAGTAACGGGGGGCAAAGCACGAGACTGTGAATTTTAGGTATTACGAATTTCATATGAATTTAGTATTCAAAAATAATTTCCCCACAGAATAATGAATGTTTATATTTCTTTGCATTATTTCTAGTTTTCCAGGAGAAACATTAAGTGATGGCCTCAGGGAAATCTGGTAACGTTATTACCAAGTTATAAGTATCTTGAAATATGTGAGGTTGTGAAGCTTCTGAATGGGAAGTTAGAAAATAACTACCGTTGCCACAAAAACTATCTACATAGATGAATCCAGGGGCTACATGCCAAGTTTCCCGACCATTCTGTGGGGGCATCCTGTGTGCTCTAAAGCGTAAATAAAGGTGTCTGTGTTTTAGCAAAACAATGGCATATATAATATATATTATATGTTATATTATATGCTACAGTATAATATTATATATCATTATATTTTTACACATATAACATTATATATTATTCTATTATATAATATACAATATTGTATTTGTATATTATATTAATTATATTATATGCACACACATACATGTGGTCAATACATAACTATTCAGATAAGTACTATAATGTGAGTGTATCTACATACATTTATGTATATAATATTTCTTTCAAAAAGAGCTTATATATGCCATATATAACATAAATGTCCTATTATAATGGGATCAGAGTGAAAGCCTTCCCAGTTCCCGGAAGGATCAAAGTCAAGATCAGATAACAGAGTGAACTGAAAGGAAACACACAAACAGGGCTCAGGCTGGCTTGGTTCTTCTCCGCCGCGTAAGCATCTATCAGGGGACAATCGCGGGTCCGCGGGACCAGCACGAACGCAGCCCCCACAGAGCCTCTACCAATCTCACGTTTATAAACTCACCCGACACCCAGACTACACGGGGCTGGCAGCCCCAGGGCTGACCAAACCACACGGGGACCTCACAGAGACCGTCCCTCCCTCGCAGCCGCGACCGAGGGGTGACAGGACCTCGTTCTGGGGTTTCATAACGTACCCCCCGGAAGCGGCCAAGGTCACACGTGCTTTCAGGAAGGCCCCGGCCAGCACCGGCCGGCTCTGAGGCGGCACCTTCGTCCTCCGGCTACTCTGGCTACACAGTCATTGACCTGAATCCCAACAACAAGCGGTTTGGTAACTTCTATGCTGCAAACTTGGATTCGAATCCACTTTCCAGAAGTCTGGCGTCTGGCACACCACCTAAATCTCTGCTCTTCAGATTCCTTATCGGTTTCATCAAGATAAGGCCCTCTCCCCAAGGTCGTTACAACTCCCAGATGAGAGCAGACACGCCAAGCCCCTGATGTCGCATAACGCTGGGGGAATACTGGAGTCACAACACATTAGAACTACTGTTCTTAGCATGTCTTTTGTCTAGAGGCTGCAAACAGTCGAGCCACACGTCTGAAGTTGCCCGGAGTGAGGCAGCATGGAGGGGCGGGGACTGCAGCAAGCTGGGAAGTCTGTGTTCTGACCACGTGCGGTTCAATTCCCACACGTATGCGCTGCGCTGGCCAAATGAGAAGACATGTGGTCACTGCCCCGCCCTCTTCCAACCCTGTGACAACTCTGTGGCCACTGGCATTGTATCAGGAGCTCATGATACTTTCAACCAAACCACGACGTCAGTCCTGTAGACGTATCCTCGAGTTGGAGGACTCGCCTTCAACAAACATTAGTAAATTAAACAAGAAAGGAAAAGGGCGTTGTTCCTGAGAATAGAACCTTAACAGAGAGACAAAACGGACCTCGAAGCAACAAGTGACTGAACCAGCGTGTTCCAATTAGGTCACAGTGACTTACGAGCTCCGTGGGCAGTAAGGTGTCCAGCGCTCTCTAAGCAGTTAAAACTTCCATTGTGTCCTAATTACCCATTTAATTCCTTGAATACCAATGTGCAATTAACATTACAAATAATCGAGGTTAAAAATATAATTAATGCAAGAGTGATTTAGTTATAATTACACTAATTACACAGATATGCAGCATAATAAGGGACTTGCAGACCATTAAGGGGATGCAAATGGATTCTTTCTTTCAAGAACAGTCATTTGAATTTCATTTTCCAATTAGTTTACAAATGATGGGATGGAATTATGAAGGAGACGGTCAGGCTTCCAGGGATGAGAAAAATAGACCATACATTTTTTTTTTTTGGTTTCCTTTTGAAATTCTGATTCTTTTGCCCATTGGTAAATGGAGAAGTTAGGAAAACACACACACACACACACCCCACCTAAGCAACAAAAACACACCTTCTTTTTTCGACAATCGCAGGGAAAAGTCAACAGCACAGTAACTGGAGAGGGTTCCCTTTACACACGTCGATCCCTTTCGGACTCTTAACCAGGACTCACACAAGCCTCACACATTTGCTCAGCTCCTCAGTTCTGTGTCCTGCTGTTGGTCATGAGAGTCCCAGATACTGACATTTTATCATTGACACAGACCAACATAGAATCGTATTCTCGGCCCGTAGACACGGCAGTTGTGACACGTAAGACCCAGTGCCAACAGCATGACGGGTGGGCACACAGCAGGTGCAGTGAGACCTGTTTCCAAGTGTCCGACTTTCTTCATGTAAGTTAGGGAAGCAAATGTTTCTTTTGGGGGAGGAAGGACAGAGGGGGAGAGAGAGACAGAGAGAGAGAGAGAGAGAGAGAATCTCAAGTAGGCTCCATGCTCAACACGAAGCCCAACGTGGGCTCGATCTCAAGATCCTAGGATCATGACCTGAGCCGAAATCAAGAGTTGGAACCGTAACCAACTGAAGCACCCAGGTGCCCCGGAAAGTAAATTATCTCTTAAGTGAGAAGTCCGTGCCTGTTACTGGACAAGGTGGTTTTTATGGGAGATCTCCGTACGCCTTTCTTCAAGCCTGTGAGTTACCATTCCCAGCACACAGGTGAGGAAAACAGCCCAGCGGGAAACGGGAGAAGGAGGAAGCCAGAGATCCTAAGAAGAAAAAGAGAAAACTAGGCACAGAGAAAAGTCTGTGAGGAATTCTACATCTGTCAGAATGAAACCAGAATGACATTACCAACTACACACGAAGGCTGATCTTTCCGCCTCTGAGGATGCCTGGAAAACAAGAGATGATCTGGAAAAGTGGGCAAATGAAAAAGGGAGAAACACAAGCATTCTTCTGTTATTTTTTATACCAACGATACTTCTAGGTAATCACATAAAATGCGGTGAAAACGACTCCGTATAAAATTATCCCAGCGAGTAAATGAAAACAAAGGTAAGAGTTGGAATATCACTATTTTGTAATCCCCAAGGATTGAATGCCCCCCACCTAGGCAAGAGGCATCAAGGCTGCCGGCATCGACAGGCTGTACGTCTGAAACTAACACGACACTGTTTGTCAATTATACTTCAGGGATAAGTAAATAAACACAGAGCGAGGATCGGACACGATGCGCCCCTGATGAAGGTAATTAACACTACTTCCTGCGACTCATGCCTGCGTCAGGGGCTGCAAGTACATAATACAGTAGTCAACGTTTTTTAATTTGAACCTGAGCCTGATTCAGCCTCCGGATCCAGCTGCACCTTGCGAGAAACAGGATCAAGAAGCATGAGAAACTTGACCATCTGTATGCAAGCAGCAAAGTCTACAGCCAGCTGTCTCTCCAAGTCCAACGGCGCACGACCAACACACAGATTGTAAAGAAAAGAAAAAGACAGAGAGAGACCTGCAGACTGAGACATGTAGAGTCCTATCAAGTGTTTACAAATAAGCGAGATTAGACTGTGGTGTCCAGGGACAATCTTGGGTGATAAAGCCATACAGAACCTTCTAGAAAGAAGAGGTAGTAATTGGGCCAGGCACACAGAATGGCTTCTGGGTTAGCAGTAAACTTCTATTAAGTGGCCTGAGTCTTGTTTGCAAAAGTGTTGATTTTATAATAATACGCTAAGCTACGTTAAAAAAACAGGGGTGCCTGAGTGGCTCAGTTGGTTGAGCATCCCCTGATTTCGGTGAAGGTCCTGATCTCCAGGTCGCAGGATTGGGCCCAGCGTTGGGCTCTAGGTTAATCGTGGAGCCTGCTCAAAATTCACTTTCTTTCTCTCTCTGTCCCTCCACTTAAGAAAAAAAAATCAGGGGCGCCTGGGTGGCTCAGTCGGTTGAGCATCTGACTTCGCCTAGGTCATGATCTCGCGGTCTGTGAGTTCGAGTCCCGCATCGGGCTCTGTGCTGACGGCTTGGAGCCTGGAGCCTGCTTCGGATTCTGTGTCTCCCTCTCTCTGCCCCTTCCCCCTCATGCTCTGTCTCTCTCTGTCTCAAAAATAAATAAACATTAAAAAAAAATTTTTTTTAAAGAAAAAAAAATCAGGCCGGGAGCTACTCTTGAACAGGAGAAGGGACCTAAAGTGAAGTAAGGGGCACCGGTGTTGTTCTCTTTCGTGAACTAGTTACAGATTATAAAAGTATATTCATTGAGATCTTCTTTTCTATTTGTAACTTCTACTTCAATAAAAGGTTTCTTAAAAGGAAAGTTTTAAAAATATTAAACCAAGAGAGGCGCATGAGTGTCTCAGTTGGTTACACATCCAACCTTTGATTTCAGCTCAGGTCATGAACTCCTGGTTCATGGGACTGAGCCCTAAGTCAGGCTCTGTGCTGACGGTGTGGAGCCTGCTTCGAATTCTCTCTATGCCCCTCCCCTGCTCTCTCTCCCTCTCCCTCTCAAAAGCAATAAATAAACTTAAATCATTTTAAACCAAGAAACACAGAGTTTTGAATATCAGATAGATTCTTCTATGATCCTTTTCTTATCTTTCCAAATATTTATTTAAATTTTAGGCGGTTAACATATAGTGTAATAGTGAATTCAGAAGTAGAACTTAGTGATTCATCACACCCAGTGCTCATTGTAACAAATGCCCGCCTTAATACCCATCACACACCCTACACAAAAATAAATTCGAAATGGACAAAAGACAAAAGGTGAGACGAGAAACCATCAAAATCCTAGAGGAGAACACAGGCAGTAACCTCTCTGACCCGGGTCCGAGCAGCTTCTTTCTAGACATGTCACTGACGCCAGGGAAAGAAAAGCAAACATGAACTGTTGGGACCTCGTCCAGATGAAAAGCTTTTAAGGGCACCTGGGTGGCTGAGTTGGTTAAGCATCTGACTCCATTTCAGCTCAGGTCATGAGACTGAGCCTCGCAGCAGGCTCTGCACTGGGAATGGAGCCTGCTTAAGATTCTCTCCCTCTCTCTCTCTCTCTCTCTCTCTCTCCCCACCTCCCTCCCTCCCTCCCTCCCCCAATCCTTCCCTCACTTGTGCAAGCTCACATGTGTGCACGCTCTTTGCCAAAAAAAAAAAAAAAGATAAAAAGCTTCTGCATAGCAAAGAAAACAATCAACAAAACTAAAAGGCAACTAACGGAATAGGAGAAGGTATTTGCAAGCGACGTGTCTGATAAAGGGCTAGTATCCAAAATCTATAAAGACCTTGTCAAACTCGACACCCCCAAACCAAATAATCCAGTGAAGCAATGGGCAGAAGACCTGAATAGACACTTTTCCAAAGAAGACATCCACGTGGCCAACTGACACATGAGAAGCTGCTCAACATCCCTCATCACCGGGGAGATACAAACCCATGAAACTTTTTGAAAGACTAACTCAAAATTATGTGTCGCTTAAAGGGCAGTGACAGCAGTCATACCATTATTACATTTTTAGGATCGAGGCAGACCACAGACTTAATGATTTGAAAACTTATTTAGAGAAAGAAGACTTTAAAAACCATTCAAATTAAGAAGTTAGAATTAGAAGTTAGTGGTTAAAATTCTGAATTAAGTAAATAGGTTTTGAAGAAACTGTAAATTGCCAAAATGACAACAAAAGAATGGGAATAATTTAACAAGAAGGATAAAAAATGAAAGTTTTCAACAACAAAGTAGTTTTTCTTATGAATCATCATTTTAAAATCTATATAAAATTGGGCAAATAAGAGATTGCCATCCACGACAAAATTAAATGGACCACAGAAAGGTAAGGCCACCTCAATAATCAAAAATCTTTCGTTTATGACATAAATGTGTCAAAAGAAAAAGAACTATAAAACGTTCATCTGTATGAATGCAAAGTGATAAATTTAAGACTTTCCTTAAAGAGCTTTAAATAACACTGCAAAATAACACTCACAAAGCAACAAATGATATGGACATAATTTTCAAACCGCCACAGGTGGCAACGCAGAAATACTACCACTTCAGTGAGCAACGCACGCACTGCCACTTCGTATCATTGTGACAGTTCTTGGATAGTTCAAGGTGTGCAGAAGAGAAGACACAGTACGAAAAGTTCAGTTCTTTCCAAATTAATCTGTAAGGGCAACATAAAATCAGTCAAAATCCCAGTGGAAACTGTGGACACTATTCTTGACACTTCTTCCTCTCCACCCAAAAAAAGACAACTAGATTTTATTTGCTTCATTCATTGCTGTGTAATTAGTGTCTTGAAAAGAAAACCAACGCAAACGCCTCTGCTCATCAGACACAAGAGAATGCTAAAGCAGGGGTCAAGCCACCGCCCGCTGGGTTCCGGAACTGAGTTACATAAAGCAGCTGGGAGACTCACCCCTGCAAGGTAATGTGGGCCAAAACTGCTCCTCTGTGATGACGAGGGAGCAGGACCAAGCCCTGCGTACACCCGGGTCTACAGCTTAGCCCCACCCCTCCTGAAGGAGGATGAGAGAATAGCCTGGAGCTTAGGGTTCCAGAAGGCTCACCCTCCTGACTGCTCGGCAGCGCTGCGCCCGGGCTGAGCTGTGCGGCGACAGCTCCCCCATCATGGATATGTGACATGGATACTCCCCCATCAGTGCAGGAGGGGACCCCAAAGCTGTCATCATAGGACCTGGCTCAGCACTGGAGACCCAGAGAATCAGGAGTGGAAGGAAGCACGGAACAGACAGACACAGACACACAGAAAAGAGAGAGCAAAAGCAAACACATAAACTCGCTTGGAAGGTCAGCTAGCAAAGCCCGAAGCCGTGAGAAAACCTCACAAGAAGAAATTCAAAAAAACAAAGCAATGAAAGACATTCAATACTTTCTGATGGAGACACATGCATCTGGGGAATAAATCTAAAAAAGATACACAAGGACTCTATAAAGAAAATTGCAAACTGTTACTATTTTTAAATGACCTGAATAAATGCCTGCATATACCATCGTCATGGAAAAGGCAAAATTCCAGCAAGATCTCAATTTCCTCAAATTACAGTACAAATGGGATGCAACCTCAATTAAAAGGTCAATATTGAGACATTTTTACAGAGGGCGGTAAAATGACCCTGAAAAATAATGCGTAATAAAGGTCCCAAAAGAGTTCTAACAGTTCTGATCCTAAAAGAGTTCCAACAATTCTGAAAGTCACGAACTCGGCAAAGAGGCAGAGCAGCACGGCCAGGTGCACGTGAAGCATGGGATATCAGGGCAGCCCCAGCGACTCGGAGGACTTGGTATAAACCTGATGGTCCAGCTTCCGACGGATGGACAAAAAGACACCTTGTTGAGAAAACGGCACTAAGCCAATTGGAATTCAGGATTAAAAAAAATCAGATTACCGTAAAACCGTGGATTGAGATTAACTTCTTCTGCGAGTGCTCCGCAAGACAGCAAACATTTCTAGTAAGTTTTCACTGGATAAACGAGCGATGTCCTGCAACATGAGTCGTACGCGATGCCGAATGTCACGTGATCACCACTGAGTCAATGGTCCCTGAAGTTTGCTTTGATACACGAGCGCTTTGCATGACAAGCATGTCCTAGGAACAAACCATGCTCGGGAACCAAGGTTTTGTTGTCTATTTCCACCACACAGTGCATTTAAATATAAACTCCATATAAATTAAAGACATGAGGGGCACGTGGGTGGCTCAGTCAGTTAAGCGTCTGACTTCAGCTCAGGGCACTATCTCGAGGTCTGTGAGTTCGAGACCCGCGTCAGGCTCTGTGCTGACAGCTCAGAATGAGCCTGCTTCGGATTCTGTGCCTCCCTCTCTCTTCATTCCTCCCCTGCTTGCACTCTGCCTCTCTCTCTCTCTCTCTCTTTCTCTCTCTCAAGAAGAAATAAACATTAAAAAAATTAAAGACGTGAACGTTAAGCTTTATGGCCTCAGAATGAGAATCTCTTAAGATTCAAAGAAAAAGAAATAACAAAGGGAAAAAATGAACAATTGGCTTGATCAAAACTTCAAATGTCTACACACAGAAACTTCGAAAACAAAGGTAAAATACAAGGTACCGCTGAAAGATAATTCTTCAAACACATAAAACAGGCCAAAGTTAGTTTCCCGTTGCATGTATGGAAAACGCTTCCATGAACGAGTAACAAAAAGACAGACAACCTTACAGAGAAAAGGGCAAAGGCCACGACAGGCGATTGGCAGAAAGGAAACCTACCTTACAAATAAATGTGGGAAAAGCATTCAAGTTCACGAAGAACGAAAGAAGTGCAAATTAACAATGAGATTTCGTGCCCAGAAGATTTGCAAAAAATGAAAACAATGACTATTATTGAGTGGGGTTAGGAGATGCTCCTGGAATAATGTAAATGAAGTATACCCCATGATCTTCAGAGTCTTCTCTGACTTTAAAATATGCATCACTTGGGGCACGTGGGTGGCTGGATCGGTGAAGCGGCAGACTCTTGATTTCGGCTCAGGGCACGATCTCACAGTCCGTGGGTTCGAGCCCCGCGTTGGCCTCTGTGCTGACGGCTGGGAGCCTGGAGCCTGCTTTGGATTTTGTGTCTCCCTCTCTCTCTGCCCCTCCCCCACCCATGCGCTCTCTTTCTCTCTCTCTCTCTCTCTCTCTCAAAATAAATAAATAACCTTAAAAAAACTTACAAGGTAAAATAAATAAAATATGCATCACTTCACACAAACACCACATTCAGCCACGCACACGTCACACACAGGTAAGAGCTAAGATGAAATACACACCCGCGGACATGAACGTGTGTTTAAATCACACCAGTAGGAGATGGGAACACTGCGTTGTAGGAGTGTGAGAAGGTCTCTCGCTTTCCTGGTGCCTGGAGCATCGCAGAAGGACAATATACATTTGTCGATGCAAACAACTAGCTAACAAATGGGTGATTTAATATTTTCAAACAGTTTTCGTCAACGGTCTTTTTGAACCTATTTATAAAAACCTCAAGGGGCGCCTGGGTGGCTCGGTCCTAGCTAAGGCCATGAACTGGTGGTTCGTGAGTTCAAGTCTCCAGTTCTGACAGCTCGGAGCCTGGAGCCTGCTTCAGATTCCGTGTCTCCCTCTCTCTCTGCCCCTCCCCCGCTCGTGCTCTGTCTCTATGTCAAAAATAAACATGAAAAAAGACAATAAAAAAATTGTTTTTAAACCTCAAGCCCATTGTTTCCGAGTGTGCTTAGGAGCGACTGTCACCGCGAGCAGACAGACTGAAATCAACTATTACACAAGGACCTCCTGAGGACGTGCAGGAAGGCGCGTGGCTCCCCTTACGAGAGCCGAGCGCCAGACGTCGGAGGGCTATCACGGACACTCTCGAGTTGCGACATGGAAGCGGCCGGCCAAGTGCAGGCGGGAGGCGAGTGCGGGCGGGGCAGGGCTGCTGGGGCCACGCTCGGCAGGGGAAGAGCCGAGTAGGAAACCCAGCCTCCGGAGGGGTCACCAACCGGGCAGCTCTTCTTAGGGGAGAAAACGCCCCACGACCAGTCCCGATCAGAGCAGGGACAGAGAAGACAGAGCCTCTGCCGACTCGATGACCACGGCCCTGATGACACCCACACGCCAGACAGATGTCCCCAAGTGGGCACCACAGCTTGGAGGAGCCAGAGGACGGGGTGGCGCGCGCCCTAAAAAGCCGTGTTAGGAGCGGCCCTCGGGGATAAAGCTCTGGTGGGGGGTGCGTACAGAGCCCCGGTGGGACCCCGGTTCTGGCAGGCAGAATACCCAGCACCTTCTATGGTATTGGCAGCAAGGGGCGCAGAGGTCTTCCCTGGTGCCCCAGACGCCACCGTCTGGATTTTAATATGCTCACTCTCTCTGGCCCGAAGCCGTCAAGTCATCTACCGGAAAGAGGGGGTCTGGGTGGCCAAAGAGGGAAACCACGCGGCCCCCTCTGGCCACCTTCCCACAGGCGGGGGCGTCTGAAGCTGGATCCGCTGGGGAGGCAAGAAGAGCCAGCCCCCCGGGCCGTGTCCTGCACTCTCGGCAGCCAGTGGCCAGACACCTCCATCCCGTCGGGTGCCACGGAAGAGGCCAGCCCTGGCTGCTTCCTGCCAACACGTCCTTGACCCTCTGGCCGGCCACATGGAGCTTATCCCATCAGCACTGGAGGCTCTTCCCTTTCCAGAGGGGGAGGGGCCTGGAAGCTCGATTCTAGGGCCCCTCGCGCTGTGCACACCCAGTAAGAACGACCGTGTCTGCACCTACCCTGTGGGAGTCCTGGCGACCGCGTGTCCCGAGGTCGGAGAGGTGTCCCCGCTCAGCATCTTGAACGTGGTGCTCTTCCCGGCCCCGTTCGCCCCCAGGAGCCCGAAGCACTGTCGGGAGGGAAGAAGCAAGGGAAAATCTCTAAACTACAGCAACGGCCTTGACTTTCACAATTTCAAGGCAGCTCGGGGCCGGCGTTCCCGCGCTGACGCCCGCAGACCTTGGATGTCACGTGGGGGTACCGAGCACTCTGCGGACCGCTACGCACTCTGCGGACCACTACGCACTCTGGAAGCTCTGGCGTCTGAGCAGAGGAACCATTTCAATGACCGTCGGGGACCAGTAAATTCGTGTAAGCAACGCGCCTGGGGACGGAAGTGCAGGCCAGCTGCCCGGGATTGTGCGGAGACCTCCTGTCCCCTCAGAGTCCTGAGGTGTCCCTCTGCGGACGATCACAGGTCCCAGGGCCCACATCACTGTAATCATGACGCCCTTGACTCCACCGTGAAAAGTACGTTCTAAAAATGCTCTCCCCACCTCCGCCCCGCCCCCAACTCAGACTCTAGGCTGATCCCCACATTAGTTAAGATAAATGTCAGTTCTAAACTCTGACGCTCGGCACCAAGTCAACACTGCTCAGGGCTTTTTAGTTCAACGCTGTCTCACATTCCCTGAGAAAGTGGCCTCCGCTGTCTTTTCCAGACCTAGTCTTCACCCTGGATCTCAGCGTCTTCTCAGCCGGAGATTCTACCGATAGAGACGGAGACAGTGCGGCTCGGAAAGTCTCCTCCTAAGGCCTCTCTGTTGCTGACGGCGTCAGCTGGCTCTCTGTCTACTGACCCGAGCTGACTTCCTGGCTCCCCGAATCTTGGGAAAGTGCCCGTTCCAGGCTTCCCTGCGCGGCACCCCACCTACGGAAGCACAGGTCCCCTCTGGAGGACAGCTGCTCTTCTGAATTGCCCCCTGCTCTAATAGCCACGCTTTCCCCATCTGAGTGGACCCCCCCATGTGACAGAGGGGTCCAGCTGCCGACGCGGCTCTAAGGTGGTACCACTCCCCGCCTTGGGGAGCACGCATGCCGCCACGGAGCACACTGTGTTCTCAGCCCTCCGTTTCCCACCCGGTGATCAATTCCTAGAGGGGCACGGGCCTGTCTCAGACATCTCCGCCTCTTCCACCGGCTCTTGCAAAGCCCTCTACATCTTAGTATTTAAACCACCACGTTCATAAAAAGTCCAGCAAACAGGGGCGCCCTGGGGGGCTCAGTCGGTTAAGCGGCCGACTTCGGCTCAGGTCGTGATCTCATAGTTCATGAGTTCAAGCCCCACGTCGGGCTCTGTGCTGACAGCTCAGAGTCTGGAGCCTGCTTCGGATTCTGTGTCTCCCACTCTCACACACTCTCTCTCTCTCTGCCCCTCCCCCACTTGTGCTCCATCTCTCTCTCTCTCTCTCTCAAAAATAAATAAACATTAAAAGAAAGAAAAAAAAAGTCCAGCAAACAGAACTCCGATGTAGGTGGCGTCTGGGATCGTCTCCGACCCCTGGTGCGCCCCTTAGGAAGTGCTCCCAGTTCTTCTCGTCCCCTCCGGCCTCAAGCTACCATGCGCAGGTAGCGGCAAAACCCAAGTTGGTTTTTGAAGCAAAGATAAAAAAAATAGTTCGACACAACTCACATAGTGGGTCTCTGAGCTGAGTGGCAAATAGCAACCACGGAAAAGATCCGTCCTGTGTGTGCTGTCCTCTTGGGCCGCAAACCACAGTGCAGCACGTGAGGCCATTCCTGGCTGGGTGTACACCGGCCCCCGGACTTCCCTCCGCCTCGGATCACTCTCCTCTGAAAGCCGGGCTCCCCGCTCACGGCGCGGCCCCGCTGCCGCTCAGGGAGCCGCCTCACCCACCTCGAATGTCTCAGGAGCTTGTAACGACAGGAGTGTCAGGTACCTCGTTATTTTTAACGTTAATTAAAAGTAACCGTTTTCGGTTTGATTTCTTTTTATGCAGTTAAGCACAGATCAGAACAATTGGCGTGGCTTCTGTCCGTTCTGATTAAACATTCCTGCTGGAATGAAGGCCATCTCCATGAAAAAACAACTCTGAGCCACTGCTCTGGTGGGACTGCTCTGCCGTCTCCCAAGGAGCATTTTGCGAGGTGCACTTAACCGGCCATTTAGGAAGGACTGAAGTACCAGTAAGAGTGAGAACAGGCCCCCGTAAGGAATCGGATCGGGAAAATATTTCCACTCAATAACGTGTCATCCCACAGCCCAAGTAACGATTAAAACTCAACCATGTGACATTCTTAAAACTATGAAACAGAATAAATGCCATCGGCAACAAAGCTTTCCCTGGGGAAAGAGCCAACAGACTCTCCGCTCGGATTCTGTGTCTACTGAGTCCCGCAGAAATTCCAGGAATCCGAAGGCTTTCGGCTCTGACCTCAGCTATCCTGAGCACGACACTGGCAGCACCCACGGTTCAGAGTTCCGCGGGTTTGTGACCGAAAGGGGACGGCTGGACGGCGCCTACCTCTCCTCTTCGTATGCCCACGCTGATATCCTGCACCGCGGTGGTCTTCTTGAAGAAGCTTCCGTAGCTTTTGCTGAGGTTGCATAACACGAGGAGGTCTTCACTGGTCCTTCCTTTCAACACTCGTATCTGCTCCTGTTCCACATCTGCATCCGTGGAAGACGTGACCGTGCCTTGGATGGCAGAGTGACCTCTGGGAAGACAAAGTTAAGAGTTTGTTCGCACCTGGGAACAGGAACTCGAAGAGTCCAGAGGGGGGGGGGGCGACGAAGGCCAGACACCTATGGACACAGAAGATGCAGTCTCGAGGGGCGCCCGGGGGGGCTCAGTCGGTTCAGCGTCCAACTTAAGGTCACACTCACGGTCACGCTTAAGGTCGGCTCAGGTCACGATCTCACGGTTCGTGAGTTCGAGCCCTGAGTCGGGCTCTGTGCTGACAGCTCAGAGCCTGGAGCCTGCTTCGGATTCCATGTCTTCCTCTCTCTCTGCCCCTCCCCTGCTCTCTCTCTCTCTCAAAAACAAATAAACATTAAAAAAACCTTTTTTTAATAAAAAAAAGAAGATGCAGCCTTGAGACGTCACAGTAGCTCTACTCCACGCACCCCCGCCTCTGCTGCCAGGTTTAATACAAATGAGCAAGAGTCCACTGTTCATCCCTAACGTGAAGGACGTGCACGTGTTCCGAAAACCAGGGAAGCGGGTGGATGCCCAACTAGAGCCCTTTTTCAATTTTACGAATAATAAAGTCATGCCAGAATTTCGCTTGCGGAGGAGAAAGAATCTATCACAAAACCGTTGCGAGGAGTCACCTAAGTACTGTTAGCAAAGAGGTCGCTTACGTAAAGGCGGCTTTTCCGAAAGACCCCAAACGTTACAGTTACATGTACACGTTGGAGCGTGTAAGTGGACTGTCACGGAAAGGATTTAGCAAGGGTCTGTCAGACGGATACGAATTTGATTTTCGACCCTATTTGTTTCTGATCTGAGCTGCTCGCTTTTCAGTCTTCCTTATGATTCTCGACCTGGCACACTTTCGCTTTCAAGCAAACGTCAGCTTCCCCTGGAAACTAACACGCCAACGGTTCAATCGTTAGGTGGGTACAGACCACCAAGTGAAGGCTGCACCCAAATCAGTTTCCTGGCTTTGCCAGAGCGACGTTGTTATGTGACACATGACCGTATCACCACGGCATCGCCGGGAGGAGCTGGTGAAGGGCGCGCAGGGCCTCTGCAGTCAGTCTGCGGTTTCTTGGGAGTCCTAAACTATCTGAACATAAAAAGGCGTGTGAGATAAAATGCCCACCGCCAGCTTCCAGTGCCTGAGGTCTTTTCCCTGTATTGTTACTAATTTTAAGTTTATTTATTTATTTTGAGAGAGAGTGAGCTCAAGTGGGCTAGGGGCAGAGAGAGAGAGAGGGAGAGAGGGAGACTCCTACGCAGGCTCCACCTGTCAGCGCAGAGCCCCAGGCGGGGCTCGATCCCACGAACCGGGAGATCATGACCTGAGCTGTGATCACTCAACCGACTGAGCCACCCGGGCGCCCCAAAACATAATGGTTTCTAATGTGTTCAAAACAAAACAAAAGAAGAACGGCGTTGACGTACAGAGTGGTTAAGGACTTCGGAGATGTCGACAGTGCTGTCGGGGGAAGGGAACACTGGTGTGTTCGATTTGTGAAAATTCACCCCATTTCACACTTTTCTGTGCGGTCGGTCACGTCCCCCTTTCCCGGCTGCAGGTGCGCCCCCGGACCCTCCAGCGCGCCTGGCCCTCCCGGCAGACTTTTCTGACTTGATGATGCGAGACTGAGCCCTGCCTTCCTTCCTGTCTCCAAGACCCATTCCCAAGTTTTCCCGCCGGCAGCTCTGATCCAGACTCGCCTGGAAAGCTGAACAGGTGCCTCCTCATCAGACGCAGCCCCAGAGGTTCTGACCTCAGGATCGGGGGTGGAGAGGGGCGGGAAGTGTATTTGGTTACATGTCAAGTCATTCTCGTGGACGCAGGACGAGGGCTCGGAGTCACTTCTCATTGGCCACCCCACAACCCAACACTGTGCCCAGAAGTGTGCCACGTGGCCACCTTCCGGCTGAGCAGGAGTACGTGTGGGCACCAGACACTTGGCAGAGAAGTGCCGTCCTGGGGCCCACACCCACTCCCCCCAGCCAGCACGGAGGGCACAGGCAGCAGAGCCCGGCTCCAGACCAGAGAGAGACAGTGGGCAAGAAAGCCCCCGGGGCCCAGCGAGCGTGACCCGTGTTCGGCTGGGGCTCGGGGCCTAGTGGAGACGGGTTCTGAGCACACAGACGAAGGCCAGCTGCAGACTGCGTTCGGGGTCAGCACGGGCTAGGACAGACAGCAAGGAGGGGGGCTCGCTCGCTCGGCCCTCTGGACCGGCATCAGGTGCCGGTCACGGACATGCAGGGGGAGGCAGGCACTGTCCGTGCCGAGTGCAGGGGGCAGGGGCCTCCTGTCTCTTCCGCCATCCAGCTGCACCAGCGACCAGACTCCTCGCACCGAGGAAACGGAGCAGAGTAACACGCAAATGCTGTAAAAAGACACTGTGGCCCCGGCAGACAAACCCAGGCTGGGAGGCACCAGGCCAGCCCCGGGGGGGCGGGGGGTGGTGGTGGTGCTGGAAGCGAGGGAGCTCGGTCCTGCCGGAGGCCCTGACCGGGCAGGGGACCAGAGGCAGATGCCACCCATGGGTGTAGAGCGAGGGTCACGGAGAGCTTCACTGAGCATGAGCAGCCTGACGTGAGGGGGCCTGGCTAGGAACCCTGGGTTTTCTCATTCAGGCCATGGCTCGTGATCTGGCTGGATGCAGAAGGAGAAAAACAAATAAATTTGGTGGGATGGTCACTGTAGCAGCCGTCCATAAGGAGGAGTAGGCAGCAAGCGTCTACATTAGACTGAATCTCAGCGCCCTGCGGCCTCCACGCAGACAAAGAGCAATAAATACCGACCACTTACTGGGGCTAGCACAGACCTTACTTTAAAATACGCTTTAACTTATGCTCCACAGAGGAATACGGGAAGACTTCTCTTTTAAAAAGAAGTCTTTCGGGGCGCCTGGCTGGCTCAGCGTTTCAGCGTCTTGACTCTTGGTTTCAGCTGAGATCATGATCTCACAGTTGGTGAGTTCAAGGCCCACATCGGGCTCCGCTCTGAGAGCTCGGAGCTTGCTTGGGATCCTCTCTATCCCTCTCTCTCTGTCCCTCCCGTGCTTGCTCTCTCTCTCTCTCTCTCTCTCTCTCTCTCTCAAAGTAAAGAAGTAAAAAATAAAATAAATGGAATGAAATGGAATGGAATAGAATTGAACAGACTGAAAGTCTTTTGGGGGGCCTGGGTGACTCAGTCGGTTGAGAGTCCGACTTCAGCTCAGGTCTTGATCTCATGGTTCATGGGTTACAGCCCCGCGTCGGGCTCTGTCCTGACGGCTCAGAGCCTGGATCCCACTTCCGATTCCATCTCTCCCCCTCTCTCTGCCCCTCCCCTGCTGACGCTCCGTCTCTCTCTCTCAAAATAAGTAATAAAAACACTTGAAAAATTAAAAAAAAAAAAAGTCTTTTGATGCTACCGGAAACTGGGGCACCCTGAAATCCATCCAAAGGGGTTCTACAATGTAGGTTTTAAAACCGATTAAACTCATGAGGCCCGATCACAGAACCAATTACATTTGAAAAGCACTTAGAATTTCTTCCAAATTCAGTCGGATACTGGAAATCTATGGACTCCAGACTGACGGTGCCCAGTTCAAGACAGCCTCGGGGATTTGTACTCAAAGTGGCTCGCTGCTCTGGCAGATTGGAAGGACTTATAAAGGAAGCATGCCTTGTGAGGACGGACAGGAAAAATTCTATGAAGTCGTCACCACAAAATGTGAATGATGGGCCTGGGGTCCTCAAGAGGCTCTGTCCAGCAACACGGACATCATTAGTAATTTCTCCGTGGAGGATCCGTCTCACGGTCAAATCTAGGGGGAAACGCACAGCTCTCGGAGAGAGCCAGTCGGTGGATGTGGGCCACGTGGGTCACGGAGGGAGAGACGCGCTCCTGAGTGGCCGACCCAGGACAGCACGTTTCTTTTAGAGCCGTCGAAAATGTATCACCTGGCGATATTCTAGACATCTTCGCAAAGCCACCTTCAATCCCGCTTAGAATAACAGAGACGCGTGTGTCTACGTAAGCAGATGCATCACCATAAACGTAAGTTCTATATTATGTGTTCACATACGTAGTATACAGTCAATGTTAGTATTAAGAAACACTAGGGGCACCCGGTGGCTCAGTCGGTTAAACGTCCGACTTCAGCTCAGGTCATGATCTCACAGTCAGTGAGTTCGAGCCCCGCATCGGGCTCTGTGCTGACAGCTCAGAGCCTGGAGCCTGCTTCGGATTCTGTGTTTCCCTCTCTCGCTGCCCCTCCCCTGCTTGTGATCTCTCTCTCTCTCTCTCAAAAATAAACATTAAGAACATTAAAAAAGAACTACTATCTGGGTACACCTACACACTCCCCATGCTACGGGCATTCGCCCCCATCTGACAAAGGTCAGAACGCAGCACTAACAGGAAGAGGATCAGGCGAAGAGCGAGGTGGTCATCACTGCGGCGTTTCTATCCATTCCTGACTCTAGGAGTTAATGCCATTTAGCCACAAAAATGAATTCTGTTACGGCATCAACGAAATTCACTCGACTTGTTGGGAAGCTGAGCACTTTCCATAGGGGAAAATGAAGTCGATGGCACGATCACCTCACAGGTTGGTGCTTTATCTTCTGACATTCTCCTCCCTAGGGTTGATGACTCGCACGATCAAGAAAGGAAAAAAAAAAAAAAAGGAAAGAAAATTAAAAAAAAAAAACAAAAAACCTAAAATCACGATCTTCACTCACTCTAACTGCGTGTAGCCCTGATGGGACGCATTTCTTATCTTGCAATTTCCAGGACGGGGTTTTCTCTCCCTCGCCATTCAAGGTCGGTGCCCTCCCTGTGCCCCGGGGGACGCACCTCGGCCGCTGCAGCAGGTCCCAGTGCAGCAGCACCCTCAGGGCGAGGAGCACCGTGCCTTGGGAGGCCAGCTGCACGAAGGTCCAGCCCAGGAAGTCCATCTCGAAGGGGCTCACGTAGGAGTCGATGCCAAAGCCGTGAGTCAGGTCGTACTTGATCTGGTTGTAACAGAGCTCGATCAGCCCCTGACCCAGGCAGAACTGAGGAAACACGATGAAAACCCACTTGAGGACATCGTAGATGTTCTGCAAACTCTGTATCGAGAGAGAAGGAGAAAAGAGGTCAGACTGAAAGCTCCGGACACCCTCCGCATGTCGGTCCTGTGTTCCAGGTCCCCCTTGCCCCGCCACTCAGCGACACGCACAGACGGCCCTGGAACCAGAGAGAAAGACCCCCCAAGCCGAAGGTCTAGTGGTGTCGCATTGCTAGGGGGGTGGACGTCCGTGGGAGCCCCAACCTGCTTCCTCCTTCCAAGGTCCCCAATGGAATCGGCATGTCTGTCCTAAGCCTGTCCCTCGGGTGCTCTCTGGGAGCACGTAACTTGTCGGCTTCGCAGGCTCACGGGTGGAGAGGAATTCTGTCTCATGACGCATCACGGAGTCTTGCCCCCACCCGATTTAGGGGAGACCTGGGTGAAGAGTTCTGAGTTGATGCCAGAATGAGTGGAGACTCTGGGGGCTGCTGGGATGGAATGTAGTTTTCCTGTGAGAGGGACGTGGACGTGGGGGGGCCGTGGTGACAGGTTACAGACTGAATGTTTGTGCCCCTCAAGTTCACGGTTGCAGCCTTGATCCCCAGCGTGACGGTGCTAGGATGGACCTTAGGGAGGTGGTTCGCGTTGGATGAGGTCGTGAAAACAGAGCCCCCAGATGGGACCAGTGCCCTCGTAGGAGGAGGAAGAGACCCCAGCGTTTCCCGTCTCTGCCGTGCAGTGACAGGGCCAGGAGGGGGTCGTCTGCCAGCCAGGAAGCAGGTCCTGACCAAGACCGATTCTCCAGGCAGCCTGATCGCCGACGCCCAGCCTCCCCAACAGTGAGAAGCAAGTATCTGTTGTTCAGGCCTCCCGGCCTGTGGCAGGTGTTAGAGCAGCTCAGGGAAGTCACCCAGGTGACATTCCCAGCACGGGCGCCATGAGCGTTCAGATGGGTGGATGATCCTGGGAGCTGTCGCTGGGAACATGTAAATCACGTGTAAAATGCCTCGTTCATGCTCAGCGTTCAGTAAATGTTAAACGTAAGTAGTTGTCAGCATGCCTGGGCGGCTCGGTCGGTTAAGCGTCTGACTCTTGGTTTCGGCTCAGGTCGTGATCTCACAGTTCGAGCCCCTTATCGGGCGCCGTGCTGACAGAGCGGAGCTTGCTTGGAATTCTCTCTCTCTCTCTGCCCCTCCTCCATTTGTGTTGTCTTTGTCTCTCTCAATAAAAGTAAATAAAAACTCTAATATATACATATAGTTGTCTTTCTTAAGTGTTGTTTCAAGGACAAGAACGAGTAAGAGAGCAGAAGGAAACATCGAATCATATATAATCGCAAAGAAAATAAAAAACCACCTACGACAGGCGGCATACTTGAACAACGCCATTTTTAAATCAAAAGTAAACAAAAATTCAGTATCTCCCCCCAATTTACTATTTTTTGTACCGTCCGGTGTTTTAAGAATGTGAGCCTCATTTACAAAGAGGTTAGAACCGTCGCGGTGTTAACCGCCGTCCGCTAGGACTTTCTCTGTGCTGGCAGCTTGACGGAAGATCACTGCACTTCAGTGCCCTCCGCACGCAGTCAAAGTCCTGGCAGACAGACCCTGCTACCACTGGGGACGCGGGCTCAAGAGGCTGATACATGCGTTTAAGCCTCCTGGCCGTGGGGCCAGGACTTGACCCTGATCTTTCTGGCCTGAAGAATAAAATCTCTCCACCAAGGAACGTAGCTGTTGTAGAAAATTCACAGCGACGTGGTCTCCCGGGCTGACTTTTAGACACGGGGTAGCTAAGCACGTAACCCAGGAAGACACGTTCACCGCCCACCCGCCGAAGCTGCAGGAACAGAACCAAGAACTAAGGCTCACGTGTTCAAAGTCGCTCTCTCCTTATGGTCAAATTCAAAATTGACCTGAAGAGTAATAGTTTCTAAGGGCGCGAAACCATCGCTGGCATACAGCAGAACAACAACGGGGGGCGAGCCGTGCCACAAATTTTAAAGAACAGCTTACGACATCATCCATTACAGATTTCATCCTGGAAAATGTCCGGTTTTCCCTTACAATGAAAACCGACGGCCGGACTTGGGTAAATGTAGTCTTAAATAATTTGATTTGGGAGCAACAGAGAATTCAACAGAGGGACAAGAATTGTTTCATTACGGCTTCTGGTCTTTCGCTTCCAGACACGGCAAAGACAGGAAAGCTTCATCTGATTTTCCCTCAGCTCTCGTGCTGACTGCCTACCGCTCTTTACGGACTTCCGCCAGTCCTTACAGGGCTTCTTAACTCCAGTTTCCATAGAGCTGTGTCCTCGAATCAAAGAATGTACCACACGAAAGGACTTTCTCTCACTGGTTATCATGGAGAAACAGGAGAAGGTTACAGCTTCTGACCCAGGAACTGGTAACTAGGGAAGCCACGTATTTTTCATTATTTTAAGTTTATTTATTTATTTTGAAAGAAGGACAGAGAGAGAGAGGGAGAGAGAGAGAACCACCACCCTGTCAGCACAGAGCCTGACGCGGGGCTCGAACTCACCAACTGCAAGATCACGACCTGAGCTGAAGTTGGACGCTTAACCGACTGGGCCCCCCAGGCGCCCCAAGGAAGCCACGTATTAACGATGAGAATTGTTATTCAGGGAATAACAAGCCATACCTGTCCTGTTTAAGAAAACTGCAAATTGATGAAGCATGCAAATAAATACATTACTGAAACTCTGAGTTTTTCCTCTGCTGACCTCCGTCTCCCCGAAAACGCGGGGATTCTTGCCAGAGGGAAAGGAAGATGTTTGAGATCGTGAGTTAGAACTCAAAATGCACTTTCTATGGAAATCAGCTCGGGGCGCCTGGGTGGCTGGGTCAGTTAAGAGTCCAACTTCAGCTCAGGATGACCTGGTGGTCTGTGAGATCAGCCCCGAGTCGGGCTCACGCTACAGCTCAGAGCCTGGAGCCCGCTTCGGATTCCGTGTCTCCCTCTGTCTCTCTCTGTCCCTCCCCTGCTCATGCTCTGTCTCTCTCTCTCAAAAGTAAATAAACATTAAAAGAAGAAGAAAAGGAGGAGGAGGAGGAGGAGGAGGAAGAGGGGAAGAGGGGAGGAGGAGGAGGGGGGAGGAGGAGGAAGAGGAGGAGGAGGAGAAGAAATAGGGGGCACCTGGATGGCTCAGTCGGTTAAGCATCTGACTTTAGTTCAGGTCATGATCTCACAGTTCATAAGTTCGAGCCCCGCATCAGGCTCTGTGCTGATAGCTCAGAGCCTGCTTTGAATCCTCTGTCTCTCTCTCTCTCTGTCTGCCCCTTCTTCACTCTCTCTCCCCTTCTCTCTCAAAACTAAAAACCCATTAAAAAATTAAAAAAAAAAAAAAGAAAGAAATCAGCTTCTAAACTAATTTGGTAAAAATCACAATACCCTGATTAACATCACCGTTCGGCGGCACGATGCTTAATACCACCCGGCTCACTGCCTCGTCAGGCCAACCTGAGAACCCAGTCAGCTCTGATTGACGCTGTAAGAATACATTTATTGCTCTGATTTTTACGAGTATCTGAAATCACCCCTTTGTGATGTTGGTTTTCTTAAGTAAATAATATCAAAATAAAGCACAAAGGGAAAGAAAGACCCTAGCCAGACGGTAAGATGCCTCGTATGATTTGCTAACCATCGGGCGTGGCCCACTGTCCTGCAGGCAGCCTGCTGCCCGTCGCTCTCCGTCCAGGTCGGCAGCGCTGTCTGTAACTGGTCGCTGACCTCTGTGCTGCCATGTCACGGACACGGAGGCTCCCGGCTCATTTCCGCTCTGGGTCCGGGCGATCCCGCCTCCTTTTCCATCCTTCCTGGGATCCTGTCCCCTAGAAGCTCACCCTTCCCTCCGGGGGGAGCGTCTCCCAAGTCTGCTTTCCTTCCCACCTTAGAGCTCCTGAGGACACCCGCGTGGCCTGTGGCCCGTCAGAGGTGCGGCGGGCCGGGGGGAAGTCACGTGCTGCTTCCTCTACCTTCCGTGGCCCCCTCTAGCTAAAGCCCGCCTACAGAGCAGAGCTGCCTACACGAAGGCCACACATGGTACAGGTCAGCGTCAGCCCCGACCTGCGAAGCTCCCCCGAACAGACCGCTTCCTCCATCAAACGCTTAATGAATGTCTGCGTACTTGGTGCGTCCCCCCAACGCGGGGCAGAACCCCGGAAGACAGCGTCGGCCATCCCCGAGCGTCAAGGGTCTCCTCGAGCCCAGGCCTGAGGAAGCGAGCCGACCCCGATGGGGCAGACATTCGTCCCCGACTTGCCCGAGACAGGCCAGCAGCACCGAGAGGGCTGAGCCTTTTCCGGGCTAACTTCTGGGCCTACCGGTCACTCACACGCCCAGACGCCTCAGGAGTCAGGGTCCCGGCGGACAGCGGGGAGTCGGAAGGGACGGGGGAGGATGCTGAGAGCGGGAGGCAGGGATGAAAAGGACAGAACTAAGTGCAAACTGACATCAGTCCCCAGGGGAGCACAGGGGAGGCTGGGGGGGTGGTAAAGAGGACAAGACCCAGCCCGGCCTGGGGGGGGAGGTAGACGAGCAGCAGGCCCACGGGCGGGACACCCCCAGACCCAGCTCGACAGAGACACCCGCTGGGGACGGTCCCCAAAAGGTGACTCGCTGATGTGGGTGCCTGCCGGAGAGAGCGTTCCAGACGCGGCCTCTCACCCTCTCTCCAGGGGAAACAGAGGCCCTCCTCGGGGCACGCTCAGCCAGTGGCCGCTCCAGGGCTCACAGGGAAGGGGACAGAACCGCCGGCGAACCCGGCCCTCCTGTGGTCTCCGGCGCGGTGAGCCCCGGCGGCCGTCCCACCCCGCGGCAAGCACGTGACCGCAGAGAGAGGAGCGTCCGAGCCCTACTCCCGAGACACGGGGACGGGACGCGTCTCTCGGCGTCGTCCGCCCTTCCAGGCAGTAACTCAGCAACAGACCGGAACACACTCCCGGGCCCGCCCTCGCTGACGCAGCAGCACACACTGTGTTTTGTGTCTCCTGTCGCCAGGCCCGGGCGCGGCTCTCCTGAGGGCGCAGGCGTTTTGTGTTAATCAGGGTCGGTCTCTCTCTCCCCGGAGGTTAAAGACGGTGGACACCGGCCCGCTGTGCTCTCCATCCAGCTGGAGGAGCAACGGCGGGGGCGGGAGGCGGCGTGCGCGACCCGGGGGTGCCCCAGGGGGCGAGGCCGGGGCCCTCTGACCTGAGCTTTGGAGACGACGGCCAGCAGCCGCGGCATGATGGTCATGAGCAAGGTGCAGAGCCCGAAGATGAAGTTCAGGGACACGTAGGAGATGAACGCCACGTCCGAGCTGGAGAAGGTTCTGGACGTCAGGTACATCCACGGGAGAGTCGCGTACCTAGAGAGTAAGGGGGAAACGTCCCGTGTGGTTTCCCGAAGCACGCGTCTGTATAAAGACGGAAGCGCAGGGCCCGCTTGGGATTCTCTCTCTCTGCCTCTCCCCCTGCTCGTGCTCTCTCTCTCTCTCTCTCTCTCTCTCAAAATACATAAATAAACCTCAAAAAGAAAACGAGAAATCCGTGAAGGGACTTCTCCGCTTTGGCTGCTTTTCCTCTGAGAAAAGCGAGAGAAGAGACGGCGCGTTTCCAGGCTGCCGCCGTCGCGGGAGGGGAGAAGCGGGCCAGACGCGGGGCCTCGCGGGAGGGCTCTCCTCGGAAAGGCGGTTCTGGAGCGGACCGGATGACGTGTTCGAGCTCCGGACGAAGGTCAGAGCCAGAGTCACCCCGCTTCCGGCCGCCCAGGTCTGGCAGACGGCCGGGGGCCGTGCGGAGACAGGCCGCGCCGCCCCCGGCCGGGCCCGACCCCTCCGTGGGGCGCTCGTCACTGCGCTCCGGCCCCTCTGCCGTGGGTCCCCGCCGGGGGCACCTAGCGGCTTGAAAAGAGAGAAGATCACGAGGCCGACAGCGGGCTGCAGGCCGTCCCGGGGGCTTTCTCTTCCAGAAAACCAACCGTAACGCTGCAGCCGAGTCTCCCGTCACATACCCGAAGAGCACCAGCAGCAGGGCCGTGGCCGCCAGGTTCTGGCGGAAGGTGAACGCCGTCAACCGGAAGGCGACGATGACGGTGACACACAGGCACACGGAGACCAAGTAAAAGACCTGGGCAAACAAGGAAAAGGGGGCAGCGCCTCAGCTCGGCTGCCACTGAGGAGCATTCCCCGTGGGGCGGCTGACCGCTCTGCAGGGTGGGGTTCGCCTCCGGGAGTCACAGTCCCAGCTGGACTGTGTCCCCACCCCCCAGGCACATGCTGAAGCCCCCAGACCTCAGGATGGGGCTGCTTCTGAAGACGTGCCTGGAAAGGGGGAGGAAGGTACGGGGGGCCCCTGGAGCGGCCCCGATCTGACGTGACCGGTGTCACACACAGGGCCGACCACGTGAGGACACGGGGAGGAGACACCACCCGCGTGCCCAGGACAGACGCCTCGGGAGGAACGGGCCCAGCCACGCCTGCGTCTTGGATTTCAACCTCTTGCACCGGGAGCGACAGATGGCCCGTCGGGGGTCTGCTGTGACGGCCACCCTGGAAGCCACTGCAGCCACCACCCCTGCCTCGCTCGGGAAGGGCCCGGGGAACCAGACCCCTCCAGGATGCGTCGCTTCTTCCCACAGCTGGACTCGAGGACGGGAAGGTGGAGGTCGCCTTACGAACGCCTCCCTGGCGGCCCCCACGCTGACCGGGGCTCCTGCAGACCCGCCACTCTCCTCCCGGAGCCCCTCGCCGAGCCCTTCCTCACGCCCTCTGCAGGGCTGCCTCCTCCCTGCGGCTCAGAGCCCAGCGTCCAGGCTGCCCCCCGGGAGTCCTTCTCCGGCCTCCGGATCGAAGTCACCCTCTCAATACACCTGGTCCCGAGCCTCCTGGGTCTTGGGTGTTTGTTGGTCTGTTTCCTGCTTCCTCTGGTGAGAATACACAGTCTCCAAGGGCGCAGAGGACTTCTCTGCCGTGGTCACAGCTTTATCGCCAGGACCACGGACACACCCTGCCCCAGTGAGGATCCCCCAAAATACCCAACACGTGAGCGATCTAATCCATGTAATAGGCAGGTAACGATCGGATGAAGACGGAGGAAACAGTCCACCAGGAAGAAAACACTCCTCCCTCCCCTTCGACCCCAAGGCGGGCACCGCAGGGCCCAGAAGAGCCACGCCCGCCGGCAGGGATGAGGGGGTAATCAGGTAATTGGCTGCAGAAAAGGGGGAGACAGACTGCTGGGGTCTGGGAGACAGTGGGTGCCCTCGTGTCCTGGACACCCGCCCCCACCTCACCTGCTCCTCTCTCCCAGGACGCCTCCTCCCTCCCCTGCACGCCGTCACATGGAAGGCGGGAAGGCAGCATGCTCACGAGGACAGCGCGTCCCTTTCCTACGAAGAGGAACTAGATTCCAGCTAAAAGGCCACCAGTCCGGGGAACGAAGGGCGCCAGTGCTGTCCTCCCCGGAGGGCGTACAGGGGTGAGTCGAACACCTGGAGAACATTCCAGGCTGCGGTCACGGTGGGGGGGTTCGGGGGTGGTTATGCGTATGGACGGCGGGTGGGTTCCAATGCTTTTTATCAGCTCCCCTCCGCGCCCTTGGAAGGAGCGCACCCAGAGGACTGGGGTCTCGTCTTCCCGATGAGCGCCTCCGCGTTCGCGGGCAGGTCGGGAGTCCCCAGAGCCCCGCGTGGGGCCGGTCGCTCCTCCGTCCTAGGAAGCCGTCCGGCCCAGACGACAGACGCAGACTGAGCCTGACACGCTCTGACCAACGCAAGGATCTACTCTTCCGTGGGCAGCCGGCGGGGGCGTCTCCCAACACGCACGTGCGCGTGCACACACACACGCACACAACCCTGGCACACACGCACACGGGACGCGGTTCCCAGTTCCTACCATGTCATACAGGAAGTTAGCGAGCCAGTACGTCCTGTAGCCTGAGGCCACTTATGTGCTGCAGCCTCTTGGCTCCGGTCACCCTGTCCCTCACCACGGAGCTCCCGACGGACGCGGACAGGATGGAGAAGCCCAGCACGACGCAGAGGGCCACACCACACTGGCGGATGCTCTCCATGCTGCGGGCAGAACACACAGCTCGTCAGGGTCACACGAGGACGGACACGGGTCTCCCTTCCCTCACTGACGGCCCGCCGTGAGGGGAAGGGCACCGAACGCCACGAATCGGGAGCTTCGGGCGCGCAGGGCGTGCGGGCTGAGGGCGTGGACTCTGCCCCTGAATCCCCTCCACGGCCCTTTGAGGAGGCTGGGCGATCGCTCCCAGCTTCCGGAAGGCACAACTGAGGGGTTGCAAAGTGAAGGGACCTTTCAGAGTCGGCCCGGCTCAGAGTTGACTCTGGACGCCTGAGCCCGACTCCCGGTTAAAATGAAAGACTTCTGCGGAGTGGCGTCCGCAGTGAGCCGTGGCCTCTGCCCACGTTGGGACCACGTGCGGAGTACGCCGGGCCACCCTGAGCCAGGGAAGGGGAGGGGGCGCTGGCTGGGCGTCCACAGGGGGCTGGCCCATCTCCGAATTCAGTCTCTCGAAATATCACAACGATTCTGCAGTAGGGAGACGTGTGATGATAACTGTAATAACAGACGCAGCTCACTTTCTTGGTCACGTTTTACCTGGAGCACTGCCCACGGACCCCTGCTTAGCCACGAGCTCACACGCAGGGGGCCCAGGAAAGAAACGGCTCGTGACGAAATGTCCACCGTGTGGACATTTCTCGTGTCTTCTCTCGTTCAGTGAGCCTCCAGCCAGACTCGTGGCCGGGGTCGGCTGTACCACAGGGAAGGGGGGTGGGAAAGGAGAAGCCAGGCAGAGGCACCCGACTTCCAGGAGGGACAGCTCTGGACAGGGAGCGAAGCGGCTCTACCGCCACCGGACTGCATCTGTCCGCGAGCAAAGCCTGGCACGAGGATTTTCCCCGAGGCCGTACTATGCTCACCTACGGGAACCTCGTGTTTATGACTCTACCTCTAGCAGGGCGCCTGGGGGGCTCAGTCGGTTGAGCGTCCTGTGTCCAACTTTAGCTCAGGTCACGACCTTGAGGTTCACGAGTTCGAGACCCATGTTGGGCTCTGTGCTGACGGCTTGGAGCCTGGAGCCTGCTTCGGATTCTGTGTCTCCCTTTCCCTCCGTCCCTTTCCCCGCTTGCACTGTCTCTGTCTCTCTCTCTCTCTGTCTCTCTCTCTCTCTCTCTCACTCTCTCTCTCAAAAATAAACATTTAAAAACATTTTTAAAAAGACTACCCCATGTGCCTGGCTGGCTCGGTCAGAGGAGTGTGGGGCTCCTGATCTTCGGGTCAGGAGCGCGAGCCCCACGCTGGGGGTAGAGAGGAGCTAACAACACAGAATCTTTTAAAAAAAAAAAGAGACTGTACCCCAAAAAAGTGTCTGGAAGGTGTGGGGCCCCTGACCGTCAGGAAGATCGCTCCCTTAGACTATTCCGACTCAGGACGCCGGGGGTGCAGGGTAAGTGCATGGGTTAAACTCGGTCAGTGCTCACTCTCCTCTTAACAATCATCTTCTTTACGCTTTGCAGAGAAACGCCCCAGCCAGCCCCACTCCTGGCGAGTGCAGCAGGTCGCCACCCCTGAGCCACCCGACGACACCGTCCCACCCTCCCCCGGGGTCCTGGCACTCACATCTTGTCCTCGTTCAGCAAGGCCCCTCCGTACGGGTGGCTGTAGAGGGTTATTCCTGTGAGGGACAAACGGAGAGAGAGGTGAGCGCTCTGCCGGCAGGTCGAGCAGCCCCCCCTTGCCTGTGCCCGCGAGGCGCCTCCCGTCCACTCGGCCCGGGCGTGACCCCGAGCACAAGGGCGAATTCACCGTGCCCTCAACGCCCAGTTTGCGCCAGGGCCCTGTGGTCCTGCTGTCGGAAATCACCGGCACGTCCCGAACAGGACTCTCAGGACAGGCGCTGGGCTGACACCTTACGACCCGACCCTTGTAAGCGTCCCCTCGAGGCGTAAGTAATGCATCGGCCGGGTTTTGTGGGGGCGGGAGGAACGGACTCAGAAAGACTAAACCACAGTATGCGAGGGAGCTACCTCCTGGAACCAGGACCATCATCAAAACTCCCCCTCTCGACAAGCCGAGTCTAGACAGAGCGAAAGCCGAACCGACTCGATGGCCCGGTTGTGTGTGTGGAGCCCCTTCTTCGGTTTTTCGTTGTTTGCCCCCGGGGAGTGCTGCGTCAGGGTAGACCACAGCCACCGCGGAGAAATCACTGCCTGCTTATCAATTTTAAGGATATTCCATAGAGGCTGCGCGTGCCATCACCCGGCCTCCCCCGCCCCAGCCGGGGCCAGTCCCTTCGGCGTCCAGGACCCAGAAACTTTGCGCTTCACCCAGGTGTCCACCGTGAGACCAGTTGCCTTTCCCTCCTCCGACCGGCCGGTCCAAACGCCCACAGCGAAGTGCGTGGAGGCCGCCCCGACGGGCGCGTTTCCCGGGCCGGCCCGTGTCCCGCCTCCCCTTTGGGCTCCCTGCATGAAGGCGTTATCATCGTGCTTTGCTCTCTCTTACGGCGGCATGTTCGGTCTTTCCAGGAACACCGCGGCGGGGAGGAGTAAGCATCAATAAATAAAAAGGTACAGAACCGAACGTTGCTACAGCTCTCCAAACACCCACAGCTTTGCCGCCGAGAGTCCTGAATCCCATCCACGCGTCACCTGCTCTCCTCTCCGGTGATGCCAGCTTCTCCCCTCCCGTCGTGGGCTCGGCCACACGCCAAAGTGACTGCTTTCCCAGCAGAAAGAACGGCGGATGCTACTGGGTCCGCAAGCCCCACCGTAGTTTCCCAGAACGATTCGTTTGACTTTAATTTAAGACCGTCCAGATGTCGTGTTGAAGGCTCCCACTGTGTGCGCACGATGCCTGCCTCGCGGTCTCCTAGATTCCTCGCTGGATTTGTTTCCACGTCTGTCCTGAACTGGGTCGCGTGGTCTTGCCCCCCTGCCTGTCTGGACCCGTAACACCCGCCTGTTTTTCTCCCAGCTGTCTGTCTCTCTTTCCCTGAGCTTGGCCTTCACCCCGTCCTCACAGCAGGTGCCGGCCCCCTCACCCTCCAGCTCGGGCGCTGACTCGAGGGAGGCCCTGCTCGTGCCGCGCAGTGACCACCTCCGGGAGGCTGCGCAGAGGCTTCCGGAACCCTGGGAGCCTGCCCGGAAGCATGCGGCATGTGTCCCGCTGGGTGCTGGGAGTGGGGGCTGGATTCAGGGCTGGGAGCGGCTGCACACAGGAATCGGAAAGCATCCAGAGAAATGCGGTTCGCTGATGAGAGCTTGGGAATATGGATGATTCTAGAAACATGGGAGAACCTTGGACTCGCCGAACCTGAACACACACACACACACGAGGTAAGAGGCAGCATGACACGGCTTCCGACAGCTGAAGAACTGCCGTGAAGCACAGAAAGGGACTCAGTCTGTAACGTGCTGGAGGGCAGATTTTGTCCAAGGAGCCAGGTTCAAATAACATAACAGATCACGCGACAGAGGGCTACACGTCGGCCTCTGGGGCTTCAGGGGAAGAAGGAGCGGGGGTCGGGATCTCCCCCAGGCCGTGAGGCTGGCCCGGCCGCGTGGCATCCTGGCATTAACGGGAATCGTAAGCCCGGTGCCTTCCCGATCCCGTGAGCCGTTCTGGTGAACTGTTGAAGCGGACAGGGTCCTGGGGCCCCAGAAATTCCCAGCCAGCTGCTCGGGAGTGAGGGCGACCCGGGGTCCTGGGGCTGGGTCTGGATCTGCAGGGCACCGACTCGTGGGGTCTGCGTCCCCTGCAGACGGTCAGCACCGGGACCGACGCGGTCCACGTACTTGGGGTGAGCCAGGACCCCTCTAAGACCTCCCTCCCCCTCCAGGAGAAATGCGGGCCCGGCCCGAGTCCCCCTGCTTGTCCAGCGACACAAACGTCCCCGTCACTCCCCAGGCACCAGACTCGACCTTACATCTCCTGCGACACCTCCAAGTCTCCCCTTCCGCACCGCCTCTGCGCCCTGCGTCCCTGAGACGCACACCTCTCCCCAGCATCCCCAACTCTCTCCGGTGGCTCTGGAGGACTTGCGAGGAGAAGCAGAAAGAAAGCCCAGAGTCCGTATTTTTCTACCTGGACGGAAGGCGCCGCTGCAGCATAGCCTGAGGTCTCGCGTTGCCGACTCTCCCACCGTCCCCGGGGGGCACGTGGGGCTGCCGCCTCGCCGTCTTCCTCGGCTGCCGCGGGTCTCTCCTCTCTGTGCACGGAGGCTCCCGACTTAACGGCAGCTCCGTGACGGTGCAAGATGAAGTGCACACACGCTCTCCCGAACGGGGAGCTCTTCCCACGCTGGTGACAGGCCCCCAGGCAGCCGTGCGGGCCCAAGAGGCCCTGACCACCCCCGTGCTCCCACTCAGCCACTGGGCTGCTCACCCTCGGGTCGGCGTTCCACCAGTTACATGAGATACTCCGCACCTTGTTATAAAATGGGCTTCGCGAGAAGAGCGCCTGACCCGTGTAGGTGTTCTGAGCAGGTTCCGGCGGGCCAGCCTGAGCCGGGAGGTTCCGGAGGGCGGGGGCGTTGAATGCACCTTCCGCTTAGGACGTTTGCGACTTGGGATGAGTTTATGGGGCCCAAGCCCCCTCGGGAGTGGAGAAAGGTCGGCGCCTCTCCGTCCAGCCCCCTCCCTCCTGGCGGCGGCTCGGCGAGGATGCGCAGCTTGGAACACCTGCCTGCAGAGGCGCGCGGGGCCGCAGGGGGAGGGGGGGGGCCAAAGGCGCTCCTCACGCCCCGAGCCCTTCCGTACTTGCGCGCAGACAGGAGGGGCTGGCATCCAAAGTAGACAAAAATCCCCGAGGCCACGTGAGGGACGGTAGGCCCGTGCGAGCGCAGCCCCATCACGTTTGCGTGAGGACGCCGTCCGCAGAGCGGAGCCCCAGGCGCAGGCACCGGGGGTGCACCCCCTCCCGTGTCTGGCAGCCTGTGCCTTAGCTGGGGTTCCGACCCCAGCCGCAGGGGTGACCCCCACTCTCCCACCTCCCTTTCGCATATGCTTTGGATCCTCCAAGGAATGTATGCGGGCGGAGGGAGGGGGCGAGGCCATGCGGGTCCAATGTCCCTCCTCTGCTCCTTCTGCCGTGCAAAGCCCCCAGCGTTTTGGAGTGCACTCAAGTCTAAAAGGTTAAACTACTGAGGCTGGGCTCTTATTTTGATCAGGTTGTATAAATGTCTCGTCTTAACTTTAGACCTTCGGGTCACTGCTGGGAGATTAAAAACCGTACCCCGATGCTGGCTCTCTGTCCGCCCATTCCCCTGTCACGAATATTCTGCCCTTCATGGTCACGTAGACCCGGGATCCGTTCTCCTTCCCGGCTTTAATCTGGGAGGCGGGACTACGCCAGGCCCTCGGCCCACAGATGGAACGAGCGACAGCTGCTGCGGTCACAATCCCCACGTGCCGGAGCCTGTGCCGCACGTTCGTACGACACACCCTCTCACTCAGTAACCAATGATGAATTCCGAGCCCACGCGCTGTGCGGGAAGATCCTCGTAAGCCAGCTCGCAGCGTTCAGGACCTGGCGTTTCCTCCAGGGAAACGGAGCCGCCCCGAGAATGTTCCCGCGGGGACACACCCTGGTTTTCCAGCAGCCGAAACAGGAGCACAGGATGGTGGCAACTTTCCTGAGCAGGCGACCTGTTCCCGACAGAGGTGGGGCCGAGTCCCCCCTCCCCCAGCGCGCAGGGCACCGAGACCCTGCCCGGCGAACGGGATGCGAAGGGCGCCGCACACACGCTGACTCTCACCACGGCCGCAGGGAGTGGCAGGTGCGTTTCACTACCGGGCCGTGGGAGAGGAGCGATGCGCGTCCGCCGTCCTGCCCTGTCTGTCTGTTTGCTCCCAAAATTAAGCCGCCTGGGCTCTGCCCACCCCGGCTCTGAGAGGACCGGGCTGCCAAACTCCACAAAGCACATGGGCAGCCAGCTTCCGGGGCCTCCGCCCACCAATAATTCAGAGAGGCCACGCTTCTCATCCAGCGCTGACTTTCAGGAGTCCTATAATTTACATACGTTACACACGGTAAATATTAGGTATAATCTTTTGAAGAAGCACACAGGCGGCCTCCCTGCCCGGCAGGGAGCCTCGATGGCCAGAAGGCAGCCCGTCCAGCTCAGTGCTCACGATCCGAGGATCCTGGGCACCTCGTTTTTTTTTTTAATTTGAAAAAAATTTTTCAGTGTTTATTTATTTTTGAGACAGAGGGAGAGAGAGAGAGAGACAGAGCATGAGAGAGGGACAGAGAGAGGGAGGGAGACACAGAACCCGAAGCAGGCTCCGGACTCCCAACTGTCAGCACAGAGCCCGATGTGGGGCTCAAACCCACGAACCATGAGATCATGACCCGAGCCAAAGTCAGATGCTTAACCGACTGAGCCCCCCAGGGGCCCTTTTAATTTTTTTAAATTTATTTAAAGAGAGAAAGAGAGAGCATGAGCAAGGGAGGGGCAGAGAGAGGGGGAAAGAGAGAGAATCCCAAGCAGGCTCCTCACTGTCAGCGCAGAGCCCAAATGGGGCTCGAGCTCATGAATGGTGAGATCATGACCGGAGCCGAAACCAAGAGCCCGACACTTAACCGACTGAGCCGCCCGGGCGCCCTGTAGGCACCTCTGTAAAAGGCCACCGTCGCGCTGAATCTTCACGGCCGCACCCACGACTGCCGTGAACGTGAGAAAGGCTCCTTGAAACAAGATCTGGGAAGGAAAGGGCCGTGGAGCATGGTACTGACGAAGCCGCCGTCGGGTGAGCAGGAAGACCCCCCGGCTCGCTCTCAGAGACCTGGCCCTGCCAGTTCCCGCGAGAGGACAGCACGTCAGCGTCAGCCCGGAGTCAACGAGGAACCTTCTGGTTTTCCTCTGCTCTGGGCGACAGGAATCTGGGCACCGGCCACAACGATGTCTCATCGGGGCTACGCTGGGACTCGGGGACGAGACACCTCCTTTCAACGAGCCCCCCCACACACACTGCAGCTGCAGACAGGCGAACACCCCCTCCTCTCCGTGCAGAGTCCCGGGTCCCCAGCGGGGACACGCGGGAGGTGTGTGTCCCAGGAGGACAAAGAAGAGGCAGCCCTGAAGGGAGCAGGTGGGGAGGGAGTCCCCGGGGAAGGCCCCGGGCCAATGACACACATGGGTGCCCAGCGCGGGGCTGGCAAGCAGCCCCTTGGCCGCAGACAGAAGCAGGGGAGAGGCGGGGAGGGGCGCGCCAGGAACCCCGGGCGGCTGTTTGGTTTACGAACGCTGCGAATTTTCACGATCTGCTACTTTGCAATTGGCTATCACTACACTCAGAGTGGCTCTGCGGGATCAAACAGGTTTCAAATCCAAACTAACGTCTCTCTACGCGGGGGCTGAGACTTTGTTCGTATTTTGCAAAAAGCAGGAGAGACCGAGAGTAAGTAAAGGTTGTGTGTGTCTATTTTCTCAAAAGTGCAAGTGCGATCAGGGAAGGAACAGAGTGGGCGGCCCGCTATCTCCCCGCAAGTCCCGAGTTCCCCAGGCCCCTGAGTAAGAGGTGCGGGTGCACGCGACCGCACGCCCTCCGCTGCCTTCTCAGCACGGCCCGCTGCTCCTTAGAACAGTAACTTCAGAAATCAGGGCTCCTCGGGGCGCCTGGGGGCTCAGTCGGTTAAGCGTCCAATTTCGGCTCAAGTCATGATCTCTTGGTTTGTGGGTTTGAGCCCCGCGTCAGCCTCTGTGCTGACAGCTCAGAGCCTGGAGCCCGCTTCGGATTCTGTGCCTCCCTCTCTCTCTGCCCCCACCCGGCTCCTGCTCTGTCTCCCTCCCTCTCTCTCAAAAATAAACAAACATTAAAAAAATGTTAAGGAACTCAGATACAGGGCGGGGGCTTGCGTGTCTCACAGATGGGACAGTCCTGCCTATGGGACCCTCCCCCTACTCCGCCCCAGGACGGGGCTCCACACAGAGATGGGGCAGCTTCGGGCGTGGCAGACAGACGCAGGGAAGGAAACCGAGGCAGAGGGAAGTTCTATCGACTTACCGAAGGCCAAACCCCACAGAGCGAGAACCGCAACCCTGATTTCCTGGGTTCCCGCTTATCCGTTGTACGTACAACCAGACAAATTGTCTGTGGCCTTCGACGGTCTGCTTGTAAAAACCACGTTACTGCAACAGACAATCTCTATAATGGGGTGGTGATTCCGACTGTATTGTGTGTGTGTTCGGAACTGTATTTAGGAGGCCGAGGCCTTGTGACAGGGTCCAGGGGCTGACGCTGTGGGTGAGGGGTCCATGGTGAGGGGCCCGGGCTCTTCTAGGAAGGGGCCGCGGTCTCCGCCCCCGAGGAGAGGGGTTCTCTGGCATCGCGCCCACGGTTTTCAGAAATGAGGTTTCAACAGGTAAATTCTAAGTACACTTGAACAAGTTTTCTTCCAGCGATTACTCTCATCATTTCCGTTTCAGCTTCTCCACAACCTGGCCCGTGGCCACGTACGAGTGTGTAACATCGGCTCCCTCATTTCGCACTCCCACCGTGCCTTCCGGACGCCGTGTATCGGTCATTGGTGAAAACGCGCATCTGCGCTTTTGTCTCCTATCCGTTCGGATGGAAGATTCTCATCTCCCGTTCAGCAGTCGCTGGGGGGGTCCCTTCCTCTTATAAAACGTGCAGCTCTGTGCATTCATGCCCTGCTGCCCAGAAGTGTCTCCTGGAGAAGAACCGAGCTGCCTTCCCATTCACGTATGTGCGAAGGTTGTTTCCTTTCCGCGAATTCCCTGGGAGTCATCGGGGGACACGAGGCACCAGAGTCCACCAGAGCACGGAGAGAAACGTCGGAACTTTCCCGGAGGTGTTTCAATGGCTTTCTCTCGGTCTTCCTCCTCTTTATCTCTCCTGGAAAAAAGATTTTTTTCCCCCTCAATAGAGAGGTTATTACTCTTACCGAGTAATAAATAGATGTCATGGTAAGAAGTTTTAAAATAAAGGGTAAAATTAAATCCTGACCTACTTCAAAACCAACCAGCGGGCATCCCTGTTCGCTCATGGATGTTATTTCAAAACATCCAAGGTTTTCTGGACGTGCAAGTGTTAATACTGAATTCTGTGTCACAGTCTTCATCTCGGGCTCCGCCGATCGCTCTCGGCCTTCGATCACTGTCGCCACACACAGGCCAGCGCCCACGCTCCGCGTTTCCCTGGAACCCAGGCTCGCCGAGTGCTTTCACTCATTCTGCGGATTCCGTGTTTTGGGATCTCATGTCTGATGAATCTCTCAGATGACGGTGCTTGGGCATTGTTTTTTTATTAGGAATATGCCTGCAGCCTGTCTCTGGAGCCACAGCCGACGTGAGTATATCTTTAAGGCGACATCTCCTCTAGGTACAGAATTCGGGCTGTAGTTCCCTTTTCCTTTCCAGATTCCACAGGCGGTATTCCATTACCCTCTGGCTGTTGAGGTTGTGGTTAAAAAGTCAGAGGCCGGCTTCTGGTTTCTCTAAGATGGGCTCGCCCCGGTCTTGCCAGGTCCCCTCCCTTACGGGGGCCCGGATATCACACACCAGGTGGGGAGAAGGCGGCAGGTGTCTGGGGCGCTCGGGACATGAGGAACAGTGTGGTAGGTGGCAGTGAACTCCCCGATGTCCTTATGGCTCCCCATGTATCCCCGACAAGGCGGCGCAGAAGCCCGCAAAGCGGGAACCGACGGGAGCCATAGAACGTGAGAGCCGCACACGCCCACCCAGAACCACCACCGAGGAAACCAGATGGAGGGAGGGATACACCGAGAACGCTGCAGATAAACCGCAACGGAATCCTGAAAGGCTGATCCAGCCAGTCACAGGAAAGCGAGCAGAGAAACAGAGGAAACAAAACCAGCAAGGAAGTGTCAGACCTAACCTCTTGGGCAGGGGGCGCCCGCGGGATGCAAAAACACCCGCTGAGAGGCAGAGCTCATTACAGCGTGTGCACCGACCATCGGAGCCTGGAAATACCGGAATCCAACCCTGCTCCCGAGGGAAGGAGAAATGGAGACACCCGCCACTGTACTCGGGCACTTCGATACCCACCCTCCGCACACGACGGACCCATCGGACCAGAACCAGCAGAGACATGGAGGGCTGAAGCCCACAACCGTACACAGGACACACGTTTGTAATCGCCCGTGGACACGGCCCAGGGGGGACCACAGAACGAACCTCGGCCAGACCTAACATAATGAAAATATGCAGAGTGCGCTCTCTGGCTACAGGGAATGGAACTAGAACTCAATGAGAGAAGGACAACAGGCACATCACGAAAACCTAGAATTTAAACAACACTCTTCGAAATAACCCCTGGGGGAAAGAGAAGGTCTCAGAGGAAGTTTTTCGGAGTCAGAAGCTGGTCGTATTTGTACTACTTTAAAAGCAATCGGATTTTGCTATTTACAGCCTTGTAAAAAAGAAAACGCTGTCTTTATCCTTGAACCTTTGAACTTCAGCAGGATTGTTTACCCAAGATTCCTATTTCCGGAGCTCCCAGCTCAGGAGTTCGGCCTGGATCACGGCGAGCCCTCCCGCCGGCCCAGACTGGTTTTGTTTGGTTCTTGCCGACGGTTTTCTTCTGACATCGCCACTCGTTTCCGAATCCCTGTCCGCCGCCTCCTTTCTCCGCCTAAAGCCTCTGCTGCTTCTCCCGCTGTCAGCGCTGCTATCATCTTTTTCCTCTGCGTGCTTAGAGGATATTTCGTGCTTGTCCTTTACATCGAAAGTTCTGATGGGGGAGAGAGCTCTGCGATCAATAATCTCCTTGTCTGTATCCGGGGAAAATGTGTATTACTCTCCGAGTCTCAGCCTGCTCCTTTGTTACTGAAATCTACCTGACATGGAACATTGTGTCCATTTAAGGTACAGCTGCGGATTCGGATTCGATACATGTATATTCCGGAAGGTGCCGGCCACGTGGCAGCAACAGCCAGCTTCCTTTTCCATCTCAGCCTGGCCTCTCTGTCTTCTCCTGTTTCCAGAGTTCACACGCTTCCTGGTGCTTGCGCGGATATAAACTCACGAGACGGTTCTCGGGACAAGACCTCCTGGGGGCGTGCGGTGCCCCCTCCCTGGGGCGCAGGGCGGTCCCCGCACACCAGGCCGGGTGTGACGGCTGCGATGCCCCTCCTCGATCCGAGCAAAGGGGAGGCCGGTCCTGATGTGGCTCGGGGCTCGGGGCCCTCACATCCCAGGAGGTCCTGGCACCATCACCCAAGTGCTCTCGAGGGTCTCCAGACCCTTAACGCTTGGGCCGAAGGCCGCTGACGACGCGCTGGGGGTCTCTCGTTAGGAAGCGGGGGTGCACGTCTCGAGAGTCGATCTCATCTCAGCGCGAGTAAGGCAGGGCAAACCATCATCCATGCCGCTCCTCGCTCCTGGCCTCGAGCCATCCCCGCCCCAGTTACCGGCACGTCACGCAAGCAAGCTGGCCTGCCCCTTCCTCCCCGGGGCTCCCGGCTCCCCGGCGAGCTGCGGCCTCAAGAGGACTCAGACGGAAAGGGACCGATGAGGAGGAAGGCTGGGCGGGAAGGAGAAGAGGAGGTTTCTCTGGTTCGGGGCGCACAGCCGCGCCGCCCCGCCCCGCCCCGCCCCAGCCCTGGCAGGTGTTTCCAGGTAGCAGGTGATCCTAGTACCTGAGCCCAGGGAGGCAGTGAGGGTGAGACTCTACCCCGATCCCCACATGCCCTTTACCCCCCTGCCTCAGGGGTGAAATTATCCACCAGCTGTGAAGCTCCCCAGGGTGGCCCGGTGCTTCCCACACTTGGCTGTCCCATCAGCCTCATCCGGGTCATTCGGATCACAATGTCTCCTGGGTATTGCTCCAAATTTTCAGGTGACACCGACGTGCAGGCAGTGGGACCACTGTGGACCCAGCACGAGCTGCAAGAAGTTGCGAAATCTATGCCTATGTCTACGTCTACATCTATAGATACAGATGTAGATACAGATACAGATGTGGATGTAGACACAGGCATAGACATAGATGTAGATATATAGATATAGACACAATGGACTATTACTCAGAGACGAGAAAGAATGAAATCCTGCCATTTGCAACGACGTGGACGGAACTAGAGGGTATTCTGCTAAGTGAAGAAAGGCAGAGAAAGACAGATACCATGATTTCACTCATATGTGGGATTTAAGAAACAAAACAGTTGGACATAAGGGAAGGGAAGGAAAAAAATAAGATAAAAACAGAGGGAGGCAAACCATAAGAGACTCTTACATGGAGAGCACACTGAGGGCCGCTGGAGGGGAGGCGGGTGGGGGTGGGCCGAGTGGGGATGGGCATGAAGGAGGGCGCCTGTCGGGACAAGCACCGGGTGTCGTGTGTGAGAGATGAACACGGCTTCTCCTCCTGAAGCCAATGGTACACGCTGTGTTAACTAACTAGAATTTAAATACAAAACCAGGGACTAGAAACGCAACCAGAACAGGAAGAACTCGGGCATGTGGTGCGGGACCGAAGGGTCCTGTGAGGCGACCTGTGGAGGACAAACAGGGCTGGCTTGGTGTTTTGGTTTCCCGTAATGTCCCACCAGACGACAGACAACTGGACAGCCCGGGGGACACATGTACGGCAAGGGAAGAGGCCGTGCAGATGGAGAGAAAGTTCTGGGGAAGGGAACAGGTGAACACGTGTGGGCGACAGCCAGGAGCCCGTGTGGCCGCCTGAGGAGGGGCTGGGAGGAAGATGGGGGGCCGACCCGGGAGGGCAACAGCCGGGTGCCCGTGTGGCCGCCTGGGGAGGGGCTGGGAGGAAGATGGGGGGCCGACCCGGGAGGGCAACAGCCGGGTGCCCGTGTGGCCGCCTGGGGAGGGGCTGGGAGGAAGATGGGGGGCCGACCCGGGAGGACCCTGTAGGTCACAGTGAGAGTCTGGTTTTTATTGTCAGAGATCCAGGAAGCCAGAGGGATGTCGCGATCTGAGGGACATAGTCCCCAGGTGACTGAGGGCACTTCCAGAGACCTAAGCCTTGGGGCCGGGGTCAAGGGCAGCACGAGAGGCCGGGGCCGGCCGCCGGCCAGGGCAGGTGGCGCCCGAGCCGGGTGAGCAGTGGTGAGAATACACACGCTCAGGATTCAGGCGCGGAAGGGACGAGATGCGCCGAATCGGCCGCGGGGGGTCGTGGAAAAGCCCGGTTCAGATCTGGAAGCTGGCCTCGGCTGACGGAGCTTCCCCGGGAAACCAGGAAGTGGGACGTGAGACGCGGCGTGGCCGGGCTGCCCGTGGAGAGCCAGGAAGGAGTGAGCCTCTGACGCGGGATCTCTTCCGTGTCCCTCTCATCCCCGGACGAGCTCCCCTGCCCACGCCTGTCCTCCAGGCCTCGGGGAGCACCAGCGACCTCCCCGTCCCGTCCCCAGGCGTGTCCCGGCCACGCTGCGCGGTCACGGAGCACACCTGGGCGGCACCGGCAGCCACGCGGGAGGAGAGGCCACCCAGGAGAACTGAGGGTGCTGGTCGCGTCCGCCCGTTGTGAGCCGGCGCCCGCCCTCCGGTGGCTGAGGGCATCCAGCCGGATGAACGCAGCACCTATAACCCACCCTATGTGCAGGTTTACGTTTATGGTTAGGGGCTCTGACAAGCCGCCAACCTGCTGGGACCCAGCAAGGTGACCAACCCGGGCTCTGGAGACGCCTATCGGGTGGCCTGGGTCAGCGGCCAGGAAGTCCCTTCACCTCTAAGGCAGGGACGTCCATGTCCCCGAGACCCTGTCACTGGACCGCAGCGATGACAGCAGCCTGCGTGTCTGTGCGGTACAGCGACTGTGTGTTCAGCTGGCGGTGACAGGACACCCCTCGGGGCCCAGTTCTGGGGGGCCGCAGGGGCCCAGGCTCTGGGGCCCGGTTCTAGGGGGGCTTCTGGGGCCCAGTTCTGAGGGGCCGCTGGGACCCAGGCTCTGGGGCCCAGTTCTAGGGGGGCTTCTGGGGCCCAGTTCTGGGGGGCCGCTGGGACCCAGGCTCTGGGACCCGGTTCTAGGGGGGCTGCTAGGGCCCGGCTCCGGGGGGGCCACAGGGGCCCAGGCTCTGGGGCCCGGTGGTGGGGGGCTTCTGAGGCCCGGTTCAGGGGGCTGCTAGGGCCCGGTTCTGGGGGGCTGCAGGGGCCCAGGCTCTGTTCTCAGTGGCTCACCCCAGGTCCGCATCAGGCGGGTTCCTGTTTCCTCGGAACCGTGAAGCACACGAGGGGGCCCGAACTACTCCCGGATGAACAGAAGCACCCAGGAGGCAGGGGAGCGGCTCTGCTCAGAGCCTGCCCACGGAGCTCTTCGGCGACAGCCTGATAACGCGCCGCTCTGCCAGGGGTGCTGGGGTGCTGGGACTTGTATGCTCCCTACTTACCGCGCAAACCTTCCTTCCCTGTGATGACCACACAGACAAGGCAAGTGAGAACCGAAATTCTGACATAAACAAATGAAATATTAACATTTCCAGTAACAAGGATAAATGTATTTTTCAAGGCAGCACAACTTCTCGGCAGAGAGTTCCCTCTTCTCAGGAGAGGTCTCTGGGGTGGCCTCATCGGTGGCATCTGGTCACCAGGACGCAGTGCACACGAGACGAGAGTGACTGACACCTGCACCGGGTCAGCACTGCTCCCGTGACCCAGGACAGTGACCTGCGACATGGGGATCGACCAAATGCCAAGACTCAAGATCGTGCCGCACGACCGGAACCCAGTTTAAGGCTTATACGTGTAACTCAAGCTCTAATGAGTTACAGCATGTTTTGGTAGTGGCACAATTCGGTCATTTGGGAAGGGACGTTTTGGTCACTGTGATCCTCTCTTGGGGCACAGGCTCCCCACCTCCTGCCTTTCCGACGCCTCCTCTCGCCCGGATCTGTCCGGCCAGCACGCCCAGACGTGCCAGGGGCCTCCGAGCACCCCCAGGACAGCACTGTGACTCCCACTGGACACAAAACCTCTGCTCCCTTACAGCCCCGCCCCGCACTGTCACTGATGTCACACGTTACCCCTTTCCACACCCGGTCTGCATTAAAACAGATTTGTAATATCTTACACTTTTACTTTTATATCTTGTAGGAGAGTAAAAGTGACGTTACAACCCAAAAATACAATAGTGGCGGTTTTTGTATTTGTTTTATATTTCCCCTTTACCAGAAAAGTTTGTATTTTCATAGGTCTTCATACTGTCTGGTATTCTGGATTTTTCTTAATGTTTATATATTATTTTTGAGAGACACAGAGTGTGATGGGGGAAGGGCAGAGAGAGAGGGAGACACAGAAGCAGAAGCAGGCTCCAGGCTCCGAGCTGTCAGCACAGAGCCCGACGCGGTGCTCGAACTCACAGACTGCGAGATCATGACCTGAGCTGAAATCGGCCGCTCAACCGACTGAGCCACCCAGGCACCCCGGGTGTTCTTTTATTTGAACCTGAAGGCCCCCCTTTATCACTTCTTAAAGGCGAGTCATGTGGCAATGAACCCCTTCATTTTGTTTACCTGGACTGTTTTCATTTGTCTCTCATTTTCGGAGAACAGCTTTGCCAGATGGGGAACTCATGACTGATGACTTTTTGTTAGTACTTGGAATTCAGCCTCCCCCTGCCTTCCGACCTGTAAGGCTTCTGCAGGCACAGCTGAACCCTGAACCACACGGGCACATGTACACACGGATTTTTTCTACAAATACCTGTAAACGCATTTTCTCTCGGTTATGATCTTCTTAATAACTTTCTTTCCTCTAGCTTCCTGCATTGTCAGAGCGCAGCATACGATACTCATATAAAATATGTGCATTGCACACGTATGCACACACACAGACATGTACACGCGAGCACACAGACATTCTCACACACACACAGACATCCTCACGCTCGCATGCACACACACACCACAGAGCCCAGTGTCCCTCCTGGCTCTTCCTCGGCGCCCGTCCACAGAGCAGGGACACCGGTTCAGTCTCCCGAATCCCCCAGAACAACCTCCCGGCTGTGCTGCGATCACTCGGATCGCCGCCCCCCCTCCCCGGGACCAGCCCCGTGGAGGTGACCGACCCCGGCCCTGCATTCTCGCCCTTCCTCACGACTCTGGAGGACCCGGTCGTCTCTCCTGCCCTTTCTCTTGAACCTCCACCCGGCCCTGGCCTCTGCGCCCCTCCCGGCCGGGGCCCGCTCCTGCCTCTCTGTCCGACCCACGCAGGACCGCGCGCTGCCCGGCCCGGCCGCCGCCTCTACGGAGTGGGACGCGACGTGGTTTGCTCAAGAGCATTCTACCGGACTCGGCCCTGTCGCTTTCGGAGTCCTCCTGCACGCCTGTCCACGTGCGACCGAGGCCGGCCTCCCTGCACCTGCACGAACCGCTCCGCGCCTTCCCCAAACACGTGCTTTCCCGGCACGTGCTTCTCCCGACTCCTTTCCTACGCCCTCATCTGCACCAACCAGGAAGTATTCGTTCTTGAAGCTCAGATTTTCCCTCTATACTCTTTACACGCTTTCTCTCCTTCTCTCTCCGTGTCAGGTTCTTCAAATTCCCGCCGTCCCCATGACTAACCCCGGCGCCCTTTCTCCCCATCTGTCTAAATGCCAGAATTTCACTTCTCCTGCTCCGGTCACACGAGTCTTACACGGATTACTTCCAACTGCTAGCAACCCTCTTCCAGTAGGTCACTTGATCGTAAGCAACCCTCTGCCCTCGCACATATGGCTTCCGGATTGTTCTTTCTTTCTTTTTTTTTTAAATGTTTATTTATCTGGAGGAGGGAGGGGCAGAGAAGGAGAGAGAGAATCCCAACCAGACTCTGTACTGTGGGCACAGAGCCCGGCGTGGGGCTCGATCTCAAGAACCCGGAGATCATGACCCGAGCTAAAACCAAGGCTCAGAGCTTAGCCGACGGAGCCAGCCAGGCACCCCCAGATTGTCCCTTCTAATGCATCACTTTGATCAGGGCGTTCTCGTTCTCGAATACACACAAAGGCTGTCTACCAAGTGAAGTGCGTGGTCCTCACTCTGCCACCCGAGGGCAAACGGAATCTGGCCGCAGACAGCCTCCGCGGTCTCCCGGGACGAGGTCAAACCGGACTCCCGCAGGGCACTCGAAGGGTTGCCGTGACTCTCTGGCCCTGTCAAAACCTGCAGTAGTTCTTGGCCAGACTCGTTTCTGCCCAAGGCTCAGAGGCTGCCGTCGGGGAAGGTCCCGGGAAGCACTTCTGTCCACGGCCCCCGGCAGCGGCCTCCCGGTCGGCTGGAGCAGGACAGCGGAGCCCATCGCCAGCAGGCCCAGGGCCGTATAGCGGCCCCATGGCCTCAGCTGCCCAGAGCCACGGCCCCCGGGTGGCTTCTCTGACCCTTGGTTTACGGTCAGTGAGCAGGCTGACAATGCCCGCCCAACACCGACAGGAAGTGAATTGACGCCAGGGGCGCTGCATTTCTGCCAGAGACCCCCGCGCACTTCACGCGGCTACGAAACGCCACTCTGCCGTCCGCCGATCGAGGGGCTCGAGCGGGTTTTTCTACTTTTCTCAGGCATGCTCATTTTCACTTCCTATATTACTCGCTATGGCTCCAACATAATCGCGGTGTCACGAAATAACGAAACCCTGTTTTATTAAAAAAAAAATTGGTGGGTAAGGGAAAACCAATATGAGAAATAAGGTCGGGGTCAAGTGAGGACGCACGGGGGAGACCACGTCGCCCCGACTCCCGGGGGACCAGCGCCTCAACAGCCGTATCTTGTGAACGGATTATGATGGGCATGCTTGTTGGTCGTGAGAGAATTCGTGTCTTTCTTTTTTTAAGGAATTGAAAGAATTTGGTAAATTACAATTTATCCCACCCAAGGGAAGTAAATGACACCCCCTCAAATCAATAAATTCGCCCTGGATCCCAGAAGCGAACGTGTGTCCGCTCTTCAAAATAAGTCATGTTCAGATAAACACTAACTAATGCCATCGTGTCGAAATGTGAACATACAGGCAGTGAGTCCACGATCAGCTCAGATCACGGATGAGTTAAAACTAGATTACGATGATCACCTTTCCAACAGCAAGGGCGATCTGCACTTTCTACAAAAAGAAATTATTCTTGCTTCTGCAAGACATTAAAGTCACTAAGAGAGAACCCTCAGCCATCTTTCTACCCCTCACGGTACGGAGGAGGTTCCATCTGCAAGACGGTGAAGGGAGTTAATGACGCCGATCAGAAGCAGATAGCGCCTACCACAAAGAGGCTGCCAAGTTGAAGCCTCTCGTCACGCTTCATATTGGTGGGTTTGATCTTTTCTGCTTCTTTCGCTTTTCAAAACGTTGTCTTATGATAGCAGTGAATCATATAATGCACGGAAAAGAACGTTACCGTATTGTCTCCAGTCCGCAGCAGGGGGTAAGTGTCTCCACAATAGAAGGTTGTTCAGATGATTTAAGTAGGACGGTAGGGTATGAAAACCCTTCTGATTGTACCACACCTAAAACAGAAAGATAACGTAATGGCTCCTGTGAAATTAGCCCTAAGTCTTCGTCAGTTATTCTTGGACACAAGCCACACGTGTCAATTAGCTTCTACGGCACCTGGACGCGGGACTCGGGGCGATGTGCCCACACTGCTGCTGGCAGGCAGCAGTAAATTTCAGTCTGCTAATTTTATATTTATCTCAAGCATATAATTTCCAGCTAAAAATAGATGAATTTTCCCCAGAACAAATGTGACTGTCGCTCTGTAATTATATTCTCACAGCCACAAAGGAACCTGAACCCCTCATTTTTTTCTTCTTTCTCGGTTGGTAAGCTCATAAAATCTGACCTGCAAATGAAAAGCGGAGAAAATGACCAGAAAAAAAAATGACTACTTTCAAATTAATAACTGAACGTGGGACATTATTTCTCAAAACAAACTGCGCTGAGCATTTGCGGGGCGTGGAGAATAAAACAGTGCGCCTGTCGAGAGAGGAAGGCTGGAGGTGAGGGCAGGAGACAGACCATGTTATCGAAGCTGGGACAGGAAGTGGCAGGAGAAATACTAACTGAACCGTCGGTATCTGTAGTCCGAGAGATCAATATTTTAATAAACAGGTTTTTAAACAATACACCCAGTTCGGAAAGGGGGTGAGTGCCTTCGAGAAACCTAATGAATCAACTGCAGCTTCTGGTCTTAATTCCGTTGACGGGACAGCTCGATTCTCTAGACGGCGCTGTCCTGTGTGACAGACAACGTTGCCTGCGGAATGAGAACCGGTCCCCAGAAAGCCAGCGCGAGGGGGAGCCCACCCACGTCCTCCACAGTCGGCAAAGGCAGGGCCACACCCAGGGGCCTCTAACCGGCTTTCTTCTCCACCGACCGCCTTCCCACCAGGGCCCTGGGGAGCGGCTAAGGAGTGAACTACTGTTCATGGCCTTTAAAAAAAAAACAACTTGCCTACAAGGTTCCCCAAGTCTTTCTCGGGGGGCCCACCTCCCAAAAACAAACCCGTATCTCTTCCATTCCGCCTGTCCCTGCTAGCCTCCTTCCTCAAATAGTTTAAGTTCGATGAGAAATTTTTGTCAATTCTTTTCGGTTTTAATGTTTGTTTATTTTTGAGAGAGACAGAGCATGAGTGGGAGAGAGGGGCAGAGAGAGAGGGAGGCACAGAATCCGAAGCAGGCTCCAGGCTCCGAGCCGTCATCACAGAGCCCGATGCGGGGCTCGATCTCACAACGTGAGAGATCATGACCTGAGCCGAAGTCGGACACCCAACCGAGCTGCCCAGGTGCCCTCCAATTGTTTTCTTAAAACCCCAAGGAGGAGAAGGACTCTTGTCTGGGCCTGCTAACTACAGAACCCAGGGCGTCCTGTGGTCGCCTAGTGTGAGCCAAGGCAGATCTGAGGCTGTGTAACAAATTATTCCTGTACATGTATACCAGCAAGCGGGTGACAAAGAGACAGAGAAACCTGGAAATTACATGGGGAAAAACTTTAGAAACGCAGGAGGGACCTAGGCGGGAAACCTGGTGTCCGGAACTGAAAACACGGCGGCCCAACTACGCAGGATCAACACCCCTGGTGAAATCTTCACCTGCGGGCACTTCCAAGGCCGAAACTGTGCCCGACACACTCCTTGACTCGGGTGATGGAGAACGGGAGGCAAAGCGTCAAGAGATGGCCCCGGAATGGAGACCACGTCAGGGGACTGGCAGCCAGAAACTCCTCGAAGAACCCGGAAGGGCGGTGGTGCTAAGTGAGGCTCAACGGGGACGGAGGTCATCTGGGAGCCTCAGGGGTGACGCCCCTCGGTGCCCTGACAATCCCCCGACACCACTGGGTAACCATAGAGGGAGCAGCGTGTCTGAGCAAGAACCAAGCGGATTAACGGCAAGCCCACAGGGCCTCACGGGGGGCTGGACCACGTGGCAAACGGCAAAGGGCGCTGCGCCCAGCTCTCGACGGGCAAGAGGCAGCCTGACGCGTTGCCGAAAGGCGTATTTCCAAATGTTCTCTCCTCAGGTGCCCATCACAGGTGACAGAGAAGCGACAGACAGAGAGCAGTCAGTGGCCACGGAGAGCATGGAAGTGGGGAGCACGCCCAGGGCCCGGTTAGGGAGCACCCCCTCAGGAGGGATGCCTGGACCGCATGCTGACCGCAGCCCACAGCAGCCCGGCCCCACGGACTCGGGAGCCACGGGAACGTCCGTCCCCCGTCCGTGGCTCTGACGGCTCGGCTGTCGGGCGTACAGAGTGCTCTCGGCAAGGATGGAAGAGTTCACGGTTTGCCACATTCCCAAACTTCCGTTCGGCTCTGCACATCGGCCCTTACTTGGGAGAAAGTTTAAATTCTGTAGGTAAGCAAGCCCTGCTTTAGGGTCATCTTGAAATTAACATTTCAGACTTAGCCGGGTCCAAAGGACTCTCTTTCCCTTCCTCCCTCCCTCCCTTCCATCCTTCCTTCCCTCCTTTCCTTCCTTCCTTCTCTTTTCTGAAGAAGGATTTTCTACGACACGAGAAATGTTCTGGAAACAAGCTGTGGGATTTCCTTTGCCGCCTGCCCATATGTCAGGACGCAGGAAAATCCAGTAACCGGCAGAGGAAGTTAATCTGCTCTCGAGAACACGTTAGGACAGCTCAAAACAGAGCTTTCGCTCAGGAATCACGAGGAACAGATTCTCAGAGAAGCAAGGAAGGACTTGCAAAAAAACAAACCAAACCAAACAAACCACACCACTGGATGGATATTCAAACGCCCGTGATTTGCTGCAACTCCCGGAAGGCATGCCAAGCCCCAGGCAGGGAAACACGCCTTCTGATCTGAAGCGCAGACATTCTAGAAGCTGTTTTGATCAAAGGAGCTAAACACTCCAGATGTGAGTGATGTGCCCACGAGGCTCCCAGGACAGACAGTCTACAGTATGATCGGTTTTTCATCTCAGGCCTACTTCCATGCAAACTCTCCAATCTCTCTGGAAGAAAGACTGAGAACCAGGCAGTGTCTCGTGAATGCGCCCTGAAGCCCAAAGGAAAGCCTGGTGGTTCCGACCGAAAAGCGAATGCCATCACCTGACCTGAGAGCAGCCGCCCACTGCACGGCAGGTGCCTTCCAGCCCGCTGTGGCCCCCCGAGTCCGGGCCTCCCGAGGAGGCGCTCGCGGCCCGGAGGGCCAGACCCGACCCCCTACACGTCTGTGCCTGGCCAAGTACACGCCAAACAACATGAGAAACTGCAGAAGTCACTACTCAAAACACGTCAGCACAGAAGACTAACCCAGGAGGGCAGGGGCCAGGCACACACCTGAATCACGCACCCTCCTCACCAAAGCAGAGGTCCGGGAAGCCCTGGCCCCTGGTCCCTGGGCGTCTGCAAGCAAAGACGAGGCACCCGCCAGGAAGAATGTTCTAGGCTGCTATAGATTAAAAAGGGAAAAAATTCTCGGAGGAAATGAACAGAGTCTCTCCACCGATTCGGCATATTTGATAGACGGCCACGTCGTACTTTCGAGAAGCCAGCGCGTGTACTTCGGGGGACTTTCCTACCCAGCTACGAATCTTGGGATCACATCTTCTCATGCAGAGCCATGCATCTACTCCTCTGTGCTGTCGGCAAAGGAAGAGAGGTGTGAAGAAACCTCAGCTCCAGGAGGGATCTCTGACCGCGTCTACACGGCGACCTAAACTCTGCGTCCACAACTGCGCGGTGAAATACGAGATTACGACGTTCTCCGGGGCCTGTGCCGTGAAGCGTGAACGTGAAAACATTCCTCGCGGATCACCTAGTCCAATGGCCGAGCGGAGCCTCGGCGGCGCGGAGCGAGGCCCCGGCAGCCCCGCCCTCCGCTGCCCGGGCGCCCTGGGACCACGAGGTCCTGCCACAGCGCAGGGAGGGCGCCCGCCGGAGCTCCCGAAGGCCGACCTCAGCGCACGGACTCTACGCCGGGTTTGCGAGCAGACCCAACAGCACTGCCATCGGCTCTCTCCCGATCGCACTCTCGGTCCGGACCCACGCCACACCAGTTCACCGATGACTGGGAACGAGAGCTCTGGGTCTCTGGTCCTCCCCGTCCGCAGGCTGAGCCGACCTCGTGCCTTGGAGGAGCCTCTGCCCTGCCTGCCGCCTCCGAGCTCCCACTGCCGATACAGGCGTCCTTCCTCGGTGCCGGTTTTAAAGGGGCATCTGAGAAACGCCCACCGGCCTACAACCGAAGAGCCCGCCGACATCTCAGCGAGGCCAGGGGAAACGTTTCCAGCTCACCGGGATGGTCCCAGCCGGGAAGCCCAGACCCCGACGACACCTCTCCTCTGGGCTGGCTCGGCAAGAAGGGGAACCTAGTTAAGTACACGTATGGAAGAGCTCCTGGGCCGCCAGGGAAATCAGGGACGCCTTCAGTTATTCTGACCATCGGCGTTTTTAAAAATAGACCATCGGGGCGCCTGGGGGGCTCAGTCAGTTAATCGTCCCACTCGTGATTTCGGCTCTGGTCATGAGCTCACGGCCGAGAGACCGAGCCCCATGTTGGGCTCCACGATGCAGAGCCTGCTTGGGATTCTGGGTCTCCCTCTCTCTCTGCCCCTCCCCTGCTGACATGCTCACTCTCTCTCTCTCAAAGTAATAACCTTTAAAAATAAATAAATAAAAAGATGGTTATGTTTTCATTTCCTGGAGTCCTAGTAGGTGATTTCTGCCCTTAGGGAAATGCAGTAAGCACTTGCTACGTCGCCCTACGGCCTAAAGGTAAGTGACTCACCTTCCCTTTTGTACAACTACTTTTATTGTTTAAGCAGCAAACCCGAGGCTCAATGGGGTTCCTCTCAGGCCCATAAATAAATTTGCATGCCGAGTCTCCCTCCACGCTTTCTCACGTAAGAAGAGAGAAGAGGGGAGTTATTACCTTCGCCAGAGTGTTTGGCCTTGATGTGTTTGCGTCTGCATCTTGAACTTGATCAGGGACCCGCACTCCAAAAGACCAACCTCCAAGCCTGGTGACAGGAACAGGTGTTAGTGCTTTCATGAGCGAGCCAGGCATAACTTTGTCACCGTTAACGACTTCTGATGGCTGAGGACAGCAGCCCCGAGCGTCCAGCCCTGGTGACACGACCACGCAGGTGCTCCAAGTGCGGAAGAGCCAGGTGTCCAGGGAGGACCTCTCGTATTCAGCAGGCACGGCTGAGCCGTGCCATATCGGAAAGCGTCCTTCCCAGGACTCACGTTTGGTTGGGACGCGCACGCCCTGTCGGGGACGCGGCTGTGGCCACCAGTGTGCTGCACTGTGGCGCCCACTGCTCAGCCCCCCGCACACCAGCTACTCCGGGGAACGCGGTCCACGCAGCCTCCCCGGCCACCCTGTTGTGCGACATTTTGTCTCCCACACTCCGGCCTCTCTCGTCCTCGACGCGAACATCGCCTCGCTCTGGAGGGGTCCCCAAGGACTTCGGTTGGGGCAGACTTCCTCCTCTTTGGGGTGCTCACAATACCCGATGTTTCCAGCCGTCCTATCGACTGTCACCCCGGGCTTAACGGTCTGTTTAGTTCATCGTTTACGCAGCCCCGCGAGTCCTCCCGGGTGGGGGCTACGCCTGTGTGTCCGTATCACGGGGGCTGTGTTGTATCTGGAACCCAGTAAGCTTCCAAAAACACCGGTGTGAGAAATCAAGGCACAAATTATCCGGGTTACTTTGGCGGGAACTACACTAGCAGAAGTTGTTTAAAAGGTGGAGCTGCGGGGGGCACCTGGGGGGCTCAGTCTGTTGAGCACCCGACTCTTGGTTTCGGCTCAGGTCGCGATCTCGCGGTTTCGTGAGCTCGAGCCCCGCCTCGGTCTCTGTGCTGGTGGCACGCAGCCTGCTTGAGATCCTCTGTCTCCCTCTCGCTGCCCCTCCCCCACTCTCACGGTCTCAAATAAAATAAAATAAAACTTTAAAAGAATAATAAAAAAATAAAAGGTGGAGCTGGGAGCCCATTCGCAAGGGGCCAGTGGAGGCCCTGTGTACATGTGAGTGAAACTGCCAGGGCCGGGCCGCCTGGTGAGGGCCGCGCAGGGGCCGGTGGGCCTCTGCGGTCTCATTCTAAATCCCCCTTCGCCTCGCTGCCTAAATCTAAACAAACACCTTTGCTTAAAGATACTTGCTTCTTTTTAGTTATTTTTTTAATTATTTTTTAAATGTTTCTTTCTTTTTCAGAGAGAGAAAGAGAGACAGAGCATGAGCAGGGGTGGGGCAGAGAGCGAGGGAGACACAGAACCCAAAGCAGGTTCCCAGCTGTCAGCACAGAGTGCGACTCGGAGCTTGAACCCACAAGTTGTGAGATCGTGACCTGAGCCAAAGTCAATGCTCAACCAACCGGGCCACCTTGGCGCCCCTAAAGATACTCGATTTTATAAGAGATGATCTTTACCTGTAGAAAGGTATTTTTCGAAAACTTATTTTACACAGCAATTCCGTATCCACTGAAACTAACCTTTTATCAATAAAGCACTATCGTTTGGCTACAAAGAAAGAAAGAAAGAAAGAAAGGAGGGAGAGAGGGAGGGAAGGAAGGAAGGAAGGAAGGAAGGTGGGTAAGAGCAAACTGAGGCCGACTCCATTTTGTTCTGTGTCCTCCATCTTGAGTCCCCAGCTGAACCTCCAGCGCCTGCGCAAGAGCTTGAGACCCATGACTTCCCGGCTCCCAAAAACTGCCCAATGCCCAGTGGCTTAGGACCCCGGACTCTGATCCTTCCCTTAGCCAATCAGCTAGAGTCACAACCATCACCACACCCACTACCCCTAGACCCCTACTATAACAACTCTTGCACCTCTGGAGCTGGGCTCCCTCTCTCTCTCCTATCTGCTGCGTCGGTGCGGGTAGGAAATGGAGCCCAAGCTAGCTTGAATAAAGGCTCTTTGTTCTTGCATCAGACTCGGCTCCCTGGTGGTCTTTGGGGATCACGAATTCTGGACAGAAGAGAAGGAGGGAAAAAATGACAGAAAAAAGAAAAGAGAAGAAAAGATAGACAGACAGACAGACAGACGGAGGGAGGAGGAAGGAAGGAAGGAAGGAAGGAAGGAAGGAAGGAAGGAAGGAAGGAAGGAAGGAAGGAAGGAGGGGAGGGAAGGGAGGGAGGGAGAGAGGGAGGGAGAAAGGAAGAGGGAAAGGTAAGCACATATTTAACTTTGGTTCCTACACTCTGGATAAAAGAAACCTGAAGAACAGACTTCCATCAACTGTGCCCTTACCCTGAGAGAACTGAGGCAAAAAATGAGACTACATTCCCACCTAGCTTAATGCATTCACTGCCTCATTCATTCATTCACTCAAAAATGAATTCATTTGAGGGGCGCTGGGGGGCTCAGTCAGTTAAGTGTCCAACTTCGGCTCAGGGCATGATCTCATGGTTTGTGGGTTCGAGCCCCACGTCAGGCTCTGTGCTGACAGCTCAGAGCCTGGAGCCTGCTTCAGATTCTGTGTCTCCCTCTCTCTCTGCCCCTTGCCCGCTCATGCTCTGTCTCTCTCTTTCAAAAATGAATAAACATTTAAAAAAAATGTTTTTAATGAATTCACTAGAGAGACAAGCGTGCCTTTTATGCAGCAGATACTATGGTCAGTCCCAGACACACAAAGTCCCGCCTTCAAAAACCAGATTCCGGGACATGTTTGAAGATGTATGAGGTGGGCATCCCAAGAGAGGCCGGCAAGCGGGGGCGGCCGCGTCCAGGGAGGGGACGCGAAGGTAAAGGGCGGGGCGTGTCCGCAGGCGCCGAGGACGGGCGGGGGGACGCTCCGCCCTGAAGCTCCAGGTCCTAGGAAATCTGACAGCGTGGCGACTGCGGTTGCAATTTAAACAACGAGAAGCCCTCGCTCCCCGCGCCCCTCATCTAGATCCGCCCCCTCGGGCTCCGGCAAACTGAGCACGGGGCAAAAGCCTTCCCAGAAACTACCTAAGGTTCGAGCTGCAGCCCCGTCTGCATACCGGGTGCTGCGGTGGAGGGAAGTCTCAAAGTCGGACACCATTAAATCATGCCGCTAACTCAGCCGCGCGGATTCTCTAAGGCACTAACACCTCCTCCGGCTCCCCGACTGGATCTCCGCTGACGTGGCCCCCCTCCCCGCACCCCTCCCGCGTGCAGAGAGAACGCTGGCATTTGAGACCGCAGGATTTCCAAGGTGACCGGAAGCGCGGACGGACCCCGAGCCAGCCCGCACGCACCTCGGTTTCTGCGACGGCCCCAGCAGATACTCCTCCAGGGGGAAGGCGGACAGGTTCAGCAGGGTGTGGCCCCGGCGGTTGGTCAGGTAGGGAGCCCCGGCGCTGCCGTTCCCGCACGTCTGCGAGGGTTTCCGGAGAGGTGACACAGACACTTAGTTAGAAGCCACGCACAGGTGTACTGACGTTACTTTACTTTTTTTAAATTTTTTTAATGTTTAGTTTTTAAGAGAGAGAGAGACAGACTGTGATCAGGAAAGGGGCAGAGAGAGGGGAGACACGGGATCTGAAGCAGGCTCCAGGCTCCGAGCTGTCAGCACAGAGCCGGATGCGGGGCTCGAACTCACAGACTGTGAGATCATGACCTGAGCTCAACCAACGGAGCCACCCAGGCGCCCCTGATGACATTACTTTAAATGTGACATTTCATAGCTCTCTCTATTTAATAAATGATCTGAGTCCTTCACGTGTTCTGATTTCTCAATCTCTTCATGAGTCACCTGCCTCTGAGAATTACCCCCGAACCCCACCATGACCTTTGCCGTCAATTACATGCCAGAACTTTCCATCCTTTTCCGTACGCAAGTGTGGGTGGATCCGTAAGAACTCGAAAGGGAAAGAATACTCTCACGGAGGGGATCCGGCGTTTGATGGACTTGAAAGAGAGTCAGAGGCAACTACTTGAGGGATGACCAGCGAGAGAATTTCAAAGGCACGCATTTCTCGCACAAGCGCCTAAACGAGACACCAGACGGCTCTCCGGCGCTCACTCGGAGGGTGGTGCCGGAGCAGAATCACGACACAGTCACAGCACGAAGAGGCCCTGCCCTGCGGCCGTGGGGATCCTGACTCTGCTTCCCAGGACGGTGCAGGAGGGAAGGCACACTGACGGAGCTAACACCACCAGCAACCCTCACGGCAGCCTCTAAAGCGGCTTGGCCCTCCACGAGATGCAAATGACCCCAGGCGCCCCCACTGGCAGCTGTGTGGGTTCAGACGTCCAGGAAAGAGCCGAGTAAGGAGGAAGACTTGGAGATAAACTCAAGACAGTGATTTCAGGCTCTTGGGAGAAAGGATGGGGAAGACACTGAATGGAATTACTGTTATCGGTTAGCAGTCGGCCAACAGTGGTGTTCTGTGTGCCGGGTTAACTGACACCCTTTGCAGGTTCTGTGCCTCCAGCTGCCCTTCCCGTCCGCCCGCCGCATCTGGACGTGTCTCTCCAGAGCGTGGTTTGCGTTGAGAGGACTGCTTTGCAGGCAAATTCCAATTCCTCTCAAGAAGTCAGGCCCTCTAGAAGAGGTCCTCGGTTTCTCTCTCTGACCCTGTCCATTTGGTCGTGTCAGAGTACGTCCCCTGCAGCGGGCTGAACGATGGCCCGGGGAGGCCCGAATCCTGGCAACCGGCCAAGGCCACCTTCCGCGGCAGGTTAGTAAAGTCAAGACGCCACCTTCCGAGGCTCTCCCCTCGTCGACATCGCGACTTCTCCAGTGAAGGCCTGAAACATCATGCCCGCGTCCTCGGGAGCCGGCTCGCCGCGGTCCCCCCGGAGCTCCCCGATGGCGTGCCCCTCAGCATCACGGCCGACCCCGCAACACTGCTGTAGCGTTCGGACAGACTCGCGTGTTTGATAAAAATCCAACGCAATGGACATAATCCTGCACAGCGGGCTTCGGGGCGACACGTACGAATTTTAGGGGAGGGAAATATTTCGGCTTCTGACAAAACACAGGTCGCTGGGCTCGGCGTGATGGCCGGAGAGCAGGGAGCCGGCCGCGGGCACAGGCTTACCCCCTGCACACCCGGTGCGGCTCCTTGGAGGCGGCCTGCAGGGGCGGGCGTGAATTCCACCTCAATTCTGTCTCCCGGACAGGAGTCCCCCGCCTCCCAACGTGTGGGCCAGCATTTCTCAAAGTGCGTCCTCAAGGAACATAGGCACCACGGACAAGAAGCCATCATCAGTCAGCGTGTGTTGTAGCCTACAGTCGGCCAAGTGCCAGGTCACATCACCAGGAAGAGTGTCACGGAAAGGCTCCAGCAGAGAGGCCTGCGGGATAAGCCCGACCACCACTTCCAGGCCTGTCGGCCCTGGGGCTACTGTACGTGAACCTATCTTCCCTGTGTGCGTGTTCCTGAAACCATATGTGAATTTCGGACCGTCTCCATCAACCCTTCCGGTATGTGTTCCTTCATTCCTTAGCCACTGATACCCAATCTCGTTACAACAGGTTGAAGGCCGCTTGTAATAAAAGGCATCGCTGTAACATGGTGATTAAATCAGGGCCGCACTATAAAGGTGGGGGATGAAAAATTAGTGGTTTCAGGATGAAACGGAATAGCCAAGACAGGCCCGAATCAATCGCTGTGTCCAGAAACTCTCAAGCCAAAGAGAGTTGGGTTGTCCCTGCAGAACAGCAGGACACTGAGGTACTGTCTGGGCACAGGGACACGTGAGGAGTGACGCTCAGCTCAGCCACCGGCCGCGTGCCCACCACGGGGCTGTGCCAGCGTGCACACCTTCCCACACTCCGTCTCAGACAAGAAAACAGGCCGTGTCTTGGGGCACCTGGGTGGCTCAGTCAGTTAAGCGGCTGACTTCAGCTCAGGTCACGATCTCGCGGTCTGTGAGTTCAAGCCCCGTGTCGGGCTCTGTGCTAACTTGGAGCCTGCTTCGGATTCTGTGTCTCCCTCTCTCTCTGCCCCTCCCCTGCTTGTGATCTCTCTCTCTCTCTCTCTCTCTCAAAAATAAATAAACATTAAAAAAAAAATTTTTTTAAGAAGAAAACAGGCCACGTTCCCCCAGGACAGAACCTTCAGTCCCACGTGCTGCTGAATGGAAACGCCCGGAAACACGTTCTTCAGGGAGGCCGTTCTCTTCCTTAACTGACCCTCAGTCAACCTGAATTGAGATGGCGGCTTTTCCTTCTTTTCTGTAACCTGGGATAGCACGTTAGCTTGTCGGGTGTGGCTAATCGGCCTATACCTTTTTATTAGTTAACTTTTGGGATTTACTCTGAGGAGAGTCCCAATCAGTTGGTCAAATAAATTTCAGCCCATTCTCCTGCTCAGGCTGAACCACGAAGGCCCCTATCCAACAGTGGGACACCTACCTCCCTATGTTGCTGTATGACTCAGCCATGGTCTAGTCATAGAGCTAGGTGGTATCTTAGCTTTTTTTGGTTAAGTTTTTCTTTATTTATTTTGAGACAGAGACAGAGACAGAGAGAGAGAGAGAGCATGCACGAGCAGGGTAGGGTCAGAGAGAGAGGGAGAGAGAGAGTCCCAAGCAGAGGCTCTGCACTGTCAGCACAGAGCCCAACTTGGGGCTTGATCCCAGGAGCTGTGAGATCCTGACCTGAGTGGGAATCAAGAGTCAGATGCTTAACCAACTGAGTCACCCAGGTGCCCCAGAATCTTAGCTTTTAATATATAGCATAAGTCAGAGGCTCAAATTTGAGGAACTTGCCCCCCAAAAGGCCATTCTAGCTACTTTATCATAAGTTGGAAAACATTAACTTCCTTAATAAATGCCACTGGGGACGTTAACGATCCTGAAGCGCAGGCAACGAACAGCGGGGCCACTGCGGAACCCGCGGAGCATCCACGTCACCGCCTAAGTGCCCTCTCCGTGTAACGATTTCCAAACCGCGACACGGTTTCCGAAAACCAGCTAATCGGGTCAACCAAAAAGTCGCAGACGCACAGAGTTAACGAAACTGAGGACATCGTAGAGGGAACGCGCTCATTTCTGTTCCTTGAGGCTGAGACTCGGAAAAGATCAAAGAGGCTGCAGACACCTACCGGGCAGGCGCAGGAGTCCTGGCCTCGCGGGTGGGACGGGGGGTCCGCTCGCCAGCACGAAGAGTTCTTCCTAACAAACAAAGGAGAGGGAGTGAGCCTTCCCACTGCACGGCTGGGTCACTTCCCTGAAAGAGAGTTCCACCACCTCCAGCCTCTGCTGCTGGAGAAGGCAGGATCTTCCACTTGTTTCCGCTTGAGATGCTACTCTGAGGACAATGTTTTATCACAGCGACAGTATCTCCATTCTATTCAATGACGTCCACCCGGCTGGCTGTACGGAATCCACTACCATGGCTTCAGGACACTCACGGAAGCCCCCAGGCTTGTCTGAATCCGCAGGCACCTTGTTCTCAAAAAAAAAAAAGCTATTTTGGGGCGCCTGGGTGGCTCAGTTGGTTAAGCGCCCGACTTCAGCTCAGGTCATGATCTCACGGTTTGTGGGTTCGAGCTCCGTGTCGGGCTCTGTGCTGACAGCTCAGAGCCTGGAGCCTGCTTCAGATTCTGTGTCTCCCTCTCTCTCTGCCCCTCCCCCTCTGGTGCCCTGTCTCTCTCTCTCTTTCAAAAATAAATAAACACTAAAAAGAAAAAAAAAAAACAAGGTAGTCTGAGCACCGAGACAGCGATTACTAAGCGCGAGGTGCTGCTGATTCCTCTCAGTGACGTGAGACAGCGATTTAATCATCCTTTAAAGAAAACCAATGAGGGGCTCCTGGGTGGCTCAGTCGGTTGCGCATCCGACTTCGGCTCAGGTCACGATCTCACAGTTTTCGAGTTTGAGCCCTGCGTCGGGCTCTGTGCTGACTGGCTCAGAGCCTGGAGCCTGTTTCAGATTCTGTATCTCTCTCTCTCTCCCTCTGCCCCTCCCCTGCTCATTCTCTGTCTGTCTGACTCTCTCTCAAAAATAAATAAACATTTAAAAGAAGAAAGAAAACCGATGATAACACTTCCATTATGAAGAAGGCCGCACAACAGAAGCTGACAACGATCACTTGCATCATGGCTCCAAAACCTTTTATTCCCAAGGTCCTCTAGAGCTTTCTCTCTGGTAGGACTCATCCTTGGAATTTCTTTTCCTTTTCTCCTTTTTTTTTTTTTTTTTTTTTAACTAATGCTTGTACATCAAACGCTGCTTTAGTAATAAATACAGTAAAACCTTGGCTTCTGAGCCTAATTCATTCCGGAAACACGCTCGTCATCCAAAGCACTAATATCAAAGCGAATTTCAAGAACCAGCGGCTCAGCTGTGATCATGTGACGTTTGGTGTCACGCACGACTCGTGTTGCAAGACACGGCTCGTTCGTCGAGTTCGAACTTACCAGGAACGTTTGCTCGTCTTGCGGAGCGCTCGCAGCTCACGTTCCTCCCGATCCAAGGTTTTACCGCACTCCTGCCTTCTCAGAACTTGGTTGAGAAGGAGGAAACGAACATTCCCTGAGCGACGGGCACCCCGCCAGACATGTTTGCCAAGACTGCTCGCTGGCCCCACTTTCCAGAAGCGTCAGTAGAGGCTCTGACAGATTACGGAGCTCGTCTAAGATCTCGGTGGGGAGGACGAGTGTCTCACAGCCCGAGCCCGTGCTCCCGGTCGGGGCTGTTCTGCTCCAACGTGAGAACGCCGAGGTGCAAGACGTCCAGTCCCTCGGCAAGAAACTCCTGCACCCTTGGCAAGAAACTCCTGAGTCCCTTGGTTGGCAGCAGAGCGAACTCACTTTCCCTGAGATCTGCAGACCACTGGCCCCGAGTGTGAAGGGCCAGACTCTCCCGGAACACAAGGCCTGACCACGCTCGAGAACAGCTGTGGCAGACACCAGCAAGTCCGTCCGGGGGCGTGTCAGAAACAGCTGACCGCCTGGGAACCTGCTTGTCCTGCACGCGGACTCCCTCCCGTCTTCCAGGCCTTCCCCTCTGAAACCCTCCGGCGTGTCCTGCACGGGGAAGACGGCCCTTGGGACATGAGCCCGCCATCTCCGCAGGTGGCCGGCTCCCAGAATAAAACAGGCTTTCCTTTCCCACCAGCACCGGTCTCTCAAGTACTGGCTTTCCGGCAGCGAGCAAAAGCACCTGAGTCCAGAGTTGGTGCTCTGTCTGGTGACAGGGCCACCCTGTCTTCTGAGCTGAGTGCTGCTTTTCCTAGAGAACTGGGAGCCGCAGACGCAAAAAGGACAGACAGTAACTTGCCCACGACGCCCAGCTAATACGGGGCACAGATGAGATGTGAGCTCTGGCAGCCGGCCCCTCAATGTGGGCTCTCCGCCCCTTCACCTTCATGGCTAATCGACACACTCTGTCGGCTCTCTACGTGTGGCCTCCGCATCCGTCTGGACCTCCACATCCCTCCGAGGGACGTGTCACCAGCCATTCCTAGCTGCAAGGACCTAACATGAGGAGCGCTGGGAACCACAGACCGCCACGATGCTTCCTCACACTGCAGCGATATGATCATGGAAACGGCCTTACCCCTCTCCCCACCGGCTGTGCAAGTTCGACGGAAATACAAAAGTTGCTTACTTCCACTTTTGTGCCATGGTAAACCGTTAATGAGAATGGGAGGGAAAAGGGACCATTTTATCTCAGAGACGTAGGGGAAAGTGTCAGCAGATTACGACCTTTGTGACACAAAACTGAATGTTTAAATCTACCGGTCAGCTCCTAAAAACTGGCAACTTGAGCACATTTTAAAATTTAAATTACACACCATCTACTATTACGAGAAAGACTTACATTTCAAGTCAGGTTTAGACCGTAATAGATTTCTCCAGGGCTCTTGACTGCCTTCCGCACGAGAACGAGTAAAAGTCAGGAATTCATCATCACACCCTCACGCGTGATGCTCCGAGGATCTCAACAGAAAAATAACCCACAGGCAGAGTCCCACTCATTTTTTTTCTTTTTCCCCCCCCACTCGTTCTTGTCAAATGTTTCCTCTAATTCAACAATCAAGCGATTGCTCAAGTCGGCCGGGAAGGGAAAATGCTAACACTAGTTTACACTTAAGGAAGGAAACCGACCTTAAAGTAAGTAAAAATGTTGGCTCCACCCGGGACCTTAGCGCATCAAACCTTGTTTCTGTACGTCGGGCAGAAAGTACTCACGGCAATATTCACAGTGATGGGTTCGGGGCGGGCTCCCCCCAAAACTGCTACCATGGCACAGCTCGATTCTTTTGAATTACAGTTACATAAACAAGATCCAGCGTGAGCCAGGCGCTGTCCAGCCCTCGGTCCTGAAAGCGGGAGAGAACTCTCCCTGTGAAAGGTACTCTCGCCTCTTAGCTGGAGGAGGCTGGATAAGGAAAACTGGGCACTTCTCTACTAACCCCCTACCCCAAGCCCAAACTTCTTCGTCTTGTCAATCCATCACAAACGACCTCGTGTAAAGGTCTAAGAACCACCCGCTGTGGTCACTTCCTTGAGTCTTCCATCTCCATGAGCTCCCACGCGCACTAATGAAATTGGTTTTTCTCCTGCTAATGTCTTACGTCGTTTTATTAGACCAGGCAAGGAACCCAGAAAAGCCCTCGAGCCCCTAAAATAGCAGGGCTCTTGTAGGAGACAGCCCGCCACCCCTTCCTTTCGTCGTGGTGACCAAGAGAAAACAGAGCAGGAGAGGTTACAGAAAAGGAATGGGTTAAGAATAGACCAGGTGGGTTTCACAAAGAGAAGGCAGAAAACCAAACCGCAGATTCTGGAAGGAAAAGAAAGGCTGAGGAGAAAACCAGTGTGGGTGGCCTGCGGGCTGGGCTGAGGAAGGGGCTCCGGGCCTGGGGGCAGGGGGGCGGATGGGGAGCCATCGGGGTGCCTTGAAAGGAAGTACAGGGAGAACCGTGTCTGAACAGAATTCTAAGTAAGTCGTTCCGTCCTCAGCACTGATTCTACTTGTTGCCCCCTCTCGAGAGATTTGGTAAAGAAATGTCCTTTTATCTGCGAGCCGCTCTGTCCTCGTGACAGGTGCGGCCGGCACTGCTCCAGGAGGGCCCCGGGCTACGCGTCAGCTGCTCAAAGTGTGCGTTCTGCACCCTGTGTGTTTCAGGCTTGCCCAGAAGCTCCCACGTGTGAAACTAAATGTCTTTGTTTTTCCGCAGAAGACAACAGTGAGGCCGCGTGAGTCATCTTCCTGAACTGTCCCTTACTGAGCCCACCAATAAATACTTCCTCACTCTCGAACTAGTCGCCAGCACGACTAATGAGCCAGAGGCTGTCATCACAAATTAGAAAAACAAGTTGCCGATGTGGCCTTATTGTCTGGATTTTTATATTTATTACTTAAAAACAGACGCTTTGGTCCTTAACACATCATTATGGCTTTATCACTTTCCGGAACCACGCGCTCTACCCGGGACTGCAAATTCCTGGAACGGGGCCCGATCCTGTATCTATCCCGGCTCCGACGACTGCACGGTATTGAGAGTAGACGCTCTATTAATAACCGGCAGGCAAAATTAGAGAGGAAATGGTATTTGGAGAAAGGCAGGCTTTAGCAAGTTTCATTAAAGAGTCGTCTCAATATTACCACTTTCAAATCTTAGAAGAAAACAATCCTCAAAGTAATTCACCCCTAAACTGAGGACACTTTTTAAATTTCTGAATTTTTTTTAAGTTTATTTCTTTGAGAGAGAAAGAGAGCCCATGTGTGCACATGCACGAGGCGGGGACGGGGCAGAGAGAGAATCCCAAGCAGGCTCCCCACCGGTAGTCCTCTTGGGGGCTTGAACTCACAGACCCTGAGATCGTGACCTGAGGCTTAACCAACTGAGCCACCAGGCACCCCATTAAGTTTCTTTAGTTAAAAAAATATATAATCTATGGGCATCCGGGAGGCTCAGCCAGTTGAGCATCCGACTTCGGCTCAGGTCACGCTCTCACGGTTCATGGGTTCAAGCCCCATGTCGGGCTCTGTGCTGACAGTTCAGAGTGTGTAGCCTGCTTCAGATTCTGTGTCTCCCTCTCCCACTCATGCACTCTCTCTCAAGAATAAACATTAAATTTTTTTTTTAAAAAATACGATCTTTTTGGGCAGGTTTTGCCCTAAAAGTGAGTAGCGGTGAATACATATTTCATATTTCCTTCCTACTTTATGCTTTGTACCTTTGGCTTTTATTACACAATTGAATGCTATTAATTATTAATTCATTTTTCGCTGTAATAGAAAGCATGCCCGTGAGGCCTGTTCAGTACTGACCTACCGCTTAGGCTAATGCTCACTTTATGTGATTGAAACTTTCTGTCGGAGCCACCAATCTCCTAGGGAGACAGCGCTCCGGGCCTGCAGGGCTGTGGCCGGGGCGTGCACGCTCACGAAGTCACTGGATACTTACGGGTCTGAGTGTAAATCAGGGTTCAAACCGTCACAGAGCGTATCCTGATCTCCAAAGGTCCTCAAAAGCACGTGGACGAGCTCCTGGTCCTCGGTCCCACTGCTGCCCATCGGAACACAAAAGGAATAAAGTGACCTCGTTAGTGCTCCCAGCTCCGATCACAGCACAGCTGCCCGGGTCGAGCTGATCCAGGCAAACGATTCTTAGATCAGGGACCTCAGCTGTTGCGTTCTTATGTTACCATAAGAATGTTATGGCTAATCTGTTGTTAGCCAAACCAGCAGTAAGATTACGGATTTTTCCAAGGCGCCTGGGTGGCTCAGTCAGTTGAGCATCCGACTTCGGCTCAGGTCATGATCTCATGGTTCCTGAGTTCGAGCCACACATAAGGCTCCTGGCTGTCACCTTGTCGGCACGGAGCCAGCTTCGGATCCTCTGTCCCCCTCTCCCTGCCCCTCCCACACTTGCTCTCATCCAAAAATAAAATATTAAAAAAAAAAAAGATGAAGGATTTTCTCAACAGCACAGTATTGCCCACACACATATGCATTTTTATACATTTGTGTTCACAGCGTATTATATTTCTCATCTCTTAATATAATATCGCCATCTTCGGCATTTTTGCATGGTTTTTAAAAATGAAGTTTAAAGGTTACATGATATTTCATATTAATATATTAAAATCATTGAGGGGCGCCTGGGTGGCTCAGTCGGTTAAGCAGTCGACTTTGGCTCAGGTCATGATCTCGAGGTCTGTGGGTTCGAGCCCCGCGTCGGGCTCTGTGCTGACAGCTCAGAGCCTGGAGCCTGCTTCAGATTCTGTGTCTCCCTCTCTTTCTCTGCCCTTCTCCTGCTCATGCTCTGTCTCTATGTCTCAAAAATAAATAAATGTTAAAAATAATTAAAAAATAAAATAAAATAAAAATAAAAATAAAATCTATGAGAAAATTCTCAATGTTGCAGCTCTGGTTTGTTCTGAATATTCGTTCTATTAGACAGCCCTGCAACAAAACTTTGTGTTCTCATGTTTTTTGTTCCTTTAGGTGAGCTGTATGGAATAACACTCTCTTGGTGAGAAGTCCTCAGCACAGAATCCTGTGTGTGCTTTAAGCGTACATTGAATTATAGTATTTATTTAACAGGTACAAGCTTCAGAAGCCTGATAATAGGGTCCCCTCCCTAAGGAAAAAACAAAAAACCCTCAAGGTAACCTGGCTATACGCATACGTGACGACAACATCCCTCATGACCTTGTAACATGAGACCGTATGTTAGCATATTGCCATCCATGGGAGACATGTAAAAATTATACCAAAAACTATGCCGCGTGATAAGATAAAGTAAAATAAAATAAAATAAATAAAACAAAATAAATAAAGTAAAATAAAATAAATTTTAAAAAACAGTTCAGCATTGATGAGAACCCAGACCATCAATCCTGAATTTCCTTACTAGAGACACCATCAGCGATAAGACACACTATTCCTCTAGCTTGAGGTGTGGTAACAAAGCCAATATTGAATTTCACACATCAGTTGTGAGAGACACCTTGACTTGACAAAGCATGCAGGAAACGATGACTTAAAGCTGTCTGAAGTAGGCTGATTGGGAATGGCCTTATTTAAATTAATTAAAGCCCTGAATGACTATTTACAAACAAAATGTATTACTTTCTAGAACATATATCCTGTCATTTAGAAAATGCTTTCGAATGGACATGATTGGGAACATTTATCCCCAAGATAAAGAAAAATAATGTATTTTTAGCACGATAGATTACTTCTATGAAAGTGAACTTGAATCCCTCTGGAAAGAAGCAGCTCATAAATTAACAAATGCACACAATGGTTTATTTTAAAGAACTCAGAACAGTAGCTTCTCTTTTTTAATAGTTTTTTTTACTATTTATTTATTTTTGACAGAGAGAGTCTGCAAGCAAGCAGGAGAGGTGCAGAGAAGCCTGGCACAGAGGACCTGAAGCAGGCTTGGTGTTGAGGGCAGAGAGCTGGGTGCGGGGCTCGACCCCACCAACTGCCAGATCACGACCTGAGCAGAAGTCGGATGCTCACTTGACTGAGCCCCCCAGGTGTCCCCACAGTAGCCTCTAATAAGAAATGGAAGAACCCTCAGTGTAATGCTCGACCTCGAATTCTTGTAACTGATTTCTTTGTTTAGGGACAGTGATACACTGGTTTCCAGTAGCGTTCTGAACGGCTACTGGGAATCGAACACAGGGAGGCCTGGGGCGGCCAGGAGTACTGCACCCCCACGACCCGTAACTACCAATGAAAGCCCCACATGAGAAGCAGCTTCAGTATTTCCGCAGGGCAGCCCTCTACCCCGACAGGAATTTGACGAAGAGATTTCAGATTTTCCTAATCCCCTCAGTGAGCCCCTAACCCACAATGTGACGTTTTCTGTGCCCCACATTGATCAGAGGCTCCTTACTTGTGAGCCTTACCTTGAAATGGTGGCACTTACATGTCCCCAGCACTCCTCAGGCCTTGCCAGCTTTGGACAACTGCTACTCAACACTCTCCCAGAAGGCCCCGCGGCCCCGCCCCTCTCCCACCTGGACCCGCCCCCTAGCCAGCCCCGCCCCTCCCAACCCACCTGGATCCGCCCCACCTGGCCCAGCCCATCCCCACCCAGCCCCGCCCCACTAAACGGCATTCCGATTGGGCAGCTCTGCCTCGACCTTGCAGCTACTCCGTCTCCAAGTTACTCGGTGGTAATTCATCTGCGGCTTTGGAGCTTTGGGTTCCTTCTCCTATGAGCCCCCCTCCTCCTCCTCCTCTCTCCCGGTCTTGCCCAGCGGCCCGGAAGACATCACTGTGCGCCTCTCACCACGGAAGAAATCAACCCATGAGAGAAAGAGCGCAAGGCTCGGGACGGCGGTTGGAAAAGAAAGACCCACTCATTCCGGCAAGTTAGTTTTGTGTTCCTGCGAGGGGCAGCTTTGTCTTCAGGGCCGTAACTGTGCATAAGCTTGGGATGCAGACGCTGCTCCAGCATCCAACACGGAGTCGTTCCTTCTAGGACAGTGCCATCTTCCCCGCTGCATGAAATACAACAGAGCTCCAGAGTATTCGGTGGTTTACGGCTCCCCGATAGGATGCCGGACAGCTCTGGACAGAAATGCACGATGATGACGCATGCTGAAATTTACAGCAAAGCAATGTCTCCTAGGTAGGCGACGTGACCTCCCTATAAACAGCCTGCAAGTTTCTGACAAACGAGAAAACACTTTTACAAGCAAAGGGACACATTTTCCACTGAAATGTTGCCCATAAAAAAGAAACCATTATTTGTGGCATCTGTGGAGACACTCCGGATCGCTCTCTTTTGACCTATTAATCCGAGAACAAATATGAAAGCTTACAGTGTCTTTTTTTTTTTCCTGAAAAATATACTGATCTATAAAGCGGTTTGCTTGGAATAATTACTAAGGGCAAGTTTAGAAGTTATTTATGGTTTACTTTCTACTAGATTTTTGCTTAGGTCTAGTGGTCACTGTTAAAAACAAAACAAAACTGGCTTGAAATTGTCCCTATTGTCTTGCGAGTCAAGTGCTTGTTCCTCTGGCATTTTGTTAGTCTTCAAATTCGTGGCTATATTTTAGAGGGCTATTAGAACCACGTGAAATCTGTCGTAACCAGACTCTAGGAAGTAAAAATTAGTGCTTAATTCTGATTCCTGAGGCAGTTCCTAAACAGGAGACTGTTTCTCTCTCCATGTTACTCACAAAATTTACTGTGCATCAGAGTGATGATGCCAAGGGGCGTGTTTGAACAAATGTGTATTCCTAAGCACCACCCCAAAGGGGCTTCCTGCTGTTCATGAAAGCCCCCTAGACTGAAATCCACAGGTCTGATGAGACAATGGTGAAAAAAGAAAACGCAACACACAAAGATTCAACAGTCTAAAAACAAAGAAGAAATCCTACAAGATTAGAGACAGCAAAAGTTACCTATGAGGGAGAGAGAGCCTAGAGAGCTGAAGTGAAGCCGACTCCGTGCCTTGAAGCTGCAAGGTGAGGAACCACCATCTACCCACAACTCTGCAAAGGCCAGCACGCGGAGAGGCCGCCTGGAAACCGAGGTATCATTCGCAGAGTGGGGCAGAAAGAAGGGTATTTGCTGGTCCGCACGCCCTCCGAGAGAACCAGAATGGAGAACAGGAAACAGACTGAGGTCACTTAGGAGGGAGAGAATGTGCGTCGGGGTGAAAACCTTTGCTGCATGCCTGCACCCCTATAGAAGCATCGTACGCCCCCAATTTAGCTGATGTGCGTAGTTACGGCCGTGTGCAATATGTGGATTCTTAGACCAGAAGCGGATATGCCACCAAAATATGCCTCTTTGATATAAACATTTTCTTGAGCTAGTTACTTTATTTTTTTAATGTTTACTTATATTTAAGAGAGAGAGAGAGAGAGAGAGAGAGAGAGACAGTGCAAGACCAGGGGAAGGGCAGCGAAAGAGATGGAGACCCAGAATCCGAAGTAGGCTCTAGGCTGTTGGTACAGAGCCCGACGTGGGGCTCGAACCCACGAACCGTGAGATCATGACCTGAGCCAAAGTCGGACGCTTAACTGACTGAGCCACCCAGGCGCCCCAAAGCGTGTTATTTTTAAGAAGTACTTGAAAGCACTCAAGAGGATGCCTAAGTACAACACTATAACCACTTTGGAAAAGTTTGGCATCTCCTAAAGTAGAATAGTCACATAAATGCACCCATAAGAAGCTCTTATATGTGTTCGACTGGAGGTACTGTTAGAATATTCTAGAATGTTCATGCGGCACGGTTTGCAATCGCAACGAAACTGGAAGGAGCTCATACTGTCCATCATTAAAAAGGAAGATTAATAAATTGTGGTATACAATTCATACAGGGGAATACCGCACAATATTCGAAACAAGCCATATGCAACGACACGCCACAATATAGAAGAAGCTTAGCGATGGGCTTCTTAAGTGACAAAGGTCCTTCTCAGAGGCATGGTATCCTTTTGTAAACTGAACACATAAATTGGAAGATGCCGAGAGCAGAGGCAGAGGGATGGGAGAACGGGGTACGGAACACAGGCACAGTCCTAGCCTCCGCAGGCTTCAAGGTTGCCCATTAGACAATTAAACCCAAGTAAGCAAATGGACGACAATAGGCTTCGTGTGGCCAATTCATATTAAAAGCTCTGAGAAGCTTCCAGGAAAGTAACCTGTTTAGTGTTGGTGAGCAGCTGAATCAGTCCCAACAGGGAGATGGATGGTCTCGTGGCCCTAGGAGCGGACACCCAGAGAACAGCCCTCCATGAAGCGACCACTTCGGAAATGCCATTATAAACTAAGCTGATTCTATCGCCGCCCATATTTTAAAGCCTCGTACTGCCGCCCTTCATTCTGCTTGCAGGATAACATCTTTTCTACTTGGAACGCCTGCCGGTACCTGCCAGAAAACAGAGAGACCCGTGCTGGATGACCTCATTCCTCTTCATGTGGACTCACACTTGTTTCTTTCTCTGTCTGGAGGAGCCTCTCCACCTGCTCGCCTGGGGAGCACCCGGGTATCACTGAGGACTCCATTCAGGTGCCACGGCCTTCAGAAAGCTTTCCTTGATCCCCGCCCCCCGCCAGATGGAGCCCCCCATCCCCTCCAGCACTACCCCACCTGGTCCCTCTCCGCCTAGCATCGCGTTCACGAGACTTCCTTGTTCGTCTGTTTGTAGCGTTCTCTCTCTGCTCAACTGTGAGCTTTCTGAGGGTAGGACTTGTGTCTGTACAGGTCCGTGGAATGAGAATTAGATCCAGGAAGGCTGAATGAACTTTCCGTCTCACTCGCCAGCTGCATGTATGAACGCGTGGTCTTTGGCATGAGGACCTGGTCAGCAGTGATCCTTCTGTGTTGGTTTATTTTAATCTCGGCCACTGACAGATAGGACAGGGTCTCCTAACCGCCGGGGATTCACAAAGCACTAAGTTCGGCTGAATCAGGCTGAACGACCGATCACCTCGGGCTGTGGGGGAGGTAAAAATGCCTCTGAAGTTCAAAGTTGGGGAGAGAGTACAAGATACGAATTCACCTGGGTGCAAATACTTTAGGGAGGCGTGCTCGGTGCCGGGCACTGTCCAGGGACAGTCAACTCAGTCCGAGCTGTGCCGTTTGCCATCTGTTTTCTCCCACTGGACCGTAGGCTCCCAGAACGCTGAAGGTGAACGTGAAAAAGAGCACCCGGAGGGATGCCGGGTAGGGACACTGAGGTGCCCGCTTAGACGGAACTTCGAAAAGAGATCGTGTGTCAGTTGAACCAAGAAAGAAACAGCCAGACCGATGAGTGGGGCAGAGAGTGTTCTTGGGGGTCAGAGGCTGGACATGCACAGTCAAGGGCAGTTTGGATGCTCCCTGAGCTGGACGAAGTCAAGTGCGGGGGTGGACCGAGCGGACAAGGAAAGGGCAGCCAGGACGTGAGACGCGAGGGGCAGTCAGCACCTCGGAGGTTATTCTGCCAGCGGCGTGTTTTCCAGGGCCTGCCGGTGATCACGACGTGCCTCCCCCGCACCGTCCAGAAGCACCGGTGATGGGTTAGGTCCACCCCGGGGTGTCAGAACAGCTTTCAGTGAACAGTGGATTTCTGCCAGGAAACAGACCAACTGCTTTCCATTCACCACCTCTTTGAATTAGTCCCACAAAATAACGTGCTACGACGCTCTCACGAGAGTGGTTCTGCGTGCGTAGGAAGAAGGTGCACATTCGTACCGAGAAGTAAGTTATAAAGTCCTCACGGTGAACGTTGGGAGGTCGCTAGTTACCAACACTCGGCATGTGTCCGTACCCCACATTCCAGGTACCATCTGGCAAACCACGGGGGGTGCAGACCCACCACCACTATTAGTCGTCAACTAATTTTAATGTCTGAGTGCCCTTCTGAGGTTTTTTATAGAAAGCCAAGTTCCCCTTTTCTCGAAAAGTGACTAAAAATTTGGCCCAGTGCATTGGTATCTGATAAGGAAGGTACTCTGAAGACGTACGGTGGGATAAACAGCATTCCCCCGAATTTCACGCCCACCTGGAAGGTCAGAACGGGACCTTGTTTGGAAGTGGCATCTTCGGAGATATAGTTGGTTGAGAGGCAACCCTACGGGATGAGGGTGGACTTAACTCCGATGTGGCTGAGGCCCTGCTAGGAATTGGGAAATTCGAACACAGGGCCACCCAGGGAGAAGGCCGCGTGAAGACAGAGGCAGGGAGTGGAAGGGTCCCCTCCAGTCCCGCGTCTTCTTCAGGATGGGACGAGGGGCCGGGGTGAAGCCCACACTCAGGTAGGACCCTGGGGGGGGGCTTCCTGACGGGGCGAACTCAGCAGCACCCCGGGAACATCCCTTCCTGTAAGGCCTGAACGCCAGCCCAGAAGACAGGGCCGTGGAGTCTCCTCTAGATATCCTCAGCCGCGTGTAGACCGCCATCTTCCCATGCTCCACGCTCTGTATGCTAACTCGACGTAGAGACCTGTCCAAGTTACTTCGGGAAGACTTTGCATGCTTCCTTTTATTTTTTCTTTTATTTATTTTTGAGAGACAGAGAGTAGGGGAGGGGCAGAGAGAGAGAGAGATGAGAGAGAGAATCCTAGGCAGGCTCTGCAGCGTCAGCACAGAGCCCGATGCAGGACTCGAACCCATGAACCATTCGATCGTGACCTGAGCCGAGATCAGGAGTCGGGAGCTTAACCGACGGAGCCACCCAGGTGCCCTTGATTGTTTAATTCGACTTAACAAATACTGAATGAAAGTAACCTTTTCTAGACACTGTGGCAAGAACTAACCCCGTAGAGGGACATGTAAGTCTCAATAGTGACCCTCGAGGGAGCTGCCGCGGAGGAAGGCAGGCGGGATCTCCAGCCATCGGTCAGAGCACTGGGGAGCTCCCCGTGGCGGGACACACAGAGGGGGAGTGGAGGCTCTCAGCCGGGAGGAGGGACTTCTCGGCCAGATTGGAAAATGCTCTCAGTTCGCTGGGCACAGCAGGGGAGCGAGCGGAAGAGGTGACTCAGGATTTCCTTACACAGGGAAATGTGCAGCCGTGTCACGTCCTTCTTTATTATCTTTAGTGTTTACTTACTTATTTTTGAGATAGTGGGAGAGGGGGGAGCAGAGAGAGGGAGAGAGAATCCCAGGCAGGTTCCAAGCACTGTCAGCACAGAGCCCAACGCGGGGCTCGAACTCGCAAACTCTTGAGATCATGACCTGAGCTGAAACCAAGAGTCAGACGCTTAACTGACCGAGCCACGCGGGCGCCCCTACGCCACGTCCTTCGGAAGCGCAGAGCCCGGTCCTTGGGGCACTGGAGGCTGAACCTCGTGGAAGCCCGGAAGGCTAGCACACCACGCTGGCACGTCAAGTCATCATCCACGCACACCTGGGAGCAACTCCAGGGCCTCCAGCAGGCCTTCGGGTCCCGCCCCCTGCGCGGGGTGAGGAGCCCACGAGGGGGGCGCAGCCGTGCTCACGCTGGATCGCCGTCTCCCGGCCTCCCTGGGGCCCGCCCCGGACAAGCCCAGTGTCCCCACCACCTCTCTGTTGGTGAGGGGAGGGGGAAGCCCCGAAGCCCCGTCACAAACTGGTCGGCTGGAACCGAACCAGCGCAGACACACTCCCTGCACTCGGCCTTCCCCTTACAGGTGTACCAAACAGCATGTAGGACGGCTGTCACTGAGGCTTGGTCACAGGCGAGCACCATCCTCAGCCCCACAGCCCCACGCGAGGCGGGCCCGGCTCCCCAGCTGGCCCCCGAGCTTCTGAGTTAGAGACCTCTGGGCTAGAGACTGAGCCGCCGGAGCCCCCGGCTTTCTGGGCTCACAGAGCCCAAAATCATCTGTGAGCTGCACGGCGCCGCCTGCTCCAATCACTCCTAAAGGTGATGGCAGGGAACCGCTCCAGGGCGTTTGGGTTTTGTTTTGTGGTTTGTGTTTTCATGAAAATTTGTGTTCCTCAAGAAATTTTAAATACATTTAATGTCGGCATATAATTGCATTTGCTCAACTCTTAGGATTTGAGGGGCCTGAGGCTGTGTTGAGAACTGTCAGCGCACCGATAAAGGATTTCCAGGGGCGCCTGGGGGCTCAGTCGGTTACGTGTCGACTCTTGATTTCAGCTCAGGTCGTGATCGCACGGTTCGTGCGTTCCAGCCTTCAAGAACTTGAGGTTCTCTCTCTCCACCCCTCCCCCACCTCACATGTGTGCACGCTCTCTCTCTCTCTCTCTCTCTCTCTCAAAATAAATAAACATTTAAAAAATGAATGGGGGCACCTGGGGGGCTCAATCAGTTAAGCGTCTGACTTCGGCTCAGGTCATGATCTCACGGTTCGTGGATTCGAGCCCTGTGTCGGGCTCTGTGTCGACATCTTGGAGCCTGGAACCTGCTTCGGATTCTGTCTCCCTCTCTCTTTGCCCCTCCCCCACTCACACTCTGTCTCTCTCTCTCTCTCCCATAAACATAAAAAAAAAAAGAAAAAAGAAATAAACGAAGTAATAATAATAAAATTTCTATGTACCACCAAAGTCAACACAGAGATAATGCACTTAATGGTTTTTGAAAACTGGGGTCACCTGGGGGGCTCAGTCAGTTAAACGTCCGACTTTAGCTCAGGTCATGATCTCATGGCTTGTGGGTTTGAGCCCCGCGTCGGGCTCTGTGCTGACAGCTCAGAGCCTGCAGCCTGCTTGGGATTCTGGGTCTCCCTCTCTCTCTGCCCCTCCCCTGCTCATACTATCTGGCTCTCCTTCAAAAATAAATAAACATTAAAAAATAAAAATAAAAAAAAAGAAAATTACATGCAGGTCTGAATTTAAAGACCTGCTAACCAGGAGTTAGGCTAAAGAGAAAGAAAGGAAACATAATGAAAATACTACGCAGCACCCCATGGAGATCACGCACGAACCTTAGACAGTGGGGTGAGCCATGGGCCGTGAGTGTGCCTGCACACGTGTATGTGTGCACCTGTGTGTACACGCACATGTGTATGTGTGTGTGTGAGCACTGGCACACATGTGTGTGCCTGTGCACCTTTGCATGTGTGCACGTAAGCATGTGTGTCCATGCACGTGAGTGTTCGTGCATGCATATGTGCATGTGTGTGCGCGCTGAGTATGTGTGCACGTGTGTATGTGAGCATGTGTTTATGTGTGCGTGTGTATATGAGTGTGTGTGCATCCATGTATGGGCGCGCATGAGCATCCGTGCATGTGTGTTTGTGTGCACGCCAGTATGCTTGTGTGTTTGTGTGTGCGAGCATGTGTGCGTGTATGTGTGCTCCTGTGCATGTGTGTATGTGTGCAAGTGAGCGTGCGTGCATGCATGCACACACTTGCAGCAAATCAGGAGGAATCTGAGCAGTGAAAAGCTGCTCCACACTGGAAATCACTCCTGTGCCAGGATTCAGACCCCGATGCTCAGAGTCCACGCAGACGGAGCCGTCATATACGGGATCGCCCGCTGGAGGGCGCCTCTGAGAGTGAGCGGGACAGGTGCGGTGCGGACGCCAGGAGAACGGGGCCGCTGTCCCCAGCAAGCCAGGGCACGTGGTCATCCTGACGCGGAGCCCAGTGCACAGGAGAAGAGAGCAGTGATCTCGGGGCGGGGTCCTGACCGGAGCGGCCGTAGTGCCAAAACAGGGCCCGGTCACCCCCCTGGCCTCTGCGCCGGGGCAGTCAGGAGAGCTGGGAACGAGAACCAGAAGCAGGAAAGGTTCCCATCCATGTGGATCACTTCTGCACGTACCTTCCTTTCTGCCCCACTACTAGCGAGGAGACTCCTCTACCGGAATGCAGACTGAGGAAGTGTACACCCATCCCTCCTGTGGGTCCGGAATGAAGGAACAGAACCGGGGTGTTCGGAATCTCCTCTGGCTCACGCACCTGGAGCGGGTGGGGTCCCGCCCGTAACACCCTGAGAAATGGGGACCAACACACGTCCTCCGTGAAAAGACCCTTAGAAATGGAAGAAAATACCAAACCATCTCTCACTCATCTCATTTAACCTGAATTACCTCCTCAGACGCCCCGTTGTCCTAACACAGCCACACCGGGGTCAAAGCTTCAACATACGCACGGGAGGGAGGGGCCGGGCTGGCATGCGAACGCCACGATCCTCGGCGTCCCGTGGCCGAGTCCGCCCGCCCGCGTCTCATCTCGGCCTCCGTCGCGGCGCGAGCTCTCCCTGTGGTCTGTTCAGGTGCTGGTGAGGGGCGGCAGAGAAGATGTCTCTGGGGCTGAAGGGTTACCTTGAGCTGAAGGCAGCTGAGAGCAGATGCAGGGAAAGCTCTCTGCCCTCCCCCTCATTTGCCTGAATGCAGGACACACGCTGGTACGCGCCCCTCCTCTCCTCTCCACCAGGAGACACGGAAGCTAACCACTGGCGCCAGTCCCCGGCCTTTCTCAGCCCAGACACGCAGGAGAGGACTCCGTGCAGCAAACATGACTAACTTGCCCTATCTGCCCTTCGTTCCTTTGCATATTTGCCGGAGTACAACTGGCCGTTCCTAAAGCTCACAGCCCGTCTCCTGCATCTTGTCACCTCTCTAAAAGGTTACTGTTCTTGGGGTGCCTGGGGGGCTCAGTCGGTTAAGCGTCTGGCTCTTGATGTCGGCTCAGGTCATGACCTCACGGTTCGTGGGATCAAGCCTGGAATCAGACTCCTCACTGACCGTGTGGAGCCTGCTTGGCATTCTCTCTCTCTCTTTCTCTCTCTCTCTCTCTCTCTTTCTCCCTCTCTTTCTCTCTCTTCCCTTGCACATGCTCTCTCTCTCTCTCTCTCAAAAATAAATAAATAAAATAAAATTCAAATCCAATCAAATATCTCTAACGCTCAGGCTCCAAATAATTTTGGAATGCAGGACTTCGACGCAAAACGAACGCTCGGAGGCCAGGGGCAAATGCTCTCAGGTGAGAAAAACCACAGTGGCCACAGGAATAACGCGGCGGAGGAGGGGTTTCAATCGGCTCAGAGGGGAAGCCGCAGAACACACCGCGTAGGAGGTCCTCGCCTGCCTCAGAAGGGAGGGACGAAGACGGGAAGCCGGGACAGAAGAAAGGGGGAAGGGGCGGCCAGGCGGAATACACATGGCATTCAATGTGTTCAACACACGGAGGGAACCCGGAAATAACCGGGAAATAACTGAGAACATTCGATCTCAACAGCGACCAAAGAGCCGCCTAACAAAGCAATGGCAGTGCAGAGACGGCTGTAAGAGGGATGGTGAAGACGGGGAGAAATGGGTTCTTGCCCCACCAAGAGCTGCACGTGGCATATGGCAGGTGCATGATAAACACTCGTGACCAAAGGAACCGACGACTCTGTGCTCACGTGTGCTGGAAACGGGCGCACGTCGACATGAGGAGGCTGGCGATATCTACCTTGGAAAGGTGGGTGCTGCTGCCCCCCAAATCTCCCGACGGAGATGTGTGAGACTAGAAACAACTCGCTGCCCGCATCTGGGCACAGGGATTCCTCCAGGACTGCCTGGCCTGGGAAGGCTCGGGAGTGCCGGCGTGCGCCCCAGAAGCAGACTGGTTACAGAAATCAGGGCACCTGCGCGTCGCGGCACAGCCTGACAACGGTGACGCGGTCGTGCCTGATTGGCAACAACAGATGCACACATGTGTTATTATTGAGTGAAAAAGCAAATAATGAAGAGTAGTTAGAGTGGAATACCACTGTCGTCGAATAATAGAAACGCGTGTGTTAACGGTGTTAGGTGTTAACACGGGGAAGACCACACACACACCGCTGGGTGGACGGTGACCTGTGGCGTTCTTCTACGACTGTTGTGGCTAGCCTGCATGTTCTATTACTTTTCTCTTGATCCCACGACCCGGGAGATCATGGCCTGAGCCAAAGTCAAGAGTCGGACACTTAACTGACTGAGCCACTGGGGCGCCCCATTTTTTTTTTCAAGAAACACATCTTATGAGCATTCTATCCTTTCTGCCCATTCATTTTAAACACTTGGGAGAAGACGAGGGCACAGACATACACTAGCCAGAAGACAGAGCCCACGCGCGGAAGGAAGCCTTGGGGACCTGCCTGCATCTCTCCGAACACAACCACTGCGGGATTCGCTTTTTGAGATAAAAACCCAGACTCCGTGGAGCATAAAGACACGCCGAGGGAAAAAAAATATATAATTAACCCAAGGACACGGAAGCAAACCGAACAGTTTATTATCGATTTTTCCTTCTGCGTCTGCATTCGCTTAAAGTGAACTCCAAATTACCTGGCGTTGTAAAAGTGACAAATATTAGCAGGCGCTAAGAGTCTAGCTAATTAAGCTCGTTATTTTAGTCAAGCTGGGTATTTGACGAGAACTCATCGCACCCTCCTGGCTGCCCACACGGTGCCGTGAGCAGCCTAGTGAATACGCTGCCTGGCCCCCGCCCTGGGTGTGCAAGCACTGCCCCCCCACGTGTGGAAGCGCCACCCCCAGGGGTGTGAGCACCGCCCCCCCTCCAGAGTGCCGGGTGAGCATTCAGGGTGATGCCCCCTGTCCCCACGGCTACTGCAAGCCCGGCTCAGGGGAGAGAAGCCAAGCTCGGTCTTCGGGAGCCAGCCAGCTGAGGGACAGGTCCTGAGAAGCTCAAGCCCCTCTCTCCGGTCTCCCGTCTCCTCTCAATAAAACGAACCCCCTACAAGCTCTGAGAACAGCCTACGTAAATTCACCCGGCTGCAGAACTCCGAGCGCTCCGAATTCCCTGGCAGCAAGCCTGGGCCTCATCTAGCCGGGGGTGGGGCACGCGGGCTCATGGCCAGCCAGAGAGAGAGTCAGCCACTTCTCGGCAGGGAGGGCCCTGCAGGTCCCGGCTGCTGTCCCCGAGCAAACCGGGAGGGTTCTGTGAAACAGTGACCCCCTAGGTCCACCGTTCTGGAAGCAGCTGAGCCTCCGGACACATCCTCAGGTCGGTAGCGGCCGAGGCTACACCACGACGCCGAGGTCACTCATGCTACGCCACCTCCCATCACGCTGCGTCCGCACAAGAAGAGGGGCGGGTGCGGAACAACAAGAAAATTAAAGAGACGGGGGCGCCTCGGTGGCTCAGTCAGTTAAGACACCAGTCTTGGTTGCGGCTCAGGTCATGATCTCGCAGTTCCTGAGTTCGAACCCCGCGTCAGGCTCTGTGCTAACAGTGTGGAGCTTGGAGCCTGCTTTGGATTCTGTGTCTCCCTCTCTCTCTGCCCTTCCCCTGCTCGCACTCTGTCTGTCTCTGTCTCTCAAAAATAAATACATGTTAAAAAAAAGGTAATAAAACTAAACTTAAAAAAAGAAATTTAAAGAGACCACACTCATATAACTTTATTACAGTATATTGTTGTAATTCTCCTATTATTGTATTATTAGCTTTCTCCTACGCCTGATATATGAATTAAACTTTATGGTGGGTATGTAAGTACGTATGTATAGGAAAAAACAAGGTATTTATAGGATCTGCTGCGGCCCATGACCTTGCCCTCTTGAAGGCAGCCCTCCAAAATCAGGAACCCACATGCATATCTGAGATTCTTAAAAGCTACTGATATCCACAATCTGTCCTGACATAATTTCGAAGTAAAGGGATACTTATATAAATAAGGATACATAATTTGGGGAGTCTTACCTGAAAAAGTAAGTTTCGGCTGTGTCGTAATGGCCGGGTGTTAGTTTGAGGGGCGGGTAGTCAATGGCCAGAGGCCTCACCATGAACAAGCCCATGGCCAAGGCCACGAAGAGCACGGGCAGCAGCAGGTTGCAGAGGGCGCCCTTCCAGGCGCGGCGCGTGTGGCGGAACCGCTTCACAAGGAGGGCCCCCGCCTGAGCCAGAGGCCGCGGGGTCCCGGTCGGGGCGCCACCTGCGGACACAGGGACATGCGGTCACCCTGGGGCTCGTGGCACAGAGGTCCCCTGCCCCCCGTGCCCACGCTCCACAGGGAGTGCAGACAGTCTGGAAACGCCGGGGACTAACAAGGCGAGGACGGCACTCTGCCCTGGATCCCGCTCTGACCCTACTTTAGAAGGGAGCCTCGAGCTAGTTTTTGTGGGTTAAAATGCAAGGTGCCCCAGGAGCTCAGGCCCCAGCAGGAGAACTTCGGGACCCCAGTCTCCCCGTGCGAGCCCGTGGGAGGGGCGAAGAGCGGGCCAGCCCCGTCCACCTCCCTTCTCCTGCCTCACCCCTCAGTCCCCACAGCCGGGTCCTTCCAGAGGACGCCCTAGGTCACATCCTGATCAGGGTCCAGAGGCACCATCCCTCTAGCCCCGCGCCGACTCCCCCTGCCTAGCGGGGGGGGGGCGGTGCCCCCGATGGAGCGGCGCGGCTCTGGGCACGCCTCTGCAGCTCCAAGTGCGCGCCCTTGGCCCACCAGGCTTCAGCAACCCAGCGGCCCTCCCTTCCTTCCTCCGCATCTCACAACTCCACCTCACAACTAGGTGGCCCCCAGGGAGCGTCGCTCAGAAGGTGGGGCCGGAAAGCAGGGCGTGAGCACGCGCCCGGTGGATGCCCTGGTCACTTTGCCAAGTCCCTCCCGGAGTCGCCACACCACAGACGGAGCCACGATAAACCTGTCTGGCGCAGGCCAACCGGCCCGGCGTGAGGATGACAAAATACGAGGGAAAAGAGAGGCCGACCGATCCAAGGACCACAGCCCTAAGCCACGTCCAAAGGACAGACAGCTACGCCCATGGTCTTACTGGCAATTTCTTCTGCAGTGTTCCAGAAAACCCAACAGAAAGGACTGGAGGAGAAAGGTGGCCTTCTAGGAAGACAGGCCTGCTGAATTGATCACACTGCCTACACACAGCAAATTGAAATACAGTTCATTAAAGCACAGCGAATACATTTAAAATCCCCAAAGAAATCATTTTTAAAGACACTCCCATCTGGAAAGATAAATTATTTGTAATAGCGGTGAGCACAGAGCCGCAGAGGAGCGGCCGGGGATAAAACGCATTCCTGAAATAACCCCTTCCTTTGTCCAATATTCGGGAGTGCCCAGGAGGCACAGGTGCTGGGCTGTTTTTCTCCTCAGAAAAGACACCACAGAGGGGTCGAGCTAAAAATGTAAAGAAATGGCCCATCCCAAGGCGATCGAGTGTCGCGGTCCGCGTGGGCAGAGCCGAAAGCGTTGGTACCCAGCAGGCGGTCTGGACTTGTTCGGGGGAAGTGAGGAAACGGTCACGGCCTTGGGGCCGGTCAGGCGCAGTCACCAAGACCTGCGTCGGGAAGTCAGTTCAGCCTACCTGCTGAGCAGGGTCGGGCCCTAGTTCCTCCCCGCTTGTCTCCTTTACCCTCGGACAGAACACGTCACCTCCGACACTTCCAGTCACCTAATGCAGGGCTTCTGTCCACGCACCAAGCACGTGTCTGTGACACCAGCTGGGCGGCCCGCTATCGGGCTCACGTGGGGCGCCATCTCCCTGCAGAGTGTCGGAGCCCACGGGCTGAGGGCTCGCTCACCTGGAACTGCCCCTCCCCGACTCCAGACGCCAGCTGCGAGGCCAGTTCATCCCCCCGCCCTTACGAGCGACTGACTGTGGATCAGAGGCTCCCACGGCCCGAGCCTCGGGTCTGACCGACGCACTAGGGGGGCTCCCAGAACTCAGGGAGACCGGTCCTCGTGTGGACCAGCTCACGAAGGGATACGACGAAGGCCATGTATGGAAGAGGCGTGCGGGGCGAAGTATTCCGGAAGGGACACGGTGCTCCGGCGTACCTCCAGTATATCCCCACACCTCCACGCGGTCACCGTCCTGGGAGCCGCTGAACCCCTTCCCGTTGGGATGTTACGGGACTTCCATTATGCAGACGGTCTCCATCATTACCTCCGTGCCCAGCCCCTCTCCCCCACCTCCGGAGGAAGGGGCACCGGGCTGAACATGCCACGCTTCTCACCGGCGGCGGGCGGTGATGCGTGGTGAACGGCAACTCGTATAGAACTCCCCTAGAGCACGTATGAAGTCGAAGTGATTTTAGGGCTAGAAAAGGCATAGTATTGAATGAAATTTGATACTTCCTCGTACATGAATAGAAGCATAAATATAAAAATCCATACCCACGCTGATCATTCCGTGAGACTGTAATGCTGGGCACGTCCACCGGCGGCGCTATGGACGCGGATCTAGTAGGAGAACTATGTGAACCTAACTTAAGCTGAAGTCGCGGAGATGCTTTGGGTTGCCCGGCGCCCCGGGTTTCCAAAGCGATCCCTGAGAGAACTGGTTGACTTCCTCACGAGCCTTTGGCCAGGGAGCCCTCTCTCCAGCACAGAAGCGTGCCTCGCTCTGTTTAGAATCAAGAGGCACAAGAAAGGTCACTGGGACGTGTGACGGCTTATGACCTCTCTCAAATCGAGGATGCCGTCATTGTCTGCCAAGAGCCACACCTCACGAAGCAGCCTTTCGTAGTCCTAGCTTTTAACCTAGTTTTAATGTTTACTTATTTATTTTGAGAAAGAGCGAGTGGGGGAAGGGCAGAGAGAAAGGCGGAGAATCCCAAGCAGGCTGTGCGCTGTCAGCGCGGAGCCCGACTCGGGGCTCGATCTCATGAACTGTGAACTGCCAGATCATGACCTGAGCTGAAATCCAGAGTCAGACGCTCAACTGCCTGAGCCCTCCAGGTGTCCCCGAAGTAGCCTTTAAGTGGCATCCTCTGACAGTTCCACCTAGCTACCCACACTCGGCTGCCTACCTAACTGCACGCCTGCTCAGATGTCTATGGCAGCCACCGGCTGCAAACGCCTGTTTGCAGCAGGGAAGGTTCTGTCTATGCAGCCAGGTGCACAGAAAATGGAAGCAGAATGTGGCCGTCTGGGTGTTGAAGTCTACTTAGCAACGACACCGCTGATGGAGGAAGAGGAGCAGTCAGAGAGTGGCCCTTTAACTGCCCACTGGCTTTGCTCGGAGAGGAGCGATCCCAACAGTCCCCGGGGGGTGAGCGAGGTTCAAGAATCAGACTGGATTGGAATCCAATCTCAGCCGCCAACGTGTTGGGGGACTTCGGGGAAATTCCCGACGCCGCTGAATGTCGTCTCCCGCAGCTGTAAAACAGAGACTTGTATTTTCCTTCTAGGTAATGAGGATTCTCATCGGCACACGCAGGAAACTGGCAGAACAGGGACACTGCTGACCGCCAGCCTCGTAAATGCCCATCGGACGAGCTCAATAAGTCTGCGGGGAAAGGCGTTTCTCGTTATGAAGAAAATAAATTCTGCCCCACCTTCCCACGTGTTAACTGAACATAAGTGGGGGGAACAAAGGGCTAAGATAATTTGCGGTCATGAATCAGCCACCAATCAAATATTTATGGCGAAACTCATAAAAGTCTTCGCATGAATAATTTAACAGACAAAATTAAAAAGCTGGACCAAATCGGTATGAATGGTCTTATCTGACTTACGAGGGTAATTCTACTCAGAGAACCCAGCGGCATTCATAATTAGGCATTCCCATTCACAGTGACCCTCACATTACTCAGAAAAAAATGTCCAGAGATCTGGCGGGGGTGGGGATGTCAGGTGGCTTCGGTCGTTCAAACTGAGCAGATACCTTAAAACATCGAGGACTCGGCCTGCACCCCAGAACGGGACGTCCACCCTGCTGAATGCATCCAAATGTTCTTGAAGCTTTTAAAATAAGCAATGACAAATGTGATGCCTTCAAGTCCATATTTAAAAAAAAAATGAATACCCCGAACAAAAAAATGGACAAATAACAGGCATGAATATGTAGTTCATTTAAAAATCGACAGGGGCGCCTGGGGGGCTCAGGCGGTTGAGTGTCCGACTTCGGCTCAGGTCACAACCTCGCGGTTCATGAGTTCAAGCCCCATATCGGGCTCTGTGCTGACGGCACAGTCTGCTTAGGATTCTCTCTCCCCCCCTCTCTCTCTCTGCCCCACCCCCACTCGCACTCTCTCAAAATAAATAAAACATTTAAAAAATAAAAAGGGCAGAATTTGCAGAATCGCATTAAGACAAGGAATGCCTGCAAACAGGTAGGTGGGTGTCGACACTGGAAACGTCTCCGGGACAGACCACCGCCAAGCGCCCGCATCCGGGGGTTCTGGCCCTGCCTCGCCGTGAAGGCCTTGCACGCCTCAGGCTGGCCGTGGCCTTGGCTTCTCACCTACAGAACAAAAGGTTTGGCCGGGCTATGCCCCGCTCCTCGTGCCGGTACAGACTCGCACAACTCATGATTTGCCTCGTTCATACCATTCGTGGAAGAAACCAGCCACATCCAACGTGCTCTTGTTAAGAGACGTAGGAGAAGGGGAGGGGGGGTGTGCGCGGAGAGGAAAGGAGGAAAGAGGGAAAAGAATGAAAAGAAAAATAAGAGGAAAGGAAGCTGTTTTGTGACAGTCGTTTGCTTAATAATATGACCCCAAATCCAAAGTACGATTATTTCTTAAATATTAAACGTGGTGATACAAAAAATACAGAAACTTTACAAGCAAACTATGTTCCTGCAACCTTGGTTAAATATTCTTTGGAAAAGAACATTATTAACTAGGTTTAATGGTTTGAAAAGCTAACAGGGAGAGGCTGTATTTATCTAAACCGTTTCTCGATAATCATTTCACGGCGATGTTTCACTCGGCTGGCATGACGCTCTATCTGCTCATCTCTTGTAACAACCACATTGTTCTTTTTCATACATGATTTTTGGTTTTTTTAAGGCTCTTTTTTTTGTTGTTGATAAGTCAGCTCTACACCCAACTCGGGGCTCGACTTCATGACCCAGAGACCAAGAGCCGGTCGTACATTCCATGGGCTGAGCCAGCCTGGCACCCTCATGCAGGATGTCCGCTTTAAAAAAAGGAAAAATAAGATATCTAGGTAGAAGAGGAATTACCCGTGTCACTTCTCCGGAGTTTGCCGCTGCTAAGCAGGTGAGGAACCACTTTTTCTGTTACTTTCTCTTCTTTTCTTTTGGAGAGAGCGTGTGCACACACGTGTGAGTGGGGAGGAGCAGAGAGAGAGGGACGGAGAGAATCCCAAGCAGGCTCCGTGTTCGGCGCAGAGCCCGACGCGGGGCTCGATCTCACAGCCCCAGGATGATGGCCTGAGCCACAGTCAAGAGCAGTACGCTCGACCGACGGGCCGCCCAGGCTCTTCCCTTCTTTGGAAAGCACAGCGATTAACAGCCCAACTATGAAAAGCATCGAAGTAGGATTTCACTGTGGAAGAGGGCCGGGCGTCACGCCCAGCCGCCTCTTTTTCTGGAATAAAGGTGGCCCCAACCCCTTGCAGGAGATTCAACCTGCCCTGAGGAGACGGTGACGACGCTCAGGGAGCCGGAGGTGTGGCCCCAGCTTCGCCACGAACGACGTCCACTCCGTAGGAAGCTCACTTACACGCGGGTCTGGGTTTTTTTCTTTCCAAAGCACCGAAGGCAGGCCCTCCCGAAGCCCCTCAACGGCCCCACCCGGGGTTTTCAAGCCCGCGCTCCCTCCAAAGCTCTCCGGGAAAGTCGGGCAAGGGAACGAGGGCTACTTTCCTCTGCACCCGGCCCTCGTTCCGACCCTGCCGCCATCCCCTGCTGCTCCGCAGGCTTCTGTCTAGAGGTTGGCTCAAGGGCTCCTTTGTGAACAGTCGGTGACGACACGCACGCAGGGCCCCCGAGCTGGCAGGGCCCCCGAGCTGGCGTGCGGCCCACAGCGAGGGGCTATCGGGGGCGCCAGGGAAGAAAGCTCCCGACTCTTTTGAGACGGTGGCCCTGTGCCCGGCGCCCTCGCTGTTCCGTCCTCATCTCATGCGGCCCCCGCGAGGGGCCACACTCGGTCCACCCGGCAAAGCCCAGACGGGCGCACGCTCGCCGGCGCGCGGAGGGCACTTGGACCGGCTGATGAGCGGCGGAACGGACAGACGTGACCGAGTGTTGTGTTCAGCGCCCGCGCCTGCTGGTCGCCTGGCTGTCTCTTCCCTTTCTCTCCCATCCCACCTCCCCTGCTCCCCTGCTCCGAAGCCACGCCACCACCCCTTCTAATCCCTTCCTGCCCCTTGCCACGCTCAGCCTTGCCCCAGGCACCAGCCATCTCCAGGCCGCTGGCGGCGCGTCTGTCTCCATGTGATTCGATATCAGAGCATAAGCAAGAAAGATGGGGGCACCTGGGGGGCTCAGACGGTTAGGCAACCAACTTCAGCTCAGGTCATGATCTCGCAGTCCATGAGTTCAAGCCCCGCATCGGGCTCTATGCTGACAGCTCAGAGCCTGGAGCCTGCTTCCGATTCTGTGTCTCCCTCTCTCTCTCTTCTCCTCCCCAACTTGTGTTCCCTTTGTCTATCAAAAATAAGTGAACATTGGGGCGCCTGGATGGCTTAGTTGGTTAAACATCTGACTTCAGCTCAGGTCATGATCTTACAGTTCGTGGGTTCGAGCCCCGTGTCAGGCTCTGTGCAGACAGCTCAGAGCCTGGAGCCTGCTTCGGATTCTGTGTCTCCCTCTCTCTCTGCCCCTACCCCAACTCATGCTCACTCGCGTGTGCGCTCTCTCTCTCTCTCTGAAAATAATAAAATTAAAAAATTCTTTGATTAAATTAAAAGTAAAAGAAAATTTTAAATAAATGCACAAAGTACGAATTTCAACCCTTGACCCCTACGATAGACGTGTTCCTGAAGATTGCCCAGAGCCACTCCTGCCTCCATTTTCCCGGTTTTCCACCATGATCTTGGCGGCGAGGGGCACACTTAAGATGAGCAAGGCACCTCCTTTGTCAAACGGGTCACAAGATGGGCGATTCCAGGTCAGGGGGCAAGGGCGGGGGCTGCCACTCCTCACCAGCCTCGGGGGCCTCCTTGGGCGGCTCTGCCCCACGAGGTTCTGGCCTCACCCGCCAGCCCCTTGCGGCCCCCCACCCCCGACATGAGCGGCTGCTCTCCGGCACCTGCCGCCGGCGTTTATCGGTGAGTCTATTTCAATTCCGTCTTTATTCTGGCAGACGGTGGCCGTGCGGCTCCCTGCCGCTAGCTCTCCGCTGATCTCGGCAAACAAACCTTCTCTGGCGAGTGTAATTGGCAGCGGGCACGTCCCCCCTCCACCTGTTCCCTCCCCACCTTGCCAGCCCAGGAGGCGGCGTTTGAAGCTGGAGGAAACGCAGACAAAGCAGAGAAGACGGCGCTCGGGGCTGAACGCCGCGGTTCGGCGGACGAGACACATGCAGGATCTGGAAGGGCTCTTTGAAGAGGCCGCGAATTACAGGCTCCCCGCACAGGAGAGGCTGTCCAAACAGGATCGTCTCGAAAAGCAAAGGCGAGGCTGCAGCCCCTTCAGATTCATCACTGCCAGACTGCTTCCCATCATGACGTGAAGCAGCAATTAGGAATGAAATACAGAGGATTAAACGGCGGGAGGAAAAGGAGAAGATGTCAGGTAAAGTGGGACGACAAACGACAGAGCTGAGGATTTCCCCGCAACCTCAGACCTCACGTGGGGCAGGAGGGTGAGGCTTCAGCAGGGAAAGAGGGAGGAGGAGGGAAAGGAGGAGGGAGGTGGGAAGGGAGGAAGGAGGGAGGAGAGAGGGAAGGAGGGAAAGGAGAAGGGCAGTGGGAAGAGAAGGAGGAAGGGAGGAAGGGAGGAGAGAGGGAAGGAGAGAGGAGGGAGGGAAGGAGGGAGGAGGGAGGAAGGGAGGGAAGGAGGGAGGAGGGAGGGAAGGAGGGAGAAGGGAGGGAAGGAGGGAGAAGGGAGGGAAGGAGGGAGGAGGGAGGAAGGGAGGGAAGGAGGGAGGAGGGAGGAAGGAGGGAGAAGGGAGGGAAGGAGGGAGGAGGGAGGGAAGGAGGGGGGAAGGAGGGAGGAGGGAGGGAAGGAGGGAGGAGGAGGAGGAAGGAGGGAAGGAGGGAGGAAGGAGGGAGGAAGGAGGGAAGAAGGAGGGAGGAGGGAGGGAAGGAGGGAGGTGTGAGGGAAGGAGAGAGGGAGGAGGGGAAAGAGGGAGGAAGCGAGGAGGGGGGGAAAGAGGGAGGAAGGAGAGGAAGGAGGGAAGGGATGAAGGAGGGAGGAAGAAAGGAGGAGGGATGGGAGGGAAGAAGGAAAGGAAGAGGGAGGGGGAGGGAGGAGGGAGGGAGGAAGGAGGGAGGAGGTAAGGGAGGGAAGTGGGAAGGGAGGAAGGAGGGAGGAAGGGAAGGGAGGATGGGGGAAGGGAGGAAAGAGGGAGGAGGGGGGAAAGAAGGGAGGGAGGAAGGCGGGAGGAGGAAAGGAGGAGGGGAGAGAAGAGGAATGGAAAACAGAAGGGAGGAAGGAAAGGGGGAGGGAGGGAGGAAGGGAGGAAGGAGGGAAGGAGGGAGGGAGGAGGGGGGAAAGAGGGAGGAAGGGATGAAGGAGGGAGAAGGAAAGGAGGAGGGATGGGAGGGAGGAGGGAGGAAGGAAGGAAGGGAGGGAGGGAGGAAGGAAGGAGGGAGGGAAGGGAGGATGGGGGAAGGGAGGAAAGAGGGAGGAGGGGGGAAAAAGGGAAGGAGGGAGGAGGAAAGGAGGGAGAGAGACAGGAGGAAAGGAAGACAGAAGGGAGGAAGGGAAGGGGAGGGAGGAGGAACGAGGGAAGGAAGGGAGGAAGAAGGGAAGGGAGGAGGGCAGGAGGGAGGGTTACAGGAGAGAACAGCTGTTTCCCAGGTTCACTGTGTACCAGATGGAGACGTGACCTGACTGTTCACCTGAACTCTGACCTTGAGGAGACTGATGATCGGGTGTTTCTCACAGTGACGGCCACAGCCCACCCGCATCAAAGGAAATCGGGGCACTGGTTAAAACCTGTAAGTGTCTTGGTCAGCCTAAAATTTATGGAACTTGGGCCTAAGAATCTGCCATTTTAATAACTATCGAAGTTTTCTCTTTTTTTTTTTTTTGACGACGGCCATCCTAACAGGGGTGCGGCGATGTCTCACTGTGGTTTTGACTCCGAGTCCCCCGATTACGAGTCATGGTGAGCGCCTCTCACACACCTGTTGTCCATCTTCGGAAAAAATGTCTTTTCCCATTTTTTTTACATGCTTATTTATTTTGAGAGAGAGAGAGAGCAGGGGGCGGGCGAAGAGAGAGGGAGAGAGAGCACCCTAACCAGCTCCACGCTGCCAGCACAGAGCCCAGCGTGGGCTCCATCCCCCGCGCTTCAAGACCACGACCTGAGCCGAAATCAAGAGTCGGACACTCAACCGACCGAGCCCCCCAGGCGCCCCTGCTTTGTGCATTTTTAATGGGGTCCCTTGCCTCTTTGCTACCGAGTTACAGGAGTTACAGTAGTTCCTTATGCATTGTGGGTACCAACCCCTTATTGAGTCTATGGGGCGCAAACACTTTCCTCCCAGCTGGTGGGCTTCCTTTTCATTGTACCAACCCCTCTGCTGCGCTGAGCTCTTGTTGGGACAGGAGATCCCAGAGCCCTCCGTGCTCCGCGGGTGGGAATGCAAGCTGGGCGGCCAGCCCGGAGTTCATCAACAGACGAGTGAAGGACAATGTGTGTGTGTGTGCGCGTGCGCGTGTGCGTGTGCGAGTGACTCCAGGCCTTAGATAAGAGGGAACTTCGACACCTGCTGTGGCATGGAGGAACCTAGACGGCACTGTGCGGGGTGACGTAAGCCCTTCTCAGGATGAACGCTGCTCGATTCCGTTTATGTGAGGAATCTAAAATCGTCAAACTCTTGGGGCGTCTGGAGGGCTCCATCACTTGAGCGTCTGACTCTTGATTTCAGTTCAGGGCATCATCTCAGGATTCCTGAGTGCAAGCCCTGCGTCGGGCTCAGTGCTGACCGTGTGGAGTCTGCTTGGGATTCTCTCTCTCTCTCTCTCTCTCTCACAATAAACAAACATTAAAAGGGGGCTCAGTCGGTTAAGCATCCGACTTCAGCTCAGGTTATGATCTCACAGTTTGTGGGTTTGAGCCCCAAGTCAGGCTCTGTGCTAATGGCTCAGAGCCTGGAGCCTGTTTCGGATTCTGTGTCTCCCTCTGTCTCTGCCCCTCCCCTGCTCCTGTTCACACTCTGTCTCTGTCTCTGTCTCTCTCAAAAATAAGTAAACATTAAAATAAATAAATGAGTAAATATTTAAAAATTTTTAGATAAAATAGACTCTTACAAGCAGCGTACAGTGGTGGCTGCCAGGGGCTGGGGGGGGAGGGGGAGGAGTACGGGAGTCATTGTTCAACGCTGTCCCTGGGGTTTCTCTGCTGCTGCTTTTTGTCCCCAAAGGAAGAACCAAGGGCATGTGGCAACGCCGCCCCCCACGCCCGCCCGCCGGGGAAGATCCAGGAGACTTGGGGGCGGGGATTGGAAACGCAGATAAAGGAAGAATTCATGCTTGTGCTCTCGCCTAGAAGACGGTGCCAAGCGAGGGATGTAACCGCAGGGACAGGGCGTGCTGGAAAACCGAGAGCAGGAGAGCAGCAGACCAGGCTGGGGGGTGGGGTGGGGGGACAGAGTCCACTGAGGACCTGCAAACAGGGGTGGCTCAAGCGCAGGATCGCCTGGGAGAAAAGGGACAGCGTCCTGTAGGCGACGGGAAAGCAGCCTGCCGCGCCTGTACGAGGGGCTCCGGCAGGCGTCGAAAGAATACAGAGGAAGGGCCGCTCGCTGCCCCGGGGCGCCGAGAGGTGGCCCAAGGAGGGGACTCCTGATCCGAGCCGACGTGCGGCCGGCCGCCACGCCAGGTCGGGTCACAGGGGCTCGCGGCCTACCGGCCAAGCCCCTCCGCTGCGAGCGAGCCCAGCAGCGGCACAAGCTGTCGTGGGGGGCGGTCGGGCTGCCATTTCCAAGCTCCGGGCCCGGCGGCCTAAACCGCACTCGCGGCTCACAGTTGAAGGCTGGAAGCCCAAGATCACGGCGACCAGGTGACCGCAGGGTTGGTTTCCTCTGGGCCTCTCCCCTGGCTGGCAGACGAGCCCTTTCTCCGGGTCCCCCTGGGGTCTCCCCTCTGTGGGCACTGCTGTCTCGGCCCAATCCCCACTTCTCACAAGGACACCAGTCAGACTGGGTGAGGACCTGCTGGCACCCCCTCCCCGTTACCCGAATTCCCTTTCCAGAGATCCTGTCTCTGCAAACACGGCCACAGGCTGAGGTCCCGGGGCTTTAACATACAAATTTTTGGGGGGACACGATTCACTCCAGAGCACCAGTGCACTGCTGGGAAGCAGCAGAAAGAGAACAGACCCCGAATTTGTGGTTCTGGACAGAGTCCTTGTATGGCCGTCACCCCGAAGCGGTGGACATCCAGGGGTGCGGCCTGGAGCCACGGTACCACCGGGGAGCTGGTGAGGAATGCGAGTTCTCAGGCCCCACCCAGGAACCCCTGAATCGGGAAATTGGGGCGGGGGGGGGGCGAGGCTCAGGAATCTGTGTTCCAACAAATTCCGCAGGTCAGCCTGCCGGTGCGAGACCACTCCGTCTTCCGGGACGTCGAGGAGAGAACCCGGCCACACCCCCACATCTGTCACACACAGTAAGTACTCCCGGGGCTTGGAAAAGCCTTTGCAGAAAAGGGATGGATCCAGAGACTCTATTTTCCTTGATCCAAAGAGACTGCAGCGCCGGGGCTGGGCCTGGTGGGGGTGTCACGTTAGACCCACCAGGGTTCAGACAAGCAGGCAGGTTCCCAACAGCTCCGTTTTGACGTCCCGGTAATGGCGCCGGGAACGCTTATTTCCAAAGAATCCAGGAGGCTCAAGCGAGAAAACGCACACAGAAGGCCTCTCCTGGTGTCTAATGCGCTGCAGACAGAGAATCGACGGCCTCGGGCTCCAAGAAGGAGTGACGTGCACACCTCACGTGGCAAGAACAGATGTGCCCTTCCGGGCCCAGGTCTCCGTAACTCACTTCTCTGGCGCTACCAGGCTCCCAGTGCTTAATATATATATATTTTATATTTCATTTTGCCTTCATCCATCTCTCAGAGGAGCAAGAAGTGAGTTATTTGAGAGTGAGCCCCGTAGAAGACTTCCCGAAGATATATGGCAAGTGTGGAGGGCAGGGTGCCCACGGGCAGGGGCGGCCTGGGGCAGAAATCAGAGCGGAAAAAGTAATTTCCAAGGGCACCAACAGAAAGGGAAAGGTTCTGGGAAGTGACGATTCCAGAAATTCCCTTTCTCTGGTATGTTATCATGCTCTCCCGTCCCCAGAAAGTGACGGAGGACTTTACCCAGAAGACAGGTTCACCCCCTCTCCAAAATCCTGATCTAGTACTCTGATTCAGTTATCCCTGCGAAGTAATATAAATTTCACGCAGGGAGATGTCTCCCGTCGGGCTCCGTGGTAGGCTTTGCAGAACACAGTAATATTGGGAACCGCAGGCAGCGTCACCCCAAATCTGCTGCGACGTGTCCCGGTCTCAGACTGTGTTCTAAGTAATGAAATACTTAAATAGACATTTTAATGACGTTTTTCCCAGTTCCATCATTTGTAATTTGGATGATAAATAAAACTGCATTTTTATGTATTTTACAAAGGTCATAGAAAACACTATAATGTTTCTTTCCTCAGGGCTCTTGTTTAAACTTAACATATCACTCCTTTTCACGTAGCATGAGGTCTTTTTTGGCATGTGTTTTATTTCTAACATATTTGCATAGATTTCCCTAATGTCCCCCAAATTCAGAACGTGAAATTATCATATTTTTCAAAACAAATGCATCCCCGTCACGAAGAGGCTGTACACGGGCAATACCTCTTCAATGCCAACGAGCCTCAGTTCTCAGGAGTGACAAAATGTTTATGAGAACATAATTATATTTTCTTTGAATTTGCTCTTACATAAAACGGTCATTAACGGACCTTAAAATAAATGAATGCCCAGAAATGAAGCCTTTAGGTAAAAAGCTAATAACAAAAAGAGAAAATAATGTGTATACAAATAAAACAAAATTTGTATAAACACAGTAGAGGAGAGACAAATGACGATATATGTGGTAGAATATTACTACGTAGAAACGACACAAGCAATAAGACAAATGGGTTGAAGAGGCAAATACAGAGAAAAACCACAGACTCCCGTGCACGCACGATGACCCCACCCATATGCCGTCCAACAACACGCACAGTTACTGTTTAAGGGGAGGGCATCGCCGCTGGGGGAGGGGGTCTGATTTGGAGAGGGCAGAAGGGGCCCGGCAAGTGCTGGGAATGTCATATCTGGACCTGGATGGTGGTAACACCATATAAAAACTCATCTGCTTATGCAATCAAGAAATACGCATTCGTGGGGCGCCTGGGTGGCTTAGTCGGTTGAGCGTCTGACTCGATTTTGGCTCGGGTCCTGATCCCAGAGTCACGGGATCCAGCCCCGCGTCAGGCTCTGGGCTGAGGATTGAGCCTGCTTAAGATTCTCTCTCTCTCTCTTTCCCTCTGCCCCTTCCCCACTTGTGCTCACTCTCTCTCTCTCTCTAAAAATAAAAATACGCCATTTGTGGTAAGATAGAAGCAGTTGATGTTAGTAAAGCAAATTGAAGACACTATCCTTCAAACATACGTCATTCATGAGCAAAGGAAAGCAACAACCATGTCGTCAGACAGGAACTTTAAATGGCTAATAAACTTGAAGGGGGATTCGATTTAGCATGTTGTAAGAACAGTTTGGCAGGGAGAGGTCTACAATGGCCCCCAATCACTATTACTTCATAGAAGGTTCCAGTCCCCTCCCCGTGAGTGTGGGTGAGACCTCGAACCCATGGCTGTAACTCCTGCCATTGGATGATGCCCACAGAAAAGAGGAAGGGCTTCGGCGGGTCTAGTTGCTAATCCGTCGCCTTTCCATGAATCCAAAGAGAGATTCTCCCACTCACTTTGAAGAAGAAACATGTCCTGTTGGGAGAGGACCTGTGGCTACGATTCCAGAATGACTTCTAGGAGCCGAGAGCAAACCCAACTGACAGCCGGCCAACCCCCGTGGACGTCAGGCCTAAAACCACAAGGAACTGAAACCTGCCAGCCAGCTCAACGGGCCTGGAAGAAAACCCGGTTAAGAGCTTGTGGTCTTGTCATACTGTGATTTATAATCAGGGGCGCCTGGGTGGCTCAGCTGGTTAAGCTTCCAACTTTGGCTCAGGTCCTGATCTCATGACTTGTGGGTTTGAGTCCCGTGTCGGGCTCTGTGCTGATAGCACAGAGGCTGGGACCCTGGAGCCTTCAGGTTCTGTCTCTGTCTCTCTGCGCTTCCCCCACTCAAGCTCTGTCTCTCTCTCTCTCTCTCAAATATAAAATAAACATTTTAAAAAATAAAATAAGGGGCGCCTGGGTGGCTCAGTCGTTTAAGTGTCCGACTTCGGCTCAGGTCATGATCTCACTACTCATAGGTTCAAGCCCTGCGTCGGGCTCTGTGCCGACTGGCTCAGAGCCTAGAGCCTGCTTCGGATTCTGTGTCTCCCTCTCTCTCTGCCCCTCCCCTGCTCACACACACTCACTCTCTCTCCCTCTCAAAAATAAATGAATAAACATTAGAAAAAATTTTAATAAATAAAAGATGATTTATAATAAGAAACGTGTATTTCTCTTTGTGTATTTCTTGCAGAGCTCTGGATTTCCCTAAGTGACGACAGCAACGAGGGTGTCTGTAGTCAGGCCGATGACCTTAGTGAGGTGACTTTTGGAACTCATCTTAGGGCCAGGGGAACCCACCGCCTAACCACGGGGTTGGAACCTCCAGGCCCCTCCCCTTGACTCCTCCCCGGCCAGCAGCCAATGATTTAATCTACCGTGCTGGTGTATTGAAGCCGCCATAAAAACCTGAAGAATGGGGTTCAGAGAGCTCCCATGCGGGCCAGCACTCAGGAGCCAGGGAGAGGGGAGCTGGAGAGGCCCGGGAACTCTGGAGCCCCTCCCACGTGCCCTGACTCATGTGTCGGCCAATTCTGGCACACGCTCCATGGTGGGTGAACCTGAAAGCCATCATGCTAAGTGAGAGAAGCCAACCACCAGAGAACAAACTGCGCATGATTCCTCTCACGTGAAGTCTCCAGAACAGGGAGCTTCATACGGACCGAAAGTAGAAGGGTGTCTGGCAGGGGCGCGGAAGCGGGGAGCTAGGGTTTACTGCGTACAGTTTCGGGTGGAGACGGTGAGAGAGTTCTGGAGACGGACGTGGTCATGGCTGCAAACGGATGCACTCGATGCCGCAGAAGTGTACACTGGAAAACGGTAACACCTGTGTGAGGTCTATTTCACCCCACGAATGAACGAACGAATGAAATTACAATTCACTACACTGATCAATCATTTGGTGTTCTCTTCCACTAATAAACCCTTTAGATGAAAAAAATGAAAATTACAGCGAGGAATGCGATCTTGAGAGATCTACTCAACCAAACCAGAGGGCTTCGAGGAAGCATCGTGGTGTGGTCCCCTCTGCCACCCGCCATCTCAGCTGAACCAAAAATCAAGAAGAAATTCTCTCAGAGAAAGATCTGGATTTGATCTGATGAGGAACACCCTGGAATCCAAGGACGTTCCACAAAGTTCCTGAGAAAGTGGCTCGTCAGATACGGCGTCAGCACGGACGGAAAGGGTCAGGAAGAGAAAAAAAGTATGATTTATGCAACTACGGAGCGCGAAAACGTGTGACAGACGTGTGTCTCCCTGACAGAAGCCATGGGAGGAGCAGACGATCCGGCAGTGAGCTGGACACAACAACTCTCGAAGTTCGCTACCGGGTAAAAGAAGCTACCAGAATATCAAGGAGGAAATACACGCCTGAACAGCCGTGTAGACAAAGCAGACAGAAAAGCCATGTACAGAACACACCACCCGTCACGACAGAGACACACGCGTCGCAGGGGCACGAGGAACGCTCCGAGGGTGGAACACATTCTAGCCCGTAGAAGAGCCTTAGTAAGTTACAAAGGTGTAAAACCATAGAAAACATTTTCCTCTGGTCACAGTAGGATAATATTGGACTGTAAAAAAAAAAAAAAAAGAAATTTGGCAAATTCACAAACGTGTGGAAATTTGAGAACATAATCATAGGACCACTTGGTTGGCTCAGTTGGAAGAAAGACCACGTGACTCTTGATCTCGGGGTCGTGAGTTCCAGCCCCACGCTGGGCGTCGCGATTACTTAAATATTTTTTTAATAATAATAATGATAGAATAAAAACAAAATAAAAGCATAATCTTAAATAACCGATGAGCCAAAGAAGAAACCAAAGGAGAAGTTAGGGAATGCTTGTACATAAACAAAAGTGAAGATGTGAGACCCTCATACCGGGGCACCCACGGGAGCAGCGTGCAGAGGGGCATTCACAGCCATCAACGCTGGCATAAAAGAAGAAGGATCTCAAAGCAGGAGAAAAAGAGCAAACCAAATCTAAAGCAAGTCAAAGAAATGAAATAATAAAAGTCAGAGCTGAAATTCACAAGATAGAAAATGGAGAATCGACAGAGTATGACTAAGAACGAAAGCTGATTCTGGGAGAAGATTGACAAGATTGACGACACGTTGGCTAAGTTAACCCCCCAAAAATAGAGGAGGTATAAATGTTTTGACTCAGAAATGAAAGATTCCTGTTACTACCAACCCCACCTAAATAAAAGGGATTGCGGGTGGATTCTATGGACAGCTGGACACCGATAAATCGGGCAACACATGAAGCGGACGGGTGCCTCGGAGGACACAAAACATCGAAACGGTCTCGGGAACAAATAAATCATCTGAATGGATATATAACAAGTAAAGAAACTGAAATATTAATTTCTTTAAAAACTACCCGCCAAGAAAATTTAGGCCCAGATAGTTTCACTGGTGAATTCGACCAGACCTGTATTAAAGAACGAATTCTTCACAAATACTTCCAAAAAAAAATACGAGAGGAGGAAATACTTCCCAGCTCATGCTGTGAGGGGAGTAACATCACAATGGCAACACCGGACAAAGACGTCGAGAGAAAAACCAAACAGAACTGCAGACCATTCCTTGTGAGAAACACAGACTCCAAACCCCCAACGAAACTCTAACCCATCGAATCCAGCAATCTGTTAGACGAACTGCACACCATGAACCCACGTGGAATTTATCTGAGTTGGTCAATGAAATGCTGCTTAACACCTAAAAATCAGTTCGTGTCGTATGTCACATCCATAAGTAAAGGCCGAGACACACACGACCCCTCAACAGATGCAGAAAAACCATTTGGCCGTCTTCCCTCCCCTTCGTAACAAAAGCCTCTCATCAAACGGAAAATAAATAGAAACTTCCGAGACTGCACGAAAGGCGTCTACGAAAAACCCACGGCTAACATCCCGCTTCTCGCAATTCCGTAATAAAAGACTCGCACAACTCCAGAAACAAAACTAGCCCAATTTTTAAAATGGGCAGAAGCTCTGAATAGACATTTCTCCAATACGACGTGCAAACAGCAGTAAGCTGACGAAGAGACATTCCACACGGCCGGTTACCGGGGGACACAAATCGAAACCACAGCGAGCGAGTTCTCTGGGGTCCACGCCACAGGCAGTCACGAGTGCAGGTGGGCAGGTGGGAGACACTGGATTCCCCCCGTCCTGCCGGGGGGGACGTTAAAAGTGCAGCCACTTTGGGTAACACTGTGGTGGTCCGTCCGTCACGCGGCTAAACGTGGAATCCAGCAATTCCACTCCCAGGCACACACCCAGGAGAAAATACACGGCTGTGAAAATATGACGGCGTATTCATAAGAGCCAAACACTGGAGGCAACCCCAATGACCGACTAATGGACAAAACGTGGTATATCCATACAGAGAAAGAGTATCCAACCATCAAAGAAAATGAAGTAGCCACATTTGGGAACGTGATGCTAAGTGAGAAAGCCAGGCAAGGGGCGCCCGGGGGGCTCAGTCGGTTAAGCATCTGACTCTTGATTTCAGCTCAGGTCATGGTCTCAGGGTTCGTGAGTTTGAGCCCTGCATCAGGCTCTGCGTGGACAGTGCAGAGCCTGCGTGGGATGCTCTCTCCCTCTCCTTCTCTCTCTGCCCCTCCCCTGCTCACTCACATTCACTCTCTCAAAATAAAAAAATAAACTAAAAAAAAAGAAAAAGCCAGTCAATAAGGACCACGTATTACATGACTGCATTTATATGAAACGCCCAGACTAAGCACATCCACAGAAATGGACGGCAGGGAGCAGGTTACCAGGGCAACGGGAGGAAAGCTAAGTCGGCGCTCGTTTTCTTTTTGGGGTAACAGAAATTGGCCCACGGCCGCCAGCGGGGACGGATGCCCAACTCGGAATACACTAAGAGCCACCAAACGCACACTTCAAGTGGGCGAATCGTGTGGTGTGTGAATTGCATCTCAGCACAACTGCTTACGTCAGACTGGCCCGACCTACTGAATCATTCGGGAAAAGCAAACTAAAACCACTGTGAGACACCACTGAAAATTAATTACAGTGCCTGAAACAGGTCATTAAAAAATATATACTTATTTATTTATTTTGAGAGAGAGAGCAGGGCTCGAACTCACGAACCATCAGATCATGACCCAAGTTGAAATCAAGAGTTGGACTGTTGAGTGGCTGAGCCCCTCAGGCGCCCCCAAACAGGTCATTTTTGCGTGCCTGGTTATACCAGATCTGCAGGGAGGGGACAACTGGCACTTTGTCCCCTGCCCGCCCGCCCGCCCCCCTGCAGGGCCCCGCTCCGCATTCCACGGTGCACAGTTGCTCATCACCAGCCTGGCGTCCGTCCTGCCCCCGGGCCCGCACGTGCGCACAGACCTCTGCACTCGGCACTCAGACCCACACCAAGGTCCGGCAGGGACAGAAGCCCCGAGAAGGCAGAGCCCCCATCGGGAGGCTCCCGGCACGGTGCCCACACATCACAGCACGCAGAGGATGCAGGCCGTCGCGTCGTGCGCGAGGCAGGGGGACCAGATGACTAATCTCACTCTGACATTACAAACGAAGAAACCGAAGGAAGATAAACCGGCTCCCTAACCCCGCGCTGGCTGTCAGGAGGATATGAGTCAGGAGGAGACCTTCAGCCTCCCGGCCCTACGCTGGCTCCCCAGGTACCGCCCCGGCTGTCCCCAGTCCCTTCAGGCTCCAGCCTTCCCCAGGGGTCTTGGATGAAGGACGCGGGCGTTATCCCCTTGGCAGAAATGGGAGCAGGGCCGTGTACTTACAGAACTCTGGAGGCCCTCGGTCCTGCGGCTCCACCCCGCCTCCTGGAGCGACGGCCGATGGCTTTTTGGAACCTTGCAAAAGCGTCAGGAACACCTTTTCGAAAATTAAAAAAAGACCTTCTTACTATTTCATATCCACTTCCGCAACGCTCTCCCGGCCTCTGGCCTCAGCTCCCCCGTGAGGTCATTATGACAACAGACAGCACACACGCCGCATTTCATGAGCTTTGCCCGTCACTGGCCCGGCGGTAAGGCCACCCGGTTCTCCTTGGGCGGGTGGTAAGGCTGCTCGCGGGGTACCAAGGGAGGGGAACCTGACCGTGGACCTCAGGGCGTTTATAGGCAGAGGTGGGTCCGATCCAAGCAAGGGGCGGGCAGGGCGAAGGAGGTGCCGAGGATATATGTCCAGTGGGACTGGAGTTTGCGGCTGGACAGCAGTATCTTAGATTTCAGAGATGGGGGTGCCTGAGGGGCTCGGTCGGTTAGGCATCTGACTCTTGATCTTGGCTCAGGTCATGATTCCGCAGTCCAAGGGTTCAAGCCCCGCATCGGGCTCTGAGCTGACAGCACGGACCCTGCCTGGGATTCTCTCTCACCCTCTCTCTCTCTCTGCTTCTCCTCCATTTGTGTGCTCTCTCATTCTCTCTCTCTAAATAAATGAACTTTAAAAAAGAAATTCAGAGATGGACGGAGAAACTTGTGACACAGCTTATTCGCCGTGGGTGAGCCACCCACCATGGGTAAGAATCCCCACTGGACGGGTCCTTCCCACGGACACGCCACGTCACCGGGGGCGGCTTGCTGAAGCGACAGCTGGAGGTCCCTATTCAGTTCGTGCTGGAAGCAAAACTCCAGCTGCAGTGTGTTCAGATCCAAGGACTGGGTCCCAAAGCGGCAAGAGAGGAGAGAAGCCGTCTGAGGCGGGACAGCGATCGGGGCCCTGGAGAGGCACCTGGAGGCCTGGCGGGTTCCCCGGGGAGGCGAGGGGACGTCCCCAACATAAGCCACCGGTGGGTGCACAGACGCCTGGCACCAGCCACCACTGCGGGAAGGGCTGGGGCTCCGGGCTTGAGGGCGACGCTCCCCACAACCCGTCAGGCCAGCGGGCACAGGACCCGGTGCCCAGCATGTCGGCTGCACCGTCCCGGGAGCAGGGGCGGCACTGACCAGCAGCTGAAGTTGGGTGGGTGGTGGCTTGCAGCGAGTCGCGCAGAGCGCGCTTGGGTTTCTGTACCCTCTGGCTCCGACTGCTTGTTTAAGGGAGCAAGTACAAGGTCCTAACGGTCTCTGGGTGTTCTGGGGACCCTCCAGTGCGCAGGGAAGAGGGGGAGAGGGCACCAGAGAGAAGAAGCAAGCAAGAAGCCTGGGGGAGGGGAGAGACGCATCCTCTCTCTGCCTGTGGTTCATTAGTTTGGGACGGAATCCCGCTGAGAGAAATCCAAGTCCTGCCCTGGGGAAGGGCCACGAGGTGTCACTAGATCCGCCTGCGGGGACTCTGATTCCTAAGATGGCCCCTCGATGATTCCCAGGAAGGCCCCAAGGGAAAGAGGCGAAACCTCACAATACCACCCCCATCACCACCTCCACGACCACCACCAGTAGTAATAGTAACTAACAGTGAATAACAACATCGCGCCGGTGTGTCGCCACTCCTAGTTTCCTCCCGCGATAAACGGTAACACGAAGACGTGCAACAGAAGGGTTGCAAGCAGCGACCGCATTCATGCATGGCGGAAGGAACTACACATGCCCCATGGAAGCCCCCGCGTCTGGTCCTGAGACGAGCCAGCAGGAGGAGGAGGAGGAGGTACGGGGTGGCGTGTCCCTGATGCGTGACTTCAGTGAATTCTCGGCCCAGCCCAGTGAGCCCGGGACTGCTACCCGCTGATGAGGAACGCACCAAGGACCGACCGGTTAAGCATTCTTCTGGCGCCTTCATAGAGATACACATTATCTAGGGTGTTTGTGAAGACCGATATTAAAAACAGTAGAAATAGGGGCACCTGGGTGTCTTGGTCCGTTGAGTGTCTGACTCCTGATTTCGGCTCAAGCCATGATCCCAGGGTCATGGGATCAAGCCCCACATCAGGTTCTGTGCTGACAGCACGGAGCTTCCTTGGGATTCTCTCCCTCTCTCTTTGCCCCTCCCTCCCTCTCCTCTCTCTCTCAAAAATATTTTATGGGGCGCCTGGGTGGCGCAGTTGGTTAAGCGTTCAACTTTGGCTCCGGTCATGATCTCATGGTTCATGTCAGCGTCGGGCTCTGTGCTGACAGCTCGGAGCCTGGAGCCTGCTCTGGATTCTGTGTCTCCCTCTCTCTCTGCCCCTCCTCTGCTCACACTCTGTCTCTCTGTCTCTCAAAAATAAATAAACATCAAAAAAAAATTTTTAATGAATATTTTTTAAGTAATTCTTTTTTTTTCATTGTCTTAACGTTTAGTTTTGAGAGAGAGAGGCAGAGACGGTGAGAATGGGAGGGCAAGGCCCAGACGGTAAGAATGTCATGAGCGCCACCTGCTGTCGGCGTGCCTCGACCGCAGCCTCACCCCCACCCCCCCCCCCCTGGGGGACACCTGCCAGGGAGAAAAACAGGAAGGTAGCCCAGTGAGCGGGAAGGCCCAAATCAAGGTCGAGTTTCTGATAAGCACTAGGACGGGAGCTGAGGTTCGCAAACGTCTGAGCGTCCGCTGGTGGGCGTCACTCTCGCCCTTGTCATTCTGGGCTGCAATCCGGAGCCGCACGGAGCCATCAGCTCCCCTGCCGGGGTGTCCCCTGGGAGCACGGCACCCGGGATGGACGTTACCCAGGCGGGGAACTAATGCCCGTGGGTTTGGGCAACGGAAGTGCCACGTCGTGGTTTCCGTAGTTTCTTAATTATCTGATACACGATCCCCAACACAACCCCAAGTCTGTGTTTGTAGCCGGAGGCCGACTCTTGACGCGTTTCCCGAAATAAGCGAAACGGGAAGCGTCCGCTGGGCTCCAGGTGGCCAATGGCGAGGAAGCGCACCGTGCCGCCGTGAAGGCTCATCACAGGGACGACTAGGAGAGTCTGTTCCACACGCGAACATCCCTCCACGAGAGCACAAACCACAGGCCTCTCGCGGGAAGGTGTCTGAGTGGAGACGCAGCATCTCTCATCCAGCGATCCTCCTGGAAGCCGAGGGAGAACGCGGTTCCCGTGCACCTTCGGAAGGCAGCCACGCACCCCTCCTCCTGCTCTGACGGCGTCCTCTCCATCCTGGTAATGAAACGAGGCCGCGGGCCACGGCATACGAACCACACAGACACACAACGGGCCTCTTCCATACAACGGGACCGGAAGGTGGTTTTCAGTCATCTCGAACGTTCTGAATTTCACTGGAACTAGACCAGGATTCCCCAAGTCAAAGGAAAATAAAATGGGGGCGCCTGGGGGGCTCAGTCGGTCAAGCGTCCGACTTCGGCTCAGGTCATGATCTTGCAGTTTGTGAGTTCGAGCTCCATGTTGGGCTCTGTGCTTGACAGCTCGGAGCCTGGAGCCTGCTTCGGATTCTGTGTCTCCCTCTCTCTCTGCCCCTCCCCCACTCATGCTCTGTCTCTGTCTTTCAAAAATTAATAAATATTTTAATTTTTTTTTAAGTAAAAACAAAGATAAGTCAGTCCCGGGGATGTGATCTGTAAGTTAATGATACTGGGCTCTATATCTGACAGTTGCTGAGAGAGGAGCTTCCAGACGTTCTTTCCAGGAGAAAATTAACCACATGAGGGGCGCCTGGGCGGCTCCGGTAGTGAAGCATCTGACTTAATTTCGGTTCAGGTCACGATCTCAGGGTTTGTGAGATCAGGGCTCTGGGCTAACAGTGCGGAGCCTGCTTGAGATTCTCTCTCCCTCTCTCTCTGCCCCTACCCTGCTCACTCTCTTTTCCTCAAAATAAATAATACACATTAAAAGAAAAGAAAAATAATTGTATGCGATGATACATGGAAACTGAACTTCCACCAGCAGCCACACATCACCACACGTGCACACATCGTATCATCAGGTCGTACGCCCTAAATACAATATTGTACGTCAATAAAACTAGAGGGGAAAAAAAAAGAAATCTCAAGGACACTATCCAGCGTGGAAGCAATCTATAATTTAACAGAAGTCGGGACTGAAAGCCTGTGGCGCTGCTGCTCTCTGTTCTCAAAGAACAGCACGGCACGTCCAACAGTTTCGAGATTCTTCATCTGAGGGCTGAGGCTTTCTTAATTTAGTGGAGCTGCGGGGTCTGAGCACGTACGGCAGCCCGGGGTCACCTCGACGCTGACTGCGCCATCGATCCCTCCGACCGCGGGGCGAGGCCCGCCCCATCGTCAAACGGCCTCAAACCCCCACCCTGACCCGCACTTAAAGCGCCCGTTTGATTGACTGTGTCCCGGAGCCGGGCAGTGCAAGGTGCCTTCGGCTGCGACGCTGGCGAAATTCATGAAGCCGACCACTCTGCGAGACAAGGACAGTACTGTCCACCAACTGACGACATCAGCGCAGGGAGAAAGTCCAAACTCGGGCCAAAGCGTAAGCCGGGCTGTGGGCTGTTTTGTTTTTTTCGGTTTCCCCAAAGTAATGTTTTTAAGAAGCAGAGGACAAAACCGTGTGGAGAGCTCGCACGGTGAGGAACAGAAAAGTCACTGGCCAGTCCTCTCCAGACACAGGAGTCTGGGCAGATCTGTCCCTGGACCAGCCACGCAGTGCATACAGCAAGAGTCAATCATTTCACAGGAGCGCCTGCTCATTCCCGATCGCTGTGGTTACAGATGACCGTAGATGCAGGGACCGAAAGCGATATCGACTTATCATCTGAGAACCCAGGGCTGGTTCCTTCTGCGGGCCCCGTGGGAGAATGCACTCCTTGCGTTTTCCCGCTTCTCGTGGCCGCCTGCACGCTCACGGCCCCGGGCTCCGTGTTCAAAGCTCATCGCCCCAATGCCTGCCTCCCCCAAAGACATCCCCTTCCGCCCGTCTGACCTTACTATGTCCTTCTGACAAGCACTCTACTCATTACATGGTCCCACGCCCACAACCCAGGGTAACCTCCCCGTCACACGATCTGTGCAGCTAACAACCACAGGTCCGGGGATTAGGATGCTGACATGCTCAGGGCCTTTGTTCAGTGCACCTCGGAACCACACACCACCGGTGCAGCTCGGAAACGGGCCGTTGGTGTGAGGCGTCCCCAGACACTGGAGAGACGGCGCCAGTCAGAAGCTCGGGCGGAAGGTTTTGGAGTCTGCCACAACCGAATTCCAATTCTTAACTTCGGGCAACCGGGCCCCTTTCTCAGATTTAGTCCGTCGGTCTCCTTCCTCACAAGGGGGTAATTACTTCAACTTCCCTGCGTTTCTAAATTTCCTAAGATAAGGTCAGGCTCAGGTTGGGGTCCACACTGCCCTGCGAGGTCTCCTTAGAAACACAGAACACAAAATGACGGGCCCGCACTGCGGTCGGAGGGCAAACAGATGCTCAGTGCCGAGCTGACATCAGGCTTAGAGTGAATTTAAAAGACCTCAGGACGCCTGGGGGGCTCAGTCAGTTGAGTGTCTGGCTCTTGATTTCCACTCAGGTCATGATCTCAAGGTTTGTGAGGTCGAGCCCCGCCTCGGGCTCTGTGCTGACGGCGTGGAGCCTGCTTGGGATTTTCTCTCTCTCTCCTTCTCTATCTTTCTGCCCCATCTCACTCTCTCTTGTTCAAAATAAATAAACTTAAAAAAAAAGAATTTTAAAGACCTAAAAGTCCCCAAAGGAAGAATCTTGAAATTCCTGGGGTTATTGTCCCCAGAGGAGCAAACGAGGGGTGTCATGTGATGGAGAGGACATGTTGGGGCTGGCAGGCTCCCCTTCCCCCTGTCCTTCCCCTCTCAGGCAGACCCGAGGCGGGCAGGGAGGCAGCTCCCTGGCAATCCGTGCCCGCAGGAAGAACACACGAGATTGGGGCGAGGGCACCCAGCAGAGGCTAGAGGGGCCCAAGTTCCGTCCAGAGGGTGCATCGGGGTGGCGGCGCCCTAGAGACGCGAGCAGATTTGGCAAAACAGGGGAGACCCTCCGATATGGAGGCTGAGTCGGTCCCGGTCAGAGAAGGAGAGACAAACATGAATAGGGGACATTGGAGGCACCCAGTGTGTCTGGCCTGGCCTTGGGGGGTCCCACGCGGAGGTGAGCCCCTGGTTTTCACCGTGCAGAGAGGAAGAGCAGCAACGGAGGCCGTCCAGCCGCACCCCGGACAGGACGGGAGCAGGGTCGCCCCATGCCAAGCGTGCACCTGCAGCCGGGCCCCTTGCAGAAACAGCTGATTCCAGGGCCGGGCCCGGGAATGCGCTCCGGGCGCCGGAGCACCTGCGGGCGTCACAAAGCAGGAAAACGCTCGGAGATCGCGGGGAGGAGTTACAGGGCGGGGAAGCCAGCTGGAAGGGGCTCCACCGGCTAAATCTCAGGACTCCAGCATCCGAGCAAAGGAGGATGGCGGCAAATTGTGGCTCGCTGAGTACAGCAATTGTCACCGACACAAATAAATAAAGGCGCTCTGTTTCTGTTTAATGCCAACGAAAAAGATGCAGAATGAGTTTCGGAAAAAGAGGACCCCCCCTCCACCCGCCACGGCAGATGTCATGGTCGTAATTGATTCTGGCCAGGAACATGGAGGGGGGGAGGGGAGCAAAGCAGCGGGATGAAGAATGAGAATTTGAAGTGTCTCGGCAGGGGGGAGGGCACCTGGGGGGCGCAGTCACTTAAACATCAGACTATGGATTTCGGCTCAGGTCATGATCTCATGGTTCGTGAGCTCGAGCCCTGCCTTGGCCTCTGCGCCGACAGTGAGGAGCCTGCTCGGGATTCTCTGTACCCCGCCCCCCACCCGGCCCCGTCTCTTCCTCTGCTCCTCTTCCCGCTCCAGCTCTCTCTCTGTTTCAAAAATAAATAAACATTTTTAAAAATCGAAAAAAAATACCCCATAAGAATCACACCATTTGCACGGCATGAAAAGATTTTGTCTCGGCTTCGGAGCTGGCTGCAAATGCACCTCCCGGGCACAGCCGGGGGCTCCCACTGTCCCCGGTCCCCCCACCGGGCGAGGTAAACAGGCTCCGTGCCCTGGAACACGCATGGTGACTGCGTGATCAGATTCGACATCTCGGCCTCACTGGCCGGGATCCCTTTAATGGTCATGAGTTACAAGGAATTTACTGCTGTTTAACTGAAATCTGCTCGGCGTGGGGGCTCAGTCGTTTAAGCATCCGAACCCGGCTCTGGTCATGATCTCGCAGTTCGTGAGTTCAAGCCCCATGTCCGGCTCTGTGCTGACGGCTCAGAGCCTGGAGCCTGCTACGGATTCTGTGTCTCCGTCTCTCTCTGCCCCTCCCCTGCTCACACTCTGTTTCCTTCTCTCTCTCAATAATAAATAAACAATAAAGAAAAAGAAAATGAAATCTGCTCTCTAGCCACACGGTCGGGAGTGTCCCCGGACAGGCCCCCGAGCCCCTGCTGCGGCCGGGTCGGCACCACACAGGTGATCAAAGGGACAGCACGCGCGGGGTGCTCACCCACGCTGACTGCAGATCGATAACAGACACAAGACAAGAAAGTCGATACTTGCCCGGTGCGAGGAGACAAAATTGGTTGAGACAGATATTTTATAGACTTCGTCAAACAAAAGAAAGTTTTTAAAAGGCTTACTTAATCTTTTTCCAATCTGAGAGCCCGTTCTCAAACAGGCCCACATGTACTGTAATATTCTATCTTGTTAAATCCGTATTTCAGATGGTTGTTTATATGGCTGCCCTTAAGACAGAGGAGTTCTTTCTGAGCATCTGCGTGCGTGCGTGCGAGAGAAAAGACACAGGAGCTCTGCCCGATCGATACCGCCTTAGCACCTATTATGTGCGAAGCATGTACTGAGTGCAGCGGGCGGAAATTACCGCGGGACTCGAGAAGCACGGGTAAAATCTCCCAAGTAACTGAGCAGCTGGTTCTGCTGCTTCCTGTTGGGCTTGTTTTGGGGCGATGAGCACCAAGGACAGGAGACGGGGAATCTGGGGAAAAGAGAAACAGCGGGTTGCGGAGAAGCATGTCGCAGGAAGGAATTAATTATTCCCTGAACAAGGCAGTGAGGACGGACTCCCCCCGTATCTGGATCGTGGGGATGGTCCCACGACACCATGGCTTTGCCAAAATTTACTGAGTGGGTTTTCCTGTACGCGATTTCAAAGATAAAGAATTGAAGAGAAAAAAGGGCAAAGAGGAGGGAGGGGAAGAAATTTCCGAAGGGTGCGTCCAGGGGTGTAAAGAAGAATATTTTCGGGGGCCCGCCTGGCTCAGTCAATAGAGGGTGTGACTCTTGTTTTTGAGGTTGTGAGTCTGAGCTCCATACTGCATGTAGAGATTACTCAAAAATGAAATCTTTAAAAAGAAAGAATATTTTGGAGAAGAAAGGCAAATACGAATCAACAATAGGTATATTTAGGGAATCAGCATAAAGAGAATTTTCAGGGACCGCCCGGCTGGCTCAGTCGGTGGAGTGTGTGACTCCTGATCGCAGGGCTGTAAGTTCGAGCCCCCCATTGTGTGTAGAGATTACTTTAAAATCTTTAGGGGCACCTGGGTGGCTCCGTCAGTTAAGCGGCCGACTTCGGCTCAGGTCATGATCTCACAGCTCCTGAGTTCGAGCCCTGCGTCAGGCTCTGTGCTGACAGCTCGGAGCCTGGGGCCTGCTTTGGATTCTGTGTCTCCCTCCCTCTCTGCCCCTCCCCTGCTCATACTCTCTCTGAAAAATACGCATTAAAAATTTTTTCAAAGAAGAATTTCTAGAAGTTGCGCTGTGATTAAATATCTACCATATCATTAAAAAGAGAGAAGGGCTAAAATACAGAAATGCTTATTTTCCAAACGTACCAAAGCACGTGGATTCAGTGCAGTGAAAGTGACACGGACAAGTCCTCACCTTTGCATGGTTTTTGTGCTATGTGTCCTTTGTTCTCAGGGTTATTGCATTATCCGATCCAAACAGAAACAGTGTGAGAGAGTTGGGGAAGAAATTTCTATTTCGCCGAACAGAAGGGTGAGTTCCAGCCCGAGTGACTCGTCCGGCCTGCCCCGACCGTAGCGGCCAAATTCAACCCACGCACGGGCCGCTCACCCGACCCGGGCTGCTCCCACTGCACTCAGGGCCTACAGGAGAAACTGTATGCTGGAAACCTTTTCTTAATGTTTATGTATTTATTTTGAGAGAGAAGAAGAGTGAGGAGGGGGTGGGCAGGGAGAGAGGGAGAGAGAGAATCCCAGCAGGCTCTGCACTGTGAGAGCAGAGCCCAATGAGGGGCTCGATCTCAGGAACCGTGAGATCATGACCCGAGCCAACACCAAGAGTCGGACGCTTAACTACCTGAGCCCCCCAGGCGCCCCCGGAAGGAAGAGTTTTACAACAGAAGTTAGGCAGCCACAGAAGTAATGGTTCTGGGGAAACGGACACCCATTAAGCTCGGTATCATTAGTTGGGGTAACTCCTGTTACGAAGCGGCACAGGCAAGAAAATTCTCAATCTGAGTTAAGGCTCAGGGCATGGCGGCATATCCCATTCCTCTGACAGTCCCCTCTCTCCAGGGTGGAGGACAGGCAAGGGGACAGAAACCAGACAGAAGCCACGGGAAGAGGGACGCCCGGGCAGGCGAGAGGGACCAGCCAGGACAGGCTGCCACCGAGTCAGGGGGTGGGAAGGCGGGCCCCCCAGCCTGACCCCGGCCCCAGAGCCGTCCACGGGTGCCAAGGCCCCAGGGGGACTCCCCATCCAGGAGGGCAGCAGGAGCCCAGGACGCAGGAAGCCCGCCCAGCACCACCCAGCCCTCCGGCCCTTCTGCGGCTCCCTGGGCATCGCATGGGCATTTTGGGCTGTGCCCCTTCCAGCTGTGGCTCTCTGGGCCACCGGGGGGACACATTCCCCCAGGGCGGGGGATCGCAGTGGTCCGTGGTCCCGGGTGCTGGGGAACTCCCCTCTGGGGGCCGACCCAGGGGGCCGTCATCGCCACCCAGGGTGTAGGAAACTACGAAGACCTCAGGTTGCGCTCCCACTGAACCCCGTCAGAAGTCGGACATTCCTGATATGGAAGACGCGGTCGGCCTCCGCATCGTATGTCTGCTGGCCCGCGGTGACAGAGGCCACCTCGCTGGCCCCTCAGGCTCCACAAGTGGCAGCTTTCTGTGGCCCGTGGAAGTCAATTTCCTGTTGATTCGTCCAGCTTTTACTAAAACCACCCTTGTAAAGGAAACAAGTGGCTTAAAACAGATTGCGGCAGTTAAAAGGAGCATACATGAATCCAGGGCTGTGGCTGGAAATGCAGCCAGACCTGATCACTTGACAGAAAGGAAGGAGGGGTGAGGGTGGGAGGGAGGGAGGGGAGAAAGGAGAGGGAAGGGAAGGGAGGCGTGAAGGCAGACAGGGAAAGGAGAAGAGAGGATGAGGACGGGGAGAGGGGTAAGGAGAAGGAGGGAGGGGGTAGGAGAAAAAGATGGGAGGGAGAGAGGGCAGGGGAGGAGGGAGGGGAGAAGGGAGAGATGAGGGGAGGGAGAGAGGGGAGGGGAGTGGAGGGACAGGAGAGGGGAAGAGGGAGGAAGGGAGGGAGAAGAGAGGAGGAAAGGAGGTAGGGAAGGAGGACTGGGCTGGGGAAAGGGAGGAGGGAGGGGTGAGGGGAGAGAGGGAGGGTGACAAGGAGGAGGGAGGGGAGGAGGAAAGTAGGGTGGGGAGGATGGAGGGGAGAAGAGAGGGGTAAAGGGAGAGAGGGAGGGGAGAAAGGAATGGTGAGGGGAGAGAAAGGGGTGGGGAGAAAGAGGGAGGGGAGGGAGAGGGAGAGAGGGAGGAGGGGAAGGAGAGGGAGGGGAGGAAGAGGGGAGGGAGAGGGAGAGGGAGAGGAGGAGAAGGGATGGGAGGGAGAGGGAGGGGAGGAGGAGGGAGGGGAAGGAGAGGGAGGGGGAGGAGGGAGGGGAAGGAGAGGGAGGGGGAGGAGGGGAGGGGAGGAAGAGGGGGAGGAGGGAGGGGAGGGAGAGGGGGAGGAGGGAGGGGAGGGAGAGGGAGAGGGGGAGGAGGGAGGGGAGGGGAGGGAGAGGGACGAGGGGAGGGAGAGAAATACGACGAGGAACTTGGCGGTATCTCCTCTACCCCGCGGTTATTACCGAGCCTTCCCCGAAGCGTGCATTCTGCCCGAGGTACCGCCTGCGAAACAGCCAATGATGCATCGGAAAGCTAGGCGTCCACGCGGAACGTCGAGGCCCCTCGCCACTTCTCCCCGTGACATCCACATTCCTCAAACAGCGAGGCCGGCGCTCCACAAAACGCAGCTCTACCCGACGGCGACGAGCGCAGGACGTGCCGGCTCTCCTACGCGACGAGCAACCGACGAGAGGCCACCTCCCCGAAGCTCCCGTGAGCCCACGAGTGGACAGGTGCTGGCCGTGACCGCGCGGTATTTCATCCCTAAGCGGGTTTGGCCCAAGGCGGGCCACATCCCCTCTGCTCGGCGTAGAGAATCGGCAGAGCCCGTGGACCGGCCTCTGCGAACGAGACCCCGGGCGTCTGGGAAACCCCCAAGGGCGGCCACAGACGTGACAGCCACCTTACGAAGCAAAGGAAATTACTTCCAGTAAATCTTCTCCCCGTGCTCATGTGCAACCAACAGATGCTTTTCTTTAAAATAAAAGCAGTTAGGGAAAACCAAAAAGAAAAAAAAAATAGAACGATAGAAATTATTTTCTTATTCCTTTAAAAAAAATTTTTTAAGATTTATTTATTCGTTTTTGAGAGAGACAGAGCACAAGCGGCGAGGGGCAGAGAGAGAGGGAGACACAGAACCCGAAGCAGGCTCCAGGCTCCGAGCTGTCGGCACAGAGCCCCTCGGATCACGACCTGAGCCACGCTGGCACCTCTCTTTTCCCATTTCAACTCTGGAGGGTGCTGCCTCTGGGAGTGTGCAGAAGCGGTGACTGCCGAGTTCCCGACCAGCACCGGTACCGGCCCGCGGGCATGGCAGCGGGCACCCTTCCCCGGGGCACGGATACGACGTCCTTCCACGTCATCCCGAAACCAAGACAACGATTTCACTCTGTTTCCTCAGGCAGGAGGAAGCTTTCCCATTTCTGACTGGCTCGCCGCGAGCAGGACGTGTTATTGGGAAGCCCCGGAATGACCAAGCAGGCCATTTCCAAGGTCAAAACCCCAGTCTCACGAGCTGAGTGATTTATCCCCGGCCCTAGATATCGGTAGGGAGAAGGATCCGGATTAGAACCTACGGGGCAGAGCGCACACCCTTTCCGCTACGATGCTCTATTCCCAGAAGCTGGAGGTCTCTTTGGAAGTGTTCTGCTCATGGTTCATTCAGAAAATATTTAGCAAGCAGACACTTGTGCCGGGGACCGCTCTGGGGACCGCGCTGGGGACCGCTGGCAAGCAAGGGGGGAGAAGAAAATGCACTCATCTCCACAAACGCACCATCACGGGTGACGCTTAGGCTGTTCCTTGTCCGTGCACCTGCTCTGCTCAGGACAGGGGACGGTTAGTGGCTCAGGGGAGAGACACAACACCCCCCACGAAGTCATGGGGGCATTTAGGAACTTTGACTCGTCAGAAAACCTATGTCTAGTGCTTTCACTGTTGAGCTGTGTGATCTGGGGTAAAGAAGTTAGCCTCTCTGAGCCTCACCCTCGGTACAGGAATAATAAGTTACAGTATTTGGTGGCAGGGGAATCAAATACGCACTACGTAATAAAAACCCTTAAAGTGTGGTACATCCTGGGGGCGCCTGGGGGGCTCAGGTGGTTGAGCGTCCGACTTCGGCTCAGGTCATGATCTCACGGTTTGCGAGTTCGAGCCCCGCGTCGGGCTCGCTGCTGTCAGCTCAGAGCCCACTTCGGTCCTCTGTTCCCCTTTCTCTGCCCCCCCAACTCGTGCTCTCTCAAAAATAAATAAAAACGCTGAAAACAATATATGGCAAATCTTCTTAGGTTTTACAATCTTTTATGGCCATTTTATTCCAGACGAAGGTTGACACGGCCACGGTCCACACCGGTCCACCCGCACCCGGCCGCTGTTTCTCTCACGTCACTAACCCAGCGATGTGCCCTCAGTCCCCGAATCCATTCCAAAACACAGCCCGAAGTTCAAGACCTGACATTCTTTTCCTCTTTCTTCAGTGTGCTTATTTATTTGGGGGCGGGGGGAGGTGGGGGGGTGGGCAGAGGGAGAGAGAGAATCCCAAGCAGGCCACGTGCTCACACAGAGCCTGACACTGGGCTCGATCCCAGGACACTGGGATCATAAGCGGAGCTGAAATCAGGAGTCGGACGCTCAGCCGACCGAGCCCCCAGGCGGCCCAGGCTCCGACATTCTAAAAGTCGCGATCGTTTCGTTCTCATGGTTCCGCGAGATCTCCAATAGCGTTTCCGACTCCGAGCGCTGACTGCGAACCAACAAACCTCAGGGCCTCCATGACTGTTCCTGACTTGGAAGACACGGGGCTCCGACGCTGTGCCCGGATTTTCCCTCCGCGGCACTGGATTCTCGTGCCAAATCTGCAGCGCTTTCCACCGATCATAAGGATGCGAAATCACAACTCCGCGGGGCTCGGCCCGCCTCCGGCCCCCACGCGGGGCCTCCGTTGGGTGTGGCTCCTCCTGGAGGAAATGCCTCGCTCCGCCTCCCGCCGGCCGCACAGCACAGAGAAACTGCACTGATTGGTGGAGGTCACCCCGCTCGGTCCCCAGTGACAGGGAAGCGTGACTGGGGGGCAGCACGGGGCTCGCCGGGGACCCTGACCTTCTGCACATCTGCTCGCCCAGCGCGGGGCAGTGGGCTCCCGAACGGAAGCAGGTCCACGGAGAAAGGCAAGGGCGTCTCCAGGTGAGGAGACACGGCCAGCCAACCTCCGACGACTGACAAACGATCACACATCTAACGACTCCAGAGTCAAGGCATCAAAGCTCTCACATCCAAAACTGCCGATTTCCCCTAATGAACGATGGGGAGGGGCGCCTGGGGGGCCGACTTCGGCTCAGGTCATGATCTCACCGTCTGTGAGTTCGAGCCCCATGTCGGGCTCTGTGCTGATGGCTCGGAGCCTGGAGCCTGCTTCCGATTCTGTGTCTCCCTCTCTCTCTGCCTTTCCCTTGCTCACACTATGTCTCTATGTCTCTCAAAAAATAAAATAAAAAAAAAGAAAAAGAACGATAGGGAGATGGCCCAAGGGGCGTGCTACGGCCCGCACTGGCTTACACCGTGTCAGGCACCGACCAGAACCTGGAAATCACAAAACCAGGTCGTGGTCTCCGTCACCCACCCTCCCCGCTGCCTCACCCGCACCTCACCACTACCGCAGGGTGGCTGACCAAACGGAATGAGTTAACAGCACGCGTGACCACCTGCACGTACCTCTTCCAACGTGGCGTCTGAAATCCCGAAGCCCGTCAGGTGCAGAGGGCGGAGGTTCTGCTCGAGCGCCTGGAACAGCCCTTTGAAGCAGGCCCGGTCGGCGTCCTTGGGAATGCCGTAGACCAGCTCGGCCCCGCGGCCGTCTTTGAGGAAGGCTTGGGGGACGTAAGTCTGGATCAGAGACGTGGCACGGGCGACATGCTTCAGGTCATCGGCCTCCAGAGCAGAAGGCTGGCCGTGCCACGGAGGAAGCGAGAGAACAGCAAGGAACGTTAGTCCCGAGTCACCAAATCTGCCTCGACTGATGGCACTTCTGAACTTCCAAGTCAAAGCATCGAAATCGAGAAACGCCATTTAAGCCGCAGGCATTTCGAGGACACGGTGTACTTCCTCTTTTTATTTCATTTTTGAAGCTTATTTTATTTTATTTTAGAGAGAGAGAGAGGGCAGGCGGGGAGGGAGAGAATCCCAAGCAGGCTCCATGCTGTCAGCACAGAGCCCGACACGGGGCTTGAACTCACAAACCGTAAGATCATGAGCTGAGCAGAAACCGAGAGTTGGAGGTTTAACTGCCCGAGCCCCCCAGGTGCCCCTGTACTTCTTCCTTTTTAAAAATAAATCTCTGGCGGTAATTCCAGCACCAGGAGACCAGAACACCCATCTTGGTCACGGTCTCCAGGCACGCCAGGCAGGCCTGGGAAGGGCTATACCCCCCTGTGCCCCCGGAGCCTGGGGACAATCTTAGCAAGGGGACTACAGGATACAGGGCTGGGTCTTTTCTTCTTTTCTTTTTTTTCTTTTAGTGTTTATTTATTTTTGAGACAGAGAGAGAGCGTGAGTGGGGAAGGGGCAGAGAGAGAGGGAGACAAGAATCCGAAGCAGGCTCCAGGCTCTGAGCTGTCAGCGCAGAGCCTGATACAGGGTTGAAACCCACGAACCGTGAGATCGTGACCTGAGCCAAAGTTGGCCGCCCAACCAACTGAGCCCCCCAGGCGCCCCGTGGCACTGGGTCTTCTTAAAGGGGACACAAGGATCCAACAGGGAGGAAAGGAGGCACCTTGGGACAGCAAGATACTTCCCCCAAGTCAGAGAGGAAGCAGGAACCTGACTCAGGGCCCACACCCCCTGCATCCCAGCCCCATCACCTCCTCAGCCCGGCCCCGGGTGACGGGACCGCTGAAGTGTACTTTTTACCCCGCTGGTCCCTCACTGCATGAGCAGAAAGCTTTAGCCCCCGAAATGGACGGTCACTGTCAGAAAACTACTTCTGGGGCGCCTGGGGGGCTCCGTCAGTTAACCGTCCGACTTCAGCTCAGGTCAGGATCTTGCGGTTTATGGGACTGAGCCCCGCGTCGGGCTCCGTGCTGATGGCTCAGAGCCTGGAGCCTGCTTCGGATTCTGGGTCTCCCTCTCTCTCTGCCCCCGCTCATGCTCTCTCTCTCTCTTCTCTCAAAACTAAATAAACATTAAAAAAGGGAGGAAGAGGAGGAGGAGAAGGAGAAGGAGAAAAAGAAGAAGAAGAAGAGGAAAAACACTTGTAGGCCATCTGGGCCATGACACTGCCTGGCCAGACCCAGCAGATGCTGTTCCCAATCAGGTGCTTTTGAGCCTCATCTGATGCCTCCGCCAGTGCAAATGCACTGGGGTCACAGGGGCTAATTGCCCCACTCAGCCCTGGGGGAGTTCTTCTGACACCCGCTGGGCACAGAGGCTTCCGCTCAGTTCCCGATGCCCTCTCCAGTCCACCCATAACACGGCAGGGCCCTGGGTGGGGCTGTCAGGAAACGCTGCCTGCGGCTCAGTACCCCCACTTCCCTGACCGCCAGGAGTTGACAGCAGCCCCTACCCTGCCGGCTCCCGAGCCCACTGCACACACACCATCGTCACCGTGTTCTTTTCTTTCTCGGGTCACCCTTTCCTCCACGTGTACCGAGACCCCCTCACGCCTCCTTGGGTACTACAGCAGCCTTACGGGCAGCGCTAGGCTCGGAACCAATATGCGGTGAGCTGACCAGAATCCAAGGATGAAACGTCATCACGGAGCTGCCGAGTCTGCCTCCTGCGCCCCACACGGGAAGGGCCTCTCCCCCACGTACCGGGCCACTGTGCTCCGTACCTGCTTGGTGAGCGTCAGGCTGAGCCCTTGGCCGTAGGCCTCGGTCAGGCAGAAGGGGGGCCCGCAGCAACGGAGCCGGCCGTGCTGGAGGAGGGCCACGCGGTCGCTGAGCGCCTCCGCCTCGTCCAGGTGGTGGGTCGTGAAGATGACCGTCCGACCTGCGACCCGAGACAGCAGCGTCAGAACCGGCACCTCAAAGGCCCCCGGGGGATCCCGGACACGACTTAAAACCAACCGCTAATTTTTAAAATTTTTGTTATTAATGTTCATTTATTTTTGAGACAGAGACAGACTATGAGCAGGAGAGGGGCAGAGAGGGGGGAGACACAGAATCCGAAGCAGGCTCCAGGCTCTGAGCCGTCAGCACAGAGCCCGACGCGGGGCTCGAACCCATGAACTGCGAGATCATGACCTGAGCCTAAGTCAGAAGCTCAACCAACTGAGCCACCCAGGTGTCCCAATTTGATAGGTTTTAATAAAGCAGAAAGATGAAAAGACTAGTCTCCCCAATTCATTTAAAAAAAAGAAAAAGAAAAGAAAGAAAGAAAAAAGCAACCAAAAGGAAATCATGGAACGCAGACCCAAGACAGCAGGTGGGTTCCGTGACCACCTTCACCAAAGCTGTGTCCCAGAGATCAAGGCCAACCTCCCTTACGAAGGTCCTTCGAGGTTACGAAAAGGTGCTCAGTCCCTGATCTGGGGTTCAGGGCCAGCTAGGCTCTGGGGTTAGTGCACCCTCCAGTTAGGGTGATGCATTCCCAACATCACAAAACAGCCTAAATGTAAAAGTCAGACGGCACTTACATTCCAAAAAACTAAAAGTATATTAAGTCCAGAGATATTGACCCAAGATGGCCTCTCAGGGGATAAGAAGACTCAAGATGCACCCCCAAACCTCAACGCATTCCTTGAGAAGACGCTTCTGTCCTGTCTCTCCTGGAGTCCGACGGTATGTTCCACGCCCTCCCCTCCGAAAGCGGTCTCCCCCAGCCCCAGCTCCTCCGGTCTGTCTTCATAACAGCAACGACGGGCTCACGGATGGGCACCCACGGACCAGATACCGAGCCACACGCTTCTGTCCACAGTACTCTTGCTTCTCCCCAAACGCTACGGGCAGAAACACTCACGCGCAGGAATGTGGCCACTGCTCCGGGCCTCGCACAGTGAGAGGGAGTGGAATTTGGTAGTCACTTGCTAAATTGTTCTGCGTCTTGTCTCCTCACTCATTCCGGGAGAGGCCTCCTGAACCAGCCCCGGGAGCGGGGACACGCAGATACAGCCCCAGGCCAACGAGCCCCGCACGCACTGTGTGCAGGTGGAAAAGCCGCTTTCGACTCGGCAGGGAACATCAGTTTCGTCCAGTCCTGAGATCTGCCTCACGCGGCGACGCTGCAGTCACCGGGGGTCTGGGGCTCTTTCCAGAACCAGCGATCAGTGCTGATTCCCGAGCACATCTTTCCCTAGAGGGACCGCCTGTCTCATCTGCTTCCTCTACCGTCTTGAGTCAGCGCAGGGCCTGTTCAAAGGGGCCCTCCTCCGGAGACGAAACAGCCCTCTTGGGTCTCCGTTTTGGAGACAGAAATCACCGCTCCCCGACTGAGGACAGTGAAAACACAACTTACAAGGCTACGACAATGGGATTTTACACATACTATTGCGTTCGTGACTGGAGCCTGGAAGATTCCAGCTCTGGCTGCACAGGCAGGAGAACGGCAGCCCTGCTGTCTGGTGCAGACCGCGGCTCACGCGTCCAGGGACGAGGGACGCCGCGCTGGCCGGCTGTTCGTCCATCTAATGCATCAGCCCCAGCGCAGGGGCGGCAGGGAAATTACTTAGTGCGGCTTCGCTTAGCTTTCTCTCAGGGCGCCTGGGGGCCTCAGTCGATTAAGTGGCCGACTTCGGCTCAGGTCATGATCTCACAGTTTGTGAGTTCGAGCCCCACGTCAGGCTCTGTGCTGACGGCTCAGAGCCTGGAGCCTGCTTCGGATTCTGTGTCTTCCTCTCTCTCTTCCCCTTCCCCTGCTCATGCTCTGTCTCTCTCTTAACAATAAATGAATATTAAATAAATAAATTAGCTTTATCTCGGTTTCCTCCTTCCCGTAAGTGGGGCTCGGGGTCTCTGGAGGTTCAAGAGCTGCCATTTTTTGGGCAAGGCTCAGGATCCCTGCGCTGTGGTCTCAGAATGATGCCCTTTAGAGCTTAGGCGAGGCCCCGAGGCGGTCAGGTCAGAGCGCAGAGCGTTCCCGGCTCTCCGGGCCTCGGCCCTGGCTTCCCACTGCACCCCGCGGTCAGAGTCCCCGGCAGACCGTGTCTCCCCCTCGGTGCCGAAGCCTGGCGCCCGGGAATGTGCGGACGCCGACCGGGGGCGCCTCCCTGGGCCCAGCGCTCTGCTCGGCCCCCAGGTCGGCGTGAGGCTGCAGGAGGTCGGATGCGCCCAAGCCGCGGACACAGCCTCACTTTCCTGGCGCAGCTGCACCCCCGCCCCCTTCCAGGCCGATGCCCAGAAACGGACAGAGCGCCACGTCTGCTCGTCCTGTTTTCCGGCTCCCTCTCTGCCTTCCACATCCACCTCCCCCTACGTTCCTGTAACAGAAAGGCCCAGGGTCGGTTATTCGTGTCTCCTTAGTGCCACCCCCCTCCCTGAGCCCAGACCCGCGACGAAGCATCTTTTCCTCCCGAGGAGACAGGAAGGCGTGGGTCCTCTGGGCTCAGCCCTCCGAGTGCTAAGAAGCATGGGGCTTCTTTCTGGTTCTTTCTGTATCCGTTTTTACGTTGATTTATTTAAGAGAGAGCACAAGCAAGTAGGGGAGGGGCAGAGAGAGAGGGAGACAGAGAATCCCAAGCAGGCTCCGCATTGTCAGCACAGATCCCGACACGGGACTCAAACCCACGAACTGTGAGACTATGACCTGAGCCGAAGTGGGAGGCCTCCCCGGCGGAGCCCCCTGGGCGCCCCTCTCTGTGTATTTCTTAAGCAGCAAATCCCAATCTCCTCCAGGGAGGCGGAGGCTCAGGTCAAGTCAGAAGGTTCCGTGCTCGAGAGAGAAGAGAGAAAAGCAAACCGGTGTTTCTCCCGACTCCGTAGTAAGAAGACGGGTCACCCTGGCCCCAGTGCTTCCTTCCGGATTAGGGCGTTTCTGTATGCGACACCCGCGGCCACGCGTCCAGGCTGTCAGGGTCACAGGAAGAGTCTCAAGCAGGGAGTGAGTATCTGTCCCTCCCACGCCCTCACTTGGAAACCCAGGACTAAACAGGTGCCACAGGGGACCCTCCGCCCAGAGCCCCCGGCCACCCGGCCTCCTCTGCAGCTGGGAGCAAACCCGCGCCCGTCTCTGCGTGCCCTCACCTGAGGAAACGGGGGCTCGCCCCACCGTACAGCTAGAAGCTGCTCTCGCCATCTATGACTCCACAACGGCACACAATTCAGAGGAGTTCAATTTTCGTTTTAAAGAGAGAGCGAGCAGTAGGGGAGAAGAAGAGGGGGAGAGAGAGGATCCCAAGCAGGCTTCATGCCCAACGTGGAGCCCAACTCGGGGCTCAAGCCCACAGTCTGAGATCACGGCCTGAGCCAAAATCAAGAGTCGGTCGCTCAACCGACCGAGTGCCCCGGGCGCCCCGAGATGAGTACAATTTTCACTGAAATCATATACGACCTGCGTTGACGACGCCATCGCCAAGTCGGCTTGGGAGATCAGACACAACGGAAGAGACGCCGGGTCACAGATAGGTGTCTCAAGGCTCTCGTGACAACAGCTTCTTCTGGAAGAGGTTGCGTGTCCCCCCGGGGGGACGACCGGCTCCTCAGGGAAGAAGGCCTCCCTCCCGCTCCTCCCTGGAGACAGCGCCCCATTCCTACCTTCTCGGTACTTGAGGAGGACGTCCCAGATGCCGCGGCGGGAGCAGGGGTCCACCCCGCTGGTCGGCTCGTCCAGCACCACGGTCCCCGAGGCGCCCATGAAAGCGATGCCGATGGACAGCTTCCTCTTGGTGCCGCCGGAGAGCAGGCGGGTGGGCGTGTGCCGGTGCCGCGTCAAGTCCACGTCCCGCAGGGTTCTGAAACGAGAGCAGAGCCCTCGCTCTCCCCCTCTTCAGACGGCACCCCACAAACAAGGACGAATGAGGCCCAGAAACCACCTGCGCTCCCGAGTGCAGACACGGCGGCACCGGCCTGCCCGCGGCTACGGGGACATGACACCCACGGCCCCGTGCGAGGCCTGCCCAGAGGGGCCCATTGAGCACTGTCTTTGGAAAGTACAAATCTCCTCTCTGGACGAGGCCTCTCTCCTCATGTCACCCAGGCCCTCCGCCCTGGGGCCGGCATTTCCTCAGGACGCCCCGGAGCGTGGGCTGCTGGGGTCCGAAGGAGCCACGTGGGGGCCCGGCTCCTTCGCGCACCACAGGGTGGTCTGGGGAGGGCCCGAGTCGGGGCCCCCTGCCCCCCGTCAGTATCCACCGCCCCCCTGACTCAGGAATCGGGAAGGGCCCGAGAAGCGTCACGAGCATGAACCGTCAGAGTCCACCGTCGGAGTCCAGAGTCGGCCCTCGAGTCTCCCACGGGGCTCCGGATCGCAGACGCCCGGCGCACGGAACCCCTCACCCTGCAAAGCGAGCGCCACCTCCTTCTGCGGCTCTCCTCTTTCCCGCTCCGCTACGGCGCCCGGTCAACCTGGGAGACACTCGCCCCCTCCTCACCCTCTTCCACCCCATCCCTTGTTCCCCAAGCCCGGCCCCCCGTCCAAGGGCTCCCTGCCCGCTGCGAGCATCCTTCTCACTCCCAGCTCACCGGCACGCAGTCGGACAGGCGGCCGGGCGCCAGAGGCATCATAAGGGTTCCACACGGCTGAGCAAGAGCCATCCAGTCCCAGAGAGTTCCAGAAGCCTCAGTAAAGAGACTCGGGGGAAACCCCAAGGACTGCTTGCCGGATCCTTACGTGAAGGGGTCCTGTCCGCGTCATTTCTAAACTTTCCCTCCTGGCCCGGAAAGAGCCCACGCAGCTCCCCGGGGCAGGACACACTTTATGTTAGAGCTAGCGTCACAGAGCATTTTCGGCTGATAACCGTCTAGACCGTCCGCCGCCAGTTAGACGTGGCCCACCCACACGGCCCCAGCTGGGTGATTCCAATATAGCAGAGAAGGTGACTCTGTTACAATCCAACTCGGGCACACTGGCCAGAGATCAATCCGCTCAGGAAACAAGGAGAAAACGGCGCCACTGAGAAGTCAGGTGTCCCCAAGCGGGTCTTCTGGAGAACGTTTTCACGGTCAGCCCCAACCCTCCGTCATCTTGACCTGAGCCTGAATCCATCCACTCACGGCCAGCTGCACCGCGACCCTGTCGTGTCCGGAAACCACAGCCCCCCAGAGGTCGCCGCCCCGCAGCCCCCTCTGTCCACCACATCCTCTCCCCAGTCGTCCCGGCCTCTGGTAGTCACTCGACCCCACACCGCTCAGCCACCCGCTGTCCCCCACTCATGCGAGGCCCTCCCTCCCTCCAAAAGTGATGTCCCCTGGGGCGCCTGGGTGCCTCTGTCGGTTGAGCATCCGACTCTTGATCTCGGCTCAGGTCATGACCCCAGGGTTGTGGGTTCGAGCACTGCGTCGGGCTCTGCGCTAACGGTGTGGAGCCTGCTTGGGATTCTTCCTGTCTCTCTCTCTCTCTCTCTCTCTCTCTCTCTCTCTGCCCCCTCCTCCCACCCTCAAAGTAAGGAAACAGTAACACTTTAACTGTAAAGGCCCGTGCTTGACCGTCCCATCGACTTCCTCCTCATCGCATTCCTAACACTACTTCTGCCGAGGTCGCCCCTGACCTCCACACCCAAAACTGCCCCTCGGCCTCGGTGGCCCTGAGCCTCCCCGGCACCAGGTGCACCTGACCCCCCCTCCGCGGCGGACGTGTCTTCTCCTTCCCAGCCCGTCCCTCCGTCCCACCCCCTTGGCTGCCCTGCTCACCTGTCCCCTGTCTCCACACTGTGTGCAGTCACCTGCCCAGCACCCAGTCCTCTCTCCGCCCTGGTCTGCCTGCACACAAGACCTGGACAGCCTCATCACCCTCGAACACCCGGAGTCCCACGGTGCGCCCCGAAACTCCAAGAACCAAGGTAACCCCCTAGCGAGGACTCTCCGAATGAAGTCCTGATAAAGTTCCTCTTCCGACTTCTCTGGTCGTCTCCAGGCCAGATGAAGGGCAAAACAGTCACGTCCTGACAGCCCGACCGACACGCACCGAAGACTCTCCCAGGGACCCCAGCTCCCCTGACCGACACTGCAGAAACCCTGCGCGTCAAGGATGCCGGCGGCGGGGGGCGGGGGGGGTGCTGCTGGGCCCAGTCCAGGGTGTGCTGGCTCCTAACCCCCGTCCTTGTTTTCGCTCCCTCTAATCGGGAACCGCTGTCCTAAAACACGATCTCGCCCAGATCGCTTCTGTGCAACTCGGCCTCATGGGTAGGTAACACGCAACAAACGGACAACCATCAAGGTCGCCCACCTCCAAAAAAAAAGCCCGAGTAGCACCTGATTTAAACCCGATCGTCGTGGCCACAGAGTCCGCTGCAGCCCCGGGTACGCGCAATTCTGTAAGATCAGAGTAGGTGCTGACCTGGGGCGGAGGTTGGACGGACCCAGTTTGCCTCGCGAGGCGCCTGCTCAAATTCAAGGCTTGCCGCGCACGAAGCCAACGCTCTCCCCGCACGTCCGAGCCTGCACGGTCGCGAGCATGCGTACTGCTATCGCCGGCCTCCCCGGAGCACGCCGTGAGAAGTAAGCCGGTCCCCCCACAGAGGAGAGTGTCCTCAGATGCCCACGTAAGCTGCCCATGACGCGAGCTCGGGCAGACGAGGAGAGAGGGGAACATGGCGCCGCCGCGGCTCGGGTCACACACGTCCGGCCTCTGGGACGCACTCGTGACCTCCCTGCCCACACCGGCCCTCCCCGTCTCCAGGAACGAGGCCACTTCCACCCGCCCGCACAGGGGCCGCACCCGTGCTGGCTCTCTCTCCAGCGAGGCCCCTGGATCTAGTTCTCGGCCCACCCCGATTCTTTCACTCAGCACACCCACCTGGCCCGGCGCTCCGGACACAAACCTTCCACGCACAGCCGGCCACACGCTCCCACGTGGGCTCTCCTACCTCCAAGGCCAAGTCCAGTTCAGGGTCTTCCCTGAGAAGCCTCTGGAACTCCCGGTACTGGTGGCCGTGTCCTGACTCCGCGGTTAGGGATGATTTGCTAGCTTGCCTCTTCTCAGCAGTGAAGACACCAAAGGTATTTTTATAGCATCTCTTGGTACACCTGTCACTGCCAAAGACGCGCTGGCGCTAACCTGTTGACTTGCTGGTACAGCTCCGTCCGGGTCCAATGGGGCGCCTTGATGGAAGCGAAGAGGACCAGGTGCTCCAGGACGGTGAGGTTGTCAAACAGGACGTCCCGCTGAGGACACACCCCGAGCTCCCTTCTGACGGCGGACAGGTCCGTCTGCAGGTCTTGCCGTCGAGGGTGATGGTTCCGGAAGTGGGCGCGTGGAGCCCCGTCAGCATGGATCTGCCGGAGAGAACAAATCAGCCGAGGACCCAGGAGCCCACCGGCCAGAGGGACGCGGTGCCACTGTCCCTGGACCCGCTTTCTACACAGTCATTTAGGAGCCAGAAGGAGCGTGGCGGGGTGTCGGCTAGCTTAATCTCGGAGGAGAGGGCTTCTGTTATGTTTATACTCCCCAAATGTGCTGATCATAACCATTCTAGTGGCACCGGAGCTGAAGATGATAAATTCGACCTTGCTTTGCAGATACGGCAACCGACTAAGGGGGTGGCATGTTTACTTAAGTCCTCGTGAGTAGACAGGAGCCAAGCGGAACGCAAGCCTGGATGCACTACGCTGTGGCCGGGAGCTCCCGACTTGTCTCAGGCGCCGTGTCCTCGTCAGATTGGGAAGAGCTCCTGGTGCTTGATCTCAGGAAGCATATTATTTAGGTTTTAGACTGTTTCCACGTTTCTAAGACGTTGAACAGGGGCGCCTGGGTGGTGCAGTCGGCTAAGCGTCTGACTCTCAAGCTCGGCTCAGGTCATGATCTCACAGTTTGTGAGTTCAAGCCCTGCATCGGGCTCTGCACTGATGGTGTGGAGCTTGCTTGGGACTCTGTCTCTCCCTCTCTCTGCCCCTCCCCTGCTCGCTCGCTCTCAAAATAAATAAACTTAAAAAAAACAAAAACAAAAAGTCGACTCCCAAAGCACACTGTGGAGCGCTGGCTTTCGGAGTCCTTCTCGGCAGAATGCCTACTCTTCCCGTCTGAAAACCCTGCAGGACTGCTCAGCGGGACCTCCGGCTCTCCTTCACGATCCACGCCAAGAGGAGAACCTTCCTTTGTTTCTCTCTCGATTTTCGTCTGAGATTCCTGAAGCTTCTACATGTTACTTTGCCACGTTTCTTAATAAGTTCAGAGCAAATAACGCTTTTCATGGTTTAACTACGTGCACGTTAGTCGTAGGGAAACAGAACCAGGAGAAATGGGACAAGTGTGGCCGGGTCGGGGCTCTTCCCCAGATGGCCCCGTTTCCGCACGCGGCTCAGGGCTGCAGCTCAGAGGCCTACCCTTTCGAGCTCCTTCTTCCTCAGGGATCGCATGATTTGATTCTTCTATCACGCCTGGAGGCATCGGACCCCAAACCAAACGCCAAGACCTCACAAAAAAGCCCCAGCCCATATAAGGCGGAATGTGAAAAAAGAAAGAGTCAGGTGGCTAACACATTAGCAGACATCATTCCAAATTTCACCTTCCCGTAGTTACAGGAACAAGCCGGAGCGCAGAGACAGGAAGCTGCCAGGTGTCGTAGGACGCGCGCAGACCAAAGGAGAACCACGATGCGTTATTTGCAGGGAATAAAAGAATAAGGGGGAAAACCCCGTCTCCCCCCAGCCGTGGAGGACCCCCCACGTGACTGTCCGTCCAGAGCGCACAGCGGCTCCGTCTCCAAACCAAAAGGGAAAGAAGAAATCTAAGCCTCCTGTCTCACAGGTAAGCGGACACGCTCTAGAACCAAGGCCGCGTCTGACGAGGGTGAAAGGACACGCACATGACCGTGGTCTTCCCGGCGCCGTTGGTCCCCAGCAGGGCCGTGATCTGGCCTCTGTGGAAGGTGAGGGTCAGGTCTCGGACGGCCGCCTTGTGGCGCTCGTATTCCTTGGTCACAGACACCAGGACGACGCCCCCTGCCGGCTTGGCCTCTCCGTTCGGTGGCAAGGACCCTGAGAGGAAGAGGCAGATTCGGCCTGAAGGACCAGGGGTGCTCACACTCACCAACTCGGTCGTCCGCTGTGGATTCGAACTAGAGCTCCCGAGCGGCACACACGGCAGCTCAAACCTCCTTCCTTACCAAGACCAAGAGGCGAATTACAGAGCGGCCACGATCAGCGCAATGGCTGATGACAAACTTTTGTGCCCTTATGTTAGCCGTCTTGTAGGAAGAGAAAAACGCACACGCACGTACGCGGTTTGTCCGCAGGCGGCGGGAGAATCACAGGCAGGTTAGGCGCCAAAGTGCCCGTGGGAGACAGCCTGGTGTGGTGTGGTATGTTCCAAGTTTCCTAAAAGATTCCTATTGGACTTGTGTGGCCAGAAAAACGATTACCGGGGTGCCTGGGGGGCTCAGTCGGTTGAGGGTCCGACTTCGGCTCAGGTCATGATCTCATGGTTCATGGGTTTGAGCCCCGCGTCGGACTCTGTGCTGACAGTGTGGACTCTGCTTGGGATTCTCCCTCCTTCTCTGCCCCTCCTCTGCTCACACTCGCTCTCTCTCAAAATAATTAAATGAACTTAAAAAAAAAGTTGAGGGGCAACTGGGTGGCTCAGTCAGTTGAGCGTCCAACTTTGGCTCAGGTCATGATCTCACAGTTCGTGGGTTCGAGCCCCATGTCAGGCTCTGTGCTGACAACTCAGAGCCTGGAGCCTGCTTCTGATTCTGTGTCTCCCTCTCTTTCTGCCCCTCCCCTGCTCATGCTCTGTCTCTCTCTCTCTCTCTCTCAAAAATAAACATTATAACATTTTTAAAAAAAGAAAAAAGACTACCTTCCCAGGTTCACTTGTGGTATAAAACCATCATGAGGGGAGCCTGTATCTACCGACTGCCCTGAAGTCACGCTCCTGTGGACTGGGCATGAGGGAAGCCCCGACGGATGGGGGTCCTGCCCTGGCTCCCGGGAAGCACGCTCGCCGCCTGGACGGGGCAGTGACGGTCCTTCTCTCAGAGTCGTGACGAACAAGCTAGCAGGAGGGAACCGCTTTACAATTTCTACAGCACACGCCACACCTGACGGCTGCGCGCCTCTCCTCCGGTTTCTCACACAAACTCGCATTAGAACTGAAGCTTCGTTTTGCAGACGGAGAAGGCACAAAAAATGCGCCGAGCGCACAGAGGGCTGCAGACAGCAGGTGCGTGGACTCCGAGGGGCTCCGGCCCCCAACGCAAACGTCATCAGGGGATCCCTTCCTGCGACGCTGCCCCGAGCTGTGTTTCTGAGCCCCAGACCCACCCTGAAAGTGACGGCTGAGGCAGGAGCACGAAGTTCCAGACACTCGACCGGAATGAAAAACAGGAACAAAACAGACCGGAAGGGAAGCCGAGCATCTAATACCGCCACGCTTCACAAACCTTTGTTGTCACTGGAGGAGGACACGTTAGAAACGGGAGCACCTGCTCTTTTTGCCGCAAAACCACACAAGTTCCTCCAATACGAGGCGGTAAAGGGGAAATACCACGGTTTCCTCAGCCCAAAAGTTCCTAAAAAACAAGACACAATTAAAATCGGTTTTTTCTCCTTGGAAGATTCTGTCAAAGAAGGTCTTAACTAATTACTATCAAATGTTATTCCGCGTTAATGTGTTGAATGCGCACCCCAGAGAAGACCCGTTGACAATCGGTGGGGACGGGGTACTCGCCATGCAGGGAGCCCAGACTGCCCCTCCCCAGCCTGACCCACGGCCGGCTGCGGGGCCCCCTCACAGCCGCCTCCCCCAGGAGGCCTTCTCAGCAGGTGTTTGGCGAACAGGCAGGCATTTATTAGAGACAAAAGTAGAGACGCACACTGCTGAATATTCCCCAGAGCAAAGCCTCGCCAGCCCCAACGCCCTTTATGTCGCTGTCATTTCTCTATAGTCTTTGATGCGTGCCTAGTTCCCGGACGTGGAGTCACAGCAGGAAGGCATCAATCCACTAAAACATCCACGAAGAATACACACTGCTAACGTTTCCATAGGATACATCGACATTCCTCAGCCGTGTGCTCCAAATCCACTGCAGCCCACTTAGTAGCCACTATGCCCTCATTACACGTTGAAATGAAAGTGGATTTAATTATTAACGCCTCCCAATTTTCCTTAATACATCCATTCCAGCCTAAGTCTGACGTGTGCTCGGAATCCTCCGAGTCACCGAGGGGATAAAAGGCCTGCGCGGGCAGTGTTTCCCGCCGGGGACCGATGCGCGACCGCACCCCGTCTCACCCGAAGGTTCAAAGACACGGTCGCCAAGGAGGACGGGAGAGTGAAGGCAGGTGGGGAGAGCGGGTCCTGCAGTCACCACCTCTGACGGGTTGAGCTGTGTCGCCCCAAATTCGCGTGGGAACCCTAACCCCCGGTCACTTGCAACGGGGCTGTGTTTGGAGGAAGGCTTGCAAGAGATAATTTGGAGTCAGTGAGGTCGCGGGGTGTCCCTACGGGTAGGGACTAGGGCGCAGACAGGGAGCGAGGGCGTATCGACAGGACACGGGAAGACGGAGCGGGGCCTCACGAGGAACCAGCCTTCCCCAAGCCTGGATCTTGGGCCTCGGCCTCCAGGACGCGAGAGGACGCATTTCTCGTGTTTAAGCCGTGCAGTCTGGGTCCTCGCAACCGCCCTAGAAAACACACGCAGGCAGGACGCTCCCCAAGACCCCGGCGAGCTAGTAACCACCCCTCACCAGCAATCAGATGGGGCTCCCCACGTAATTCCCTCCTGTGGCCCACGCTCTCCCTTCCAGCACCAGCGAGGGACGAGGGTCTCCACCTCCGTTAACGCGGTCCTGCAACCACCCGCTGTGGGGGGGCTCTCATCACCCCTCCCTCCCCCGAGGCGCAGGGGTGCTACGCGCCTCTCGGAACACAGGCCGCAGCAGGCGTATGCGGCCCTCGATGCAAACAGGTCAGGGGACGAGATTCACCTCCCGCTCCCAGGGCCTTCGCCCGCCTTCACGGGAATACAAGGAGTCCCGCACACGTGTGTGAGCAGGAGTTCGCAGAAGTAAAAGAAGATAATGAGCCAGCGGGCGCAGCAGCAGAGGATTCTGCCAGGCCGGCCAGCGCCTCGCCCCCACCCCGTCGGGCCCCCCATCAAGAGGCGGTCTTCTGCGGAGCCACCTGCTCACGTGACCATGGGTCACTGCCCTTGACGGCGTGAGTGGGCGCCACCTGCTGGAAGGGCGAGAGCGCAGGATCCAAACACCTTGGGGCGGCATATTCTGCACGAGTAGAGGTGAAGGGGCGCCAGGACGCACGGACGGCGGGGTTTCAAGGACACTGAAGGGTCCCCGCGAGGTTCAGCGACACCTGGTCTCGGGTCAAGGCTGTAGAGACGGGAAAGATGGGGGACACCGCAGGGGCCTTTCAGAGTTAGAAACTACACGTCAGAAAGCAGAGATGAGAAACAAATTGAATATTAATGGTTGGTTTGCTAATTAAACCATCCCGGCTCTAAGAATGCACTTTTAAAGTCCTGCTAATTACTCTATTAACGTAGATGGATGCGGGGAGGCCACGTGGCTCCGAGGCGGTCCTCCGCACTTCCCCTTGGCCCGCAAATGCAAACGAGTTGTGTTTCCCTGCACGCCGAGAGCACGTGCACCCCGCTCGCATCACCATATGGAATCGGGCACATTAATCAGTGCAAAGGCCCTGTGTCCACAAAGCTCCTCCCCTCCGGGGGTGCTGCCTGCTGGCTGGCACGGGCCGGGACACTCATTAGCACTGCCCCCCAAAACTGACAGTGATAAAAGCAGAAGTCAACGAAACTAGACAGATCGAGGAAGCCAAATTTAACTGAAGGCACATAAAGAGGAGTTTACGGAAGGCAGAGTCTTTGGGAGGGCCAGATGTCTGCCGGGGAGCTCGAGCACAGGCGTGGAGACCCGCGGGTGACCTTGAGCCCGGATCCTTACAGAGCCCCCCGCTCAGACACCAGGGTGAACGCTGGGGTCCGCACCTGCCCCTCGCTCCACAGAAAAGAAGGGCAGAAGAAGGTGGAGAGCAAGAGTGACACTCCCCACCCGTCCCTATCTTGGGGGGCCTCCCGACACACCGGGGACTCTCCAACCATGCATCTCAACACAGGGGGACTGTCCCAGACAGCTCCGGAAACGTGGGAAAGGGTACTCGGGGTTGGCACGGTACACGGGGGTTAGAAACCGTAGGTTTTTATCATTAGTCAGGCCCGGGGCAGCCAACAGACCAGGAGACAGGTGCCTTGTAAAGACAGTTTGCTGCTCAGCTCCCGGGAGCAGGGAGCACATGGCGCCGCACAGGGCCACTCGGGAGACAGAGGGGGAGGGGACATGGGGGCAAGACACTTTGCTGTGGTTTCTGCGGAAGAACACATGAGGCAGGGCGAGCAGGCTGAGGTTTGGGATTTGAATGATTTCCACAGGCTCCGGGGCACAGAGGCTGCCCCCAAAGTGCTTGGTCCTCAGTCCTGGGGCGATGACGGGTGATGACGGCAGGGGACAGGATGGCCCACAGAGGAGGCGGTGGCTCTGGATGGCTGGTTTGCCTATGAGAAGTGAGCTCATGAGCAAATCCTTTACTGTCTCTCGGAATTGGCTAGCCCTTGGGGGACAGTCCCTCCGGGTCAGTGAGGCTCCAAGATGCCAGCGCACCGGATATGCAGAAAACAAGACCGCATGGCTAATAGACAGGGGTGGCACTAACGGGCTGTGGTGGGCAGGCGACTGGGCGGGGGTGGGGGGGGGGGTCCACAAAGGGAGGAACCACCCAGCCCAACACAGACCTGCCCTCGACCTGCACTCCGGGAGGCTCGTCCCGTACAGCCAGTCCAGCCTAGGACAATGTAAACCCGAACTTCCTGTTTTAATCCACGCTGAATTTTCCAGGACGGCAGACACCTCGCAAACCACCGCGAGATTACTGTCTGATGCAGAAGTGCCACGTTTCAAAATCCCCCCCAGCCACGTGACGCCAACTCGACCTCTCTGAAAACCTGGCGCAGCGCGGCTATACCAGCTCACGGAGCGCATAACACACAAATTCGGGACCGAACACTGGAGACCGCTTTCCTCAAACGTGGAACCAAATATTTTCAAATTAGCAGAGTTTTATGAAATGCACTACATTTTATTAATAAAGGTTTTTTTAAAACTAGGTCATGTTGATGGGGCGCCCAGGTGGCTCAGTCGGTTCAGCGTCTGACTTCGGCTCAGGTCACGGTCTCGCAGCACGTGGGTTCGAGTCCCATGTTGAGCTCTGTGCTGACGGTTCAGAGTCTGGAGCCTGCTTCGGATTCTGTGTCTCCCTCTCTCTCTGCCCCTACCCTAATCACACTCTGTCTCTCTCTCTCAAAAATGAACCTTAAAAAAATTTAAACTATGTCATGTTGTCATTCTGTACATTCAGTGGTACAGCAAAATAATAAAAAACATTTTGTACAAAAATTACACTGAAGTGATTAATACGGAAGCCTCCTATGGTTTTCGATCTTGTTCTGATGCTGTTTGCAAGTGTCCACCCCTTGGCTCTCTGAAATTCGTCTTATGTTACTGTTCCTTCCCCCCGATCCACACTCCATTCTGTCAGCGACGAAAGGATACAATTAACCAAAGCCTTCAAAACACGGGGAACTGAATGTAGGCCCCAGTAATGGGTGGAATTACAAGACGGGAGCTGTATCCTTGGTTATGCTTCCAGATTCCAGGCACTGTGTTTTAACATGAGAAGTTATCTGACCCCACACGCTTAAATAAAACCCAGATTATTTTTGAAAACGTCATTCTTGTATTCACTTCCTTGGGATCTAATGTTTCTTTTCCCATTTTCTTCTTTTAATTAAAATTATTCTCATTCTTCCTTATCGTGAACAAATAATTCTGATTTGTTCCGAATTACCATAATATTAGTTTTTATTCCAGGGTTTACACTTTTCTCCGTCATACATTTCCTTTGCTTCCGGTAGCAAATGGCTTCGATCACTTTCCTTCCCTTAAGTCCAAATTTACTCCGTGAAAGTAGGTAAGGGCATCTGAGTAACTCACTTTGTGTTCTAACGAAGTCATGGCCAAGTACTGAGAATTTATATGTTACTTTCTTACAAATTCCTTCCTTTTTATTTCTTTTGTATTACAGTTAAGACAGTACCTGAATTTTTTGAATCACGTACATGAGCAGGCCTTATCGTCTGTGAATTCCATTTCAAGAAAGCAAAGTATCACAAGATATTTGTGTCCAGAAAAGAACACCGGGGCAGAGAGTCCCTCGAAATCGCAATCCCACTTAATGAATCTCAAAGCCCAGAAGTCTTTTCTGGCAATTTCGTTTGTGGTCCTTACTGGCTGACTTTGTCAAAGTTAAAAGTAAATACTGTACTTTGTACGTTAAACACATTAATACGATGTAATGTAAACAGTGTAATTTAACGATATACAAATTGCCATGTAAGGCCATTTAATTTCAGGATTAAAAAAAAAGGAGAAAAACCCATGGTCATCTTGGCCAATTCAATGTCTTTTATACTTTTAAATCTGCTAGAATGATCTTAGGCGTTTTGATCTTTTATTCTAGAATAGATTCCGGTCTTTCCTCCTAAGTATCCAGTACCTAAAAGCAGCGGTAGAACCTCAAAGAGCAATATAGAAACCCAGCACCCGAAATCTCCACGCAAAAGCTGCAGATGGGGGCTTGAACTTCCGAAGTGGCTTCCGGGCCGCCCTGCCTGTACTTCCCGTGTGAGGGGCAGGATCCGGTCAGGCTGGGATCCTCACGCACTGGAGGGCACAGAGCAGGCTTGCGCCACCTGACAAGAGTGGAGACGGGCCTGGACAAGGGACAGCACGTGGACTTCAGAGAGCCGTGGAGGGTTGGCAGATCCTTGTCCCGGGTTAGCTGTGTCCAGGGGGGAGCTGGTTGTGAGACACCTAAAAGGTCAAGTTTACGAGCAGACGTTACCCGCGTCAGAGCAGAAACCCCCCCACGGGCCGCTGTGGGAGGGCAGGCGCGGGTGCCAGGAGACGACCGACACAGGTACCGACCTTCCCCTAAAGGAAGGCACAGACAGAGGAGTCTGGGCGAGCTCGCGGGGTGGCCCTCATGGCCAAGGTGCTTCCAAATGATGACCCGATTTGGCAGCGAGGTCTCTGGTCCCCCAGGAAGACAGCTTCTCCTTTTCCTCTGAGCTCCCAACTGGACCTCATTTAGTGTTTAGAAAAACACAAATGCTCTTGTGAAAACCAGCAGCTTGGCTGACAGCCCTCGGCTGACTCACAGGACCAGGACGGGACACCCACTCCCAGGCGGTTCCCACCTTCACCTTTTGAAGACCAATGACTACCATGAAATTGAATCGGGAATCCCAAAACGCCCAACGAACAAAAGCCCAGGACCAAATGGCTTCACAGGTGAATTCTACCAAATGTTATGTTTTTCTTTTTCTGAGACACAGAGAGAGAAAGGGTGTGTGTGAGCAGGGGGAGAGGCTCAGAGAGAGAGGGAGGGAGAATCCTAAGCAGGCTCCACGCTCAGCACGGAGCCCGACACGAACTGACAGATCAGTTCTTGACCTGAGCGAAATCAAGAGCAAGACGCTTAACCGACTGAGCCCCCGGGCGCCCCGCAGTAGCATGACACACAGTAGCCAAACTACAGACACGGCCCAAGTGTCCATCAACAGATGAACGGATAAAGGAGAGGTGGTATTTGTACACGGTGGACTATTACTCACCCATAAAAAGAATGACACCTTGCCATCTGCAAAGACATGGATGTGGCTAGAGCGTATGATGCAAAGTGAAATAAAACCAGTCAGAGAGAGACGAACACCAAACGATCTCACTCAGAAGTGGAATATAAGAAACCAACAAACCAAAAGAGAGAAATCAAAGCAACAGACCCTTAACTATAAAGAGCACACTGATGGTCACCGGTGGGGGGGGGGGGGCACGGGGAAGCAGGGGATGGGGACGAAGGATGCACCTGTCGTGATGAGCACCGCGTGCCGTAGGGACACACTGAGTCACTGTACCGTCTACCGGAAACTAATGTAACACTGAGTGTTCACTGTACTGGAATGAAAATTTTTAAAGATTTTCCACTGAATATTGTTATATTTTTACCCCTTGTTCAGAGTTTGGCACACAGCAGCCAGGGATTCCCGTCAGACAGAACATCACGGATGTGTAACCAGCTCACAGAAGCCCGACTAGATGTAAAGGTGATTTGTAATCAATGCGCTATCCTAGATAGAAACGAAGGTTGGCCAGAATGTTGCTTTCAAAGATCCCGTGCCACTAACATCTGTGTGCACATCTGTTCTGGATTTATTTGGCCATTTCTCCAAATCTCTGAGGCGAAGAGGATAAACGCTATTTGTAAAGATTTTAAGTAAACTCTGCATCCAACGTGGGGTTCCAACTCACAACCCCAAGGTCTTGAGTCACATAATTAAATTACTTCCGTTTCCAGTAAAGTAAAAACCTACACAGAAAAATCAACGCCCTAGTCCTCCTCATTACAGTTTATCTCAGTCAGAGAAGGAAAGAGCGGCCTATGTCTATGCAATCCTGGGATCTGTGCAACATGAAACTGTTTTATGTTTTTCAAATATACATTTTTCTTTTTATAATGGTTTGTTTAAGCTGTTTCCTCATATTGTCTTCCTAAAATGTGACTTCAGAATTCTCATATTTTCTTGCATGTATTCATTAGTTTTTATAAACTTGTCAAGTATCCTTTCATTTTATTTATGGGGATGTTTTAAAATACTGAATTCCATTCTGACAATGGAAACTTGATTTTTAGTATTTCTGTCTCTGACATTATGGTTAGAAAGGCCTTCACTGTCTTTAAAATCATACTTTTTAAAATTTTTTAAATGTTTTAATGTTTTTGAGAGAGAGAGAAAGACAGAGAGTAACCATGGGGGGGGGGGGCGGGGCAGAGAGAGGGGAAGACACAGAATCCGAAGCAGGCTCCAGGCTCTGAGCTGCCAGCACAGAGTCCGATGTGGGGCTCGAACCCACAAAACATGAGGTCATGACCTGAGTTCAAGTCGGACGCTTAACTAAGCCACCCAGGCGCCCCTAAAAATCATACTTCTCCTGAAAACAGTCATACTTTTCCTATTTCCTCATTATTTTTAATAATATTTATTTCTGATGAATTTATGAGTCTAACTTGTATCCTTTCTCATTGATTACAAAGGTGAACTTTAACACAAACTGAACTACTGTTCACAGCGAGGTGGTTACCGAACTTTCTACTCCATGGCTCTACTGTTATTACAAGAGTACTCCGCCATTTTATTTTGTTATTTTTTTTAAGTTTATTTATTTTGACAGCGAGGAAGCGAGAGTGTGTGTGTACATGAGCGCGAGTGAGGGTCCATGCTTGGCAGGGCTCCATCCCAGGACTGTGAGATCGTGACCGGAGCCAAAATCAAGAGTCACACGCTTACCCGACTGCGCCCCAGGCGCCTCCAGACTCCATTTGCATCCCGGACGATTCGCGATGAGGCTCTATGTGATCATCAGAGGGCAGCCCCCTGCATTATTTTCAACGACTTTTGACCCCTGCCATTAATTTACATTTCCAGCTATGCCTCAGAAACACCTCCTCAATTAAAACCAAACTCCTTTTTTAGCATTTTTTATGTAGCTGATTTGTGTGGGTTTTGCTGTACTAACAAGACGCTTCATATTAAGTGGTGTAAATCCTACAAAGTCATACACTAACTTGGAGAAAGTCAACACACTTCGAACGGCGAGCTGCCACGTGAGGGAACGGGGCTCTCTTCCCATCTACTCAAATCTACTTCACGTCGGCCAGACCTTTTAGATTCTTATTTGATATACGCTCTACCGTATGTAGACTCGCACGGAGATGTTTTCCTGCTCTTGAGAACGAAACCTCATCGCAGTATACTCCGCATTTCCCGCGACGCACAGCCAAGCTATTGGTTTCGTTGGCATCAGTCATCTGATTGGTCGAACCTTTTCACAATGGATCCTCGTGTGTGACCGGCCAACAGTGGTGGCCCGTCTCGTGGTTTTGTCATCTCTGTCTTGTTTTGTTTCGTTCCCTTCCCCTGAGGCTGGAACTTTCACCCCCACACCTAATTCCCGCCCTGCAACAAGCACCTGCAGGGGACGGCGAGCTGCACCGGGCGCACTGGCCCGCCCTCCCTCTCTGGTCCCTCACCTCGTCCCCGCCGCACCTCCCGTCGGACCACGACACCCGACGGCCCTGAGAAGACCCTGCAACTGTGAGAGCGCCTCTGCGGCTCCCACAGCCGGCACCTGTCACACTCTCTCTCTGTGCCCTGGAGGAGCGTCCTCCGCACACACCTGGGCACCGCCTCTCACCGCCTGGCCACCTCCCTTCTTGTCCTTCCCTGGAGCACCAGCGCCGGCACTCGCCCCAGATAGCGGCCACCACAAGGATAGTCATTGAGCCCCAAGCCGTTCTCTGCCCCCTTCCCCCGCCCCCGCCCCCCACCCGCCGCCCCACTCCACACTGGACTCGGCCAGGCTCCCCAAAGCTGCGGAACCGGGTCGCTGGCTCCGTCCGCCCTCTGTCTCTGTCCGAGGCTCACCGCGCCCACAGAAGAGAGCTGGGCCAGGCATTTGCTCGCGGGAACTGCCTCGACTCTGACACAGGACAACGTTCCCACCACCGTGCGTCGGGTCCTGAACGAGGAGGGGTAAACTCAGATCCTTCTGGAAACGTGGCCAAGCATTACGCCTGAGCTCTGCGCCGCCGCGGGTAAGCGGCCTGTGCTGGGATGAGGCTCTCCGTGGACTCCGAGGCAATGCCGTTCTATAACCAGATGTTTCTTCTCCTTAATGTGGCACTCGAGATGGTGACGCCTTACTCTGCCAGAGCTGACTTCTTCTCCCTGGTCGACGCCTGTTCCACCTTCACTGTGTTTCATGTGGGTCTGCGAATCCCCTCATCAGGGACGGCACGCGTCTGCGGGACCCGTCTGTCTGTCCGGCCCCTTCCGGCTGCCCGGCTGCACCTCTGCTGACGCCGGGGACTCCCCGTCGCCCTCCGATCCCGGCCCAGACGTCCCGCCCTATTCCTTTGCCCGCGACGCCTTCCTCAAACGTTTCACACCGGACATCACACGCGCTCTCCACCCTCCCTCCCCCGCGCGCCGGCTGCCTCCTGCCTCTGCCTCCTGCCTCCTGCCTCCTGCCCTCCGGGCCTTCGCCGCCAAGTTCACCTCGCCCCGCCCGGCACTCCTCGGTTATTTCGTTTCACTTCTTATTTCCTAGAATCCATCTTTTCTCTAATTTTATTCAAAGCCCCCAGATGGAGCGATCTGAAAGTTCAAAACAGAGCACTTTCCAGGTTGATGCTCTCTCTGTCTCTCGTTCTCGGAGGCCGAGCCTTCCCGCGTTTCTGGAAAGCCATCTGGCCGACGGCACGCATCACTTGGATTTTTACTCAGCCTTAAGGGACACGCGCGCCCCCAAGGCTGAAATAGGTGTTTGTCAACAGAAAGCGCGGATGGTTTTCTCTGATCCTTCGCATTCGAGGTGCAGATGAACCTCTCTCTCTCCATGCCTCTCTGTCTCTGTCTCTCGCTCCTGTAGTTCTCAGCTTTAAAGGTTAGACACCACGCAAAACACCCAGGTGCTTGGGAAAATACAGAGACAGAATCACAAGTAATTTCCGCAATCATCAAAACATTATTGCTAAAAATATAAAATAAAAAAAACCTTAAAAGCTGTTTCTGCACTTTTCGGCCTGAGGAGGCGTGCGGTATAAACTCGTTCTTCCCCGCTAACGCAGCGGGGGAAAACCTCTACTACCGGGGGCTGGCCTTCCCGTGACCTCCAGGACACACCTGCCACAGGACGCCTGGCTAGGTCAGTCGGTTAAGCATCGGACTTTTGATCTCGGCTCAGGTCACGATCTCACGTTTCAAGCCCCGTCTGGGGCTCTGTGCTGACAGCGTGGAGCCTGCTGGAGATTCTCTCTCCCCGTCTCCTTCTGCCCCTCCCCTGCATGTGCTTTCTCTCTTTCTCAAATTAAATAAACCTTAAAAAATAACTTTGAAAGTACAGCTTACAAGCCCCCTTTCTGAGGTCTTATTTAAGGAATGAACAATTATTCTAGAGGCGCCCACGGGGGCTCCGTCGGGTAAGCGTCCAGTTCGGCTCAGGCCGTGATCTCACAGTTGGTCAGTTCGAGCCCCCAACTGGATGGTGCCTGGGCTACCCCCAGGTTCCCAAACAGCCTCTCCGCTGGGGAAGGGCCCTTGTGCTGACAGCGCAGAGCCTGGGGCCTGCTTCGGCCTCTGGGGCCTGCTCTCTGTCCTCCGACCCTCCGTTTCCTCTCTACGAAACAGGAACGACAGTCGTCTCTTTCCCCTCACTGCAGACCAGGACGGCGCCACGTGGCCGGTCAAACAACTCGGCAACATAAAGCACAGAATCACAGGAAAGCGGGGTCCACTCCGCCCCCCCCCGGCTCGTGCTCTCTCAAAACTAAACATTAAAAAAAAGAGAATGAACAATTATTCTGATATTCACGTATATTGATTTAAACTGGGTTTGTTTTTTAAGCTTACTCTGGCATCTTCTAACACGCAGAATGCTTACCGGGAATCAAGTTGTTCAAGTACCAGCCACATACAAAATAAAGGCCCGAATCGAAGAGAATCATCCAGCAAATCCAGCCGAACGTCACGCCCGTGTGCTCCAGAGGCTGGTACACGTTATTCCACTGAACGCCTGGAAGGAAGGAGAGGTCACGGGCAGCACCGCGCGCCCGTCCGCGGTAGAAATCAGTGCAGGGAGTTCTCCCACTCTGGAAACTCCGAGCGCAGCTGAGCGCAGCTCAGAGGTCGCAGAAAGGCCGTCCCGCGGATCGTAGCTCTGCGAACGCGGTGGCGGCCTGCTTAGTGCCACGTGCATGTCAAGGCGGCCGGGGGCGCGGCTTTAACAACACGTGACGATCTACCCTTTGCGATTTTGCTTTCACGCTACTGTATTTCCGGGTTTGTGGCCTCGACAGAATACACAGCTCCCGGGCGAGGGGAGACGGGGAGTGTTCACACAGCCGAATCGAACCCCGGGCCCCGTTCCACGTGGTAAATAAGGCCTTCCACCGTAGCGCCTGCAGCGTGACCACCGCAAACTCCTAAAAGCCCAAATCGCTGAATCTCTTTTTAGAAAGCATCCCCTCGGGGGACCTGGGGGGCTCAGCGGGTGAAGCGTCGGGCCGTTGGTGCCGGCTCGGGTCATGATCTCACGGTTCGTGAGTTCGAGCCCCGTGTCGGGCTCTAAGCTGACAGCACAGAGCCTGCTTGAGATTCTCCCTCTTCCTCTCTCTCTGCCCCTCCCTCCTCTCTCTCTCTCTCTCTCAAAATAAATACACTTTAAAAAAAAAAAAAAGCATGCCCTTACCTGTTTCTTGCCCTTCTAGGAAGGTAACGAAAAACACTCCTTGGCCGAAGGCGGTGGTGGAGAGCAGGCACTGTCCGGGGACAGGGAAGAGGGGACAGCACGTTAGCACTTGCCAGAGGCCCCGGAACACCCCGGAACACCCACAGCACTGAATCCCAGCCAAGGGGCCGCAGCACGCTCCCGCCCAGCGCTCCGGGCGGCGGTTCTGATCTGACCCCGGGAGACTGCGCCGCACGTCGGCCTGTCCGGGAAAGCACGCTACCCAGCCAGCTTGTAGTGTGAAAGGAATGATTTCTCTTTACTGCGGCGCTGCAAGGGCCGTAAACCCCACGCCCTGCGCACAGAGATGCAGAACACAAAACGGCGGAAAACGGAACGGAGCGACTTCTGATTTTTTATTACAGAGCGAACGCCCCAGAGCACGCTGCAGGCAGACGGATGGAGCACAGACGCCACTCTACACTGGGGAGCGAGCACGCTGAAGGAAAACGTTATTTTATTTCCAGGGGAGAAGTCCTATGTCAGAAAAAAAAATAAGCCCATTGAAAAAGCATTTTATGCTTAAACATTTTATATACCGGAATTATATATATTCTTTGATCCTGGTGCACGACATGTATATGCACATATATGTAGGTACACATACGCGTATACATGTTTATATGTGTATATTGGCCAGGAAACATATGACCATGTAAAAAGGAACCCCCGCTTTGGTGTGCTAGAATGCTTAAACAGATGGATTGAAGTAAAAGCCATATAACGGTGTTTGAAATTCAGGCCGGGTGGTCACTGTGAGGAGTACGCGGCCGGGGGCGGGGGGCGGGGGGCGATATACGCTCCCAGTTTTAATTTAACTTTTCCGGAAACACCTAATTAACACTAACTCAACACTGCGGGCGGTAAATTATCACAGGTGTGACATACGGTAACGGAGACCGGGGAGCACCTTTCAATGGAGAAAACTCCTGATTACAGGCGCTCGTGGTTTTCACTGTGCACACACCTCCCCGCCGTATGTACACGGCCAGTAGGGAACCGGGAAGGGTTACTGAGGCAGGGGAAAAACAACTCGGCCTTCACGGAAGTATTTCACCCCGAAGCTCGAAAGGAGCAGAGAGAGTGACCCCGCCTCAACGAATGAGGATACATCCACCGTCAGGAGGCCGCGTGGGACGAGTGACCTCAGAAGGCCCTCAGACGCCCCCCGGGGCCCTGGGATTCCATCCCTCCTTGGCCACTCCCGAATTCTCCCTCAGTGGCTCCAGCCACACCTGCCAACAGACGGCACTATGGGAACGTGGCCTGACCTGCTGCGGGGGAAGAAGTGAACCCTGGGGCGTCATTCGAATGTTTGCAGGGACGGCGCTGGCTCGCCCGAAATGACCGTCCTCGCAGCCACCCCGTCTGTCCCTTCCACTGGGACTGAGTTCCCCCATGCACCCCGCTCTGCGCTTGCCAGGCGATTCTCAAAACGGAATGGAAGAACGTCTCTCTTCTATGTAATTCATATCACAGACCTAAAAGAATTCTCGCGTTTTCCGGGAGGTGTACTGTAAGTGGACGGACATTTCTAAGGGAAAACTCTTCCCAATTACTGTGAGGTGATTCCTGATGCTTCAAAAAGAGCCTGTTTTTTTTTGCTTCTAAAACAGCTTTGGAAAGCTACTTCTTTCCCTCCATGAAACAGAGAGACACGAAGTCTCCATGGCTACCTTTAGGATGTTATCGATTTCCAAAGAGTCTCCAGGGGACAGTCCCTGTTACAGGAAAAGTGCCAATTATTAGGGGCTCCTCTCGCAAAACCACCAAGAGGAGTGGGCATCACAGAGGCCCAGGGAGCTCAGCTGGTTGAGCGTCCAACTCTTGACTTGGACTCAGGTCGTGATCTCAGAGCCTGGAGCCTGCCTGCTTGGGGTTCTCGCTCTCCCCTCTCTCTGTCCCCACCCCGCTTACACGCTTGCTCTCTCTCAAAATAAATAAAATTCGAAAGAAAAAAACAGCAGCAGGCATCGGAAAGCCCACCCGGGGTCTGAAAGTGGTAAGCCGAGGCGCTGACGTGGTGACGGCTCTGTTGGGTGGACACAGCAGCTGCATTTCGCGCGTCTACACAAAATCCAGCCCACTTACTAGAAACGTCTGGATGACGACACTCAGGTGGTTATGGAGGACCAACAGAACTATGTAGGGCAGAAAGCTGATCATGTAGGCCAGGCTGGTGCAGAGCGCAGCCGTGTTGGCTTGGCTGAAAAACGCGCTCAGGAAGTAACTGAGCATGACGACCGACACCCCGAAATCCAGGAGGAAGAGGAAGATGATGCAGGCGTTGCTGTGCGCGAAGATGCCGCTCGCTCGCAGGATGACGGCCAGCGCGGCACTGCTGACGGCCAGCGCGGCCGTGTTCTCCAGGAACCAGGCCAGGAAAAAGACGGCCGGCTGCACCCCCATCATCCGCATGTACTGTCGGGAGAAGGGAGACCGGAGTCACGACCTGACACTTAGGAGAAACAGACCGGATCACGGGAAAGGCGGGCAGGCCGGCGCCAGGTGCCGCCAGCTTGGAAATCAGCCCCACGCGGAGCCCCGATGCCCGCGTCCCAGGCCGGCCAGTGCTCGCAGAGGGGGTCGTGGCTGCAGGACCGCACAGGGGCGGCGGCGGGAGCAGACCCCAGACCCCAGGCTTGTCCATTTGGATTTTGCTGACTCTGTTTCCTTTCCTGTTTTTGTTCATTTTCTTTTTTTTTTTTTCGTTTTGGTTGTGTCGGTTTGGTTTAATGAAGACATACAGGACCACGAATGGGGGGCGGTGAACACTTGATCATGAGCTGTTCAGGTTGGGGGGTGTCTATCATGTCAGTGTTAGAATGTGTTTTGCAAAACAACTAAGCCTGAAGTGATAACAACACGAATGCATCCATTAAACCGCCGCTTCCACCTACACCATCGGGGTGTCCTGCCACGTGGGGCTGGTTACCTCGAAAAATGAGACCAAGCCGGCGTGACTGATGCTCAGTCCCCAGACCCCGTGCCCAGGGCCCAGCTGGATGGGGAGGAAACACAGAAATCCAGAAATAAGTCCCTTTTGAATAGGCGAAGAGGGCGCCTGGGCGGCTCAGTCGGTTAAACGTCCCACTCTCGGTTTCAGCTCGGGTCATGATCTCACCGTTCGTGGGTTCAAGCCCCAAGTCGGGCTCTGTGCTGACGGTGAGGAGCCTGCTTGAGATTCTGCCTCCCTCTCTCTCTCTCTCTCTGCCCCTCCCCTGCTCACTTTCTACCTCTCTCTCAAAATAAATAAATAAACATTAAAATAAATAAAAAATCAGTAAGTAACAGGTGAACAACAGGGAAAACAAGAGTGCAAGTTCAAGTCAGAGCCGAGTGAGAACACTGCACGCTGCGGGCTTCTCCTCCCCCTTCATAAATGGGAGCTGGCGGGTAGCGTGAGCCCCTCCTCCCCGAGGTCGGCCTTCACCTGGTACTTTAATTTTTTTTAACATTTTTAACTCTTTTTTTGAGACAGAGAGACAACAGAGACAGAGTGCGAGCGGGGAAGGGACAGAGAGAGAGGGAGACGCAGAATCCCAAGCAGGCTCCAAGCTGTCAGCTCAGAGCCTGAGGTGGGGCTCGATCTCACGAACCACGGAGATCATGACCTGAACCGAAGTCAGACACTTAACCGACTGAGCCCCCCAGGCGCCCCGACCTGGTACTTTCATGAACTCTCCTTCTTAAAAGCAGTTTTGAGAGTTTCGAGTTTTAATGATATTTAAACAAAACTAGCAAGGCTGCCCGTGAGCCAATGTAACCACACCTCAAGACGGGAAGTCCGCCTTCTGTCTTTCCGGGCGGGATAGAAACTGCTGAATGAGCAGCCCTGGCTCCTGTCTGAACCTGGCGAGCCTGCTCCCTTCCATCTCCACAGGAAACACCTGTTAAGGCCGGTAGGGTGTCAGGCTTCAGTGAGAAACGCTTTCCTCGGGACCCCCGCCTCAGCCCGCCTGTGTCCCGGAACCCCAGCAGAGAGGAGGGCAGGCCAAACAGAGTCCAGGGTCGGCGGTGGGAACGAGATCCGGCTCCGGAGCCCCAGCCTCCCCTCCCGGGCTCCCGGGGCGAGCCGTCGGACGATTACCTCTTCTATCTGGATCTCTCGCTCGTACACCAGCTTTCGGACCATGCTGGCCACGGACACCATCCACGTCAGCATCATGATCAGAGGGAAGAAGAAACCGACGTTGTTCAGGAACCTGCAAGGACATGATCCGGTCATCCGAGGGCGGGCAGAGGGCCCCCCTGGGGCGAGGCTCGCGGGCGCCCACTTTCTCACGCTGTCCTTGGGAGCCACAAGTCCTTTTAAGGAACAGTATTTTCGCGAGGTCGTTTCAACAGGCTTGTGACTTAGGACCGCTGGCTGGTGTCCTGATTTCATATGTGCGCGACTCAGGCAAGGGGTTGGTGGTCCCTGGAGCAGCCGCTGTCGCCCGCTCCCAATCAATGCTCTCTGGCACCTTCCTGGGCAGAGCGGCTGAGAAGAAGGACGCCAGCCATTAACTCATGACTACAGGTTCCCCCACGCGGTTGGGACCATCGTCTGTCTGCACTCAGTGACGCCCACGCACCGTAGATTATTGCCTATGCTATACGTGAAAACTGGCTGATGCAAGTCTCCCCGTCTCTCTCCCCAACGTTCGCCTCCCACCCCCTCTAGCCCACTTCTCTCTCTCTCCCTCTCTCTCTTTTTTTTGTTTTTTTTCCCCTTAAGTTCATTTATTTACTTTGAGAAAGAGAGAGAGTGTGTGTATGAACACGGAAGGGGCAGAGAGGGAGGGAGGGAGAGAACCCTAAACAGGTTCCACGCCGTCAGCACGAGCCCCAGGCAGGGCTCGAACTCAGGAGCTGTAAGATCAAGACCTGAGCTGAAATCAAGACACTCATCCGACCGAGCCCCCCAGACTTCCCCTTCTAACACGCACTTGCCATGCCCCCTGTCTGGAACACCCACGACCGCCATGCCTCGAACCTGATGGAACTTCCCCACTGTTCTCACTCTTGGCCTCTCAGCCGTGTCTGCCGCCAGGGGGGCCCCTCCTTCCCTCCTGTTTTTGTTCCCAGAACTCCCAGTTTCCTGGCAATCTTCTCTCCTGCCTCCGCCGTGACTTCTCCTTTAAATACAGAATTCTCAGCCCAACCCTACACTCTGCTTCTTGCCTCGGCACTCAAGGCCCACATATTATTATCTGACTCGTCGCCAAGGCCATGCAAAGGGGTGAGCCATTTTAGTGGACGTGTGGCACGAGGGCGAACGAGAGAGAAAGGAAACGTCAGAGAGGATCCTGCACTCTAGCAGGGGTGGGGGCACCGAGCACCAGCTGGCGCACGGAGACACGCGGCATCGTGTCGAGGACGTGGTAGTACAGCTGCGGCGCGGCGGGAAGGGAGGAGGTCTCCAACGGGGTGACCGGCCAACACGGCCGTGGAGGACAGACAGAGGGAGGAAACAGGGCCCGCGGGGATCTGAGGGGACCCGGCTCTGGGCAGAGGGGCAGCAGGTGCGAGGACCGGAGGCAGGGGTGGGGGCGAGGCTCCGGGCCGTGGGTCAGGACACGGGGGCGGCACGTGAGCAGGGCCACATCACGCAAGGGTTCCATCTGAGGGCTAATTCACTCAAAGAACAAGGGAACGCCACAAAGGGGGTTAGGAAGGGGGAGAGGGAAACAGGGAGAGGACATATCAAGTGTGTGGTTTTAAGAAAGACCACTGAATGCAGCGTAGACAGAGGAAAGCAGGGTCGCCGCAGTGTAGACAAGACAAGGCTGCCGGCGAAGACGCCGACCTGGAGACAGAACCCCCTGGCGGGGGCCCGGCTGCCACAGCCTCCCGGGGCCCCCGCCCCACCCCAGACCTGCCCTTCGGAGTGTGACCTCCAGCGAGGACCACCTGCCCCTCACGCTGGACGGTACACCCAGCGGGAGAGGGCCCCCTGCCGCCCTTTCTCTGCTTGGCAAAGACCAGTCACAGGGTACAAGCCAAATATTTGTTCCAGAAACTGTGAATAGGGTAACTTCTTTGATTTTATAAATTTTTCTCCTTAGGACGACGATAATGAGGGACCCACGTGGTGAACCACATTTTAAAGCTAAATGATCAGGTAGCTGGCTAGGCTATACAGCCACATTATATAGTCAACGCTACACTGTCGGTTTTGTGACCAGCTGGGGACTCGGGGTCACTGCTCTGACGGCGTGCAGTGCCGGTGGAACTCTGTGAGCGAGCACCAAGGGCCATTTACTCTATACACCTGCACGACCCACGGAGGACAGCTCTTCTCCCGGAGTAACTCACTTTGCCACAAAAATGACACTTGGATCGCCTAGAAAATTAAAACAACAAATATAGACCTTATTTGGGGGGATGGGAGTTGGTGGAAAAAAGTCTGTCTGTTTGTTTCTGAACTTTTATCTTTTTTACTTAAATGCACTGGACTTGAGGGCTACTGAACTCTGTTCTTACAGCAACTCGGGTCTCACAAAAGAGCCATAATGTTATGTGAAGATTCCGTTCCAGAAGTCACGCTGAGTCAGCGTTCTAGGGGCATCTGGGGCCAGGACGGGCACGTCCCGGGGACCCTGCATCCACGTGAAGGAGAATGTCACAACAGGCTGGAAACTGAGGAAACCCGACTCAGGAGGTCTTGCCACCACGACCCCAGATCTCAGGGACTGTCCAGACGCTCCGAGCACGTGAGCCCGCGGGAGGCCACGGGGAGGAATCGCACGGAAGGAGAAGCTGCGATACCCGGCTATGAGCCTCACCCTCTCCTAACCCACTCCCGAAAACCAGTCCCAAACCAACAAAAGAAGGGGAAAACGTTTCTTCCACTTTTGACAAATGCTTGAAAGTATTTGAAACGGCTGCTAAAAACAATCAAGGTCGAGAAGGAGTCACACAAAAAAGCAGGCAAGAGATGATGAGCCCACGCCCTACCCACGGTCGATCTAGACAGTCCCATCAAAACTGCACTTGTTACGTTTATTTATTTATTTAATTTTAGCTTATTTTGAGAAAGCAAGAAAGAGTAGGAAGGAGAGAGAGAGAGAATCCCAAGCAGGCTCCACACGGTCAACGTGGAGCCCGACATGGAGCTCGAACTCACGAACCGTGAGATCATGACCTGAGCCGAAATCAAGAGTCGGACACTCAACGGATTGAGCCACCCAGGTGCCCCCAAACTGCACTTCTTATGTTTACTTATTATTATTATTATTATTTTAGTTTATTTTCAGAAAGTGAGAAAGAACAGTAAGGGGAGAAAGGACCCCAAGCCGGCTCTGCCTGTCAGCGTGGAGCCCGACATGGAGCTCGAACTCACGAACGGGGAGATCATGACCTGAGGCGAAATCAACAGTCGGACGCTCAACCGACCGAGCCCCCCGGCCGCCCCAAAAGTGCACTTCTTAAAGTCTACGGGCAGGATCTGAGGGCACAACGCATGAAACAGGACGTGTCGGGGGTGGCGTCGAAGCCACTCTTGCGCCCAGACGCTATTTCCAGGGAAAGACGACGGGGAGCGTCATGTGAAGAAGAACGTATCTCCAGGAGGCGCTCAGTCCTTGTGGCCACGGAAAAGGGGGCCTCCGAGCTGTGCAGCCATTAACGTCGCCTGGTCCTCACCACAGACAGGACCCTCCTGCAAACAACTGGGCAGGAATACCCAGTTCGTTCGAAGTGAGTAACACCAAAAGCAAACTCCAGCACATGCAGACAAGGAATCGAGGCGGCTGAGTCTCCCCGTGATGAACACATGAAGACCCGCCCAGAAGGTGGCAACGTGAGGCAGATGAAACTGGTGAATACATTTGTTGGGATCGTTTTCAAAAGATTCCGTAAGGCGATTCCCTACCTAGAAAGCACCCTACCGTAGTATTGCTACAATTCAGTGATGAGGTGGCGAGGCAGTAAGAGAGTCTGAAATGTGAACTGGAAAAACGTGGCAAGAAACAGAAGGGAAACAACAGCTGTCACACAGACTAGGATAAAATTAGAGGAAGCGCGGGTCAAAGTGATAACCGCAAAAACACAGTGAGGGACACAGAAAATCGATATAGGACACACAACTCAAAGACACAGAGATAAATTTTTTTAAAAGGGTATTTGTTTTTAATTAGGGAAATTTTAGGGGCGTCCAGGTGGCTCAGTCGGTTAAACGTCCGGCCCTTGATTTTAGCTCAAGTCAAGATCTCATGTTTGGGGAGTTCAAGCCCCACATCGGACTCCACGCTGACAGTGCGGAGCCTGTTTGGGATTCTCTCTCTCTCTCTCTCTCACCTCCTGCCCCTTCCCTGCTCATGCTCTCCCTCTCTCTCAAAATAAAGAAATACATTTAAAACTAAATAAATAAGTAAATTAGGGAAATTTTATGGCTAAGAAACACAGGGTAAAGAAATCTATGCACTTGGGGTCCCTAGAGAAGTAAAACCAATACTGGAAGATAAGATGCTGGTGATGCTGGAACATATCAAAAGTTTCCATGCCAGAAAACTCAAATCTACACATTAAAAAGTCTTATCTTGTGCCATGGAAGATTATTCTAGAATGGTCAACAGTGAAATGGATTCCACGAAATGGATTGAATTTTCACGTTACTAGCAACTTGGCAAAATTACCAGGTTCAAATAAAGTCAGGGAAATATCAGCGGCCTCAGACTGCCCCCATGATCACTTCAAGGCCGAAGATGACAGAGTTATTTCTACAAGCTACTTGAGGAAACGGCGAGTCGAGGATTTCATATCCAGCCAAGCTGCCTTTCAAATATAAAGGCCGCAAAGCGTTTTCAGTATATAAGAACTCGGGTTCTGTTCTCTCATAAGCGCATCTGAGAGAAATCACTAGAGGACAAACATTAGCCCGCACAAGGATGACCGGCAAATTGCAGTGTCAAGATGATGCTAAGCAATGAATATACGTTCCAATAAAAGTAAGCCTGAAACAGAAGTGGGAATTCAGATGACAAGACAGACTGGAAACGTTATGTTCCCTGAAATGTAGAAATGATACGACAAACAAAAATTGGCAGTTTAGGGGACACGAGCCAGAGAGAAAGAAAAAGTTGGCGAATGCCCAAATTGGGCTCTTTGTTCAACCCTCACAAACGTAGAATATAAGCATAGGCCCCTTTTCTGGCACAATGGAAGACGCAGAGATAATATCAACTAAAACTGCATGATGGAGAGGAAAAAGTTAATGATGAAAGACGAGAAATTACTTCATTTTTATTTTTCATAGTAAAAATAAAAATAAAAGGTTGATATTATTTTTTAATTTTGTTAATATTTATTTATTTTTGAGAGAGAGAGAGAGAGAGAGAGCGAGGAAGGACAGAGAGAGGGGGAGACACAGAATCCGAAGCAGGCTCCAGGCTCTGAGCTGTCAGCACAGGGCCCAATGCGGGGCTCGAACTCACGAACCACGAGATCATGACCTGAGCCAAAGTCAGACGCTTAACTGACTGAGCCACCCAGGCGCCGCAGAGGCTGATATTATCTATAGAATGTTCTAACTATAAGGTATAACCACCAGAACAATAGTAAAACATTGCTAAATATGAGTAAAATTTAAAAATTTTAAAGCGAAATTATCAAAAAATAAAATAAAATAAAAATATTTTTTTAACATTTATTTTATTTTTGAGAGACATAGAGACAGAGCATGAGCAGGGGAAGGGCAGAGAGAGAGGGAGACACAGAATCCGAAGCAGGCTCCAGGCTCTGAGCTGTCAGCACAGAGCCCGACGCGGGGCTCGAACTCACAGACCGCGAGATCATGACCTGAGCCGAAGTCGGACGCTCAACCGACTGAGCCACCCAGGCGCCCCTAAAATAAAAACATTTTTAAAAAGGGGGCGCCTGGGTGGCTCCATTGGTTGAGCGACTACAGCTCAGGTCATGATCCACAGCTTGTGAGTTTAAGCCCCTCATCAGGCTCTCTGCGGTCAGCTGCGGGCCCATTTTGGATCCTCTGTCCCCCACCCCCGAACTCTCTGCACTCCTCTGCTTGCTGTCTCTCAAAAATAAACATGTGAAAATAATTTTAAAAATATAAAAACAAAGTTATAAGTATAGAAAAATACTTAACTAAGAACATATATACACTAAACTTCACCTCATGCTGTTACACAGCTAATCTCACCTATGTAAGAAGGTATATAAAACATACAAGAGACACACCTGAAACAAAAAGCTTCAAAAAGTCTAAAACGAACGGAGGGGCAAAGGCACATCAAGCAACTGGGAATACAGAGGTGGAGGGGGAAAGAGAGAGAGAAAGAAAGGAGGGAAAAAAAGCAGGCATCATCAGTTTAATTTCATACAAGGTAGCCTTACGTGCACAAAACATTAAATGGAATCAGAACACAGTTATTCACAGCTGTGCACAGCATTTGAAAGGTCAACAGTCCTGAAATCATTCACGAGAGCAGATTACATATTACTTGATAGAGAAAAATACTATTCTTTCAAAAAAATGGAAGCGATAAAGACAACATCTTGTTTTCTTTTTAATTTTTTTTAACGTTTTTTTATTTCTGAGAGACAGAGACAGAACGCCAGCAGGGGAGGGGCAGAGAAAGGGAGACACAGAATAGGAAGCAGGCTCCAGGCTCTGAGGTGTCAGCACAGAGCCCGATATGGGGCTTGAACCCACGAAGCGTGAGATCAGGACCTGAGCCGAAGCCGCTTAGCCGACTGAGCCCCCCAGGCGCCCCAGAGACAACAGTTTCTGATGGCAAGATAGAAATCGGGTATATCCACAGAAGCTGGCGGTTAGTGCGAGATACAGTTTTGAGGGTCAATCTGATTTTCTAAATGCTATCACAGATTATCTTTATTTTTTTTAAGTTTATTTACTTATTTTGAGAGAGAGAAGAGAGTGCAAGCAAGCCGGGGAGGGGCGGGCGGGAGGGCAGAGAGAATCCCAAGCAGGGTCCGCCCCATCTTGTTTTTCCCACTGGAGAGGCAGGACTTGGGTCCAAGTGCACACTGCTCGTCAATTTCCAGCCCCCACACCCCCCATCAGTCCCGCCTCGGCCCACTGCTCCCCTGCCTGCCTCCCCCCACCACCCCCCACACCACATCACAGGAAGATGCCAGGCCCGGGCAGCTGCTGCGGGGAAGGACCGCCACCGTCTTACTCTCCCGTCCCTTCTCTGTTCCCTCTGGGAGACTCACACCAGCCTGCCCGCCAGCTCTGTTTGCACTCTGTCCCCAGCACAGTGGCTGCGGGGCCGTGACTGGGGACGGGACCTGGAGGGTGGCTCACGTTTACGCTGTGTCCTCCAACCTGTGCAGACGCCGTATGCACGCAGGGTGTCGTGAGTGAGGGGGGATTTCATGTCCATTCTTCTCTTTTTTTTTTTTAATTTATTTATTTTGGGGAGAGCCCAAGTAGGGGAGGGGCAGAGAGAGGGGGACAGAGGATCCGAAGCAGTCTCTGTGCTGACAGTCTGACAGAATGAGACCCCCAGCCCTTCCCCTAAGGGAGGTGACCTTGCCGGGAAAGATCTTTTCTTTCCTTTGCTAATGACTGCCCGCCCCGCCCTCCTTCCCAGAAAAACTGTCCATTCTGCACAGTGTCTCAGAGTCGCCTTGTAGACAGGATGCTGCCCGATCAAGAATCGCTTCGTAAAGCCAACTAGATCTTCAAAAGTACTCAGCTGAATTTTGCTTTTCAACATGATACACCAGAGGCTCCCAGGACTCCTCCCCAGGTCTGGCGAGTTGGCCGGAGCGGCTCCCAGGACTCAGGGAACAGATCACTCCCTGGCTCACTGGTCTGTTATAAAAAGACGTAACTCAGCGACAGAGGGAAGGGAGAGGTGCCCGGGGCGCGGTCTGGGGAGGGGGCGCTGAGCTCCCCACGGTCCCCTGTCCCCCCATCTCCACCTGCTCACCAACCGGAAGTTGTCGGGACCCTGTCTGTTGGGGTTTTACGGGGGATTCGTTGCAAGGGCATGGTTGATGAAATCATGGGCCATTGGTGATTGGTTCAACCTGCGGCCCCTCCTCCCGAAGTTAGAGGGTGGGGCCGACAGCTCCGCCCCTGTAGTGGGCGGTCTCCCCGCAGCCCCTCCTCCTGAGGTCAGGGGCTGGGGCCGACAGCTCCGCCCCTGTGACCAAGTGGGCGGTCTCCCCGCAGCCCCTCCTCCCGAATCAGGGGGTGGGGCCGACAGCTCCGCCCCTGTGACCACGTAGGTGGTCTCCCTGGCAACCAGGCCCCATCCTCTGGTGCTTTCCAAAGTCACCTCCTTAGCACAAGAGACAAACTTTCTGCTCCTCCACTTAGGAAAGCCCAGGGCTTATGGAGCTGGGTGCAGGTGCCCTAAACAGGAGGAAGACCAACCGTGTATCTCAGCAGACACCCACATCTGCCAGCTGGGGCCACCCGCTCCGGTCACTGTCCCAGCCCGTGGCTCTCAGCGCGCGCCCGTCCCCCTCTCCTCCGGGTTCTGAACACACAGCATCTACTGCGCCAAGCAGCTCCTTGTGCTCCAGGACCCCACGTTTCTCATCTCCGCAGTCCTTCCAGTCATACGGGGCGTGAACAAAATATAACGTTTGCTGGGAGAACGAAGTGGAGGGTGAAACTCGCCTTGTTTCTAAACGAGGACTTTGGCTGGGACTCCTCATTGCACAGTCAGCATCTCTGTCCCCAGGCACTGGACAGACGCAGGTCACCAGGACACCCCTAACCCGCGCACACACAGGGACAACCGCCAAACCCCGGGCTCCAATGAAAACAGAAGAAAATAGAAGGCAGATGTTCACAGACGGACAAAGCGAAGTGACAGCTGAGTGACCGAGGTGTACACACACGCTGCCACGTAGAATGCTTCAAAGCAGTGATTCGTAGCCCCCGGGGGAGTGAGGGGCATTCACTCAGGAGGCATGAGACCCCGCGGGAGTAACTCGGACCCGTCTCAGCCTCCGATTCTTCAGCTGTATCTGCCTTATACAGCCCCTCCAAGGATGAAGGAGGTGTGTTTGAAAAGGTGACACACGCCATTATTATGGCTGCCGGTGATGAGGGGAACACACAGGGAATGTTGGATAAACCATGACCTGGGGTTGTAACAAAACACGTCTCCGGCCAGCAGGGAGAGGGGCCATCCGGGCTTTGAGGGGCACGAGAAAGCATATAAAACTGTATTTCTTCTGCTTCCCACTCTGGATGGTGTCACCAACCAATTCCACACAATGCGTCCCTCGGGGACGCGGAGGGGAGTCCAGCGCTCTGGGCCCCTCGGGTCATCAGGAAGGTGGATTTCTACCGCAAACAAGAGCCATTCGCCAAATATGGGAGACAGGGGCTTCAGCCGTTCACGTGAAGTAAATCCCCAGGAAACGAGACAAGAAAAACGTGTAGAGCGAGGGCTCGGGCGGGCCTGCCGGGGCTCAGGCCGACTGCTTTCGGAAGCAGGAGCTGGACGTTCGCAGCACGCACCCCTGTCAGCCCGTCACTCGGGACTTCTCCCAGGACACGTCAGAGCAGACGCAGGGATGCCGGCCGTCGCTCAGGCAGAGACGTGCTGGCCCGCGCCTGCTCCTCGGGGATCCCCCACAAACTGAAGGCGCTAAGGCCCCCAGAGGGAAGAGCACGCGCCCTTTCAAGGAAACCTTCCTTTTGTGCATAAAATAATTCCGGAGCATTGATGAGGTTTTCAGTTTTCTGAAAACCTTTTTATGAAGTTGCCTCCCTCTCTGGGGCTGCGAATGGACACTCGACTTTGAATGCATGAGGTCCACCAGGGCGCCAATCACGGACTGTCCGGCGGCGACCGCCCGCGGACTCCGGGGGCTGAGAGGAGCCTTAAATAGTCAGCGTACCGATCCTGCCCAAGTCTGCAAATCCCAGGGGACCCGTTCCCAGGGCAAGCTTCTCAGAACAGCGCTTCCTCCTGCTGCTGGTGGAGAGTGCATGAGAGAGAGGGAGGGAGGAGGGGGACCGAGGGATGGAGGAGAAGGAGGTGGGAGGAAGGGAGGGAGGGAGGAGGGAGGGAGGCAGAGCCGTGTCTGCGGATGTGAAGGCTTTGCGAATCAATGAGAAGAGACTGCATTACTCTGGACAAGCTTCGGTTGTGTGCGGGGCCCCCTCCCGGTAAGCTGTCCTCCCCGCCCAGATACTCCTCCTCCACACTATGCTTCTTCCGTCTGACTCGGCTATTCCCAGTTGCATCCTACACTAAAACAAAAAAGACTTTTTTTTTTTTTTTTTTTTTTTTTTTCCCAGAGAGGGAGAGAGAGAGCGGGAGAGAATCTCAAGCAGGCTCCACACTCCGCACAGAGTCTGATGGGGGAGCTCCGTCCCATGACCCTGGGATCATGACCTGAACCAAAATCAAGAGTTGAATGCTTAACGGAGTGAACCACCCAGGCACCCCCATAAAATAATTAAAAAAAAGACTCCCCTGCTGCCCAAATTCCCTGGCAGCCACCACCCTGCTCCCCCCTCCCCGCTCGCCCGCATATGGCAGGCTCCTAGCTGGTCTGCACTCAAGTCTCCAGGTGCCCCCTCCCACCTCCAGCGTCCCCTGCCCCCCCCACTGGCCTCTGACCCATCCTGAGGAGGGTCCCAGTGACCGTCTCCCCACCCTGTCCCTCCTAGGAGCCGCGCTGGTCACTCCGCGAGCCCCACACCACTCCCGGCCCCCGCCCCAGCCCCGGGGTGCTCTCTCAGTGCCATGTTGCGGAGCTCTGGGGGGCCACAGCCCTGCAGCCTGCTGCATGCGGGCCACTTGTTCCTCGATGGGCACGCCCACTGAGACGATGATGCGGCCCAATCTCATCCAGGCCCAATCTCATCCATCGGATGCTGACGACGCCCACATTACTGTCCTGAACCACACCTGCCTGCTCGGCCTGTCACCAGGGTCTCCCAAAGGCACCCAGACCAGACGGGTCCCCACCCAGCTCCTATCCCCACATCCCCACCTTCTCCGCCCACAGGCCCTGCACCTCACAGTCCACGCACCTGGACAGAAATCGTCCATCTCGATGTCTCTCTGTCTCACCCCCCTCGAGTCTGCCGCCTCCCCTCAAAAACCACCAGAATCTGACCACTTACCACCTCTGTCCCTGCTACCACTCTGGACCAGGCCACCATCACCGCCCACCTGGGCAAGCGCCCCAGACTCCTAAGGGTATCCTTTTTTTTTTAATGTTTTTCTTTATTTTTATTTTTGAGAGAGAGACAGAGTGTGAGCAGGGGAGGGGCAGAGAGAGGGGGAGACACACAATCTGAAGCAGCTCCAGGCTCTGAGCTGTCAGCACAGAGCCCGATGCAAGGCTCGAACCCACAAACCGTGAGATCATGACCTGAGCTGAAGTCGGACACTTAACCGACTAAGTCCCCCAGGTGTCCCTAAGGATTCGTCTCCACAGCCTGAGCGAGCCTCTGCGAGGTGAGTCAGATGGTGTCACCCCAGCTCCAAACCCTCCAGCGGCTCCTACTGAGAGGTCCCGGACCTAAGGGGCAAGGGGCGGCCCTAAAACACATCCTGCTCCAAAACACTAGGAAGTAGAAGATGGACCAATCCATCAGGCTCCACCCCTCACCAGACCAGCCTGGACCAATCCACAGAGCACCCGTACCCCCCAAATACAAACCCACCAATGAGCTAGAGACACCTGTTTCTCGCCTTGGAATTCGCGCCTAAATGTGCTTAAAAGGAGCCTGCGCGCTGCTCTCGGGGCCGCCATTTTACGGAGCGGCTGACTCCCGCAGGCTGGAACCTCAATGATCGCTCTTGCCCCTGCGTACGTGTCTCGTGCTCTTTGGGGGATGATCCGAGGACCCCAACATTACGTCCTCAGATCAGCTGCAACCATGCGATCTGTCGGCAGCTCTGTGATTTCATCTCCCACACTCCGGCCTTGTGCGCTCTGCTCTTCACACACACCGGGCCACGCCTGCCCCAGGACCCTTGCCCTGGCAGGCTGCTCCTGTGGCCGAGAACACATTTTCCTGTTTCTATAACTCTTCAAGTCATTGCTCTGCTAAGAAAGAGACAAGAGAGGGGCACCTGGGCAGCTGAGTCGGTTGAACGACCAGCTTCGGCTCAAGTCATGATCTCGAGGTGCGGGAGTTCAAGCCCCACATCGGGCTCGATGCTGCTTCTGATCCTCTATCCCCCTCTCTCTCACTTCCCCTTCCCCACTTGCCTGCCTCTCAAAAATAAAAATAAAATTAAAAAATACAGAACAAAGAGACAACAGACCCAGAACGGTCACTTGTGCTGAGCCCCATGTCGGCAAACTAAGACTTATGCTTAGCCTAACTGTACTTGCAACTCCCCAGGAAAGTGTAAACTTTTTTAAGTCAACCTGGAATTCTCTGGTGGGCGTGAGTGACATAATTCCCCGGACAGACCCCCCCTGCGAGGGCGGCCTTGCCTGAAACAATCCTTTCCTTGCTAATCATTTCCTTTTAACACTCCCGGTTTACCTTTAAAAGCCTTTCCTTTCCCTCCAGCTCTCAGAGTTCCTTTGTATTCGCCAAATGGGAGGCGCCTGACGCCCGATTCATGAATCCTCAAACAGAGCCCGTTGGTCTTTAAATTTACTCAGTTGAATTTTTCATGTTCAACAGATTGACTGTCACCTTCCTGGTAGGGCCGACCCTAATCACCTTAATAATTCCTCTGGGCGCTCCTGGCCACCCTCATCCTGCACCTGCTGCGCTCTTCCTGTCTGCCAGCCCTCAGTTCAAGCTTCTCCTTTATCGTAAGTGTAGACTCCGCGTCCCTGAACGCAGTCACAAGAGCAGGGATTTCTACCCGTCCCTTTAGTGACTCACACGGGTCTGGGGACTGACCGGGAGTACACAAATGTAGTCGAATAAACGAGTACATTAACGACAATACAACTCCTTCGGCATACAGTAGGGAGCCACTAAAAATTTCACACGAGTGTGCTCCAGGGCAACTCCGGGCTCCAGAGCCATCGCTCAGGCGGCCAAGCGCCAGGGTCTTCTAAGCCCTCATCTGTCCCTCCGCCTCCTACAGGTTCGCCCCGCCTCTCAGACACAGACGCTTTCTGAGACTAGAGATGGAAGCAGGACACATGGCGACGAGGGCCTCAAAGACTTGAATCTTTCGGAGAAGGAGACTACTTCCTCGTCTCCTTCAAAGACTTCTGAGAAACGGCGCTGCGCTATCCAAGGGAGGGACCGAGTAATGCTGACCCAGGATCCTGGCAGGACACCCAGCTCACTCAGCCCACGGCAGGGATGTTTCGACCCAAGTGTCCATCGACAGACGAACAAAGAAGATGCGGTACGGATATGCAAGAGAATGTCACTCGGCCGTAGGAAAAAAAAGGCTGCGATTTCGCCATTTGCGACGACACGGATGGCCCTAGAATACAAGGCTAAGCGGAATAAGTCAGCCAGAGAACAACAGATACCGCATGATTTCGCTTACATTGTAATCTAAAAAACTGAAAGAAACAGACAACAGCAGAAACACAGAAACAGATGCATAAACACAGAGATCTCGCTGGCAGTCGCCAGAGGGGAGGGGATGGGTGGCATAGGTGACGGGATAAAGACGCACAAACATCAGGTACGAACTAAGTAATCGGGGAGGTGAAAAGTACAGCGTGGGGAACGGAGTCCGTAATACCGCATTAGCACACGGTGACGACGGCGGTGACAACGGCGGTGACGATGGTAAGCACCGCCAGCGTGGCAGCGCCGAGCGGTGTCCGGCACGGCCGAATGCTGGGTTCTACACCCGGAACCACGCTGTGAGGGCAGGACCGGAAACGGGAGTGCTCCCGGGGCTCTCGGCTCCCTCCAGCCGGGGCCGGATGTGCCTCATTCACGAGAACCACCTTCACGGGGTGAAAGGGCACATATGCGCGACCCCCTACCCGGCCTCGGTCCCATCCGCCACCAAGCCCGTGAGCCGAGCGCCAGCGACCTCGCAGGCCACCTCAGGCTTGACACTAAGCTGTCTGCAGAAATGGGTACTGTTCTTCCCAACACGCCCCGCTGGGGGCCGCCCTGCGTCCAGGGGCACAAATCGAACCCCAGCTTCGTCCTGCGAACAGGACCGGAGGGAGTCCGCACCTCATACCAGTGCCTGCACACACAGGGCCCTCTTCCGGGGCGGAAGTCAGCAGCACGCTTCGGGGCTAGAGAGAGGCTGGCAGAGTGCGATCGTCCCGAGATTCAGCCCAAAAGCCAGCTTCGTAAAAAGTTGATTTCTGGAAACAGGTCATCGAACCCCACAGGGCCCCGGATGGGGACCGCTGTGAGGTTTTGTGCGTGACGCTTTGCCAGGAACCTCGATTTGTGCTCTTGCTGCCAATGCCTCCCAGAAAAGTAATTTCGGAGAGCAATGGCTGAAAACGTTCCAAGCCAGAACGGTCATCGCCTCGAAAGGGAAGAGAAGCTTTCATTTTCCAGAGAAGGAGGTTAAGGGGCGCCTGGGGGGCTCAGTCGGTCCGACTTCGGCTCAGGTCATGATCTCACCGTTCGTGAGCTCCAGCCCCGCATCGGGCTCTGTGCTGACACTCAGAGCCTGGAGCCTGCTTCGGATTCTGTGTCTCCCTCTCTCTCTGCCCCTCCCGCCACTCGCTCTCTGTCTCTCAAAAAATTGAATAAAAGTTTAAAAAAAAAAAAAAAAGACGGACGTTAAGAGGTTTACAAACGGTCCGCAGAGGGAGGCAGTCCCTGGGGTAAAGTGACACCCTGGTCTCTGTGTTCCTGACCCCTGTCCTCTCCACCACGCTCTGACCCCCCAGGAGAAGGACAGTGGGGGCGGGGGGTGCAGCATCCGCTCCTAGCACAGTGGGAGGGTTCCTCCTGTGGTGCCGCCTCAGCCTCATGAAGACGGACTGACGAGGCGCGACGCGGAAGGTACGTGGACAGACAGGAAGGAGGGGTAAGACGACAAGACACCTGTGCGGCCGGCACGGCCCCATCGCCCGGCTTCTGCGTGGAGCCCCCTGCTCCGCGATGTCCTACTGAAGGACCGGCGTCTGCGGCCTGCTCTCACGACTAAGGCGGTCCCGGCGGTCCCTCTGATGACCTCCCTCGGCCCTCCCTCCTGTGCTCCCCACACCTGCAGCCTGGGGCCACCGGTCCGGGCGCAGGACGAGATGCTCGAGGGACAGCATCCTTCAAGGCTGAGCCCACGGCCCTCAGCGGGGCGGCTGCCAGACACCCAGGGGACCACGGCTGGGCACACCATCCACTCCGCTTCGCAGACCCCACCTGGCCCTGCCCCCCACCCTCCTGCAAGGGCTGCGGTCCAGCTGCTCCAGCCCATAACGGACCATCTCTTCTCTCCCCTGCAAGGACGTCACCAGCCCGGTCACCAGGTGACTCCTGCGTGTTCTCAGACTGCCGCACGCGTCCCTAAGCCGCTGCCCCGGGCCTCTATGGATCCCCCTCCTCCCCGAAAGTAGGGGGCGCGCACCCACTTTGTAAGGATTTGCACTGAAGGGCGAATGACCTTGTTTCCCAAGCTCAGATGGCTGGCACTGGAGTCAGACACACGAAACCCCCGTGCATACTGTTCAAATCCCTTCCGAAGGGTCTTTGACCCTACAGGTAACCCCAGAGTCAGAGTCCTGCACGACCACGTTACCTCGACGATTCTTCCTGCGTCTGGACAGCTCGGGCATATTAAACGAAGCTGAAGAAATTAAACAGGGGATGGGCTTTCACTACATGCTCCTTGGCATGACTCCAGAGAAGCTCCAAGACTTCTCTCCCCTTGGGCGCCAAACACAGAGCGCTTCTCGCTGCAAAGCGGACACGCGGGAGGGCGGCACGCGGAGGCTACTCACAGGTCCCGCGTATGACAGGGGTACGGGATGGCCTGCGTCTGTGTGGCCGGCTCCACGGGCTCCTGCCCGGTCTGCACCGAAACGATCGCTCTCTCGATCATGTCTTGCAAGGGGACAAAGATGTAGTTGTACTTGAACACATCGGCCGGTAGGCTCTGAGGATGGAACTTCCAGAAAGGGTTTTTCACCAAATCCGTCCTCATGCTGTGTAAGACGCTGGTCCGGATGGTGTATGTGACGCGGGGCGGCAGGTGCAGAGACGGCGCCCCCAGGTCCCTGCTGGCCAACGAACTGTTGAATATGATACCTGTCGGCAGGAAAGTGAAGGCGGGTCATCGCGCCCCAAGTGCAGCTCACGTGGGGCCGGCTCGGGTCGAGGACAACTGGACCGGCTGTGACGTGTGGCCCGACCCTCTCTGTGCAAGGGGACATGCCCCACGGGGACAGGAAGCTGATTCTCCGTGTTCCTCAGGCAGGAACTGGGAAAGTCAGACCCAAAGGCCACCTAATTCCCCGGCCAACACTCTCCCTATTTTTCATACATCCCCACTGTGGTGTGGTTTATTAAATATATATATATATTAACGTTTATTTGTTTTTGAGAGAGAGAGACACAGCACAAGTAGGGGAGGGGCAGAGAGAGAGGGAGACACAGAATCAGAACCAGGTTCCAGGCTCCAAGATCTCAGCACAGAGCCCGACGCGGGGCTCAAACCAGGAACCGTGAGATCATGACCTGAGCCGAAGTCGGGCATTCAACTGACTGAGCCGCCCAGGCGCCCCCTACTGTGGTATCTTAAATTATTTGCACCAAAATCATCTGCACACAAAAATCCCTAAGAAAATGATTCCTTTTGCATGTTTATAGGACTTGAAAAATGGCACGAGTCTGCTAGGCGAGCAGGCTTTCCTGCCCCGGGATTACGAACGCTTCCCTAAGAATGCCGAGCGGGCTCCAGGCCCCCAGGTGCGAGGACTGCGTCCCGGCAACGGAGGGCACAGCACGGGGAACACAGGCGACGGTGCGGCGGCCGACAGAAGCCACACCCGAGGGGAGTGCAGCGTGAGGGACCGAGCCAGCGAACCACACAGACGGAACGTGTGTCAACTAGGTTTCAATCTAGAACGAGGAACTGGCATCTTTGGGGTGAGTGATCATCCGAAACGAAAGCATGAGGGGCTCTGTGTCCTGGCACACGGGGTCCCCGAATTTCATCCCTGATGCCTGCTGGGGGTGCGAACGTGGGGCCCAGGATGGGACGCCAACCGCCGAGCACGAGGCCTGTCTTCTCATCAGCTCAAGGTGCGTCCTTCTGCTCGGTGTGTCTTCCCAGGAAAAGACTTCTTTGCTTTCTGAGCCGCCGCCCCGCGCGCACTTAGGGAAAACCCACTATGGCAGGGGCACCGGGGCTGCGCCCGCCCGCAGGCACGTCGTCTCCCTGAGTACTTACTGGCCAAGAAGTCGTTGTGCTGCATGAGTTCGTGGGCTCTCGACTCCAGGCTGGCGACAGACTCCAGGGCCTGGAAGCGGTTCAGCACCACGCAGGACGACAGGTTGACCAAGACACCACCCAGGACACGGAGTCGCCCGGCGCCCTCGGGGACA